>OW618028.1:2400000-3000000 GCA_939531405.1 Metschnikowia zobellii
CATACTTGAATAGCGTGCGAAGAAATGGAGTCTCTTCATCACAAGCTATTCATCAAAGAGCCATACTGTTTATTTAAGCCTTGATGATATTATGCTTCTAGCCATATTTCTTAGTTTTGTTTACGAAGAACCTAATAACCTATCGAGGGTCTCGGATCGGTGAACCTTATATGGTTCTGGGCCTATCTTTCAATCTCAGTCTGCATTCGGCGTAGCACCAGAAGTCGAAGAATAGGGGTGGGTTTTTTTAATAAAAAAAGACAAGTGGTGCATATGAAGCGCTGAAACGTGTTTTGTTCGAAAGCCGAAATATCTTTTTTGGTCACAATCAACATTCTCTGCGCAGCGGAAATTGGCACTGGGAACCGCAGGCGTTGCTGGTGAATTGCGAGAGTGACCCCACGTGTCACATGGTCACGTGCTGGAATGACTTCCTGTACATAATGTGTTTTTGGCCCGCGAGGCTAGTCAGCCCACCCGCATCTTATCTACCCCACTATGTACCACGTGACCATGTGTTCGTTTGGCCGCCAGCAACCGGTTTAGCATTGTGCCCTAGTATTTGCAGAAAATGCCCCGGCACACCCAATATATATGCGGGCCACAGAAATCGTTTCGATCGGACCTGTATCGCCCCAAGCACCCCGGGGTAGGGGTCTCCTACCATCCTGCCCCGGGGCCTCGGAACCTCGGTGCTCGCTTATCGGCAGGCGCGACACGATCGGAAGTCGCCCGGCGCGTTTGCAGTTTGCGTGGGTGACTCTTGCGCATGGCCCCCAATAACAAACTATTGCTATATATAAAGCCCAATCTGGATTCCCGGCAGACTCGCTCAGATTTGTAAATCACTTTGTTACATTGCGCTCGACAATACGAAACAAAAGTACAAATCCCCCTCAACTCATTCCCTTCCCTTTTGCAACATTGACTTGTAGCTGTACCTCGCATCGCTTCTGCCCATTGTATATCTCTCACCCATCTACACGCACAGAGATAACCACCAAACGACAAACATCAACACAAAAAAAACGTCTTTTTTTTGATACCTCCTTCCCCCCACAACAAACACACAGGCCACGCTTACAAAACACGCCCTTCATGTTCAAAAATTTCGCCATCCCTTGGTTCAGGAAAAACAGCCAGCCGCTCTCTCAGGGCGACGTGCCCAAATCGTTCACCCTAGCTGGTGGCAATGATAAGCACACGTACAAAGTGTCAATGGAAGACACGTACGCGGATTTTGTTGATGTCGATTGCAAAAAACTCTCGTACGCAGAGGCCGCGGCGTTGTCGAAAAACAAGAAACAGACCTCGAAGGTAGCCCGGGCGGGGACGGAAAAGCCTCTTGTGACCAGAGCATCCCGGGCCCACCCAGCCGAAGACGTCGCCGAGGTCGAGGAGGAGTCCATCCACGAGAAAATCAAGACAAACAACTACTTCTTGAAAAACAAGGTGTACAAACAGAGCGACAGAAACCCCAAGCGTAAGGTTCTCTGATGTGGCACCGTGCGTGTCGCCGCCATGCCTAGTCTGTTGAAAGATGCCTAAACAACCGATGCTAAAAGCACGGCGGACATTTAGATACCAGTACACACTCCCGTCCCTTTCCCTATTCAACTGTCCTGTCAGTCCCGCCAATTTACTCTCTAGGGTGTCCCTCGCTCCACATTGTCGCTATCACCAGGAAGCTTCAAAACAAAAATGAAGGTTCCCATGCTCCAATTAAGCCGCCTGTGTGCACTACAGTTATTTATATACTCAGAGAGAACAACGTACCTGCCCACATCATGAACACCCATAAACGCGCAAGCATCCCTGTAGCTTTATCCATGCAAGAATTAAATCACTCTTTGCTTCTAATTGTGGCTGGAAAATGCATTGTTGGGTGTGTCTCCTTCGACTGTGGTTGTGTTTTTGGGCCGCGTCTCATATCCGATAAGGAAGTTTAATCACAACGATACCCGCACTGCGTATCCAAATCCCTGAATCCCGCTCCAAAAGTGGAAGACAATTTTGATTATGGTGGGGCGGGGCCTCAAATCTTGTTCATCCTGTAGGCCCGGCGTAATGTAAAAAAATTAATATTCTCCGGTGCCGGGAGTCGAACCCGGGTTTGCTCGGTGAAAGCGAACCGTGATAGCCGTTACACTACACCGGATGTTGTTATATTATGATGAGTCAACAATAATTATATAGCTAAAGTTAAAAGCACACATTCCGAATATTTGCTTGTACGATCTAAGCTCCGAATATTCAATTAAGTATAATGCAAATTCTGGCGTAGAGAATTAGATTTGAAAACATTCAAAAAACAACTTCACCTCAAAAATTTTGGTGTTCAATAACGGATACCCCGCTTTAATCAGTTTGTCTCTAATTGTATGCCCTCCATATGAATCTTTAACCACCTGATGTTTCTGAACTTTGGCTTAAAGTTTAAAAGTCACCTCTTATTCGATCAACTCACCGCTTCCAAACATAGAAACTCAATAGATTTTTGACTGGAAAGATTTCGCCAGATAACTCTTTTGTTGTGGGATGTCTGGAAGAATATCAGCGACCAAATCATCTCTACGAAATACAAATGTTTTTTGATTTTTTTATCAATCATATTGAACTTTTTTGCGTTGGTCTTCACTTCGCTTCCTACGAAACTTTGTCTTAAACTCTCTGTTAGACGTCATTGATGAATGTGGCATCAAAGCCTGTATCTAGACCATAGTGTCCATTCTCTCGTCTCTCAAACAAATCCTTTGATTTAGCTTGAATAATGGGAAACTAAAACTTTAGGCCAATGCTAGAGCATCATGATTTTTGGTCACTGCAAAGTCCCGGCATTTTCAGTTTGATTAGGGCCGACTTAGCAAAACTAGTATTTTAAACGGGGGAGTTTAATCCAGTGCAAAAGCTTCCATAGACAAATCAAAAATTGAATGACAAATGATGGAATATTAAATAAGGATTTATTCAGTGAGCTAGCTTTGTCTCAAAGGATAGACAATATTGTGAATGCTGTAGCATCCACTGAGCCTCATAATACCGAGCGCAATTTAAAAAGTTATAAATTTCAGTCTGGGTTGACGCGGCTCGCACATGCAGTGTCCAGAGGCGAATTGAAAAGGAGACAGAAAATCTTCTAACATAAATTCTGGATATACAAGATAAAAGACTTTCATACCCTGATTATATCATATACTGGGAGCTTTGTTTTCAACGCTTGATTTCTCTATGTATTCAAAGTTGTAGATATTCAAATTCGTTTTGTAGAAACTTTGATTGGGAATTGCCGGTGAAGGAAATCATTATGAAAGGCCGAAACCCCTACTTGAATAATTTTATTGCAGCTACAGAAGAATTCAAGTGTACCCCCATTACACATCTTCACGGAACTCTCCACTTTTCATACCTGAATCGTTTCGAATTTTTCTTTGAAGGCTTTCCCGATATCAAAAATATTCATATGCTCCTGTTTACAGGGCGCACGAGAGCTAATTTTGTGATTTGGCGGAAAAGCACTCTGCCCAATCGGGACTTCAAAGACAACTCTGGAGCATCTCTCAATGCATACCGGTTTTTTTAAAATCTGATTGTGCGTATTGGCTCTATGGTGTTTTTTCTACCTTTGGAAAGGTCAAGAGTTTCATACACCCTTTTCGTCATTCAAAGGGCTCACTTTAACAAAATGAAATTGAGGCTTAACTTAAAAAAGTGGTATATAATGTAGCCATGAAATCCCTTTCTCTGTATTTTTTTCTCATCAGTCTATCAAAGATTTTCAATCAATCAATCAACTAGCTTGCAAAAGATGAAATTCGCTTCTTCTCTTATCTTCGGCGCAATGGCAGCCTTTGTCCATGCTGCTCCTGCTCCAGAAACAAAACTGGACATTGATGGCACTTTGATTCCAACTGAGGCGGTCATTGGTGGCTTGTCCATTCCTGATGATGTGTTTCCTATTTTTAACTACGAAAATAAAACTGCTACTGTTGTCTTCTTAAATGCGACCATCTTGACTGAAGCTAAAGAATCCAACACTATTGCCAAAAGAGATTTGAATTACATTGGAGAAGAATTCTCAAAGAGAGATGCGGAAGCAGAACCCTGGCACTGGGTTGGCATCAAGACTGGGCAGCCATTTTTCAAGAGGGACGCTGATGCAGATGCTGACGCTTGGCACTGGGTTGGCATAAAGACCGGACAGCCATTCTTCAAAAGAAGTGCTGACCCATGGCATTGGGTTTCAATAAAAACAGGGCAACCAATGTTCAAAAGAGATGCCGAGGCTTCTGCTGAACCATGGCATTGGGTTTCATTGAAGCCCGGTCAGCCAATGTTCTGAATGTGAGGTTCCGCTTGCATTATTGGTGCCTGATGCGTGTTCACCATCACCAAATGAACAGTCCTATCACAGAGATGACTGACTCCAATTTGTTTTAACTCGCCATTTCGCTAGGAGCATGGCTCCTTTGCTTCTCTTTTTTTATATATGGCCAAAAAAAGTTTTCAAAAAACACATTCGTACTGTAGGAACCTGACGATTTTTGAACTTGGGAAAATGGGGTTTTCAATAGCTGTGCTGCTGTTCAAAAAATCACAGCAAAGTTATTTCAAGAGATACCTCTTTTGAATACTACATTGCGGACAAATATGGAGACCGAGACCCATGTCAGAGAAAACACGATAAATTTATGATTCGTTTTGCTCGATTGGTTTTGGAAATCGAAGCTAGTTGCTTTCTTCCTTCTAGGTAAGGGAATACTCAATCTCTATCCTGAATGACGAATGAGAGGCAATCCGGCTTTTTAGGAGATTGCCACGAGAGAGCTAAAAGAAAATCTTCAAAAACTCTAGGAATTGAAAGATTATCATATTCTCGACAAATCCATACACTATACAAACATGCACGCCGCTGATTTTCGCAGAGTGCTCAGCGAATACACTTGTTGCGGAGTTGTCATATGTTCCTTGTTGCCCAGCTCTGCCCGCGCCGCATGGTGTTTCCGCGACTGCAATGATGTACATGCATCAGCAGATGAGATGCGCAGCAGACACTAAAAAAGTGTACAACCGTGCCCAAACATTCCAGCGCAACCAAAACCGTAGACATGGAAGAGAAGAACCTTTTTGTCGCAGAAGATGAGGAAATGCAGCCTGTGGAAGAGTACGGCCTAGACCACGAAATGACCCCGCAGCCCGGCCACGCTGACCAAGAGTCCGAGGAGGAGGATGATCCAATCATTCGGAGCATACCCTTGGTCCATGGCTCGCTCCCTCACCGGCAGCTGCAATCACTCCATGTTCTCCAGTTTTCAGGGAGACCCAAGGTGCAGAATTTTGCTGCTGGCGGCTTGAAGGCGATGGTGAAGCCGGCCTCCAAAGTCGTGCAATTGCAAACGCCAATGAACACTGAGAAATTCTATAACGATGGTCGTGCTCAGGAGCTTGGCGGGCATGTGGATAACCTGGCGCTCCAGGGCGTTCTCACAGAGACCAACGGTGGACTCTACGCGGGTAAAATCGTCGACAAGGACGGTGAGCAGCAAATTGTGTTGATTCCACTCGACTCCACCGCCCAGCTCCGTCCCCTGTTCAAATACATCGATGACTTAGATGCTGCACGCTATCAGCAGGTGCGTCAAGAAAACTCGGCGGCAGACCCCCAGAAACTGAGTGCTGTGCAAGTGCTTCAAACGGCCTCGAAACCGGGGAACAACCCCAGTGCTGATGGGCAGCTCAGCGGTGGCGTGGGGTCGTGCTTGCGTCATGTCAAGCGTTTCAACGAAGAAGAATGGCTGAGTCTCAGCTGGTTCGGTGGACAGGACAGCTCCACGGAGCAGGTCACGCTGGCGTTGAGCAACCCACAGACCGAACGAGTCCCAGCATCGACGGTCCTTGACGAGTTTCTTTAAGCTTCTCGATAAGGTACGGCTTTCACTCCATTAAAATATTTCGATCCACAAAATAAACCTTTTGATAGACGTGCTGACAGGGGAATTCCGGATGTACTAGGCATATGTTGTCAAACCAGTTGATATAGTGTACCTGTGTGGCCATTTCTAGAGTATATTCCGAAGCTTTTGCCGTGGGTGATAGTAACTGAAGTAGAGTGCGGTAGTACTGAGCTTTACAGCAAATAGCGGAGAGGCATGCGATGTCTATTAATTAATTTGATGTTTTGTTGCATCTTTCATGCCACTCGGTATGTTCTCTCGCCTGCAAAGTTTGTGATATCAAACACCCATTGGCGGGCGTCACATCATAGTGGAGACGGATCGAAGACTCGCGCCATTTTTTCGCTGAGTCAAGCATTTTTCCGGAAAGTTGTAGGATGTGTTGTTTTTGAAAAAAGTCTTTGCGGCTATCTCGTTGGATTTGATATTTGCTAATGACCGCTTTGATAATGAATCTGCTTTGAAAAACGCCTTAGCGCAAGCCAAAGGACAACACAGCCTTGGTCTTTCCATTGTTCTAGAATCGAGCACGTCTTTTTTTTTTCTCTCTTAAAGCACGCTTAGAAATTCATGGCATATGTCTTTTGATTCAACCTGCCTTTCCACGAGTCATGGATTTCAGCGTGCTCTTACCCTGCTGTCCCTCACCCTCTAGCCGAGGCTTTGCGAAGAGTGCGTTTGATTGTAGTTATCATCAGTTATAAGGGAAAAGTCACATAGGCATATAAACCAAAATGAATAGAGACTGGATGTACTATACTTTTCGGTTAGCTTCAACAATAGTATGTGTAAGGTGATATGGTGTTTGCATTTGCAAAATTCTTTCGCAGCCAATACATATCTACAAATGTTGTTTCGAGGGCCAAAAAATCCAAACCTTCAACCCAATTCAAAATTTTTACGTCTGATAGACGTCAGCCAGTACTAATCCCAAGCAGTAGTGAATTTTGTCGGAATTGGCCTAACCATCCCAGAAATCCCAGACTTTCTTATTAAGGTTTTCCAAGGCCCCGACGTCTCTGCAGGCCCCATTAGTCGCACCTCATCGGCCCCATCGCAGACAGCCTACTCTATACAAAACTCCCGAAAAGGAGTTCAAGCACCAGAAAAAAAAGCCAAAATGGATGACGATGACTTGATTCTCAATTTTGCCATGCCCGAGGCCGCCAGCGAAGCCGCGCCCCAGAATACCGTGAGCTACTCGGGCGGCCGGTGGAAGGAGCGCCGCAACATGAAGCTCAAGCAACAGGGCCGCGAGTATAAGAAAGCGTCGGGGGTCAACGGCATAGAGATGCCTGGCAACGTGCGGAACTTGCAGGCACAAGCCGAGGCAATGATGAACGAACAGGCGCTTCCCAAGAAAGTGGAGACGAAAAGCAGGCCCGCCCCAGCCAAAAGAGCAGAGCCAGACCACGCGGGGATCCCATCCAAGCGCGTCAAATTCATGGAGACGCTGGGTGACAAAGGCGGCAAGCACAACTCGTACGTGTCGTCGTTGTTCACGTCGAAGAATAGCGCCACGTTGAAGGAGACGCAGGACACCACGATGCACAAACCCTCGAACGCTCCGCTCACCGACGACAGCACGTTCGACGGCTTGGGTCTCTCGTCGAAATTGGCAGCGCATTTGACCGCAGGCATGAAGTATGCTGCGCCTACGCCCGTGCAGCGCGCGGTCGTGCCGCGGCTTCTCTCGGCGGAGACCGACCTCTTTGTGAAGGCGCAGACGGGGTCTGGGAAAACGCTTGCGTTTGCACTCCCGATCGTCGATAAGTTGATCCGCGAAAAGGACGCCATTGCCCGCCTGAGCGGCCTCTTTGCAGTGATCTTGACGCCTACACGCGAGCTCGCATTGCAGATACACTCGGTGTTGGAGGCCGTGCTACGGTGCCACCACCAGCTCGTGCCCGGGATCGTTGTGGGTGGCGAGAAGAAGAAGTCGGAGAAGGCGCGCATTCGCAAAGGTGTGAACATCTTGGTGGCTACGCCGGGACGGCTCGCGGACCACTTGGAGAACACCACGTCGCTCGACGTGTCGCAGGTGAGGTGGCTCGTGTTGGATGAGGGTGACCGGCTCGTGGAGCTTGGGTTCCAGGAGACCATCACCAAAATCACGGACATCTTGTTGCGCCAATCGCGTCTTATGGAATCAATGCACCGGTGGCCCGGGTTGCCCACCCGCAGGGTCAATGTTTTGTGTTCCGCCACCATGCCAGAGGACGTCAAGCAATTGGGCAGCACGGTGTTGAGCAACCCACAGATGGTCGCCGTGGACCGCGAGAGCGTCATTGACAGCAACGCCACCGCACCCGACCAGCTTGTGCAGAGGGTCATGGTCGTGCCCCCAAAATTGCGTTTGGTGACATTGGCTGCAACGCTCAAGGCAGTCGCACACCCCGAAAAGGACGCCGTATCGCGCAGCATGGTGTTTTTCTCGTGTCTGGACTCGGTCAATTTCCACTACGAGGCGTTCACACGCGGCGGAATCGCCACCTTGCGCAAGTCTGCTGAGGCTAGAGAGAAGGAGAGAGAGAAGGAGAGGGAAAAAGAGGAGAAGAAAGAAAAAGAAAAAGAAAAGAAGGGGGGCCACAAGAAAGAAGAGAAGGAGGAAGTCGCACCCCAGTTCTCCGCGTGCACGGCTCCTCCAGTCGATAGCAACACCGTGGTGTTTCGACTCCACGGGTCCTTGACCCAGCAAATGAGAACAGCAACATTGCAGCTGTTCTCGCTGAACGAGGGCTCAAACAAAGGCAAGCACCTCGTGCTTTTTTGCACGGACGTGGCTTCGCGGGGGTTGGACTTGCCCAACATTGCCCAGGTGGTGGAGTATGATCCGCCGTTCACCATCGACGACCACTTGCACCGGATCGGCCGCTCTGCGCGTGCGGGTAATAAGGGTGAAGCCACGCTTTTCTTGCTCCCGGGAGAAGAGGAGGGCTACGTTGACGGGAAGCTTCGTGTTGTGCACCCAAAGAAAAGCAGTGTACGCGTGGTCAATTATGAAAGTGTGTTGGAGCAAAGCTTTTCCGAGGACTCTCCCAAGGAAGCCATTCCAAAGAATCACAAGAAGGACCCAAAGAGCAAAGGAGGCAAGTGGGATATTCATGCTACGACCTGGCACTTGGACGTTGAGCGCTGGCTCTTGGAGGACAAGGCTGCGCTTGACAAGGCGCTGAATGCGTTCGTATCCCATGTGCGGGCGTATGCCACACATTTAGGCTCTGAACGCATGTACTTCAATGTTAAGCTGTTGCACTTGGGACACTTAGCAAAGGCTTTTGGACTCAGAGAAACACCGAAGAAGCTAGGCAGGGCCTCGGGGCACCTGACCAGCGAGGCTGCCAAAAAGAAGGAGGACCCGCGCAAGAAGATGTTGAGAATGGCTCGGATGACTGAAAAGGCCCGCTCGTCAGAGTTCAACTATTAGACTGAATGCTAGGGGCATGTAGGTTTTGGGGAAGGAATGGGGACCAGGCAAAAACCACAATATGCGATTTCTGAGTTTTAGGGTTCACGCTGATTCCATTGAGGCTCAACGCGCGTGGCCCTTCAGGATGTAACGTTTATATGAACGTGTTCAGCAGTGGCTGGTTACTTGAGCAGTCAGAGGGCACACTAGTGCTATGCGAAACCAGAGAATGTTTAATATCAGCCCTAAAAATGTGCGGGGCCATCATATATCAGCTGGACCCACGTATACGGAGAGATTTTACTTTAATGAAATGTGAAGGGCTTCGATATCGTATTTACTTTTCATCACAGACTATCCAATACATGGACGCACTATATTAGAGGCAATCTCTCTTTGAACATTTCGACGACGAGAATCTTGATATTCAGATCTGCAAGCATGAAGTCGCATATGATATCAACTCAAAAGGTGGACGCGGCATTCTTCGGCGCTAAGAATACGATCATTGTGCGCCTGGCAATTTCAAAACTATAGGCGCATTTCAGCTCCTCTCGCAAAAATTTCATAGTTCAAAGATGAGAGTTTATATAGCAATACGATTGAAATATACTACTTTGAAGCCAAAGGTGCTCTTCTCGCGAAACTGACCCCTTTTGACCAAAATGAGTTTCTTCGACTAGCCCTTGATATCCGAATCATACTAACTTAATATGAAGTGCTTTCATTTGAGTCGGAAATTGTAGAAGCTTGCAAAGCGCGGATGGATTTAAAACCAGCGGTATTTGTGCCATATCTGCCCAAGACTACATATCGGCCAATTTAGGTATGGTAATTCCGCATTCCCATTTGTATGTTAATCGTAAAGAAGCTAGTTCGGAGACACCAGGTCACGCTGCTTCGCCTCCATCAATTTCTCCCAAAGCTTGTGGTTCTCGCCAAGCTGGTAGTACATCGTACGTCTCTGGTAGTAGTCGGGCACCATTTTCACGTTATCGATGATATCGTCAAGCAAAATGGCCATTCCAGCATAGATCCCATATCCAAGCCCCATGTTGGCAGTATTCACCACGTGAATATGAAAATGGTAGTACGAAGGTTGGTAGTGTACAAAGAGGCGGAGCAGGTCAGCAGAGACGGGGTACTTTTCGCTCACCACCAGTTTGATCTTCTCCAGTAGATCCAGCAAGAAGTCTACATGAGAGCCGTCGATATCGCGCACACTAGAAATGTCGGTGCGATTCACAATGGTGACCAAGTATAACGTACTCATGGTGGTGCAGTCCCATTTCATGTCTGGAAGAAGCACAAACCCCGTCTGCGGATCTTTGTCGTGATGTATGACCGTCTCAGCCTCCTTGCCATCGAACAATATATTATACACCCATTGTATGCGGTCGCCCTTTTGGGTATCAATGAATGGTCTTACGATCTTCCGGTAGACATCCGGGGTCTCAGTCACCATGAAATAGTTCTGAAAGCGGTACTTGCGGATATGTGTTTCCGTGGCCGGATAAATGAAATTGATTTTGGCACCAGGAGATTTCTTCAAGTCTTGCGCCAAGACAGCCATAGACCAGGAGTACACATCGTTCTCGTTGATCAGCTGGATGCCAACCACGAGGTTGCTGAGCGAAGGCTTGTCCTTCATGGAAACGAAAAACATTGTTTTCTCCAACGAACAAATAGCATCATCCCCATCGACTGTCCCCAAAATTACTAAAGTTTTAGTTTGCGCGTCCGCTCTGAGCAATTGCGTGGGCTTAAACTTTGCAGCCAATTCTTGCACTTTCATCGTAGTTCAGAATTTCTCCAGATGGGCTTGTAGTGACGCGGTCTCAAGTACTATGTCACGTGATACAAAAATGAGCTAGATGTGATCTGACGACAAGTCTTTCAGGTGTTTTATATGCCTTTTTACAGCACAATATACTTATTTCGGTCCGAATATATCTCCATATTTAATCTGAGTGGCCATAGTTCTGCAGCGCTTGGCTGGAAATATCTTCATTGTCTATGCTGGTCTGTGCGAGTCAGACCGAAAAGACAGGGATCATATTCGAATGAGATTCTTGGATTGAAACAGAGTCTACAATAGGTCTCATCGTGTTAGTAGAATGAAAAGGATATTATATGCCATGAGACGCATTTACAATGGACTAGAGAAAGTCGATCGAAAGAGAATGTGAGTGTATGAAAGGTTCCCAGCAGGCACTGGGAACTAGACCCATAGCTTTCCGCGCCTTCATTAGAGCTAAGCCTACTGCCGCTTAAGTATTCACACTAACTTACAAATTTTTTATTTGAAACTTAAACCAATTCGAAATTCTCCTTCTTTTTATGAGAAGAGACTGCATATAAAAGAGGTAGTTGTGAACATGTCATGTGCAATTATTGTTGTAAAGACACTGATACAACGTATGCTACCGGAGTACATAAATTTTGCAAAGGAGCATGAGTCTACCTCATTTCTACAATTAATGACTGTCAGTTCCCGAGCTTCCCGTACTTGATTGTTTGTGACCTCTAAAGTTATCATTTTTATTTATGTGTTAAGGCATGGGAAACTTTTTGTTTGACCCTTGGAGTCTAAGCCCTAAAAAAGTATTTGATTGTTTCAAACAAGTATAATGACCCAATACTACTAATTAATAACAAGGCTTTTAGAATGCAGCTTAAAGCTTGGTAAGACGGACTTCTTCCTTATGTTATGTCAGTAAAAATCCTGCTTGTCAAAATTTGAGGCGAGCAAAAAATAAAAAAAGGACAGAAAAAAGAGACAAAGACTGACGAAAAAGACAAAGGAAAAACTGAGGAGATCAAAAAATACAAATGGCTCATAAGAAACTCGAGTCTTTAGTTTTGAACAACGAGACCTGCAGGGTACACCAAGGTAAGATGTTTCAAACAAGAATACTAAGACCCATTTTTTCCCGAGTCAATTTGCAAGAGAGTTTTGTTCTTATCATTGCACGTGAAACCTGAAATACTACCATCGTGCCCCACAAAATTTATTTTGATATAGAGTACATTATACATCCCATGTCTCTATCACTTCCAACCATGTCAGGATGTTCAGGAGAGACCGGATTGCTTTCCAAATCAAATATAGAGTGCAATAAATTTTTCATTGTGTTTCGAGATCACCCTTCAGTCTTTGAAGGGAAAAGAGGATTCTAGTAAGTCTGTATGTTCAGGTCTATCTTCAAAATCAAGTCACAAAATGCACATTCACGCAGGGAGTGCACACTAGTGACTCCTTGCGTGAGTTGGAAAAGCAATTTACAAACCGGAATCAAAATCCATAGATTTTTGCTACAGCCACAAATGAAAAAACTGCACTTCGTGGTTTTTTTCTCATTTTTTTTTGATTTTAAACTCAGTCATACAGCATCATTAGGGCGTTTTCTCAAATATTTGACTGAAAGAAAGACACCTTTCAAATCAAGAGCTCTCCTAGGCATTTGAGAATTTCCCTGCATTTGCAGGTTCTTCTTACGACGAGCATATGAAGATTTTTGTGCGAATTGAATGTAGCAAGTCGCCCATCTTTTTCTTTTAAAAAAAGTCAAAGGAAGCTTTTGCCTTCGTGCGAGTCAGGTGGATGCCTCAGCCAAACTTCAACTAGTGAAAAAATGCTCAATTTAGAAACAGATCAGAAGGTGGATACAATTTTATTGGTTGGGGGTTGTAGCAACTCGATATATACCTCGATTCTGCTTGCCTCAATTCATTATCCCCTCACAGAGAGCAGTCTTGTATAAGCAATATGCAAGATGTAAGAATAGAAGTGGGGAAATAGAAACTAGAGTGGCTTATGTATTGATTTCTAGTTTGGATCGCATACCAAAGTCTGATTTTGGCAGCTGCTTTCTGATATCTGCCAGACATGTTCAGACATGATAAAACTCATGTAAAATGTCTTGTATACTCAGTTTCATTGTTTCACCTTACATACATGCCTGTATATACAATACATTTCGTTTAAACATTGCAAGAAATTTCTTGGCGCCACGCGCTTCGACTGCGGCTTGTTTCGGAATAAGATGAACACTAGAATACGAAGACTAAGCTTAGTATTATATTCACAGCTCTTGAGGTATAAGTTACGCATCACTTCATGCTTCACACGATTAGGCTTAGGCAACACTCTACTTGGCGCAATCATGCGTGCCTTTAATTGCAGTTTCGAAAGTGTTTTTTTCAAGAAAAAGACTGGATCGTCACGCAGAACTGGCTGCAGTCACACCTATTCCATTCGTTGAGCAGGAAGAAGATCATTATTTTTCACTAACTAAAATCAATGTCATTCAATGAATGTCGAAATTTCGCATCATTAGGCACTAAAAAAATTATAATGGAAATCGAATTTGACATGTAACCCCAAGAAAGGGGGCGCTTCGTTTCAAATTCCATATATTCTCACCCGCAAGGCCACATTGAGCCCGAAGCATCAGCATGATCAAACGCTTACATTCCCGTACTAAAAAGGGTTATACATCTCGTTGTTTTCGTGTTTCTGATCGCATTCGCCTCTCGAAATATTAATCATCCATTTGTTTCATCAATGCAATTCGCGCAGGAATCATCATCCATTTGTTTCATCAATGCAATTCGCGCAGGAATCATCATCCATTTGTTTCATCAATGCATTTCGCGCAGGAATCATTTATACGTGAAAACCTAGACGGCTAGGTCAGCATACTTGAAAGAAATACAAGTAGAATTATGATACATACTATACCCCTTGGAATATATTTTGCGATACTCTTCGTTTGCTATATCTATAAACAACCTCCTCTCTTGTGGGGAATAGTGTGATTGCCGAGTCTGCTAGGATAGATGAGGAAAACCTTGATCAACTCTGATTCACATTTACTTGACAAAATTGCCAAATGATTACCAAAAGACCCGAGCGCAATCCCAAATCATTAGTTCTTCTCAGAAGGTGATGCCGTTTCTTAGTTCAAAAGACAATGTTATGCGGGAGAAATCCTAGTGCTTGGGAATTTTCAGTGGCTTTTCCTCGTCCTCGATTGCTGGTGTTTTTTTTTCTTTCAAATAAGATTTGCATTTCAAAGGAGCCAAATAACTAAGCTTTCGCTTTTGAGGAAATTCACAAGTTCAAGTCGAATTATGGAATTGTGTGTCTGTTCCGCAGAACTTCAACTACTGGGACTTTGAAAAACGCTTTCACCAATTTTTGAAAGGACACCCAGGTTCCAGGGTCACACAATACATTAAGTCTCACGTACCAAAAGCTCAGTCACCCACTGTAAATATGACTTCACCATCTCAAAAGTCTCAGCTCACGAACCACCAGCTTTATGAATTACAGAATCGACAACCCAAAATCCTTGTTAAGAGCAACACCCGTCATGCGCTAAAGAATGTCGCCTGCTAAGCTTTCAAATGCCACTAGAGAATGGAAAATTTGATAATCTCACATTTTGGTAAATGGGCCTTGCTGTAATTCATAGAGATGTTAACAGTTACAGTACGTGACAGTTGTCCAGACTACTTGTTGCCCATAAAACACCTACTCTCACCTTCAAAGATCTTGCACTTTTAGTTGACTTTCTTTTGCTTTGCCTTCGTGATTGACACGTTCACCCTTTAAATCGGATACATCTATGCTGTTGCAGCGAAATGTCACTTTTTGTCACCGGCCTGTAGCGCTTGACTGTGGCGCTTGTCTGTTCACAGACACTAATACAGCCCATTAAGTTTAAGGTGACCGAAAATGGCTTTTGATCGACCTGCATTTTTTGCCTGATAGCTCATAGCCCACCAGATACTTTGAAGACATGGCACAGCAAATTGAGACCATTCAAAAACGTGCTCGATTATATCTTCCGCGGGTGGGTGAGATATGTGTTTGTCCAACATATTGTAGATGATCGAAAAGTGTTTAGAGAATCTTCTTTGCTGGTATATATGCTTCCCTTCGCTTCTCATACCTCTTCATAGAAACTCTCGAGATAACACAATTCAACAAAGCCTTATGCACATGCTTTCTTGACATGAAAATCTTGATGATGAAAATATTTTTTCCAATGTTGAGAATGCGCAAGGAGAGGTCATTTGTAGCTGGCGAGTACAAGCATTTTAGATGGTATATGTCTTCTGAGCCTGCCATGACGAACACTTCAAACACTGTTTCCTTCATCCATCAAGACATATATCATCGCCAACTATATATCCAGCCCTAACACTACTTCTATAGCATGACGAGAAAAGGGTACGTCGAGTATTTGTCTTTGTATGGTACATGTCATTTGATTGATACCCTCTTTTTTGTCGAGAGCACATTTGCGCGACCCAGTAGTCGAGAGGGATAGCACTTGTGCCAAGCAAGCTTAATCGAAGGCCGAGTGTCTTCCTTTTTCTTTTGGCGAGCCAAGCATTTGTACTCACGCTACTCATTTGAAACCATGTCAAAATTTGATTTTTTAAGATCTTTTTCCAATTTGTTCATTTATTCATTTGGATTTTGCTTGAACGATTTTCGATTAGGTTCTCGATGTCCAGATGCATAGCTCTCGGACTTTATACAAGGTCACAAAAACGCAAGTACGATGCGCGAATACATCGCGCATCGTACATTCGACGAGCGCGATAGGTCAAATACTTCAAACAAAACGGCCCTTACCTGGGATTTTTTAGGCCTCTTCTGGTCTGACAGAACCCATCTTTTCATTAATGCTTACTTTTGCTCGTTTTGTGTTTATCCACTTTAGGTAGGTCGAATTAGAATGGGGGGGGGGGGGCTTTTGTTTAGAATGGAGAAAGGGCTTTTTATATTGTAGTGAAATAAAAGAAAAAACGAAAAAAAGTTTGTTGTAAACCACGTGTCCCAATCAGTACACTTGTGAGTTTCCAAATGTATGATAATATAAGACTTCATCCAGCACTGCTATGTTTGCTCTAATTGGCGGCAAAAAAAGCTATCGTCTTAAAAAAATTCACAAGGATACCCCTCCCCCCTCTAAAAAAAACCAAGAGTTTTCGCGAAATTTGTCGTTGAGGCTCACACCCTGAGTCTTGGTATAATTAAAGTCGCTAAACTAGAGTATTGTCCGAATTCAAATCAGGATCACGTTGTGCATTACTTTTTACCTTTTTTTTCTTGCAGTCTGTGGCAAGACCCTAATAAATGGCTACAATGATTTTGAGGTGCAAACTTGAGCAATTTGTGGAACATTGGTGTTGACTCAACTTGTGGACTTGTCTCTCACGATATCTCTCAACGGCGTGACAGCTTTCTTTCAAAGATACATATTGCATTTGTTAATATTTGCTTTCGTTTTTCTTTTTGAAAGAAATATTCAGTTCTTCACTATAATCGGACTCGAATCAAGGAGAAGTGCGTACATATCTTTCGAAGAACGAACGATAAAAATGTTATCACCATTTGAGCATAATGAGCCCCAGAGAAAAGGATCTCTTTCTTATAGGTCTAGCTTGAATTTCTCGAGGACCACGATATTTTACAACGTGTCCGCCCTTAACACAAAAGATTGAGATCTACCTCTTCTGTTCGTCATAAAACAAAGATGTCAACATTGTCAGTCAAAGAGGAAGAATTAAGCTGATTCATTCCGAACTTTCTATCAAAATTCAAGATTATCTACCATGTGTATGGTCCTTGGTTTTTAGCGTTGCTGGTTGAAAATAAGATTCGAGCTCTGTAGAACCGACACTTTGATTCTCAAACGTTCTCACTGCATTTTCAGCCCCAAACCTGTTGGTTTTATGAATCTAGGGATGTTCAACCCAAAGTTGGCCTCTAGTAATTTGAAAGCCTGAGCTTTCTGCAGCCTGGTTCTTGGTAGGTTGCAAACACTGCAGAAGAACCTACACAAATACATTTTTGCTCAAGCAAATCAAGCAAGCGATTCAATCTTGCTCAGCCTTGAGGTGAAAGACGGCCTGCATAATTATGAGCTTAGGGGATACGCAACCCGCATTAGTTTCCGTGCCCTGGCATTTGGAGTGGCGAATCCTTGCTGCGTAATAACTCATTGAGGAAATTTTTACATACATTGAGACGGCAGAGATGTTTCTTGAGCAAGCTCGTAACTGGTTCGAATATCGAAATTTGGTTCTATCGAGCGAAGACTACTTGGAAGGGGATCAAAAGTGGTTACCTCCCATTTGTGATTTTTTTCTAAAGAATTCAAAACATAAGCTCCTTGAATTATAAGAGTTAAGCACGTTGTCAACATGACTTGTATTTTTTGAAAAAATAAAATAAAAACTCAGGGGTGGGGAGCATGATAAATCAAAACTCTTGGTAAAAGCTTTACGAGAAGTTAAATATCAAAATATGTGATGTGCAGTGATTCTTTTCGCGAATCCTGCAACGCGATTTCATTTTCACCAATAAAACGTTTCTGCAAAACCGCAATGCCTGGAAGTCGCTCCATGTTCATATTTCTGAGTGGCAAAATTCAGAAATGATTATCAAAGCAATTTTCCGTCTCAGTACTTTTTCATTCCCTCTTTCAATAGTTTGACAGTCTCCGATTTAAATTACAAAATACTCAGATATCATAAACAAAGCCAGCCCCGAACGAAAACAAGAGAAAATATTTACGAAATTCTCTTGGCGAGAATCAGTGGCGGTCACGAAAGTTCAAAATTTACCAAGGAATTTGGATACTGTTTTCAATAAAGGGTGGAGAGGAGAGAAAGCTAATATACACCCAATTGTAGGCCTATCTTTGAGACTGCCTGTATGAGCATTTCCGAGTGTCGGGCATACATGCAGAAATTTCCGTCGGCGGGCATACCCCATTTGGATACATGCAACCGGAAGTGTTTTTGTTTAAAATCGCAAAGGCTTATTGGCTGACGCACTGCTGAGTCCTTGTTTTCTCGACCTGCGAATACTCAGATTGACAATAATATGCAAACCCATTTAAAAAAGACAACTTTATGCGAAGAAGCTGAGAACACATGAGCGGAAAATGTCGTAGGCCGGCCAGACCGCAGAAATATACCTACATTTTTTGATTCAAGATGAATTTTTTTGAGCTTCAAGAATTGTATTTTCTGTCGAGTTTTTATATCTAGCATAGTCGCTCTCTGATCTTCGTAAAAATGGTCGAAAAGGCTAATTCAAGATGTTGCACGCGACATCGAAGCAGCAAAACAGTTCGGTATACAACGAAAAAGCGCAAGATAGCTCAGTATGCAGCAATATTCAACTGCTTCGATAAAAAGCCTTATCAAATTTTAATAGTGACTCGTTTAAAATTTTTTGGGCAAGGTTAAAAACGTATCTCTTCGGTTTCGGACGATAAATCTCCACTCTTTGATTGAGGGTAGATCGACTGCATTAATAGATGTGGCCGTAAAGTAAACCGCTAGCATCCCCACCAAAAGATCCTTCTGCTTGAATATCTTGAACAAAGTGTGTGGGTCGTCCGAGCCCAAAAGAGTGCAGATGATCAGAATTACCATATGTCTCTCCAGGAAAGTTCATCGTGAGGTACTCACCATCCATTGAATTGTGTACGTCGGGGATGTGCACTTCTTCGGTGAGGGACGACGCTGTGGTCCTGAGCCTCTGGTTTGACGGTATAGCCAGCAATGAAAATAAGCTATTGTCTAGCAGCTCAAGATGCTCCATATCAAAACCATGACAATAAGAGGTATCTATGGTATGATACTGCGATAGGTCAGGATTCCCACAATTTTGTGGTAGTGAGGGCCCATCCAAGGGAATCGGATATTTTTTCTCAATTATACTGCCTTCGATAGTCTTGGGCATGTATGCATGAAACATGTCTTCATGAAGGGACTGACTTTCGCCATCTTGAGCAAGTCCAATATTTGGAAGAGAACGATGGTTTTTAGTGAGCGAAGACGGGATGCTGACATGAGAGGTCTCGGTATTTTCCATGCTTTGCAAACCATGTTCTTCCATAGTACTGTAAAACAGCAGTGTCTTTCCGAAGGGGAACTCTGGTCCCATTTCGTGTCTCAAATTTGAATAATTTGTCTCAGTTGGTGAAATCTCATTTGACAACCCTGGAGAGTATCGAGACAAGTTACCGGAAAATGAATTCCTTTTCTTTAAAGATTGCAGTTGAGGACCTTCTTCTCTCTGGCTTCTTTTCATTGGTTGCTCCAAAAATGTACACATACCATCATTAAACTGAATACACGCCAAACAAGGGATCAGACTTACTATGATGCAGCATGTTTTCCGTCTGCGACAAAAGTCGCACGGCCTCTTTGAGCGAGATTTGTATGGTCGGACTGAATTAACCTGCAGTGCAAGGAGTTTTTTTGTCGACTTCATAGCACTTTGATGTGATTGAGAAGTTTGCTTTCCAGGCATACCAAATTAGTTTATTATGATTTGGACGCACTTTGAATTATTTGATATTGTGAATAATTAATTTAAGAATTTACACAGTCGGGAGTGAGTGATTTCATGCTTTATTTATAAATTTGGCTTTCAAGTGTCACAAATGTGTTATTTTAGAGCATCATACATAGAAATCAGCTGCATGGACTCCACCCACACAGGCTGCATTCCACAAAGCCATAATATATATTTTCTACTTGACGTCACCTTAAGTGCGCACAACCGGCTACAGGAACGCAGCTCATTTTCTGTACGGTGATAACTCCGACAACCATCGGCACGCTTCGAATTCGCGACCCCAATGAAGATTTCAATACGACCCAAGAAAGCAAACATAAGCCATGAGGGCCAAGTATAGAATCTCAGGAGAGGGGGCTAGAGATTTACTTTGGCAAACAAAGCCTCATGCGGCCCAAAACATATGCCAAAGCTGAATTATGTCCAGCAAAATACAAGGACCTGCACTTTCCGCGCATCGTGACATTCATGCAACGTCCGATAGAATGCAAGGTTGTTGACGAAACTAATTATTCCGGAAACAGAACCACTCTGCGTCACCAGCTTTATGCAGCCAGATTCTGTACGCGTTCTTACTAATCTCGCAAAGTTTAAAGTTTAAAAACGCGAACAACAAATTCATCCAGAAGAGAATAGCGGTAAAACTACAGAATGTTGGCTGTCGCATTAGACATGTTACCTCCCATGAGTATCTAGGGAAACCATGAATTGAGCAAAATCCGACCAGTAATTGTCATCACTTCTTTAAAAAATATTTCAAAATAAGGTGGACTATAAAAATATACAAGTGTAAGTGTATGTTCGGGCAAACGCGTTGCTAAATTGAATAATACTACTTATCGACTTATTGGGTGTGAACAGAGCTTCATTTGCTCTGTGTTTTTTAGACACTTATCACAATTTTATTATATTTCATTGCTTATTCACGCTTCCTCTTCTAATACGGAAGTTGAGCCGCATGTATGCCAGAAACCAGCGGTTCTTGCCCGTCCACGCTGCACGCAAGACACCTTCTTGGTTTTGTGAATCCTATTCTCTCAGATATTCACGCTTCCTCTTCTAATACGGAAGTTCAGTCTCATGTATGCCAGAAACCAGCGGTTCTTGCCCGTCCACGCTGCACGCAAGACACCTTCTTGGTTTTGTGAATCCTATTCTCTCAGATATTCACGCTTCCTCTTCTAATACGGAAGTTCAGTCTCATGTATGCCAGAAACCAGCGGTTCTTGCCCGTCCACGCTGCACGCAAGACACCTTCTTGGTTTTGTGAATCCTATTCTCTCAGATATTCACGCTTCCTCTTCTAATACGGAAGTTCAGTCTCATGTATACCAGAAACCAGCGGTTCTTGCCCGTCCACGCTGCACGCAAGACACCTTCTTGGTTTTGTGAATCCTATTCTCTCAGATATTCACGCTTCCTCTTCTAATACAGAAGTTCAGTCTCATGTATGCCAGAAACCAGCGGTTCTTGCCCGTCCACGCTGCACGCAAGACACCTTCTTGGTTTTGTGAATCCTATTCTCTCAGATATTCACGCTTCCTCTTCTAATACGGAAGTTCAGTCTCATGTATGCCAGAAACCAGCGGTTCTTGCCCGTCCACGCTGCACGCAAGACACCTTCTTGGTTTTGTGAATCCTATTCTCTCAGATATTCACGCTTCCTCTTCTAATACGGAAGTTCAGTCTCATGTATGCCAGAAACCAGCGGTTCTTGCTCATCCACGCTGCACGCAAAAGACATGGTAGTTTCAAATATATGGGGTATTCACCAAACAAAGAAAAATAGGCAGGCTTTCTATTGTTGTCGCTTTCTTCTCACATAAGCCTTTTTCAACAGATTTACCGATAAAAGGCTCACAAACAGTGCAATAGATCCCAGGAAACGCATCAGTCTGTCCATCATACAATGGGGTCTTTCTTTTCAACAACTTGAATTGCGGCACCAGCGGTGAAAGACAATCACCTTGCGTCTAGGCGGTGTAGTCATACAATGCAGTACATGTCTCTGTAGCCTGAGTTGCCATTGGAGGAGCAATAGAAACGGACGAAGCATTGCATACCGGCAGGGTGGTCACGGCTGGACTATACAGAGTTTCTGGTGCAGAATATTGCTGTGGCTGCCATTGCTGCTGGCCTGGTGATGGATATGTTTGGTAGCCCCCGTGCTAGCAGGCGTATGCTCTGCGGATTATTATCCCTGCTTCTCGTTTCCACTTCCATATTGACCAGGAGAGTATGGTGGGAGTTTCCCGTGGAACTTGCGATATTGGGTTATGTGGCTCCTCCATTCATCATTTGATGTCTTCTTTTCGTATCCTTCAATTTGCTCTTGGAAAGACCCACCTTAAAAAGTGTGATTTCTATCGCATCAGATTGCTTCTCAATGTTCCCCTTTTTGGCGTGGTAGGTCTCCAAGATGTCCAGGTTAGAGAAGAAATAAGGAGTTTTCAACTCCTTCATCCGAGAATACAACGTGTACAAAATGTTCAGCTGTATGAAGAAAAAAGAGACTTGAACAACGGCTTGACAAGTCGCCTCGGCATCTGGAAAAAGATAGGGAATTCCTTTTCCAACATCTCGTTGTAGTACTCGTACTTCTTTTGAGCAATCGGCACTGCGGCTTCAGTATTGAACTCTCTTTTCCTCATCTTTCGTGGTTCTCTCATTCCTGTCTTCATACTTCTTGTAAATTCTTTTGTGTCTGTCTAGGTTCACCTCCTTGTGGTCTTCTCTCTTGGTGGCCATGTTGCGAATTGCGTTAATCACTTTCAATAACTCTCGTTCCGGTTGCACTATCCGCTTGTCGATAAACTCCAGGTCTGGTGCCAATAATCCCTTCAATTTTATTGACAACTTCACCACACTGTTCTGCAGCCTTAATACCGTCAGGATTGTCCTCTGGAACAGTCGCATTTGGGTCAGACAAGCGACCACTGATGGACTAGTATATTTCTTTGAGGGCCTTCGAAAAGTTAATTTGATAGTCAAACATACCGTTGACAGCAGTGAAGCTTCTCGTTGACTCGTCGCTGAGCTTTTTTGTTTCAATCTCCATTTCCTTGAATCGTCTTTCGGCGCCCAAATAGACAGGGCCCTGGGTGATTACCCTATGTTTTTCTTTTGGCGAATGGACTGGGGCACCATAACACGCGTCTTCTTAAGACCCTTGAATGACATTTCAAAGAGGTTGTTCTCTCTTGCCTTCACAGCAAATGAGCGCGGGCTAAGCAAGGAAATCAGAAAAAAAAAACGCGCCGAAAACCAATTGCACTAACTCAAGATTTTTTTGCTCAGTAAATGGGACCTACGATTTGAATGAATAGGCCCTTCACACTTACAACCTATTGGGCAAGTGTTTAAAGGGTTTGAAATGTAAGATTCTAGATTCATATTTGTACTCGAAGTGTATAGCCTTATTGATGACTTCACTGATACTATAAATCATCAGCAAAAATAAGCTTTGATTTTGATGAAGCAATAAGCCATACTCATGAATCTACTTCTTCCTCGCAGATTCCAAATAATGGTGATGAATTGACTGAGAAGCTTGTGATAAAACGAAAAAAGTCTCGCGAATTTGTGATATACTTTTGCATTGTGATTATAGTTGTTGTCATCGTTCCCATCGGTGCTCTTTTAAATGGTAGAGTCGATTAATTGACTTAACCCCTCATTATGGACAAAGGACAAACAATAGGCGTATATCGATGGAAATATCTTCAAGCATACCGAGACAGAGATTTTTCGTTTTCTTAAACAACGGGATGAATATACTGGCCTTTATGAAAGTTTCGGAATTTTAGAAGACAAGGGGATATTGGCAGAATCAAAGACGGTTTTTTGTTCCAAATTGAAACCAAATAATAAATGACGAAACTTTCTCTAGAGGAAACAGAATGTGTGAAATTGTCGAACTTATTGTTTCAATTTCATCTCTATATGGGCTTCAGATAACGTTCAAAAATCAAGACTTCATTAGATGCAAGAGACTTATAAGGATTCTTGTTTAATTATCCTTGATCCGTTCAAATTTCGGAGATTATTTCAATGCTTCAGATCTTGCTCAGACACGAGCAAGTTTATTTGCAAAATTGATGGGTGATGTATTTCAGACATGTAAATTACTCTGGTCAATAGGACGCGATTTTGTGAATTTCTAAAACTTCATTCATGTCATAGCCTTGGTGAAAAACTAAATATATACCAACTTCAGTGACTTTATTTTTTGAAGACGCTCATGTCTATTCTAATTGAGACGGCAAGAGATTTTTGTGCGTGCTCTTGATGTTTAAAAACTGTCCGATCGGAGTTCTATTTTTTGCTCGCATCATTATTTAGGGTCACATCCGCCAATGGGTAACAGCATTACGTATTTAGATTAGGCCTGTGTTTTTTAAACAAGTTTTATTAGAAGAAATTGAATTATGATCTTCATTCAGCTTAATTATGACGTTGAGGAAATCAAAACTTTGATCAAAAACACCTGATAATAATCTGCGACAATTGAACTACTTTCTTTAAAAAAATTGAAACGCTCGCCCAGCATCATAGGGCTGTAAACTAAATGAAAAAAAGCTATATTAGGATCACCTCGGCAATTGACTCCCTTGCAGCTAACACATTTGTAAAGAGTGACTCTGGTATTCAAAGATTCTAGCCGAAGGAATTCGGAAAAGCGTTAATAACGTATATAAACTCTTCTACTGCAAAAAAAGAAGTATGCTTGCGCAGAATTTGCTTATGAATGAGATTCGTGATTATACTTCAGCAAAAGATGGCCAATGAGGCGCCTAAGACAAACGCTCATGGTGGTAGAACGGAATGGGTATTTGTGAGAGAAATGTTCTGAGGGCATGTAAAAAAAAACAAAACTACAGCAGGAATTGTAGAACCGAGAAGCATGGCATTTTGACATGAAGAGGCGCGAAATCTTGCTGCAATGTATAATATGGGGTCACAGTGGTGACCGCTTGTTTCCCGGCATACATAAAGGTTAAACGGATATTTGCAGATATATAAACTGATGATAATCTTTGGGCTCTGTACTTGCCCAGTGCCAGCTCCAGCTGTTTATATAATCAAATTCTAAGAGTCAAAACTTAAAATGTTTACCACTAATGGAGGTACAATCCAACCAGCCCGAACTCAAGATTCGCTTCCTCCCTATCTGAAAACACCAGAAAACCCAGTTACCACCCAGTCTCTGCAGCCCCAACAAATATTAACAGTCAAGAAGGTAAAAAGTGGATTCAAAGATATTGACTGGCGGCCATTCATTGGAGGGGTTGTTGTTTTTTTGATAGTCAGTGGAATCATAGCAGGATTCATTTGCCTAGTTGTTTTCGCGAGCAGACGGAATAAATCAGAAGCAAGACAGTTTTTCACTAGTGTCAAATCATATAAAGGTGAGCACACTATAATGAGATGTACACAATCTGTTTATTCCACGTTGGATGACTATAAAAATGCCACATACACTAACACAACCGTATGTTTCAATTACACAATGAACGGCGCCCAAGACTGCTTCACTTTAGAGTCACAGCCTAAATCCCGCTTCTCCTGTTCTCTTCGGATAAATTAGACATGAGAAATTTATTAGTCATTGCGGAAGAATTGTCAGTGGATTTGGCTATTCCCCATTGAATCCTTTTTAATAATACACGCCTTTTTTTTGAGTAGAGGGTAAATCAAAGCTGAAAAGGGGGCTGGGCATTTCCCATTAGCGCTGTAGGTTATTTGATAAATGTAGGCTTATGATGCTGGTTTATTGAAAGTCATGAGAAGTATTACGCATATTACGTCTTCCTGATTCTTCACTATGGTAGTATCTCGTAAACCAATCTCTGCATACGTAGCAAGTACGACAGAGATCTAATCGCATGAGGCATCATAAAGTTTTGGGGCCGTGTTGGATTATATCCTACTCAGGACTTCAGGAGTTCATTCTCTGCTTTGATAAAGAAGAAACTTTTTGTTAGAGGCTTGAGCCTCAATAGCAGCTAAGAACTTTTATGTAAAGGGGGCTCTGTAATGAACCCGAGTATTATGTCAATATATGCTCAGCCTGGATTTTCGAAAAAGAGTGTTAGGTGTAGTTTATACGGTAAAACGACAATTGTTCCCTAAAAAATTCTATCCCATGTATTTTATATTTAGCGGCCGCAGGTCTCTGTTCATAAGTTATTTGTCTACCAAATCGCGAGCTAGTGTTTCACTAATAATGTTCGACCTATATTTTTCGCATCTGATACTTCCTCGCATAAAAATTTGATAATAATTTGCCTGATTGATTAGCGTGAATACGTATTGAGAAAATACTTCTCAATTGCTCTCTTAAATCTGCCCCCTTCTTTCTTCTTATTCTTCACCTTCGGGATGGCCTCCGAATCCTTGACCTCTGGAGCTGACTGTTTGGAATGAGCCATGTGGTTGGAATCAACTTCATGATCATGTTTGTGCACTTTGCTTACATCAATAGTAGACCCAGAGCTAGTTTCCACAGATCCTTGGTGACTTTCATGGTGGTTTTCAATATTCAACTCGGGAGAGACGAAAGAGTTCTTTGAGGTATATGGCTGCAGTGATGAATCCTTTAGATACTCATCACTTGACTTATTTGGCTGGTTACCTGGCACGCGGGCGGCACTGGAAGTGTGTACAGATACCGTTTCAATCAACGAGTCGAGCTTTCGTGGCTGAAGGACTTGGTTATCGCTATTCTTCAAAACTTGCGGCCTTCCATTATCCTCACTCACTAAAGTGGCAAGCTCTTCAGGGGGAATAATCTCTTGTTGTGGCAAAGTATCACCAGGTTGAAACTCCAAATCGCCTCGCTTAGGAATCTCTGTTACCGATGTCCTCTTGGAGACAGGTAGTGGATCCTTCACTACAGCAGTGTTGGAATTTATTTTCAAAGAGCCATTCTCGGGCTTAAGTGCAGCTTTAGTGTCAAACAATGGACTCAGATAAAGATTATCCGGAACGTCCACGAACTCGTCTTCTTCGTCAAATGTCTGAGAGTGTACCAGTCGAGTTGAAAAATCGGCGTTCAGATCAGCGGCTTTCACCAGCTCCGGATTGAGCGACGTTTCACCAGTAGCGTCACGTTCAGAATCACGTGTAGCCGATTCATAGTTAATATTGACGGGATTATCAGCAGCTTCAGGGGTTTTCTGTTCTGAGTCTACCAAAGCAATTGTCCGGGCTTGCTTAGGTCCATTTGCGGCATTTCCAGTTGAGCTAGACAGTTTCTGCTCTTCTTGTATAATCTGATCGGGAATGAGCAGTTCCAGGGCAGATCTATTATGCCCAAGAGCTGCAGACGATGCCGCCTGTTCACTGGAATTTGAGCGGGTGCCATTAACAGACGCCAAACTGGAGTCCCCGGCGCTGCTGCGTCTTCTGTTGCGCTTGAACAAAGAAAAGTGCAGCTTTTCGCGTTTTTGCGCCTCACGTTCCTCAATCTTTCTCTCTTTCTCGGCAGCCTTAAGCCATTCTGCGTGTTTTTTCTCCTCCTCCTTCAACAAACGTTTCTCTTCCCTGGCGCGTTCCTTCCGAGAAGTCTGATGCTCAACACCTGAATTTCTTAAAGAACGAACCGAGAAGTCCGTATGGTGGTTTGTGTAGACGTAGTTCTTGCTGATACCTGACGCCTCTTTTTTACTGAGCTTTTCGTCATTCTTCAACTTCTTCTCCGACTTCTTTTCTGCAAACTTTTGGAGACTATTCTGCTTCGGACTAGATGAGAGTGCCGCTGACTGCGGCGAGCCATAGACATTTTCAGCGGCCACCTGCATGGCCTTGTTGTAGAGATCGCGGTTATTCTGCAAGGCCTGCTCCTTCATATGCCTCTCTTCATTGGCTATTTCCCGGAGGTTTTCATGATTCTCAGCCCGATAACTGTCTGTGTAGGTATACGGGATAGTTTCCACCTTGTCCAAAAACTTGATGGAAGTCCCTCCCGAGGCCATGGAATTGAGACGCGGCGCAGGCTCGAGATCAGGCGCAGGCTGAAGCGGGGTAGTTGTCTGATGCAAGGGCTGGCGCCGTGGTTCTGGCGACCTCAGCTCACTGGGAACAGGGCTTGTGTTAGCGCGTCCAGAACCGGCCGTGACGGCAGCAACGGCCGCTGCAGCGGTGGCGGCGCTGGCACCACTTTTCAAGATGGACTTAGGTCGCCGCGGAGACACGGTTGCAGCCTCTCGTGAGGCAGAGTTGCCATACGTGGACGCAGAACCTGCTATGCGAGGCGGCACGTGGTCAAGATAAGTCGACTCGAAGTCGTGGAGGTCTTCGTCGATTTTGTCCAAGCTGTAAGCACTGGCCGCAGGCGGCGGACCCAGAACCGACGCCTGAAGCGAGTTCGCACGTGACGTGGGCCTCGAGATATTTGTTGTCTTTGTCTCAATGATGTTCAGCCCGTCGGGCATGTGGCGTACAGTCTCGGTGGAGATGGACCGCGTGCGGCCCTGCGCATCGAGCACCTTCGTCGTCTTCGTCGTCACCACCACGTCGCCATCGTCTTCGGCTTCCTCGGGAAACACAGGTCCGGGGACAAAGCTGCGGCGGGGGCCTGGCCGGCCCCCGCTGGCAAGCGAGTTCAGGCGCAAGCTCAGCGTCCGCTGGGCCGACGGTGCTGCCGGTGGGGGGCCTGTGGAGTATGATGCCCGGGGAGTATAGGTATACAGATTTATCAGTGCCGTACGGCCGTATCCGCCAAGAGAGT
The DNA here is from genome assembly GCA_939531405.1 of Metschnikowia zobellii. NCBI lineage: Eukaryota > Fungi > Ascomycota > Pichiomycetes > Serinales > Metschnikowiaceae > Metschnikowia > Metschnikowia zobellii. The sequence goes on from OW618028.1 coordinate 2,428,491, forward strand.
TGGAGCGATACGCGGCCCTATTAGCACCAGTGCGGACGGGCGGTGTGTTGGGAACGGGCTGTTTCTGATGGATTTGGAGCGCGGCCGCGGCGGCGCGGCTGGCGCTCGATAGCGACTGCGCCCGTTGCAAGTTTTGGGCCGCGGGGCTCTGCGAGGCAAGGGTGTATTCGTCTGCGTACTTGGCAAAGCCCTGGTACTCATGGCTCTTGCGCCTGTTAAAGAGACCCATCGTCAGGGGAGGGGGACAGTCGGCAGTCACGTGGAGCCAGAGGCTTTAGGTCTGGACGGCGCTTTTGTTTTTGGTTGCCCTAGGTGAGTCGGCAGCACAGGCTTACGTTGTTTCAGTTAACCTCTAGTGTTTTTACAGCGATGTTGAGGGGTAGTACTTGATGTGCCTCGGGTATGGGTGTGCACCGCGGATGCTTTGATCTGTATCACTGGAGAATGCGACAACGATGACGAGCACTGGAACGCGTGATTGTGGAACCAGAAACGGAAATGCCAAACAGGCTTGGATGGCAGGGCGGTGGCGTGGGGCTGGACGGGGCGTGCTCTTTATCTGCGAAGTGTGTGTGTTTTTTTCTCCTGCCTTGCGGTGGCTGAATGCTGGAATGGAATGCTGATGCAACGGTCCTGTACGTGCGGAGTCACGAGCACGGAGGCGTCGGGAACAGCCGTGCCCCATCAGTAGACCAGGCCGTTTGCGGCCCAGCGGCATCGTGCTGCCAGAATCCAAACAGCAACAAGAATGAAACAATTTGTTTTCTTTCTCGTGGACTTGATCGAGAAGCCAGAAAAATTGGTTGTGCTCAAACCAGGGTTTACTCCGGCCGAATGGACCAGGTCACGTGTACAACCCGCGGCCTTCTTGGCCCACTGGGGTGCGGAGATTCTTGCGGTATGTAGCCTCCGTAGATCGATGCCCCAAAGCTGCCTTTCTCCCGTGTCCAAGATATGCTCTTGCTAAAACTTCGAAGAATTTTTGTGAACCAAAATTAGTATTTTCATGTGAAAGTATGAAGACAGGGAATTGTCATGTTTCGAAAGTTGTGTCATGATATGCTTGTGGGTTGTAGCAATATCCACTAGAAGTGGCGGGGGACGCTTGCACAGCCCTTGGCCCGAATAGGTAATGATTCATATATTCTCCAAAAGTTCAAAATTGCACAGACTCAATTGTTTCTGAGCGATGGCTTGGGCTGGAAAAGAGTTGTGCCCACATTGTTTGCCCGGGCAATATCAAAGGTTTTGTTAGGAAGCTATGTGTCACTCACGGGACTTGCTTCTTTTTTGTCAGGACCCACTGCAATGTTCAATGAAGATAGCATGGCGCTTTCGCCCTCATATTAGACAAGACTAGATGGAAGACGGCCTGGCTCACCTTTGAGGTATCAGGTATGAAGAAGCTACAGAACATTCTTTTTCTATATCGCAGTGCCCACTGCCAAATCATATTGCCAAGACTCAACCGGAGAAAGGATGAATGAGGCAAGGTGTTTGCCATGAAAAAAAAAAAAAAACAAAAAAACTGCAAACTCTCATTATTTCCACGGGAAAGACGGTTCACCATAAGGTGAGTTTGCCTGCCAGACTCTAACAGTAGCACGCGGAAGTTCCGCGGCTGCAAACCCCAATCAGAGGTACGGGTCTTTACTATCTTGTAATGCTTTCTAATCACTTTAGTCATGTACGGGCCGGCGCGGCACCACGTACACCACCTATTTAATGAGTAAGTATCTTTCTCGGATGCTGCCCAAAAAGCACGGCAGAACTCGCTCTTAAAAGCTTAGCAACCAGACAGGCATTTGTGTCCGAACTTTCATAAACTTCCCAGCGTGCATTTGATTTTCTTGCACACCCGGAAAACACTTTATGGTGAACCTTTTTGTCAAAGCGTTTGCGGCTTTAGCGATCATTTACGTGGCCGTCAAAATGAGTGCATACAAAAACACTATCGCCATGGCTGCGATGATGGGGGACAAAAAGATGAGCTTGTTCAGTGCTGCAACACCAAACCCCAGTCCTTATCCCACGCTCTTTGTGTCTCATGGGGGGCCCACGTTTATGTATGAAGAGGACGATTTTGGCAACAAGGGAGCATGGCGCGCTGTGCGCGACTTGGGTACCGCCATTAAGCAGGTGTGGCGGCCCGACTACATCATAGTTGTTTCGGCGCACTGGCAGCTGGGGGCACTGGACTTGATAGAGATTGCCGTGCCGCCAAAAGAAGATGTTTTTCACAGCACAAACAGCGCGGCTTCTAAACACGAGGGCGATTGGACCGAGAACCCCTTGATCTACGATTTCTATGGGTTTCCGGACCACATGTACAAGGAGCAGTTCCGCACATGGAACTCGCGGGTTGTGGCTGACCTGGTGCGAGAGAGTCTCGTGCACAACGGGTTCAGGGCGAAATTGACTCCGCGGGGCATAGACCACGGCGTGTGGGTGCCATTGAAGGTGGCGTTTTCTCAAGGCGTGGCGGATAATGACATGGTGTTGCCGCACACCCCATTGGTCCAGGTCTCGCTCACAAAGTTTGAGGATGATTTCGAGAGTCACGCGCGGTTGGGCGAAGCACTCGCGCATTTGCAGAACAGCATGATCTGGGACCCGGTCCAGCAACGACACTTGCGGGGTTTGGTCATATGCTCCGGGATGTCAGTGCACAACTTACGGGACCTTGGGCGGGCAATGAGGTCGGGTGAGCGGGCGTTGCCTTACGTGGGAAAGTTCAGCGGGCTCGTGTCACTGGTTTTGCAGAAAGGACCTGGCACCTTGAAGCTGCTTTCCGAATTGAAGACCGAGCACGGCTCGCTTCTCCGCACAGCGCACCCGACGCTCGAGCACTTTGTGCCGCTCGTGGTCGCTGCTGGCGTGAACAAGGCCAGTGGTGACCGGCGGGTGACGGAGTTGTACAGTGACAACCAGCTCAGTTTGGCGTGGGGCACCTACCAATTTGGCGAGTACTCATGATAGATTACCGCTTGCAAGCAAAATCCAAAGCACACAAGCGGCTATGTATGTATGTCCGCGAAAGCGCATCTAATACAAAACCACTGATACCCGGTCCAGCAAAAAAGTTGTACTGGCAAGTGGGCGTCCTGAAGGAGAGCAGGCCAAGCACAGGAAGCAAGAAGGGCAAGCAGCACCAGGATTGGCTACACGAGCGTCTGTAAACCGCACACTCCCCTCTCGGTAGACCCGCATTTGGATCACATATATTGTGGCTATACATATTATATCGTGGGCGCGCCTGTCTCGCGGGCCGGCATCTCTCCATATTACAAGCGTCTATTTCAACAAGGTCTTGACGGCGTTCTCGATGGCGTGTTCGTCCAATCCATCCAAACTGTTTTTCACCTCCCTTCCCTTTTCGAACCTGGCGGTTATGCTGGGCGGCACGCCGTAGGCCTCTCTGATCAAGACCGGGATTTTGTAGTTGGTGGCCGCCTTGATCTGCGGGTAGTTCTTTGTCAAGAAGCTTCTCAAGGGCGCAGAGGCAGCGCCGTTCTGAGACATGTGGAATCTCAATTCTTTCACCGCGGCAGAGATGGCAAACTTGGTCGACATGGTGATTTGGAGGTGGAGAGGGTGGATTGGAAAGGGAACACATTTGACTGGCTGAGTAAAGGTCGCGCAGCGCCCGTCTGGTCACGTGACTTGAAATTTATGCGAGCCGGCGTGTATGAATAGCTCGGCATGTACATACCGGGCCACTTGTATTAGGTGCGCTGGTGTTGCGCGAGCACGATGCAATTTGAAAAGAAAAAAAAAAAGAATAAAAGCAGAGCTGGGTTAAACCTGGGGTAGTGCTGTCCGTGGTGGTGCTGCTCGGTAGCAGTGGCATGGTGCCGCCAGGCTGTCTGTGCGATTTGCCAGCTGAGAGGCTGTGTTGCAAAGCAAATGGCCATGGTTGCAAAGCAACAGACCATGGCTGAGCTGGGTTGAGTGCGGCCATTCTGAACCCGAAAAGTACTGCGGGTTGTCTTTAATGTTTTTTTTTTTGGATTTGGAGTTTGTGCTTTTTTAGAGTTGGATTTGGATTTGGACTTGGTGGGTGTCGGACCCGGCCATGAGGCGTTTGTATTAGAACGCGGCCATGGCTCATTTCGACAATGTATTCTGGAAACCGAGCTGCCGCGGCGGTGGCCAGGAGTATTTGCGAGGCTCGTTACAGGAAAAAGGCCAAGTTTCCCTTTCTTTTTTTTCTCGTGGTGTTGATATGCTAAGCTGCTGGGTTCTCGGTTCTGGGGTCACTTCTACTTGCTGGTGCCCTCCCGCACCCAGGCCTCGTGCTCGGTACGAAGGCCAAACATAAAACCAAAGCAAAAACAGACACCCAGAAAAACAGACAGACAGACACAAAAACAGACAACCAGACAAACACAAGAAACACAAAACCAGACAACCAGACAACCAGACAACCAGACAACCGGACAAACAAAAACAAAAAACAAAAAACAAAACATAGACAACAAGAAAGACGCCTGCCCCAGCACCCAATGAGCCGCCCCCCCCGCGCGCACGTGACGCCATCTCGAAAAAAATACATCATCGCGGCGCCGCGCTCATGGCTGGCGCACCCATTCTACTACACCAAATGGCCGACAACAACCTTGACGGCGGGGCCTCGCCCGAACGCATATTCATGGAGGAGCGGCTCGCGAAGATCCGCACACAGGCGGCGTCCAAGCTCGACAACCAGCGCAGCCTCGCGCTCATTCTCGCGGCCGTGGAGGAGAACATCGCAGAGCAGCACAACGATAGGACGCCCGTGGCGTACTTTGTGTCGTTCCTTGCCTTGCTCGACCAGGCGGTCGTGCAAGACGCTGTCGCCGACGCGAGCGTGGCCGCCGCGGCGGCGTACTTCTTGGACGTGGTGCTGCCGTGCGCGCCGCGGCCGCTCTTGAAGCAGCACTTTGCCGCCATCTTGACCAAGCTCGCGCCCGTGTTGACCGGCAACGGCGCCGACGCCGCGCTCGTGCGGTCCTCCGTCGGCGCCTTGGAGACGCTCTTGCTCGCGCAGGACCACCAGCAGTGGCTCGCGGGCGGCAACGTGTCGCCCCGCCGCGCGTTGGTGGGCATGCTCGAGCTCGCGTTCGACCCGCGCCCCAAGGTGCGCAAGCGGGCGCAGGAGGCCGTGCAGCGCGTGTTGCTGACGCCGCCACCGTCGCCGGCGCCCATGCACGCGGCCGCCGGCTTGTGTGCCGATTTGGCCTTGCAGCGCTTGACGCTGTTGCTCGGCCCTGACCGCGCGAAGAAACTGCTTGGCAGCAAGGCCGGCGGAAAGGCCGGCAGTAAGAGCGGAGCCAAGGACGGCGGCGCCGCGGTGATCCACGCGTTGCAGTTGGTGGCGGCCGTGACGGCCGCGAATGCGTGGCCCGCGGCGCACGCGGACGCGCTCTGCGACGTGTTGCTCGACGTCTCGCGCACGTCCGACCAGTACGTGGTGGCCGCGGCGTTTGCGGCGTTCGACGGCCTCTTCGCCGCCATGGCGCACGAGATCGACGCTGAGCGGTTCGCGCGCGTCTTGGACATCCTCTTCGACTTGAAGCCGCCCGCGGACGACGCGCACTTGGCCGCGGCGTGGCTCGCGGTCGTGGCGCACGGCTTCCAGGCGTACGCGCGCTTGGTGCCCGAGACGTGCGTGCGCCGCCTCTTGCAGGTGGTGCCCCAGATCGCCGCCTTCTTGGCCGCGGAGACCAAGGACATCTACGTGTCGGCCGCGCAGTGCTTGGTCGCGCTCGTGACCGAGTGCATCCCCGACGCGTACTTGCTTCTGCCCAGCGAGACCAACGGCGTGTCCGCCTCGATGCACGCGCTGGCCAGCGACGTGGCCGCGTTCTTGGCCGCGTTCATCGAGACCGACTTGCTCTCGATCCGCTACCAGCACGCGACGCGCGAGACGTTGGAGCTCGCCACCGCCTGCGTGGCAAAGTTGCGCTCCCGCGCAGCTCCGCACTTCCTCGGCGTGCTCGCCGTCGTCGGACTGTGGCGCTCGAACGAGGTCGAGAGCTTCCCGCACAACAAGGAGGCCGAGGAGTTCATCGCCGCGTGCGTCGCGGCAATGGGCCCGGAGGAAGTCTTGGCGTGCCTTCCGCTCAACCTCTCGCCGGGCGCCCCTGCGCCGGGCCGCGCGTGGTTGTTGCCCTTGTTGAGGGACAACGTGCGCGGCGCCAGCTTGCTGTACTACCGCCAAAACGTGCTCCCGCTCGCAGACGTCTTTGGCGCAAAAATCGCCGCCGCGCCCGCGGGCTCTATGCACACAAAGATCTTCCAGACGATCGTCGACCAGGTTTGGGCGTTGCTCCCGCCCTTCTGCGACTTGCCCTCGGACTTGCCCGCGGCCTTCTCCGACGACTTCGCTGCGCTCATCGCAGACCTCCTCTACTCCCGCGTCGAGTTGCGCGTGGTGCTCTGTAACGCGTTGCGCACCTTGGCTGAGCTGAACCTCGCCTACGCCGGCGGCGCGTTGGCCGACGACGCGCTTCTCCAGGAACGCTTTCCCGCGGCCTCCGCTTCGGCAAATGTCGCCTTCTTGGCCACACGTGCGTCCAACATCTTGCTGGTGTTGTTCAACGTGTTCGCGTCCACCATGCCCGAGACCCGCAGCTTTGTCGTCGAGACCATCAACGTGTACTTGCAGATCATCCCACAGAAGGACTTGCAGGCCACCTTCGACAAGGTCTGTGGCTTGTTGAAGCTGGCGTTGGACAACGAAGCCAGCGAGGACGCCGACGCTGCTCCGGCGCCGCCCAAAAGGGGCGACCCGCCGCGCCTCAGTGTCACCATGATGGACCTCGTGGTCACCATGGCAAAGTACGTGCCTGCCACGTCGTACAATGCGCTCTTCGCCATCTTCTCGTCCACCGTGGGCATGGCGCAGAACGCCATGATGCAGAAGCGCGCGTTCCGCATCATCACCAAGTTGAGCGAGGCCGCCGCAGGCGAGCACGCCATCTTGCAGTTCATTGCCGATATCGAGCGCGTGTTTGTTGAGACAACAAACCTGACCCACACCTCCGCACGCGCAGCGCGCTTGGCCGCGATGCTGTATGTGATACAGGTGTTGCCAGCATCGGACTTGCATTTTATTCCGTCCGTGCTCCAAGAAGTGATCATGCTGACAAAGGACGTGAATGAACGGTCGCGCGAGGCCGCCTACGGGCTTCTCATCCAGATGGGCCGCAAGATGCAAGGAGGCGGAACTATCGACAACAGCAAGGTCGCCGGCTTTGACCCGTCCACGCCTTCCTCCGAGGCAAGCTTGACGGCGTTCTTCACCATGGTCAGCGCTGGCTTGGCCGCGCAGTCTCCTCACATGATCTCCGCGTCCATCACTGCCATCTCGTGCATCGTGTACGAGTTTAAAGATGCCTTGCCCCAGGACGTGCTCATCGAGCTTGCCGCGACTGTGGAGTTGTTCTTGACCCACAACTCGCGTGAGATCGCCAAGTCCGCCATCGGCTTCGTCAAGGTCGAGGTGTTGGCCCTCCCTGACGCTTACATCCGCGAAAACTTGCCTGAAATGTTGAGCAAGTTGATGCGCTGGTCACACGAGCACAAAAACCACTTCAAATCAAAGGTCAAGCATATCATCGAAAGGCTTATCCGCAAGTTTGGCATCGACACAGTCGAGCTGGCAATTCCGGAAGAAGACCGCAAGTTGGTGGCCAACATCAAGAAGACCAAGGCTCGCGCCAAGAAGCGGGAGTCGCCTGAGGATGTGCCACCCGAGGATAAGACTGCCAAGAAGTTCATGTCGGCCTACGAGGAGGCCGTGTACGACTCTGACTCTGAACTGGAGCAGGAGGAGGCAGCAACCAACCACAGGCGCAGTAAGGCTGGCGACAAGTTCATCTTGGACACGGGAGACGAGCCTTTGAACTTGTTGGACCGCCAGACGCTCGCCCACATCTCGTCGCTGAAGCCTAAGAAGTTTACAAAGAAGGACGTGCAGAAGAATAATGTCGAGATGAAGAACGGCAAGATTGTGTTCAAGGAAATGGTCAAGGCCAATGATGATCCGTTAGCTCTGGGCTCTGGAATCGACGCATACTTGGATGCTGTGAAGCAGGCCCCCGTGAGAGGACAAAAGAACAAGTTGAAATTCAAGAAGACAAAGGACGAGGACGATTGGTCGGACTCCGAGGACGAAAAACCAGCTCTGCGCGAGGCTCAGAAAGGCAAGTTCTCGAAGAGAGCGGGTGTGTCAAAGCCCAAGCAGAAGTTTAAGGCGAGAAAGAAGCTCTAGTTAGCACTTCACCACTGTAAATTAATGAGGATTTTCGGAAACTATTTAAAAGTAGCACGGGTGTCTCTTTCTCATCGAGATGTACTTGCATATCTGACGTAGGGTTATAATAGATTCTTATTCGGATATATAGATCTTTTGGCGAAGTTCTCTATGACAGAGGGCACCGCGAGCTACCTGAATAAAAGATGCTTTGTTTCAGAATGTCACATGATCAAATGATAGGCTCCGCCAAAAGAGTTGTAGAGTTTTTCCAAAGTATTGTCTTAGTTTTTTAGAGATTCACGATAGTCATACAGCATTTAACTTTTAAAACACCGGTCAAGGAGAACCAATCAGTCTCATTGGGGCTCGAACCTTATACCCCGAGCACAGGAAATAGTACCAGGTGGTATAGGAGAGAAACTTTCGCAGGATACGCAATTCAGCCTGCAATGTCAAAGGTATCACGTCAATCAGAGGCGGGGAGGAGGGGGAGGGGGGCGTGAAAATGAACGACAGTGACAAAAGGAGAATAAACTCAAGTGGTGCTCCAGAAATGTAATCATAGAAATACTACCTACTTAACACAGATTGGAGATCATTCCACTCCAATTCTGAATACTGGATCATGTAGCGGAACTCAGCTTGGGTGTACATTTCTTTTTTTTGTTTCGCTCTAGAAATGATTCGGACTGGCAAACCTTGGGACGTTTGATGATATGTGAACAAAGAGAAGAAAAAAAAGTTGAAAAGCCGAATCAATAGCCGCATTAAAAAGAAAGTTGGCCAAAGTACGGTGAATGTTTTTGACAAAGACATTATTACATAAACCACGTAACAATCAAATTATTAGAAACCACCAGGTATTAACTACACTTACTGGTGAGACCGCCAAGCATAAAACGTGATTTCATTAATCACTTGCGCCACAAGATGGGCTTAATTTTTCATTTTCATCTCACTTGAATTCTAAGTATTGCACATCTGGTCCTCAACGCTTCAAATTTCACATTAGTTACATTCCAGAACTAGTTTTTTTACTTTATGCAATCTGTTTGAGAAAAATACGTTCAAGATCTTAAGGATAACACCCGCGAGTCCGACCAAGTCTGATGAGCCACATATCTATTGGGGCGTTAAAATTGACGACCCAATCCCCAGCATGATGGTTGGGACGTGTAATTTAAAGGCGGAGCCCCTTTCACAATGACCAGCTATATATACGACTTGTACTACTTTTCAATCTCCACCAAGAAGCCTACTTTCAACGTGGAGGATTTACGATACATTCAGAAACACTTTCTTCAGTGTTGACTACTCTGATACTATCACTGGTTCACTTGTATTTACCTCTAGTTAGCATACTCTGATAAGCTTCTATCTGGCGAATAGAATTGTGTCTGCTATGGACTAAGACTCCAAGCAGGCCCTGTAGTTTCAATAGGCAGTTCACGCAGAGTAAATGAATACTGTGCTTTGACATCTAATCCTCAAGGAACGACTGAAGTGATATGCACTGGACAATGCTTGCTATACCTTCTTTTGGGGCTAGCGTTTAAAAAGGCTAGTTCAATGAAAATCAGCTATGCGTCAGGAACCAGTGCTTGTCTAGCTATAATTATATAAAGTAGTTTATAGCTTTCGGTTGCGGCCATACCATGAAGAACACACTGTTTCCCGTCCGATCAACGTTAGTTAAGCTTCATAGGGCCACACTGAGTAGTGTAGTGGGAGACCATATGCGAAATTGTGGTGCTGCAATCTTTTTGCACCCGCAGAACTAGTCTTTTTGTCCCCGAGACCTACAAGGGGCAAATTGTACTTGGGAATGTCAGCAACTTAAATAATTGTTAATATCAGAGTTAGGGTTTGAAGTAGAATAGTCTTTTCTCATCTTTCTAGCCAATTCTGCATTCCTGTTTGAGGTGCCCAACTAGGAATGGGTTCCGCCCCTCTTCCGCGAACACCAATCGATTCAAGATGGATTCACGTTCTCGGAATATTGTTTTCTATAGTCGGCTCAGATTAAGCAAAGGAAATTGAAAATTGAGAAGCCGCCGCAAACGATCTTGCCGCAGGACAAGAAGACTAGTTGAATCATTCATATCATTTCATACATACTCCATTTTTACACCCACTGGGACTCGCGCAAAACACTTGCATGCACACCGCACGAGGCGAAAAAAAAAACTGAACCAAGAAACTCCCATTCACCGGCTGAGATACGAGTAGTCCCTGTTATAACCCCAGCATGTCTGCAAAGAGCACTCCCATAAAAATCAGATTGGCCCGGTTTGGCAGGAAGCACCAGCCCGTGTACAATATCGTGGTGTCTCGCATCAGATCAGCCAGAAACTCGTTGCCCATTGAGGTGCTCGGCACGTATAACCCCATTGCTGTGCCTTTGACTCCGGACGAGAAGGCAAGAAATGTCAAGCCATACAAGCACATTGAGTTGGACTTCCACAGAACCAAGTACTGGCTTGGAGTGGGTGCGCTGACGAGCGACCGCGTGGCGTTCTTGCTCAAAAGAGCCGGCATGCTTCCGGAGCTGTGGCCCAAGGAACACAAGCTTACACAGGTCATCAGCAAGCGGGTCTCTCTGGAGCCTGTTATTGAGACCGAGGAAAAACAAGACTTCTTGAGGCCTAGGGACTAGGCTGTGTTTGATATACTCCCTCTCGAAGAGCATTAAAGATTCACGCATGTATATATATATAGACACCACTCACAAAACTCATCAAAGCCCCGCAAGGATAGCACAAGATCCTAGCCGTAGACATGCTTGTGCCAGGGAAGATACTTGCACTTCAAGCACTTCTGCTCCTTAAACGAAACCTTGTTTACTCGGTACCTCTCCTCAATCAGCGACCGAAAGTCTCGTAGCTCGTACGCCACTTGCTCGTTCAACTGGAAGATCTTGCGTGATTTTGGCAACGGCGAAACGATGTTTGGCAGCTGGCTGCACGGAGGTCGGCCCAACAGGCGCAGGTACTCACTCTTGCCATCGTGATCCACGGAGCTCCTCACTGCTCGTGTGTTTGCGCCTGACTCTGTTTCTTGGATGACTGACTGCGAGAAAAAATTCACAAACTCTGGCGTCGCTGGCGGCGGGTGGTCTTGTGGACAGTCACATACACGGGATACACGGCCATCCACCATTCTTCTCACCACAGTGGACTCCTGCCCGGTGTCATTGCTATACAACCGCTCGAGAATGAGCCCTTCGTCGTAAATCTCGTTGTACAAGTCAACGAAAATCTGGAGATAATTTACCGCCTGAAGGGGCGTGCACCAGTTCAGTTTGTGAAACGGATTGAGCTGGATCATCTGGAAGAATGGCGAATGGAGCTCCTCCTTCTGCTGATCAAAGAGGGCGGTATTCTCTCGCAGCCCGCAAAACTTACTCACGCGGGCGAAATGTGATAAGAACTCTTCGAAGTACTCAAGCTCAAGGAGCGAAAACTCGTCGGATTGAAGCAACCCCTCAAAGTACTGGAAAAGACTGGCGGTGGGCACAGTGTTGTTAATCACGACCAAGTTGATCTTTGCGAGGTAGTTCATGATTTCGGTGGCCTCGTCTTTGAAAAGCTTCTTGGGTGTATTGTTATCACTTGACAAGGACAATTGGGGCTCGTCCAGATCCATATTATGAAGGAGTGGGTAGCACAAAATGGCACCGTGTAAACCCTTTGTGGCTTCGAAGATATGCTCGGTCTTATAGGCCGTGATTAGGCCTTCGGTTGAGATAGACGACATTCCAGAAAAGGAGTCCGGAATCTTGAGGGGGTTTGTGAATGAGTACATGAGCAAGACCACGTCGTGGATTGCCTTGACAAGGTGAAAGCAATTAGTCGGGCTCTCGAAATCTTTGCAAGCCTGGAGTACACTAAGCACGATTCTCTCCATGAAAAGATTGATTTTTCTGGCTAACGCATGGATGTACTCGTTGTATGCGCCACGCTCGATCTTGATACAGTAGATCATCAGTTCCATAATTGTGTTCCTAAGCTTCGTTAGTTTATCAGGTACGTCATCAATATTGTCGAAGCCTTCGTAGCATAGATTTGAGATTGTAGCCAATGATTCGGTCAACTTCGTCGGCTTGAATTGGCATGCCTCAATCTGAACATCCTCAAGGCTTGGATATTCAGCGTAGAAGTTGCGTGTAGAATAAGTGGAGTCATTTGACTCGTAAACAGTATGGAAAATAGAAGCCATTGCGGGAACTGGTCGACCACAATCAGAGCGCAACAGAAGCGGGGATTGACTTCTGTTTTTTGATGTGAGATTCTGCTCGTCCGATGAAACGAGACCAAGTGTGTTTCGGAATCCGAGATTTAGTACGCAAATCTTTGCCAAATAGTGATGACTTTCGATACAAAATTCTTCCAGGAGCTGTCCACGTTTTGCGTTGCTAATTAAACTCGAGCCCTTTTCTGTGTGCGGCTGTATTTGCGTAAGATATATATGCCTTTTAAAATTTGATGGGTCCTCTTATTGCCGGGTACGCTATATAAAATCGATTCCAACGATTCCCGGACAGACGACGCTTTGTTTGGGTGACTTGTGGTGTATTCGATCAAAAAGTTTGCTAGTGTATTTGGAGCTCTGCGAAGCGTTTGGGTGCAAAAAAGTGCTGCGTGCGCCTAAACCAGGCGCATCGAACCTCCACTCTATATTTTAAGCAGGCGAAAAAGTTTGGGAGGTGCGAATGAAAATTGAAAAACCCCTTCACCAACCATAGACATTGTGACGAGCGCAACTGTACATTCAGAGAAGACAACGAAAGCCACACACGCTTCCTTGCTGATACGTCAAGCTACAGTCAATGCAGAAATAGGAGTTGTTGAATTATGCTACGCAGTAACTAACACGATTAGTCAAACAAACCGAAACCCATGTCGTCGTCCTCAGACTCCTCGTCCTCGACAGCGGCCTCCTCGGCAGCAGCCTCGGAAGAGCCAGCCTCGGCAGCAGCGGGGGCGGCAGCGGCATAAGCCTCTGGGTTGGCCAATCTGTCCTTGATAGCCTCAGAACCCTCGAAGGTGTAGTCAGTGGCAATCGACAAAGCCAAAACGTTCTTGTAGTGGTTGATGACGGAGTGACCGACAGATGGCAAGGTTGGGTAGCCAACAGCCAAAGACACAGAGGCAATGGTCTGGATGGCAGAGACGAAGTGAGAAACCAACTCGTCGTCGGTGATGTCCAAGATCTCAGCTGGGAAGACTTGGCCGTTGTCGTAGACCTGGGAGACAGTCAAACCGTAAGTGAACGGCGAGATGTTCAACAAGTTCAACAAAGAGGCCTCGGAAGGACCGACCTTGTTGCCGGCCTCAACGACCTTGACGTCAGAGACAATCTCGATGAAACCTCTGGCAATCTTGGTTGGGACACCCAAGGCCTGGAAGAAAGAAGTCTTACCTGGCTCCATACCGGTGTTACCGGCTGGGACCCAGACGTCCTTTGGAGCAACGGCACCGGCCTTGGCTGGGGCAGCAACAACATTGGAGACAATGGCCTCTCTGATGGTCTTCAAGTCAGCGTTGGTGAAGATGAAACCGACGTTGCCCTTGATGAAAGGCAACAACTTCTCATACTCTGGCAACTCAGCCAAGAAGCCTCTGATGGCTCTTCTGACCATGGTGTTCTTACCCATCAACACGGTGGCCTCGCCTCTCAAGGCCTTTCTGGTCTCGTGCATCTGTTGGGAAGAGACATTGTCGACACCAACAACAAAGATGGACTTGTATTCGGTCAACAACTCCTTCAACTTGGCGAAGTATTGCACTTTCTTGTCACGAGTTCCACCCATTTCGATTATATATTCTTCGTTAGGAGTATTTAATGGCCCTCTAAAAGATACAGGTAGAAGAGATTGTCGGTGGAAAATTTTTGCTCTTTTTTGGCGGGCCACGCGGCCGGCGACCCGTAGGAAGGTCACGTGTTTCCGCATGCCGGGTGGTCGCAATGAAGAGAGGGACCGAGCCCTAACCAAGATCACGTGATACATTTACTCGAGGTCAACAGGCTGTGCCAGTTTCCACCTTGCCCACGATGGCACGGCCATTCATGGTAAGAGTTTGTTTATTGAGACAAGCTGGCGGCAATATACTCGAGAATTTGGCTCTGCGTATTTCATCTCTTGAAGGATAGCCTCGATAGTAGGTGTGGGAAAATAAAGACACGACGCAGGGCTTAGGTGGGCTCTTTTGTAATGCAGCATAGTGCAGTCCTGGACTGTGATCTGATAGTTCCGGGCATTTGTATAATAAGCTAAATATGCTTTTTTTTTTTTTGATTCTTCACCTATAGTTGTATGTGCTTCCTTCCTTGGTGCTGAGTTTGGGTACCTTTGTATTACTTCTGAAGCGCGAATACCTAAATGAGGCGATTTGCATTCTTAGGGGGACGCAAGTACTTTTGCCTGTAGTTCGTATCAGAAATGTTGACAGCATGCTGCTCGGACTAAGCCCAAGACACCGGGCACATATATTTCTCACGCTAATCATGTTCTTGTTTAGAATTCGACAGCGAATCGTGGTGGTGCCCCGGACGCTTGCTGCGCCGCATCTACAGACAGCTATGGACATGTAAAAAAAAAAACATCAAGGTGAAAGTATAGCTCGAAACTCGATTCCTCATTTTCTCATGTGTTTAAATGTGTGTTAGTGAGCCATTGTGCGTATTATATCATGAAGACGTCTATGGCGATCACCCCAAGGGCGGAGAAACTCAAACTGAAGGAAGCGTATGAACCACTTCGAAAACTCGGCCTTCGTTGAGAAAAACAAGACATGTCTTATTGTGCTTGGTTGTCGAGGATGGGCGTTAGAGTATCTTTAATCGCGAAGTGCACAGATACATAAGCCGGAGAGCCCTATCTTTACCCATAACCAAGGTTTTCATAATCCGACTTCACAAAACTATGGGCCAAGAACGTCTGCCAGAGCTCATGTAATGAATCCTTCTTTCCCTTCTTCATACCCGACTTTCCATTCTCCCGTATTGGCTGGCCAAGCTTTCGCCCAAGCTTCAACCATTCGGGCACCGTCAAGTCCTTCATCAGGTAAGTAGACTTGTCGTCAGTAGTATACTCGATCTCGATCTCAAACTCTTTTGTCTTCTTGTTGACGGACTTTAAGTCAAGATAGTATTGTACATATCGCTCTGGTGTGAATAGCTGAGGCTCATAGGCGGGGCCCAACGGAGTATTCTTTGGCATTTTCCGAGGTATAGTTTTGTCGCGTTTCAAGGCCTCAGCCCTTACTTTGAAAGTGGCAAACATGTCGCCGTCATTGGCAGCTTCTTCGCTTTCTTCGTTTTCATCTTCCTCAGCGAGGACCCCGTCAATCTGTGCAAAGAATTGGTCCCAGCCAAGCCCTTCATAAGAACCAGTTTCGTATAAGTCAGTGATGTTGTATTCCCACACACGCATTCCGGGGTTGAATGTGGGCACTATGCTCGAGGCCACGTGGACGACCGAGTACCTCTCGCCACTTTTGCCGGCTTTCTTACGGCCCTTGATATTCGCATACATGCTTTCTCTCACCGAGTCCATGTAATTGACCTTTTTCGTTGGAACGCCACCTTGCACTTCTATGTTTCTCGTGAAACTCAAATCAAACCCGTACTCTTGCTCTAGGCTGTCGACCGTGTCATGAACAACCGACGAATTATAGAACTCGTACAAATCGTCCAACAGGCCAATACCCACGGCCGAATCTTCATCATCCGAGTCTGCATCCCAGTCCTCCCCTGATTCGTACCCCAAACTAGAGAACTTTCTTGCCATGGACTTGTACGCCTGTTTGGAATCCAACGGGAGGAAATGGTCGATATTCATATGACCATACAAGCCGCCGATGATCACATCTCTATACTCATGTGACCAGAGGATGTACTTGCGGAGGCACGAAATGTCATAGTTCTTAGCCGTAGGCGGCACATGACCCGTAAGCCATACTTTCATGTTTCTCTGTCTCATTTCCTTGAGCACGTAGCCCAACCAGAGAAACAACTTGTATCCTGGGTCTTTTCGCTTGTCGCACGTCTCAACCAAGGGATTTGACTCGAACAAGTAGAGGGTGTTGATGCTTAGAATGGCCAATTTGTTAGGGATGATCTCCTGGAAGAAGTACACGCCTCTTTCAAAAACGTGAAGCTGTGACTGCGGCACAAAGGGTCTCCAGAGCCTGAAAAACTCTCTCGTTTGAAGTGTGGGTCCTGGCGCAAATAGATTGTGTGGATACACGTCGTTGTTGCCCAAGGAAGGAATAGGCATATCACCGAACTTGTCATACATCAAGCCGGCGATTTTCTCATTCATATCGAAGATCTCCAGCTCTGATCTCGGGTACTGGCGGTCGTTGTCGTGCCGCATGTTATCACCCGTCCAAACAATGAAATCGATCTTGTCCTTCAAGTTTTCGGCGACCCAATCGATTGTCTGCTCGACCAACGCCATCGAGGCGTCACACCCGAGAATGGCGTCGCCGTATTCGCCGGCCTGGCCGTTGCCTCCGTGGCACATGTTTGCGATATTTGAGCCGGGCTTGTAGAAGGGATCCGGGTGGAAGTCTGTGATGTGGAGAAACCGGCCGTGGATGGTGCGTTTCTTTCCGGTGCCTGGGACGGTGATCTGCACCGACTTCTTCGGAGTAAGGCCCAATTTGCTGAGCGAGTCAACACTTGCGGAGGGGGCCGTAATATGCTCGACGCTGTATTGCGTGGTATTTTCGCTGGGCTGGAGGGATCCGAGGGTGCTGGGCAAGAACGCCCATGATGCAAGTGTGAGGAGCAACGCCGCTGGTAGCACGGTCCATAGCAGCTTGCTCAAATGAGACATTTTGCGGCTGTTTGTGTGAGATGGCATGCGGTAGTCTGGCAATATCGGGATAATTATTAGCCCGAACGAGCTCTTCGTTCGGCGCACCCCACGTGACCGTTCGCGTTTCGCAGCCGGATAATTCACCAGAACAAGATGCCAGCGTTCTTGGTGATACTTTTTTTGATTATTCTTTTATTTTTATTTTGTTTTTGGTCGGCTTTAGACGGCGGGCCTTCCAAGAGCACATGCAAAGCATTTGTGTGACGTTTTTTGCGAGATGAGCCGTCGGTGTTGTGAGCGGGTGCAGGAGGGGGGGGGGGGGGGGGGGGGGGTTCGCGGCGAGCAGCCGCTGCATATGAGCCCGCAGATTATGAGTAGGGGATATCTGAGCCGGGCGAACAACCGGGGCGATTAGAGCCGGGCGAATCTTTAGTACGCGGCGGACAGGCAACTTCCAAGAAGAGAATAGAGATATTTGCACTAGCCGTCCTGGCGGAAGAGCGCATGCGGGGCGTCATGAGGCCATAATTCGGTCCCAGCCGCCGGGTTTTGTCTGCGTGCTGATTTGTATGCCAAAAGTTTGCATCTTCTCCAGCGCATCAACCAGCGCATCCATATGCTTCAAGCGCTGGTGGCTCGCACACGCAATATTTTTCTGCTTCGAAAAAGGTTTGCGTGAGAGACGGCATGTCAGCCCCATGCTTCAGGATCCAAAAAACAAAAAACGAAAAACAAAAAAACTGCCCGAGGGCCCGTGCTTACGGGACACAGCCAGCGGGCTTCCAAAAAGGCAGCGTCTATACAGATGCTGTCTGTCGTTACCGGAGTGCGCCCACAATCCGCCCAGTGTGATTTGCCCAATGTGATTTGCCCAGTGTGATTTGCCCAGTGTCTTGGGATCCGCAGTGCCCGGCGCGTGCTCCAGCTGGTGTGGGAAGGACACTGAATGGTGCGAGCATGGAGCAGGCAGTGCGCGGCGCTCGCGCCTTTGGGGCCACGGGGTTTCCGTTCAGCGGGCCCGGCTCCACTGGGCGCGCGCTTCCAGCACCGGCATTCAGCAGGGGACAAGGCGCGCGCGGGCACTGAGCGGTGCCTGTTGGCGGGTGCCTGTTGGCGGCGCCGCATCTGGGCCAGCGTGGATTCCGGGGCGCCGGGTCCGCGAGCAGCCACGGGGCCAGCGGCAAAAAGCAAAAAGCAAAAAGCAAACGACAAACGACAAACGGCCGGCCCATAGCCAGTTGCTCACACCGTCGGCGCGGCCCGACGCCTTTGCATTTTTTAGACCGACGTTGACTTCTCGTTTAGGAACCCCCCTCCCCCTCCTCCCCCCTGATCTGATCTGATCGGGGCGCCGCGAGCAGATGCCCGCATTCGGCAAAAAAAAATAGACATGTCTGCCGTGGGACTCGTGGCGCTGCGCGATTATGAGCCCTCGCGGCCCCGCGAAGCGCGAGCGTGCCGGCCCGCCAAAGGCTATTGCCAACAACCTGCTGCCTCTTTCCACCAAGGGCCCCCAACGCCACACAGATGGCGGGGGAAATTACTGCTGGCCGAGGCCCGTGCCCTTGCCCCCAGGCCTCGAAGCGCCGGGAAAGCCGGCCCGTTTTCCGACGGCGCAACACGCACATGAAAAAAAAAAAAAACAAGAAAGAAAAGTAGCAAAACACGCTTGTCGCGGCTCCGCGCGGTGCGGGCTCGTTAGCGCGAGCGTGGGCCCATTTTGGGCGCCGCGCAGACTTATTGTTGCCCACGCGCAGGGCGACTTTTTGAGATCTGCCAACTGCAACCAAGACACCACAGCACGGCCACAACGGGCTATCCAGAGATGCTCGAAAGACAATCAGAGAAAGATGAAAAAGGGAGGGAAGCAAAAAAAAAAAAAACAAGAAAAGTAAAGTAAAGTAAAGAAAAGTAAAGAAAAAAACAAGGAAAGAAAAGAAAAAGAAAAAAACAAAGACCAGCAAAGACCAGCAAAGCAAAAAAATCACGAGAATGGAGAACGAGGAAAAGAAGGAGAGCGCGGAAATTGGCAAGGCAAGAAACGATCCTTCGGGGCCGGGGAGCCCTTCACAAGACCCGTCTCTCACGCGCCCGGGCCCACCAGGCTTCGCGGTTGTGTTTGGGCCCCGGTGCCTGGTCGCGCCGAAAGCGACGCGACATGCACGTAATGTGCCCGCGAGCAGGTAAACATAAACACCGCGGCGCCCCAGGCAGGAGCCACGAGAAAAGACCCCGTAATTACGTGCATGGGGCCTGCAACCAGGCCCGATCTCAAGGGTCCCTGGAACTGGCGCTTCGCGACGCACGTATAAATGCTCTGCTTGCGCCAGCACCCATGCGCCCCCCGCCCTTTTTTCTTCCACCTCCTCATCACCTTCACTCGAGCCTGGATCCCAAGCCCGATCTTATTTTGGACCCAAACCCCACGCCCTTCACGCCCTCTGGCCCACATCTCTTCTCCTGGCGCATCTGCAAGCCTGCTTCAAAAACCAAAACTCAAGCCAAACCGCTCGATCACATCCGAGCCCAGCAAGAGTCCGAGCCGCATACATCGGCACGCCACCAGCGTCACCCGTTGCCTCTGTGACTCCCCCGGCAATGATGGTCTCCACCCCGGACAGAACACACCCCCTGCCGCCCGCGCACCGAGAGCCGTTGGCGAGCTTTCTGCTCCCGCCGCTCTCGGCAATGCTCGGCGCCGAGTTATCGTCTCCCTTGCGCCCGTCGTTGCCCGCGGCCCACTCGTTTGCAACGCCCCAGACACCCCGCTACTTGTTCCCTGGCGGCCGCTCCGCCAGCATGTCCGCGCTCGCAAAGTTGCCCGAGCTCGCCGGCCGCTCGCCGCAGGCGGCATCCGCGACGACGAGGTCCGTGGCCGCAACTTCGCCGCCCACCGCCACGCCCGCCGCCACAGCCACAGCGGCTGGCCAGCTGACGCCCAGAACTGCACTGAAACGCAAGCACAGCAGCCTGCCGTCGCGTGACTTTGCGTTCATCAGCCACTCGCCCGCAACATACCCGTCGCAGGAGCCGGCCATCGACAATGCGTCTTTGGCGCGCCGCAAGCGCCGGCGCACGTCGCCCGTGGAGTTGGCCGTTTTGAACGACGAGTTTGTTCTCGGCCTGACCCCGGACAAGGCCCGCCGCGGCGTCATCGCGGCCAAGGTCAACATGACCGAGAAGGCCGTGCAGATCTGGTTCCAGAACAAGCGCCAGTCCCTCCGCAGACTGCGCAACGCCGACCGCGAGATCACGGAGTTGCCCCCGACGCCAGAATACACCGAGGCCCGCGCAGCCGCGGCGCCGCCTCCCTTCTATGCATCGACACCGCTCAGAGCGCCGTTGCATCGCGCCGATACGACGCCGTTGCCGCACACCCCGAGCGCGCCCCGCCTGTCGTCTGCGCGCTCCGTGTCCGCGTCCGACTTGGCCTTGGCCTGTCTGGCTGGCCCAGTACACGCGCCACCAAGCTCCACAGGCTCCACGGCTTCGCTATTGTCGAAGCTCGCCACGGCGAGCGACGAGAAACGCGATGATAGACGCGACAAAAGACCCAGCGCCTCGGGCTCCGAGCTCGTAATGAACCTTACCAACAAGAAGCAGCCGGAGTTTGCTCGCCAATCCGCGCAGGTCGCAACGCAGGTCATGACGTTCAAGTTGATGCCCAAAGACCGAAAGCCGTTGGCCTCGTTGAGCACGAACACAACCCCCAACTCGCGGATGCACAGCGCCAAGGACTCGCAGTGCGTCCAGGGCCTTCTCTCGTTGAAGGTTGGCCATCACTAGACACAGGCTCCTACTTTGCATATTCTGCGCCCGCAGATCCCATAGATACATACAATGCACGACTCATGAATCACATACTTCAGTAGATCGAACCATAGACGGGAAAAGTCAAATGTCTTGCTTCAGCGTTACGGGAGATTCTGCTCAGCCAATTCTATGACCACGCATTATGCTCTAAGTACAGCTCTTTGTCCGCGCAGCCAGTGCTTGTCTTGGTCAGAATTATAGAGCACTCGTCACATTCTATGAAATTTCACTAACCAATTTAGCCCTATCTAAACAGACAGGATTCATTAGACGTGCCCAGCAGCTAGGCCAAAGTCAAGGTGAATGAAGAGCTAGTGGCCTATTAAGGAATGCGAACTTTTAATTCTTCGATCCAAGAGATATTCCGGCGAGAATGACCAGCCAAGTGACTGGAAACAAAAGAAGGACGAGGACCAATTCAAGAGATTTACGCGTGGGTGCGTTACTTGCATATCGAAGCTACTAAAAGGAGATGTTATATCAGCCTAAGTATAGCTTGCCAGCAATGAACGACGAATCTTTCTTGCTGGGAAAAAGAGCCAATGTATCTCGGTAAAACCTCACGGCATAAAACTGGTTCTTGTCCCGATATCAAGCTCAAGCACAGGCCGTAGGGACAACTTCTACATTCAAAAAAAAAAAGGCCCGGACTTAGCTCAGTCTTCTATTCTTACACGTATACACCGCTATTTGGCGGCCTGCGATTGCGCCAAAACACGCTCCGTCCGCTCGGCGTCGAACTCAAAGTCAAAGTACAGCTTGTCGTAGTAGTGCACGCGGATGAAGCCATCCTCTCCCCCGGACACGTACCCCGTGCCGTCCGGGTGCACCGCGACCGTGTTCAAGGGCCCGAAGTGGCCCTTGACACGGCCAATCTCGTCGGTAAAGATCTTGTGGTAGAAGCGCGCCTCAAACTTGCCCTGCGACTCCAGCGTCGTCGTGACGTTGCGCGCCTCCTGGCCTCCGCCCAAGATGACGAAGTTCTTGCGCGGCGTGATCGAGGCCGTATTCATCGGCGCGTCCGCGCGGTACACCTTAAGCACCTCGAGCGTGTCCACGTCCACGAGCACCGCGGTCTTGTCCTTCGAAGCCGTGATGAAGTACAGCCTGTCGCTGGCAAACTGGATGTCTGTCACCGTGACGACCTTCTCCTCCGTGTGCACGCCGTGCGCCTGCACCGTCTGGAGAAACTCGCCCGTTTTCGCATCGTACTTGGACACGTAGCCGTCCTCGTGGCCCGCGAGGATATAGCGGCCGTCCGCGGCCCAGCCGGCCACGGTGACCTTCGTGGCATCCGCGCGCGTCTCAATCACGAGCAGCGGCTCGGCCTTCTGGTCGCGCACGTCGGCGTAGTTGATGTCGTAGAGCGAGATCGCGCCCTTGCTGCCCATGACCTTGTCGTTGACGGTCAACAACTGCAGGTTGTCGGGCGAAAAGGCGACTCTTCTGACGGGCGACGGCGCGTCCCACGAAAACACATTCTCGCCGGTCTGCACGTCCCACAAGCGGATGCTGAGATCGGCGCTGCCAGTGGCGCAGATCTGCGTCTTCAGGTCGACGTCGATCGACCAGATGGTACCTTTGTGGCCCTCCAACGTGCCGAGCCTCTCGCCGTTGGACGCGTACCAAATCAGCGCCAGCTTGTCCTTCGCCACGGAAAAGAGAATGTCGCCCTCGCGGTTGAACTTGACTTGCGTCAACGAGCGCTCGTGGCCCATGAGCTTGATCGGTCTCATGATGTGTGTTTCTTGGTGGGTGGAGGCTCAATGTAGAGTGGTGATGCGCAGCTCACTTGAGGTGCACGAGAAAAGTTTTCGGGCGTGCGCAACCCAAACTTGCAGTGGTGAAGCGCGCGCGCAATGGTCACAGCCCCATGCGGGTGTTATAAGGGGACGAAGGCGAGCCAATTCCCGTCCGGCAAATCGTACTTGGAATGTATGCTTTCGACAAAAGCTTTTGAAAATCTTCGCATCAGCCGCTCTGAGATATGTATATAAAAAAAGAGTGAGAACGTGCGTTTCTTTGGTTGCTCACCTGGCGCACAGTGGTATCGGTCGGCCCTCAATTCCCAAAAGACTCAACGCATTTTCTGCCACAAGATCTCGAAAATGTAGTAGCACGAATTTGATCTGGGTCCTCAAGCGACGTGAGACAAGACCCTCAATTGATGCAAGACTGCGTCTTTTGTCACTAGGTCATTCGGTCACCCGAAGCTGCGCGCTCATGTAATTTGGTGTTTTATTAGACGCATACATTCGTGTGTTTTGAGGGCAAGAGATATCAAAGATATCAAAACGAGATTTGAAAGGAACTTGCGTCACGGCCAGAGGCCAAAAAGAGTCACACTTAGGCAATTAGACCTTTCTTTGGACTTTACCACAGGTTTTTTCGTGAGTATTCTGCTTGGCACCAAGAAGTTGGAAGACCAGCTGTCGACTGTTTCGATTTCGGCTTGCGAAGCTTTGCTTTTTCTTTGACATACAAAAAGGATTCTCGCGTTCTGTCACAAGTCTGGTTCCAGGAGATAATGCTTAATATGCACATTCTAGTGGCGACAGGCACTTATTTGACAGGCTCGAAGATCACTCGTATGTTTCATAGCGACCTGGTTAGAGAACGGGGCCGTTTGCTAGACATAACCTCATGTGAAGCGGTTTCCCTGACTACGGCACTTACTTTGGTCACCAAGCTTACGCAGATATGTCTTTCGAAAAAGTAGGCTACTGGGGGCATAATTTACCCAAACATACGGGCCCAGCGCATTGAGGCTCGCGAGGCGTGGAGAATATAAAAATGGTTCCTGGGGACTGATATCGCCTTCGTCCCTAGCAGTAATCTCAGGTGTATTTTCGTTAGGGCTGTCTCTAGCATACATCTTCAATTTCGATTTTTTCCCCATCGTGAGCACCCAAGTCCAAGGTCAATTTGCGATGAAACAAGTCAAGAAGCCAGTTGAAGCACAACAGCGTGACTGCTGGGTCGTACCTGTCCTTCGAGCTTTCGTCCCTGATGAAAGCGTGTTGCGCTTCATTGACCTCGATGAACGTAAGCAGAACGTCGTTGTCTCTGAGCGTGGCCCGGATCAAATCCCTACCGGGCAAAGGCACGTGGTTGTCCTTGTCTCCGAACACCAATACCAACTCGCCCCTGATCTCCTTGCTTCTTGCCAAGGAGTCGTCATCCTGGCCTTTTCCTAGAGCGTGGTTATGGATATCGGTGGCGAAAAAACAAAAGGCGGCACTGATGGCCGGGTCCAACGCAGCCCTAAAGGCCAAGTGGCCGCCCAAGCACATTCCCGTGGCACCGATTTTTCCCGTGCATGTAGGAAGCAGCTTCAAGTAGTCAATCGCTAGCTTATTGTCTTCGTCGTACGAGTGCAAGTCTTTTTCGACTTTGTATAAGTTGCCCTTGTCAGTGCCCTCGGCGTCATATGCCAATGGCTCGTGGGACACGAAGTTATGGTAGATCGAAGGAGCGACAACCACGTATCCCTGCCCCGCGATATCTTTCGCAAAGCGCGAGACGGGGCCTGTTACCTGGTAGATTTCAGAGTACACGATGACACCAGGAAACTTAGCCTTGGGGTAGTTTGGCACCATTGGATGGTATACAAACAACCGCATGGTCGTGCCATAAGACGTCTTGATGTCGTGATAAGATTCTTTGAGCAACATTTGATTAGATAGAGTCGAGTTGTATTTTAATTAGCCCTAGATATGGGGTGCTTCAATCAGTCACGCACTAAAGGTGTTGGTGCGAAATGCCGTATTCCGCGTCGTCTAGGGCCCAGGGTCTCTGGTCTAATGAACTACACCGCTATTGGACCTACATATATAATCCTTTTTTTGATTCTACGTAGTTGAAAAGGGGACCTGTGAATAGCTTCGTATTAATTTCCGCTCCACAAATTTGCATGCTCTTTTCATTCGGTAGTCCGGAAATGACGGATCCAAGTCACGACAGTCCTTCGTCAGTATAACGACGGATGTTGATCAGAAGCTCCCTCGTGCCTGGACAAAAACCGTATTGAAGTCTACATGCTGGCTCGAGTCAAAAGCATCTTGAGAATTCCCGCGAAAAACGCCTCGTCAGCAATTATACATGACTCTGCTCTCGACTAAGATAAGCCGTGGGTATTGCGCACGGATATTGTCTGTAGTGAAGCCCGCAACCTTTGGCTACCTACCTTTTTGAGCCTCGGCCGCTTTTTTGGCATCGGCTGTTTGAATTGTTAGTATGCTCTCTACGTCTTACAAGGCTATTTTTGTTTTCACATTCACATACCCAAGGCCTGCTTCTGTCTCATTTTCTCGGCATCGGACTCCATTCTTTTCTTTGGATCGCCTTCTTTTTTCAGAGCTTTGGCAGCATCCTGCTGTTTCTTCAAGTTTTTGGCGCGTGCCAAGTCTCTTTGGTTCCCCCTTGCCATTTTTGTCTATTCCAGTCGTTGCACGAACCTCAAATGTGTTGAAAATTTCGGGCGCTCATTTGCATGCACACCTTTTGAAACATACATATTGGGACACACAGCTTTGGTCGCCACTCGGGAGAAAACATGCTGGGTCTTTATTAGAAATCCCCACTTATTGTCTCACAAAAAATTTTCGACGGACATCGTCAAAAAAAAAAAAAAATAAGATCGGGGGAAACTAAAGATATTGTCTCACAAATAATGTCATGAAATATCAGTGCGCCTCCAAAGTTCTTCGTTCGGAAGATAAATTAGGTCAGGGTGTATTTTTGCTTCCGGAGCGATCTTCTGAACCTAGTAACTGTAGATTTTGAGGGAAATTTACAAAAAGAAAAGCCTCCAAAACGGGGAATCGAACCCCGATCTCGACGGTGAGAGCGTCGTGTGATAGCCATTACACTATTTCGGACTGTTACGTTCTTGGTGAGGTCAAGTCTATAATATTATGTGGCTAGAAGCAAAGTGTAATTGTATCATAAGAAATGCAAATGCTTAAATGTGACAGGTTTTGGATTTAGTTTGATTTCGATCCAGAGTAAACCATTATGGCTGACGCAACTGCAGACTTGCTAGTCTTAGTGTTTGTTTTTGTTCAGTCTAATACAACAATACAATCATCATTTGTGTATGTAAGAGTGACCCAAAGCTAATTTCACTATGAAAATAGATGTATTTAAAATCTGATTTCTGGCGCCCCCTCACCCACGATTTCTGCAGGGGAATACCTACTTAATCAGTTCATCTAGATTCACATGAAGGGTTTCTTGTGCACGTGTATGCGAACATTCAACCTAAGCTAGTCAGTACTTTTGGGGGACTTGCACATTTTTATTTGTTGGTGATGTCATATGAATTGTACGCACTCGCATTTATCTATTTTGTATACTTTTGTCCAAACATTGATTAAACAGCCCAGCTTTAATAGTCCATGATCTGTTTGTATCTTGGAAATAAGGGGGAGTCAGAAATACATAATGCTCATGCTATAGCTATTAATTTTGGAGCAACCGGAGGCCTCAACCACCTGTTATAACTCCGCGAAATGATATATAGTTCTGAAACCCCTATTACGCCGCTTTCCTTCCCCTTGGTCTTTAAATTTCCGTTTACTTCGCCTCTTCCAACTCAAAGACAATGTTTCCATCTACCTTGGGATCGTATGGCTTTAAAAGAAACTTTGAGAACTTCTTCAAGTTTGGCACACCACGGATCTCGTTACCAAGCAAAGGCATCTTGACCACGTGGTAGTCCTCGTATAACTCAGCCATCTGGTCCAAGTACTTCTTCTGCATTTTCCAGCGAGACTGGCATCTCCTGCAATCATCGGACTCAGCAAACAACAACTGATTCACTACGATCGAGTTGACATCCATGTTGTAGCTCATTAACTCCTGAATCATACGCTCGGTTTCGTAAAGAGACAAAAACTCGGAAATGCACACACACACAAACGTGGTCAAATCCGGGTTGGTAAACTGCTCATTCACCACAGCCACATTTTCCTGAATTTCGCTGAGTTTACCGAAAATATCTTGCTGCTGCGAAGCACCGCCACCCAACATGTTCAACATTGGACCCAACTTCCCGGACAAGTCTTTGAACTTTGCCAACAACTTCTCCATGGTGGCAGGAAGCTGCAAAAAGCGCAAAGTGTGACCCGTGGGCGCGGTATCAAAAATGATGGTTTTATACGAGATTTTGTTCTCATCAGTTTCCCCATCAGTCTTTTGGTTTTTGATGTGTTTCAACACTTCCATGAAAGACAACGCCTCGTCGATTCCGGGGATGGAACCCGTCATGTCGCTCATCATGCTTTTCAATGGATCGTTTGGATCGCTGTTATATTGCTGTGCCTGGTTCTGTAAGTCAGTCATAGCCGCATCAGGGTCAATTTCCATACAAGAGAGGTTATCTAAGCCTTCTACTTTTCTGGCATCCTTGCCAAACTTCTGACAGAAAGCGTCGGATAAGTTATGAGCGGGGTCAGTTGAAATAAGTAAAAACTCCTCATTTGGGTAGGCCAACGCCAACTGGGTGGCAATCGACGAAGAAGTCGTAGTCTTGCCAACACCACCTTTGCCGCCGACAAAGATCCATTTTAAGGAGTCTTGCTTGATGATTGACTCAAGCGTGGGCTCTAATTCGAAATCCATGTTTGTCAAAGTAAAAATGAGGTCTCTATTTGCTAAGTTGACTGGTAGGTTTGCGTGAGCAGATGGTCTGGGTTATTTCTGTTCAAGCAAAGGTAAAGTTAGCGATGAATTCGTGGAGTTGTCGAAAAGAACAATTCTTGCCGAAGCGTGGAGGCACCCTTCGGCGCGGCTAGTGTACAATGATTCTGTAGTGTTCCACGGCCACCCGCGCCTGCAAAGAAAGAAATTAAAACTAACTGGGGTATAATTGATAAATGATGTACATGTGATATTTTGGGTTGTAATGGAACGCTCTTAATATATTCAGTTTTCGGGTGAGCAACCCTAAAATCCTTGATATTTCGGGAGGTTTTTTTTTATAGCACGAAAATCCAATTTCCAAGACCTAAATTATTGACCAATTGCGTCTTCATAATCAAAAGAATGTACGTGAATCCACGCATGTCGTCTCAATTCTTCAATAAGTGCCGATATACTTGTAAAGACTGCCATGGCCAAATTCCTTATTCGGGACCAAGCAGATAAAAAGACTGACAAGACAATAGTTTCAGGATTTTGTATTATCGGACTTCTCACATCTTGCACGCTATTACAATAAGTTGACATGTAGTTCAAGTCAGAGAACGTTTCCCTTGCATATTTTTATCATTACGGGGGTATTTATGCTCCGCAATGATGAGAAACAAAGACAAGGCAGTTAGACATGTGACGTCCCAAGAATAACTAAAATTATTCAAGGACAACATATGCGGAATTGCTTCAAGATTTGCACATATATGTGATGTAGAGACCCCAGTTATAATTCTAGCATCACCACATGAACAAAAGCCGGTAGTTGAATGCTGAAATAATGACTTCGAAATTAATCTTCAACGTATGCAACAGATTTTCCAAACAAAAAGCTCAGTGCCTATCATTTGCAACCTCTTTGAGCGTCTTCACTTTGAGATTTGCAATCACCTCATCGTTGTTCCACGAGCAGATGTTTGCAACGTGCCTTTCACTCACACAAGACATGAGAAGGGTATCTTCCATCACAAGTGCCCTGTCTAGTTCCTCCCATTTGCTTTTTTTCACAAAGTTTTTCTTGGTAAGATTCACTATCCATGTCCGAATCTTTTCTTTCGTAATCATGGTGCTGACTTCTGCCACCGGCCGTACCTGATGCACATCGTAAGCACAAATCAAATTGTAAATTACTTCAGAGTTAAGGTCCAGCGAGAGTTTGTGGCCACCCAGAAAAGTGTAGAATGGAATAGCTCGTGCCACTTCTTTCAAAGAGGTGAGGAGCCCGGAAATCGAAAATGAGAACTCGTATATGCCTCGGCCCATTCCCAGGGTCCGGCAGCAGGGTGCAAGAGGCACCATATGGCGGGTAGACTCAGACCTCAGCACGAGCACAAACTCGTTAAGTTCAAATTCATTCCACCGCAGGAGTAGTCCAGGATTGTCTCCTCTGTTTTTGCCGTCTACATTCTCCGGAATGTCGAGTGTAGCGGGGATCAAAACACTTGATTCTGCCTGACACTTTACTTTGACGTGGGGGTAATATGACAAGACAACGCCCATCTCGTCGCGTGTAATATTGCTGCAATTGCGATGGGTCAAGACCACATATTCGGTAAGCCTGGAACTAGAGGTAAAGTCTTCCATGTCTTCTAAAGGGAAACCAGCGGAATACACAGGCACAAGAACGAGAAGTATTGTGACAAGAGCTCGTAGAAGAATCATCAAAGGAGAGCTCAAGCGAGGTCGAGTCGTGAAAATTCAATCTACATCTTTATCATAATGACTGCTTGTAGGCCATTTTTAAGGTCTGCCCGCGCATCTTCAATTAAAGTCGGCCACATCGGTGTGCCCACTAGATGCTACAGGCCCGAGTTTGAATTTCGGCTCAAGAATTTAAAGATTTATGACTTTTGATTCTCGCTGCAAGGAAAAAAAAAATTACAAAAATTCTACTTTGGTGGAAACATAAATATCCAAAAGAGAAGACATGACACCAACATGCACGTTGCACGGGTGCAAAAGGTGTACAGCGTGATGAGATAAGTGGCCTGAAAAAAGATCACTCAAAGTTTGGCTGACTAATGGAGCCGGAGCAGAATGCTTTGCGGTTGTTCTTTTTGCGGCAAAGAAAATTGAGTAGTCATATATAAAAAACTTCAGCTTTCCACTTGACTTTTTGTATTTTACCATGGTGAGATTGCTGTTCTGCATATTACGTGCTGTCAGCTGCGAAGATCATCTCCGAGTTGTGCGAAACAACACGTTTAATTTATATTTCATACTTGGCGTTCAGAGTACGAGAGATACTTGTAAAGTTTCTAAGACACATGCTTGAATAAAATTATAATAAGCTACAGCTGAAAAATATCAAATCTCGCCCCAATACCTGGCGTATCCGCCCTCTGATTACAAGGAGATTATGTACACGCGATGAAATTTGCCAAGGTTCTACAGCAAACTCTTACTGAAGAGGACCTCCCTCAGGAATGGATAGAGGCAGCCATTCAGTATAAAGTTCTCAAGAAGTGCATTGGCCAAATTGTGAAAGAGCTTGCATTTTTGGGACTTTCTCAAGCAGATTTGAAATTGCTTTTGCAAGATGAGAAACGGATGTCGTCAGTTGAATTGGCCACAAGCGAGGCTACTCCTAACAACCCTATTGTAGCTCACTACACGTTGATGAAGTCCAACTCCAATATTGTGCCGTACTTGAAAATCGTGCTTAACAACAGCGAGTCGAACCAATATTCCGCAGACCATATCCAGGATTTAGCCGAGCAAATACGAACCAAGTTACATTCGGTGATGTCAACAGACGATGAAGAGCGGCATATAATCGAGCTTAAAGAAGACGAAGACCTGTTTGTGCTCTCTCCCACGACATCGAAACGCGAAGAAGACGAGGAAAGCATAGTCAAGATAGAAAACCACAATGAGATTGTGATAATGTTAAACTCTGACTCGAAATTCTTCCGCATGTTGAGCCTGGAAATCGAAAAGCTTGATGAAATCAGGACTGTCGAGGAGAAAAAGTTGGTTGATCAAATCGACGTACTTAGTGACGCAGTTCTTCTGCTCACCAAAAAGAGATCAGACCTTTACACGTGGCGAGAGCTTTTTAAGATCTATCTTGATTCAGAAGTATATTTCCGATTTAACGAAACATCTCAAAGCCATCTGGAAAGGTCTTCTGAGCAGGTCAAAAAGAATCTTCAAGATTTTGCTGACCGGGCAGAAAAAGCCAGGGTAGTGGATCGTTTCAAGAGTAAACAGGCGGTCTCTGCCTACAACAAATTCTTGCAAATGAACACACATCTTCTCAAAATTATCCGGTACCAGTCGATAAACACCACGGCATTGCGCAAGATTTTGAAAAAATTCGACAAGCGCACGTGCTTGAATGTGTCGGGAAGATTCCCCGATCTCATATCCCAAGACCATATCTTTGTACATGGATCTTCGTTGGCGCAGTCAATATGCTTTGTTATGCAAAACAAGTTACTTACGCTTGTTCCACAGCTTGATGACTATACATGCCCCATTTGTATGTCGGTTGCATTCAAGCCAATTCGTCTAGACTGCGGCCATATTTTCTGTGTGCGGTGTCTCATCAAGACTAAACAAAGAGGAAGAACAGACTGCCCGCTTTGCCGGCACCAAGATGCCATTGCCATGGCCGATTCGAGGAATTTGGACTTGAATGCCATGGAACTAATAAAGAAAAACTTTCCCTTGGAAGTGAAGGAGAAGTTGAAGGAAATTGACAAGGAGCGATACAACGAATTGGTTCAGCACAAAAGTTGCGTCATAACTTGATGGTTCAAGACGATTGGGGACATGTACGTGCTTTGGAACATTACACCAATACCTCCTACGCAAATGTGCTACTGTATCTTTATTGTTTAGTGTTGTTGGGTGGAAAGCCATGTATAGTTTTTTGTGCTTGGAAGCTGATCAATAAAGTAGACTTAGTTTCAGACTGATCTAAGACTCGAAGCAAATATCCTGCGTGATCGAGATAACTATATTTCACAATTTATCCCTTTCGCAATGAGCCGTGGTCTGGGGTTGTATTGAGATTTCTGATCCCTGAATTTTACTGCAAACTATATTATGTCCATTGAATCTGAGTTCGTAGTTCAAACAATTCAAATTCTTTGAACCTCTATGTCTTTATGAATTATGTGATTTACTCAAAGATCAAATTAATATTTCCTACTTTGAATTAAAGAGATAATTGCGTTTTCTTGGTTAGTGCCATATTTTAAAACAAATAGCAAATCAAGCCGTAACCCGTTTAAAAAATGAGACTGGGTGTTCAGAGAATTGCCAGAATGACTAAAAATGCTGGATGATAGCTATAAAAGAGCCTCCCCCAATATGCGGGGCTTCACGCGCGAATCCACGTCCACACTATCGTGGACCAGCCTGTACGAACTATCACAATTAATCTACAAATACTTAAAATGGTTGAAATGGACAGACTCACAAAATACGACCGGCAAATAAGGCTCTGGGCCGATAACGGACAAACAAGATTGGAACAGGCGCATGTGTGTCTCATCAATGCAAACCCAGCAGGTTCAGAGACACTAAAGAATCTAGTGCTTCCAGGTATTGGGGCGTTCACGATAATTGACAATAGAACTGTATGCGAAAATGACTTGAGTGGAAATTTCTTTCTTGATCAAGAGCATGTGGGGATGGGGATCGCGCGTGCCATGGCCGAGAGTCTACAAGAACTAAACCCGGATGTCAAGGGCCAGTTTTTGGAGACTCTGGTGGAGGACGCCCTTGCGAGGCCTGATCTATGGGACAGATTCACGATAGTTGTGGTGAGCGGATTCATCAAAGCTACATCACTAAAAAATTTGACCGACGCACTCTGGGACAGAAATATTCCGCTCCTAGTAGTATCTACGGGTGGCTTCTATGCGGCATTAAATGTCATCGCCAAGGAGACGACCATTGTGGAAACACACGACCCATCCAAGACGTACGACCTACGTATAGACGACCCTTGGCAAGAACTTACCTCTTACAGTGCCTCGTTTGACATGGATCTGCTTGATGATACAGAACACGCCCACGTGCCATATATTGTGATATTTATCAAGGCGCTTGACAAGTGGAAAGCCAACCACAATGGCCGAGTCCCTCAGAATTATGCTGAGAAGAGAGAATTTCGCTCAGTGTATGTCGAAAATATGGCTCGCAATATCAATGTCGAAACCAACTTTATTGAGGCAGCCCAGTCAGTGCACCGGGCGCTTCAGGTAACTCAAGTTCCGAATTCGCTCAAGCAACTTTTTGTGCGCAAAGAAGTGAGAAATATTGGCCCAGAAAGCTCAGATTTCTGGCTTCACGTGAGAGCCCTCAAGAATTTCATAGATGCAAATGCCGGTCAACTTCCATTGCCTGGAAACATTCCTGACATGGCCTCCACCACCTCAAACTACGTGAAACTCCAGAAAATCTATAGAGCAAAGGCAGAGAGGGATATTCAGATGTTTATTTCTGAACTATCTATGGTGTTCAGGGAGGCCGGACGAGCACCAGAAACAATAAACCCTGGTTTTGTGGCCACATTCTGTAAAAACGCTGCATTTCTTTTCGTGACAAACGGCTCAAAGTACCTTCTATCCGAATCACTACTTTGCCAGCTACACGCACTGCATACCGATTCTGGAATCCTGGAAAATCGGGACTTGGCTATCTACTTCGGGATGCTCGCATTAAACCAATGGACAGAGGAGGGCAAAACTGGGGGATTTGAAGCTTACGCCAGCTGCTTCGAAAAAATAACTAATATTTCTTGCAATGTTACTACACCGGCTATCAGCAACATTTTAAAGGAGCTCTTCACGCATGATGTAGGCAGTTACCATCACATTTGCAGTCTCATTGGTGGAATTGCCGGACAGGAGGCGTTGAAAATTGCTACTGCGCAGTACATTCCCTTAGACAACCTATTCATATTTGACGGAGTCAGGTCTACTAGTTCGAAGTGGAGAATATGAAGCCTTGTATTCGTGCATCTTGCCGAGCAAAAAAAAAGTTTTATAAATCATCAAATGAGCCTTGCATGCCTGTGTCATTCTTTGGTTTCTTCTTCTGTCTGATCAAGTCTTTCCAATCAACTTGCGCATCCTCATCTTCTGAAGGTTCTTCCATGATCTGCTTTTCGATGGCGTCTCTCCTTCTCTTGTTTTTGTCACGACGAATACTTTTGTTTTCCTTGGTGTCCACCTTCACAGACCAAGCCTCGTTTTTCTTCTTCAAAAGTTTCCGTGCCTTTGCATCATTGATTTTCTGCAATTTCTCTGCTTCCATGTTCTCCAACCTCAATTTTTCCTTGGCCTCATCCGCGTAAGCATACGTGTCCATGTCAAAGTCTTCTTTGATCAACCAACCGTTTTCAGGCATTTCCTCTTTTGGGATATATCTTGTCTCAGGCATTTTGGGGAGTCTGAGCAAGCCGTACATTTTGGCAATGCCAAGGTAATCAAGAGCCAGCATCCGAAAGATCGACGAGGCGATGTGCTTGTGATAATACCGCACAAAGCCCACATATGATTTCACCGCAAGCTCGTGGCGTGCCCGATCTTGAAGCATGAACTTCTTGCTCTTCTCTTGGAAGTCTGCATGAAAGCTCTCATCGAATGGGAGTTCCATCTCGGTCATCTCCACTTTCTTCACCTCCATCAAGCCGACGAAGTCCTCTTCATTGGAATCCTTGTTGAGCATCACAATTGCTCTTCCAGCTTTATTGGCCCTACCAGTTCTGCCACATCTATGGACAAACACGTCAGGGTCTGTAGGCGGATCGAGTTGCACAACTAAGTCTACGTCTGGAATATCAATGCCTCTTGCTGCCACGTCGGTTGTCATCAAGATATGCTTTGTTTCTAAAGCATCGCCGTTAGTAAAGCTTTGGAGCGTCTTGAGTCTGGAGTTGGTAGTAAGTTGGCCATGCAAAGAGTGGAATTTGAGGGTTTGTTTAGGCGTGACTTCCTTCACAAGGTTGTAGAAATGCTTCACTCCAGTGCACGTAGGAAGGTACACAATACATTTCTTGAATCTGTACTTGTGGCATAGATTGAGCAAAGACGTTAGCTTTCTCTCAGGCTCGACAAACGCATACTGGATTGTCAACGAGGAAGGCGCTGCTTTCGACGACAGCTTTGACTTCACGGCGATTCTGACAGGGTTGTTCAACCCTGTATTGAAAACACGTGACCCAGCCGAAGAGAGGGTAGCCGAATAAAGCCCTGTTCTCCTCTGCTTGGGCAAGCCCTTGAGAATCGAGAGCACGTCCGACTCAAAGGATAAATCTAGGAGCTTATCGGCTTCATCTAGCACAGCTACCTCCACCGAAGACGTTTGGATCTTCAGCGACTTGAGCAAGTCTAGAAGCCGCCCGGGCGTTGCAACAAGAATGTGCGTCCGGGCCGTGAGAAGCGTATCGAGATCCTGCCTCACAGACGAAAGAGAGCCGACCACCAATTGCGTATTTATCTTTGTTTTCAGTTCGGGCAAGAGCTGGAGCACGCGGTCAAACACGGCCTGTGTCTGGCTGGCCAACTCACGTGTTGGAGAAATCACAATTGCCAACACGTGGCCCTTTTTGACCGGGTCCGGGGATTCAGTGTCTTCGGCACGGCCGTACAATCTGTTGGACACATGCTGCAATACAGGCACAACGAAAGAGAGAGTTTTCCCCGAACCGGTCACGGATTCCACGATGACGTCTTTGTTTTTGCTAAAAAGCGGGATCGTAGATGCTTGCACTGGGGTCATTGTGGGATATCCCAAGGACAAGACTGCTTCATATAGCCACGGGTGGAGCTGCGTTTCGAGAGATTCCCACAGCAACGACGACATTTTCTTATGGATAGCGGGGTTTATTGGACGCAAGGCTCTGAATTAAGTGTGGCGTTTTTTTAGAGCCTATTCTTTGTACAAACTTGCTTGTTCGATATGTCTAGGCGTTTCGAGATGAGCTGAGATGAGCCGAGGCGCATCGGGCCTTTTTTCCAGCTGTTTCGCGCAGTGGTGCATGAAGCATGAATGAGCTTGTTACCAAATGCTAAGATACCTGCCGACGGAGACTGAATGTTCAAGCGGCTCCAGCAGTTGATTATGAATCTGTCAAAACACTCAGTGGTGCCAGTATGCGAATACGAGAAATGGCTGAAGAAGCAGCTCATACGCAAAATACAGGAGTTAGAGAATGGCGGCTCTTCTCGCGTCTCTGGCCAAAGCTCAGATGCTAATAACAAAGAAGTCGCCATCAACAAGCATGTTGAGCCTTCAGGCGGAAACTCCAATGCCGCCGCTCCCCTGCAGAAGAAGCGCAAATTCGACTTCTCGCGATTCCAGACACGTTTTGTTGCGTTCAGGTTCGCGTATATGGGCTGGAACTACAATGGGCTCAACTACCAGTACGAACCCACGCCTCTCCCGACCGTCGAAGAAGAAATTTTGCAGGCAATGTTCAAAGCAAAGCTTGTCACGGATGTAGACCCTGTGGCCTCTGGATTCAGCCGATGTGGCCGCACGGACAAGGGCGTCAGTGCATTAAACCAGGTGGTCTCGTTGAATGTTCGCTCTTCATTATCGAAGGAGGAGCAGGGAAACTCGGAAAATGACGTGCGGGAGATCCCATATCTCAGCATCTTAAACGCTCTTTTGCCTTTGGATATTCGCATCACAGCAGTGTCTTTGCGCCCTCCGCCAAATTTCGACGCTCGTTTCAGCTGTTCGTACAGACATTACAAGTATCTCTTCTCGAAGAAAGGCTTGGACTCGCTGAAAATGGAGGAGGCCGCCAAATTGTACGAGGGGGTGCACGACTTCAGAAACTTCTGCAAAATCGACGGATCCAAGCAAATTACAAATTACTTCAGAGAGGTGTACTCCGCTAATATCGTGCACAAAGACGGCGACTTCTACGTCTTCGATTTGAAAGGTTCTGCGTTCTTGTGGCACCAAGTTAGATGCATGGTTGCCGTCCTATTCTTAGTGGGCCAGGGACTTGAGTCTCCTTCAGTGGTGAAAGATCTTCTTGACATTGAGAAGTACCCGAGCAAACCATTGTTTGAGATGGCGAACGATTTACCCTTGGTGCTCTATGATTGTGTTTTTCCAGAAATGGAGTGGCTCACGTCAGCGAACGATTTTGAGGGGAACCAAAAGTTGAAATTGATGCGGGAGCACGGGAAATTCAATAGCTTGCTTCATGAGTATCATTTGAAAGCACAAATAGCGACGTTAGTTGGAGATGTCTTTGTCAAGGACGAAATCAAACAGGATGAGGCGCACTCTGAGGCAGGTGCTATCAATTTGGGCGATGGGAAGGGACGTAACTATAAAACATATGTTCCTATTTCGAAACGAGAGTTGGGCGACGATGTTGAGACTGTCAATGCCAGGCACAAGGAGAAGCAAAAGAGGAAGGGGAAACAGTAAGACAGGGCCGTGTAGACTGCCACGATCCACTGTCACAAGTCGCGATCTAGTTTTAATTTTGGAGTATGCTGTACAAATATGTTTTGGACTGAAAATCGGATTCAAAACTTGTAAGGTAGCGATCATTTATCGGTGAATAAAAGCAATTCCTTCCTTCATGTGAAGCACAAAGAAAACCTTGCACCTCCGCGTTCATTAATTTGCTACGATATTCTACAGCTGTCTAGAAAAGCGTGCCTCTTTGAGTGTTGCCGCAGATTGCTCAAATACAATCAATAATGTATATCTGGTTGCTCATTATTTTCGAGAGAGTTCCATCGAAGCCAATCAATCGTGGGAACTGAAAGTTAAGATTACATGTGTTCGTTATTTGCCTTGATTCTCAAAACCAACTTGTTCAAAAATTGAAGAGCTGACAGCAACAAACGCAAAAGAGCCAAAGCTGGTCAACCAGTACACTTGTGCTTTTGAAAGCGTGCATGGAGTTTTAAATGCCACCATCTCCAAATCTTTCGTGTTTTTCCGTCTGTGCCGATTCTGTAATTATTACCACGGATATCATTGTCCGTAAAATGCAAAAAAAAAGAGAAAACCTCTCAGCGTACATTCCCTTCTCTACAAGCGCTCCATTTGTTGTAGCCACCAAACGCAATAATCCGAATCACGTATTGGATTTTGCAGTCGGACACGCACCCGGGCCCGAGGCGCAAAAGTCACGTGACACCAGCCTTTGAAGGAATACGGCGATATGTGCATATCCAAAGAACTGCCCGTGGAGCTAGAGTGGGGTGAAAGCTCAATGTACATAGATACAGAAGCCCCGTACTGATCAAGCCCCAAAAAACACAGCTCAGCCGTCATTGTGGTGTTTTTGGCTGGCCTGCATGGTTGGTCCTGTACATCGGCTGTTGCAATGGGGCCGATAGATTCGGGATATACCCTCCTCTCTTTCCCCGCCCCTTCCTCTAAACTTAGATATATTTGTACCATGGATATGGAAACAACATTTGACCGCTACTCCGGTCTTGGTGACGTGGCACCGCCGCGGGAAATCGAGGTGGAGACGACGTCTGGAGTCAAGGGCACGCTTGCGGTGCCCCATTCGGTTGACGAGCCCGACTTTTTGCAGTTGGGGTATGCGCCGCCCACACATAAGATGGCCATTCTTTTGCACGGCCAAGGCGGCCACCGCAACTACTGCTACCAGAAAAAATTGGCCCACAAGTTGGCCGCGGAGTTGGGGATGTACTCGCTCAGGATAGACTTCCGAGGCTGCGGGTCGCTGGCGGATGTGGCCGATTTGAGTGTCGGCAGAACTTTGCAGCTGGACGTCGAGGACCTCCAGGCGGCGGCAGAGCTCGTCGTGTTTGCCGACCGGAACTGTCTCCGCATCAGCTTCGACTTACTGGCAATAGTGGCGCACTCGCGAGGCTCCTTGGCGATGTTTCTTTGGGCGGTGCAGCAAGAACGCCTCTTGCAAGATCCCCGCACGGCCGCACGCGCCATTGTGGTACCGAGTCTTGTGAACTGCTCGCTGAGGTTCCGCCTGCCCACGGTCCTCGATCGGTACCCGCTCCGTGGAAAAGGGTTCGAGTGGATGGAGCAGAAAGCGCTCAGGCACGGCGAGATGCAGCGGGCGAGAATCACAAACGCCGAGCTCCAGTCGCTAGCCGATGCAGACACCGCACTGTTTGCTGCGCTATCCCCGCAGTGGGCTGTGCTCAGCATCTACGGTACCGAGGACACAATCATCTCAAAGCAAGACTGTGCATACTACGCCAACATCTTCAACCGTGGCCCGTACACACACCACTTAGAGCTCATCTGCGGGGCGGACCACAACTTCTATGGCGTGAAGCCTATCGAGCAGGATGAGCAGCAGATGGCGATCTACAACCCGCACGGCATCCCTCTTCTGAAAAACAAGGTCGTCAACTACAACTACGTGGTCTCTGCAATGGTCGCACGGTACCTCCGCCCTGACCAGGAATTGCTCAGGTTCCAGGCTATCTCCACCCATATTGCCGGAATGTCACGGGTCAAAAATGTCGACGGTATCAGCAACTTTAGAGACTTGGGTGGCTGGCGAATCTACAGCCCTACACTCAAAGTACCTGAAACGACAGCCCCTCTCTTTGTGAGACCAAACCTCATGTTTCGCTGTGCCAACCCGGGCAACGTGTCCGATTCGGGATATCAGGTACTCCGGGATTTAGGTGTCAAGTCGATATTCGACCTCCGCTCGGATGAGGAGTGCAACAGAGACGGAGTGCCCCAAAACCTCGCCTCTATAGACATCGAGCGCATCCACGCTCCTGTGTTTAGGAACGAGGACTACTCGCCCGAGGCCATTGCACTCCGTTTGTCTCACTTGATCACGTCATGGCACACCTATGTACAGATCTACGACCAAATATTACAGCGGGGAGAAGAACTGTTCCGCCAGATGTTTGAACATCTCCGCGACAAGCCCCACGCGCCGTTTGTGTTTCACTGCACTGCGGGCAAAGACCGTACGGGTGTATTTGGCATGTTGGTACTTCTTCTTGCTGGCGTGGATAAGTTGACGGTCTCCAAGGAATACGCATTGACTACGTACGGGCTCTTGCCAGATCACGCTCATATCAGAGAGAAGTTTATGGCTGGCATGAAGAAGACGCAGAGCGGCGAGAAAGGAGAAATTTTGGCGGAGATGATCATCCAGGGCCGCAAGAACTGGTCCATCGAGATTGACGGGTTCAACAATCTCATCAGCTCGCGTGCTGAAGCAATGCTTGCTACCATTGACCTTTTGAATGACGAGTATGGAGGAATCCTCAACTACATGGATGAATACTTAAAGTTTCTGAAGCAGGACATTGAGACAATTTTTAACAATATCGTATGTACAGACTTGGCACATCCAGATGGCCAAGCCAGGCCCGTCGGCGGAAATGCCGGCGCGGCCAAGTTATGACAAGAGGCTCCCTTTCTTCCCAGCAGTCATGCTACATGATGGGGAGCGGCCGCTGCCGGAAGATGATCTTCTTCTCAATGATGTCCACAATCTTCATACTCTCGCCTGATTTTTCCTTTGGTACACGAAGCACTCCGAGGGGCTCGCGCAACGTTTCAACGGTGCCCAAGAGTCGCTGCGAGGTGCCAATGAAAAGCACAGCCTTCGATGGGTCCTTCTCGTCAAAGTCCATTCTTCCGAAGCGGATCGCGTCGTGTATTTCGTCGACTTTTGCAAAGTTATCCGGACAACCCGAGTCCGATCCTTCGGCTCCCGCGGGTGGAGCACTCAGAGGATGATTGAGCTCACCTTGGATCTCTAGAATGAAGAGCCCAAACGGCGTCAGCACATAGCAGGAGTCACCGGGCAAATCTGCTGGCAGTGTGTTTAGAGCATTATGTGCATCAGAAAAATCTATTGCCGTGCTAGGCATTTGTAAAGTCTGCGGGTCTTATTTTAAAAAGGTACATTGTCGTAGCTGTAGTGGGAATGCGATGTCCATGTCCTGTCGCGCGTTGGAGAGACGCGACACGATCATGGCCAGACTGAGGAAAGATGCACCAGCCCCATGTGTTTATATGTTGGCACCTTTTGAATACTACCAATGCGAGAGCTATTTTAAAAATCCTTTTAACGACTTGCTGGTGCTACGGATGTGAAGTTATTTGTTGCGTTCGAACTGTGTGTTCCATGAGGGCTCATTGTGAACCACGGGCGTTGGATAAAGGAATGTTCGTAACCATTGGTGTGGGTTTGCCGCTGATTCGTGCGTTTCAAATAATCAAAACTTAGAATTTTGATAGATTGCCTTTCTTTGTCATGGCACCTTTCAAAGCTATGGTTTGAAACCGGGTCACATTGGGTGCTGTTCTTTTCAACATTGGAAATACCCATGTATTAACTATGTAATTCGAAGTACCTTTTAGACATATGCTAGCAGTTTGCTGGCTTTTTTTCGTTTGTCATTCATCTCGCGCTTCTAGTATTTAAAACCAATGGGGGTATGAGAGCCATTCACGTACTAGTAGGCCTTGCAACTGACGGTCAAAAAGTGATTGAAAAAATAAGAACCCATGCCGGGACTCGAACCCGGAATCTTTTGATTAGAAGTCAAATGCGCTAACCATTACGCCACACAGGCTTTCTTTTCAAGATAACTTGCCTAGATATTTAAATAGAAGATCTTCAATGTTTTAGGTTTGAGATTCTCAATCTGAACACATCATGTCATAATTCGATCCTTTGAGGGCTCGTACTAATCAGATTTATTTCTAGAATAAATAGACTGGCCCTTCGCATTCGCTTTATGAAATGTGTCAAAGACTTTATATAGTTTATGTGAAGCAAAACGAGTTTCATTGGGGACGAAAGTTATGGGAAAATTCAGCAAGAGTCACGTTTGTTGTGCTGCAAACAAGACCTGGCATGAGCTTTTCTACAAGTCAAGTCTCGATTATTGTTGACTTTTCGAAACCGAATTTCTGCTATTTTACCGCGAAATAAAAGTTGAATGATAGTGCAATGTATTGGCTTATTCGGTTTGTATAACGATGTATAATAAACCGGTTCGGCATTTGTTTATGAGTTGGGTTAAATAAGGCAGCCTTTATTTGGCATGCTTGTAGTTCTATTGTACAAGCAAAGAACTTGAACAGCGCTGATGCTCATTGCCGTGAATGGAAAGGTGGCTGAGTTAGTTCTTTGTTTTCAATGATTGCGAACGGAGCCAACAACGAGAATGAACACCACCTTTTAAACGGTTGCTTCAATAACATCAAGTGGCAAGTTTTTCTTCACTTCTGCGAATTTGGACCCCGGGACTCGAGATTTCACAATTCTAATACAACATCCTACGTAATTCGGCATGTCTTAAAGTTAAAGCGATACAATTCACCCCCGGTCTGTCCCACAACTCCGGGATATATTGCACCGCACAAAAAACCCCGGTGATGCCCGGGGTTT
Organism: Metschnikowia zobellii; assembly: GCA_939531405.1. NCBI lineage: Eukaryota > Fungi > Ascomycota > Pichiomycetes > Serinales > Metschnikowiaceae > Metschnikowia > Metschnikowia zobellii. The sequence goes on from OW618028.1 coordinate 2,470,434, forward strand.
CCAGATTCATAAAGCCCATGTATGCAATGCTGTCATTCGCGAATTAAATTTGAGGTGAGTCAATCATAAATATATTTATCTAGTTTTTATACTTGCCCTTCATCATTGGACACCACATACTAGACGAGGCATCAAACCACTGCAAACACATGTACAGGGTTCTCAATCTAATTTACTCCTTGGAAATGTCTCTGCCGAACAAAGAAAGCTTCGCCCAGTCGAAACAGATCAAGATCTGGTTCTTTACAGAGAGACACATGTAAATGTATGCGGATCTCCAGAACAAGTAGGTGAAAGTTCCACCGGAGGAAACGTTGGACCAGTCACCCCAGACGACATCGGCCACGGCTCTTTCAGAGCCGATGTAAGCCAAGGATCCCTGGTGGTTGTACTTGAAAGGCTCGAGCGACTTTTCCAACTTGACCAATTTCTTGGCCAATCTCTCGACATTGTCCTGAGGCGAAGGCGACTGGATTTTGTGCTTGAGCGCCTCGATATCGTTCAATCTTTTCAAGTGACCAGCCAAGAAAATACCCTCCTGGAAAGCCACCTGCGCAGTAGGCGCGTATTTGGTGAAGGTACAGTCACCCAAAGCAAAGATGTTGTTGGTGCCGTCAAGCAACATGTGGTCGTTTACCAACAAGCCGCGTCTGGCGTTCCGCTGCTCGTCGATCTTGGAAGTCAAGTCTCTCACAATCGGTCTCTGGGCGTTACCTGTGGCCCAGATCAACATGCCGTAAGGAATCTCGGTCATCTTTGAGGTGCCGTCCAGGCCTTTGTGCTCTGCATACACCTTCTTGTCATCAACCTTCTTGATCATATGGTTGGTCCTCAAATCGATGTTGGTATCCTGAAACACCTGCTTGGTGTACTCCACCAACTTGGCGTTAAACATGTTTAAGACGTTGGGCATGGCCTCGACCAAGGTCACCTTCAACTCGTTGGCCACCTCGGGCATCCACTGCTTGAGGTCCTGGTCGATGTAGTCCTGAAGCTCGCCTGCCACCTCCACACCGGTGGGCCCACCGCCACAGACTACGATCGACAACAAACGCTTTCTCTCTGGATCGTCTTGAGGGAGGATGTTCGCCGCCTCGATGATGTCCATCAAGGATCTTCTGATCTTGGTGGAGTCGCTGACCTCCTTCAAAAACGTCGAGTGCTCAGCAACACCGGGGATGCCGAACGTCGAGGGCTGCGCGCCTACGCCCACTACCAAGTAATCGTAATTCAACGAAGTGACAATTTCCTCGGAAAACGTCAGCTTCGAGGACCCAGAGTCGGTGCCGGAGTGGCCGGAGTGGGTCGTCGTGGACTGCTTGATCGTGAGCTTATTGTTGACAGGGTCGATGTTTGTGCACTCGGCCTCCAAGTAGATCACCTCGGCAGCGCATCTTCTGGTGATGGAGCGCACGGGCTCGATGATGGAACGCAACTCGACGGTTCCGGTGGGGACCGAGGGCAACAAGGGCGTAAAGAGGAAGTAGTTGCGTGGCGACACCACCACGACATTGTACAAAGACGTGTCCAAGTTCTTCAAGAGCGGAATCGAGCCCCACCCAGAGCCTAGGATGACCAACGTCTTCTTCTGGCGGCCGTCCTCAAAGGTCGCCACCTGCTTCGCCTGGTCGGCCGGGTACGACTCTTTGTGCACCTTGTATCCAATGTACCCAATGGTACCAACTGTGGAGAGAAGAGCGGTGGCTCCAAGCACCCTCATTGTGCGTTTGAAGGCACTCACCGAGGCCTTCTTGGGGCTCTTGGGAACAGCGTTGAACGCTCTGGCGGAGGTGGCAAACAACCGCGACGCCTGAGTTCGGAACATTCTGGTCAAGAGGGAGAGAGAAGTCCAGGTGTGCTTTGTGTTAAAGTACAAAAACGGGGTCCTTGTATGTGGTGCTCGGCCCACGGGATATTTGACAGGGCCATTTTTTTTTTCCGCATAGGGCGTCGCGCCTGGGCCGGAGTCTATATTGCCGACGCAGTACGCGCAATCTATCGGTGTTTAGAAACCCGGTTCTATTGGCGCACTGAGCGCTACATTGGGCGGCGTTTGGAACAGTGCAGTTTCAGATCAAAGAAGCGTCTTTCTGGTTGATCCTCGGAGGGGCCTCCTTCCTTCGATCGGACTTTGGACACATTCTTTTTCTTTTTTTGTTTGCCAAATTTTTTTTTTTTTGGGCCGGGAAATGAATCGTGTGGATTCTGAACGTGCTGGCATTCTTTGGAGGATCCAAGCTGGGTCGCACGGATTTTTTAGTTTGGGGCCTGGGTTCCATTGCACATTATCTCAAATCACCGGCCGTTCCTCGCCCCACCGTTGGCTCAGGGCCACGCAGCGGGGAAATATTCGGAACGTTGAGGCCGCGAATGAGGGGACTCGCGCCGGCCCTGAATTATTAGGCAGGCCCGTGGCCGCCAACGCTCATTTGAAAGTGTCCATCTCCTGTCCCAGTCCTCTTTTCCGCGCAGATTCCACGAGCAACCTGTTTATGTGCAGCACCCGCGCCGCCCGAGGCGTGCCCAGCTCTACTGTTTCATTGGAGAAGTGACCTTCCCCACACCCTTGCCCCAACGAACACCATGATCTATGCTTCGTCTGGTTCATTCTTGTTTTTTTTTTATCATCATTTTTTGTTGTTTTCACTTTTTGTTTCCTGTTGCAATGAATAGGTTATTTTGGCGCGCAGTTCCGCATTGTTGGCCGCCTCTCGTTCACAATACGTTGCGAGTTTAAGATCCATGCGAATGACGTTCCAAGCGCGCCTTCTAATGCCCGTCTCACATTGGCAGCCGTAGCGAAGTAGTAAACATTGGGCTGGTTTAACCTCCTCACACATTGCACAGCTGTGCTTCCCTTCACGTGCAGAGGGCACGCGTACCGGGGTTTACAATACATCCAAAGCCCATAAGAATCACGATACTCTTATAAAAATCCGCTCACGCGATCCTCGTCCCACCTGTTAAGCTTTTCCCTGCGGGCGTGGTATGTCTTTCGCGAGTTCTTGAAATCAAGTAGGAACTGGGTCATGTCTCCTCCATTCTCTTTGTATGAACTGATCAAATCAGACGACAGCTCATCACTGGATGCAATAAGGCCTTTAAGCTTCGCCTTAAGAAAGCTCTGGTCAAAATTGGCGCTGAGGAGCTGGTACTGTCTTGTCTCTAGCGAGAGAAATTTCTTGTAGAGGTGGTCTAGTTGACTGCTCTTTTCGGCAATGACACCTGCGTGACTGTTGTATTCCTCAAGAAGTACGCTTATCGAGTTGATCGTGTCTATTGTCTCTTTCACAGCGTCCTTGATTTGGTCCTCGAAAGCTTGGTACTGTTTTAAGTCCCTCGTATAGCCTTTAACGAGCTCATACAGCGAAGCGAACTCTTCCCGGAATTTCTGTGGCAAGTTCTGCAAAGCCTTTTCTAAAGGGAACGGCCTCAATTCTTCGATTGTAATGGTTTGGAGATCTTCACTCATTGGGCCGTTGTGAAAAGTATGGCCCGAACCAATACAGAGCTCACTTCAATGCGGAGAGAGCGTTCGTACAGGAATTCCCTTTTACGAAGGCAAGAATTGCGGCATGTTTGTTCCACCAAATGCTTAAATTAATCTATTAGTCTATATATGTTTTGACTTCTTCTATGATTTAATTAATGCTTCAGCTTTTTTTCTGAGTGCATCCTGCTTCTTTTCTCGCTTGGTTTCCACGCTTTTTTCCAACCGTTCGTTAGACCATGCCCGAAGCCTCTCGCCGTATTTGTAGCACAAGAACGGGAAGGGGATCCCCAATAGAATCGCTAGAATGCCACATAACGTGTTTCCCCAGCCATAGCCTAGCTTATCGTACATAGAGCTGGCAAAAAGGGGAAACAGGAATCCCAAGAGAAAGCGGAAAATTGAAGCAGCTGCGATTGACGATGCGGCAAATGCGGGGTTCATATCGATTAAATATGCCTGGAGGGTCTGAAATACACATACTAGACCAAACGCAAAAATTCCGCTTCCTAAACATGGCATGATCCAATGGAGTTTATACTCGGCAGACCAGCCGTACCAGAACAAGCCTATGGGCATGATAACTGCACTGATAAAAAGACACGGAAGCCTGAACTCTGGCTTGGCGACCCCATGCTTTCGAACCAATCTGGTGTACACATATTCTAGTGCAATTGTCCACAAAAAAACACCAAGAATAAACCCAATGCCTAGCGACAAATACATGAGACTAGCTGTGCTTTGTGAAAAACCATAAGAATCCTGGAACACAGACGGAAACGTTACAATCATCAAGTACAAAAAGCCGTAGATGAAAGCCATAAATGATCCCAAGCCAAAAACAAGGGGATTTGTGAAAAGGAGTATCAATGGTCTTGTGACTGTATCTTTGAGCTTCTCTAATGTTAGCCCATCACCGGACAACTCGTAGATTGTGTGCAAGTTTTGATTTCCTGTTGCCTTTCTCAATCGCTTGGCTTTAGCGTGCAACAACGCGGGAGAGAAAGTCTCGATGTGAAGAACTGAGCCCATGAGTGCAATTGCTCCGTTGATAATAGCTAGTGTGAGAAGCACCCATCTCCATCCCTTGGCTTCCACAACATAACCACCAATAACGGGCGCAATCGCTGCTCCAATAAGTGGGATTAAGAAAACGCCAGCCAAACTGGTATTTCTGCTTTTTGCATCAAACATATCGCTCACTACCGCGGGAGACACATTCAAAGGTGTCGCACTGAATAAACCAGAGCAGAACCTCAAAACCAAAAGTTGCGTGATATTCTGGGAAAATGCACATGCGAGATTAAAAAAGAATGTGACCCAACAAGTCCAGTTCAAAATAATTTTTCGTCCTAACCGATCATTTTCACTCAACGGCGCGATGATTAAAGGCCCAAACACCCATGCCAAGATGTGAATAGAAGTAATAAGCGCAAGGATTGTGGAGGAGCTTATATCGAAGTCCTTGGCTATGTCTTTCGACGCAGGGGACAAGATTGAAGCTGAGATGGGTGACACAAATGTATATAGTGACACAATCAATACCACGTAAACTTTTTTTGAAATTCTCCAGTTCCTTGGGTTTTGAGGACTATCGAGAGGCCATGTAACCAATTCTGGATCTATGCTTTTGAACTGCTCTCCATTGTCTTCAACAGGGAGCCTCTCTTGATCTATAACATAGTCTTCGTCATTCACAGTTGGCGCGTTTGCAATTCGACTAAGAATCGTTGTCTTTGTGGCTAATCTTTGAAGCTCCAAATTCTCATGCTCTCTAGCTAGTCTGTACTCGTCTTGCACATATCTTCTAATCTCTTCCGGATCTTCGCTTGATTGAAAAGCATCGGAGAGTCTTCGAAGCGACGCCGATTTTTTCACCGTGTTTTGATGCTGTCTACTTGCCTCTACTGAATAGCCAGCCGGTGATTCCTGACTTCCAATGGTACGCAGCGAAGCCGAGGATGAAAGCGAGAGTTTATCCGATGTCATTATAAATTGAAGGAACCTCAGGGAAAGGAAATAAATAAAATAGAAAAGACAGCTATGGCTCGTTTATATAAATTATAATTGTTCGTCACGCGGGGATCTGGATTGATATTTATGACTTTCTGGGTGTGAAGCTCGGCGCCGCACAGAACGATCTGCAAATTCCGGTTGCAAACCTTTAACCAGAGTATTTAGCCGTTGGTTGCGCATTTCGGTTAATGGCGGGAATCTGGCCCGGCACTGCGTGCAAAACCTGTCTCATAGACGCGCGGCTTTTTTTTTGCGTTCAACCACCGTTCGCGCTTTTGGCAAGCGACTGCTCAATAAGGTCTATGCTGTTTTCAGCCTCAGTCATAGACATCCCGCAACTTAGTGCAACTAACTTGCAGTACTTATATAGCTTGTCTGAAGGCGGGTATTCGGAGATGGCGAGACTCAGATGAGGCATTTTTTTTTCTTTCAGGGGCAGACCCTCCAACAACAAATCTTTCGTACTTCCTGCATCAGATTCAACATGCCGATTCTCCTTAGATTCGTCCCTATTGGCTGCAAAAAAAGGGATCTTTGCTTCCTGTTCGTATAGCTTGTTTGCAAGAGCTTTGCGTTTTGAAGCCTCCTTTTGCAAGTTGACGGCCAATTTGACTGTCTGTGCATCATTAGGCAGTGTATCAGTAACTTGCAAATCATTCACAATACTAGTCAAGCGGAGTTTTGTAGCTAGTTCCCTTGCATACCTATATCGGGCCAATCCATGCGATAATTCCTCTTCCGTGGTAATTTTTTGAAATATCAGGTCATTCATTAGTCGGCTTACCTCTTCCTGGATGACCTTGTCTCTAGAACCGCTTCCTACCATCAAGGTTTCAGGCTTGGTCTCATGTTGGGGGCTTTCCTCAGAGGCACCATAATCTCTCGCAATGTCTTCAACTAGGTAGCCTAAGTTGAACAATTGTAATACTGATTCCTGGGACTTAAACTTTTCCAGGCCAATGATTCGGTAATACCGGTATAAAGAGTCTAGCTTGTGATCTTTTTCCTTCAACTCATTTTCCATGCAATATGAGAGCTCGCTGAGCTTCTCTGTCACCAAGTGTATTGCTGTGTTGTGCAGGTTCATTGCCATTCTAGTTTGGTGCAATTGTGTTTCAAAACTCTGAGTGTGCTCCATGGGAAACGCATCATGAGAAGCCACAAGTCCATTCTCACTCGAATGGGGTGTGGATCCGTTGTCACTCTCAAGACGCAAGAGAAAGTTATGCGATGCCAAGTAATCTTCCACACTGTAGTTCACGTAATTTCGCAAGGACAAATCAATGAATCTGTGAAAGCTAATGAACGTTTTGATGCATTTCTTTGACATGTTGTGGGCAACAATATGAAATGCTGTATTGCCATTATTATCCTGATGATTGACAAACTTAAAAATTAGCTCCTTCTTTTCTTCCAAGCTTCGCCTTCTATCACCGTGCAGCAATTGATAGTCTGGGAATTCCACAATTTTCGAAAACATGATTTCAAAATAATAGTTTACAAAGCGCTCCTTTCTAGCTCTAAAGCCCAGATCAGACTCACTGCGCTGAGAATTATCAAACTTTGATAGATCACACGCCAACGCGATGTGATGCAACACGGTTCGCCCAAGCTTATCCACGGAAAGAAATGAATCGAAAAGCATATCGAGAATGATGGGAAAATTGTTAAGTTGGTAGCTGTTGCGAAACTGCACTAAAAACATTAGCGGAGTCTCGCCGTTGTAGTTGGTTACTCCGCTATCAATAAAATTGGAGAATATCGATAGAAGGAACTCAATGATGCCCACATTTGCCATCGAACACGCCCAATGGAAAATTGTATTTCCATCCTCGTCGATGGGCTGGTTTATATTGATGTTCAGGAGCGGCTGCGGTGGATTTAGAATTTCTTCGGGTATTTCAGTCACACCCGCTTTCGACCCAGTACTCGCCAAAGTACTATCGTCCATAAGATATTCAAGGAGCGTGTCAAAGTATTTGGCAGACTCGGCATTCTTGGCAGAGTTATGCGAATAGCTTTGTCGATGGTACCCCCCGCCTGTGTCTCCGCCCACGCTCCCGTTTAAGCTGAGAAGCTGGTGTGCTCGCTCAGGGCTGCCGTTCTGATTAGAACCCCTGCCATTAAAACTCTGAATAAATGCACGTGAGCCAAAAAGCTCCTTTCCCGACATGAACTCGTCGTCATCAGACTCTCGCGCATTAAACGGGTCGTGTTTATTCGCGGTACCGCGAAACTGAGACCCGTCGTCGTCGCTGTGCGAAGGCTCCAAGTCTGTCTGACGCACATTCATATTGCTCGCCATAATCAGTAATGCATCACGCTCCGTGTCCTGGCGCACGAGTGGCGGTAGCCTAGATGTACCAAAGGACGAGTCCTGTCGCGCCGCGGAGAATGTCCCAAAGCTCGGGCCAGCGGCACCAGGTGGTGCAATCGGCACTGTTCGTGACTCGGCCAAAGTGGGCGGTTTTCCCCGCGCGGGCAACGCGACCCGTTTTGGTTTATCTTTGGTAGCGCTAGCAAGGCCACTTCCGGAGCCAAATTCTTGCTTCATGCGCTTGAAACCCCCCAGGTTTTCAGCGTTTTCCGCTTGCGGGTCACGTTTGTGCTTTTGCTGCATCTGGCGGCGGGCAATGTTCAGAGCTGAAGCATGACTGTGTTTCGGCGCAGGCGGCGGTGTTTCCAGGCGGCCTTCTATATACACAAAGTCGAAAATTGGTTGGAGAAGCTCGTAGACGCCAAATGTACGCGCGAGTTCGGTGCCGATATCAAGCGGAACGTATGTCCCCTGGTACTTTCCGTAACCGCCTTGGACTTTATCATGGATGCCTGTCTGTATGTCTTTTTCGAGGATCCGTGTACGCCGAGCTTTTGGAAACTTGGCGATTTTCAAGATATGTGTGGCATTGATCCACGAGTCCAGCTTGCGCCGCATTATGGGACCTTCTGAGGTGACGAACTCGAACACAGGTACGTTCGAGTACGTGGCAGAGTATATCTGCTGCAGCGGTGCTCCCATTACTCTATGACAGGAATGCGTGTTATTTTCACGGCCCGCGAAAACTATTGGAGAATGTCAATTGTGAATTTGAAGGTGTGTAAAATGATTATATGGAAAGCACTATTCTTGCTCCGGCCGGTGATTATAGTCTGCTGAGTGCGCCCCGGGGTCTAAGAGACTCACTTGGTGAAAATTGTACCTCTTTTACTGAAATTTTATAAGACAGCAATATATGCCAGGGTGTGTGGCTATTCAACTCAGTTGCGTGTCTTAGGCTTATCGAGGATGATGTTTATGCTTGGGCGAGTAGAACTCATGATGTTTACTTACCATGAGCAGTGATGGATCACGTGACCGCGGCTGGGCGCGGAAGTAAGCGGGCCACGATATAGCTTCATTGTATTGGTGCATTCGATGATGCAATGCTCCTTACATATGGTCCAATTTGATGCTTTTCAACACAACGGCCGTGAGATTGAGTTATATTTTACAGAGATGATTATTTATGTATACATTCTTTTTTTGTACGTTAGCCACGGAAAGAATGCTGCCATGAGTGATGAAAACTTCAAATACCGTACAATGTGAGGTGAAACCTAAAGTGGCGAAACCAGTAGTAGGACCCGTGGAAATGATAGCACATTATATGTTTCGCTTTGGAAAATGCATAATTATGTGGCGTGATAACATCTATTTCTATGACGGTGCAGTCTTGCGCTAACGAACAATGACACCCTGATATACTAGCAGTCTGGGTTCACAAGAACAAGAACTGCTCAACGAACTAGAGTCAGTGCTTCTGAATCGCAGATATTAACGGGGCTTTATCGCAAATTTGTGATTATTCTGACTTTGAGACTGCCATTGGGGTCAAAACTTTCAAGAGTCTAAGTCTGGCAATTAGTACGGGTACGGCGTCTCACAAATTGTACAATGTTTCAAGGACTGCAATTCTGAGCCACCGAAGTTAAGGAGACTTAATACGGAGTGAAACGGACTTGGCCTTATCATCGAATACACAGCAACGGCCATTCATCCCAGTGAGAATAAAGGAATTAGTATTGTCCCACAACTGAGATGTGAAGATCGCTATTGTCCCGTGCACCATGGTATTCATCGTGATACTGAGAGGCTCATTTGATGAGAAATACGTCTCAACACGACGATTCCAGGATGCTGTTCCAACGAACTCACCATCGGATCGTATGGCCGAAATGAGTGGTGCATATTCGGTGATGATATTTGTACAAAGCGAGTCATGACAACTAAGAGTTTAGCTCCACCTCTGACTGACTCTACATTCAACTCATGACGGACTGACAAGGCTGTAGAGTACTCCAAGTCAATGCACGGCACATGTGTCGCACACATTAAAGACCAGTGCAATATAGTCCGTGTGGGACCATTGACATTTAAATCCGCCTTGCTTATCTGGTATCCAGCCCTCTAGAAAATGTAGCTGGGAATGCCTGTGTATCTGACGGATTCAGCCCAGCGCAGTCGCATTTAATTTCATTGTTCCACAACAGGCCCGCACTGATCCTCTGTGGAGAGCACTGGGAACGGCATCATATCCCATCATAGAAAAAGCAATGTAGGGCTTTTCAGATATGCGGATACCGACGGTATAGAGCCATTCACCCGAAGATAACATGGTAGAGCCTGTAGAGCACCGCGACCACCACCACGAGGATCGCCGAGAAGAAGTAAAATATATGCCTGGTGAACTTGTACACGAAGCGTGATGCTGCGGGTGTGCCCGTAAGAGGGATGCTGACCACGTGCTCCGCTGCCTGGTAGCAGATCTCCCTACGGCTCACGAGCTGGCAGCTCTGGTCCTCCACTTCGCGCTTGAGAATGGCCCGTCCCAAGAGTACGGCCGTGTACTGCAGCAAGGACGGGTTCACGGTCGCAAATACCATGTCGAGGAGCCGCGTCTCGCGCTCGATGCCGCACGTTAAGGAGTCGATTTTGAGCAACTGCTTGATGACTGTCGGCGTGAGCTCGGGCAACATTGGCACCTGATCGACTATGGTCTGGAGGCGAAGAAATCCCATTGTGCCTGAGAGCAGCCGCTGTACCATCCGTGTGTGTGTAAGGAGAAAGGGCACAAGAAGCTTCTTCAAGTTGTCGAAAGATCTGAAGAACACATCGATACAGCTAAGCGTCCTATAGGCCGCGCCAAACGCGTCCACGCACAGCTGGAGCACCGCTAGTGCCATTTTCTTGACGCCGCTTTCGTAGTTCTGCTGCTCCCAGCCGACGCTGAGTGCGGCCACGTCGGGCCCAAAAACCGTATTCAAATCCATCTCCACCTGCGCTAGCGCTATGCGCGTTTTTGTAGCCATTGCTCTGACGTCCTCGTAGTTGGGGACCTTTGAGAGGAGCGTGCTGTAGATGGTGACGATGTCCGTGTACAAATGCACAATCTTCTTCGTGCTGAGCAAGTACTGGTGGGTGGTCGAGTTGAGACACGCCCGGAAAATGCCAGGGTGGGCCTTGACAATTCGCTGCTCTTCGGAAGATAGTGTGGCCCCGTTGAACGATATCAGCCGGTCTCCTATTAGGTATGTCATGGTGATTAGAGATGTGCTGCCGTCAATGTACAGGGACGAGCGGGCAACGGAGCACTGCGCTTGGGTTTGTGTGTATGTGTGTGTGTTTTTAGCAGATTCCGTTTTCAGATGTGCCCTATCTAAATATGGAGGATCTAAACGGGACCGTGGCTGTGGTGGTTGTAGTTTGTTTCTGCTTTTTCATCTGGCGATGATGGAGATGAGACAGGCGATAGCGCACTGCAGACAGTGCGCTCGCGACCATGCTTTTGGGACCCCCCAGCAACGGCAGAGAACTCGGCAAAATAGAGGAGAGCTGTGAAATATGTTTATGGCGCCTGGAACAATCGCAAGGTAACACAACCGGGTCCGGCCTCATAGGAACTGTCAGGAAACATGTCCCATTGGAGCACACTGCCTGGGCACCAATATCTGGTCACGTGATACGCCAGTGGCGCGCGCCCTCACATTGCAACGTCACCGCCCCCCCCCCCCCCCCCCCCCCCCACCATCTCCATTCTCTGGGACACATTCTCTGGTACACACCATGGGTTTTCTAGGTTTGTTCAAGCTGAAGCTGTTCCACCCCGAAGAGTTCGAGCAGCAGCTCACAGCGCTCACACAGGCCATCTCGCTGAACCGTGAGCAGATCGCCGCGCTCAAAAGAAAGCAGCGCGTGTGGCGGCGCCATCTCATTTTGTACTGCCTGGTGCTATATCTTTCGTATGTGGCCGTGCGGTACAAGAACTCGTGCAGCAATCTTGGCGTGTACGGGCAGCGCAAGTCACGGCTTGCCGCTTTTGTCGCCGGACAGCTGCTGCGCGAGTTGGCCGCTGTTTGCTTGTTGCCGGTGCTCATAGCATTCGTGGTGTACGTGATCAACGCGTTGTTCCGTGTGTTGCTCCGGAGCAAAAACCACTCGTTGAATTCACTCTTGAAGAAGCACCGCGCAAAGCTTGAGGAGTTGAAACAGGTGACCAATTTTAGCCGAACCAACCAGATCTTAGAGAAGTTCGATGCCAAACAAGCACAACAGCCTGCTGGTCAGAACATGGCGGGCAAGAGCCTGAAAGCGATGCCGCAGCCGCAACCGCAACCACAGCCGCAATTGCAGCCGAAGATCCCGCAGAACATCCACAACAAGGAAGGCCCACAGAGCGGCCAGAAGCAGAAGGTGCCGGCCACTATAAACATACCCAATGTGCAACCGCAAGCTAAATCCGTGACACCAAAACCACGGGCGAAACCGGAGCAAGCGCCAGCAGAACCGGCGAAATTGACATTTCAAGACCGGCTCCTAGACTTTATCATAGGCTCCGACCACAATGAGAATGTCGAGAATCGTTACGCATTGATTTGCGCTAATTGCTACGTGCACAACGGCTTGGCGCCTCCTGGCTGCAAGAATCCCGTGTGTGTTACCTACATTTGCCGTCACTGCGGCTTCATCAACGGCGATCAGCTTGCGGTACACATGAAGATGGGCCAGAGTCAGCAGGGGTCGAAGCAGCAGGGACCGGATGAACACGCGTCCGAGCCTGGCGGTTCGAGTGCTTCGGCACCGGAAAAGATGGCAGACAGCCCAAAGGCCCAGGAACCACAGGTTGGCGTCGAGGCCACAAATGGGCAGGATCTGGAGAATAGGGCTGACGCCACATCAGAGGTCTCTGCATCTAGTACATAGCAGCGCGGGTACAGGTGCCTCTATCTCTGGTCTGAATCCTAGCAGAGAAAATATGGAAATTGCAGTGCTCGCATTTGCTGTCTCGCTGTGTCTCCGCGCATGTGCGCTACCCACACAATTTGGTGACACAAGTAGTTCTAATGTCTGTGGCGGGGCCGGGCGTGATTGCTGAGACCGCCCTGTTCGCCGCCCCTGACTGGTTGCTACTAGCCACGGATTGTCATTTTGCAACTGCTGAAGCTACCAAAACAGACATACACGCAGTATCAAGGGCTTTGTGTGATATTGTTTGTATATACTCAAGCTCGCTCCGGCAGGCGGCGGCACTACGACAACTCCATGATGGCGTTGACCATGTCACCCTTGTTTCTTCTCAAAGCAGCGACAGCCTTGGCTCTGGAGACCTGGGTCTGCTCGACGATGATGGAAATGTCGCTGGCGTCCAAACCGGACTCGTCCACATCGCCTTCCTCGTCAGCCTCCTCGACCTTGTTGGCGTTCAAGGACGCCTTTTCAAGGTCAGCAGTGATGGACTCTGGGCTCTTGTCGGCAGGAGCCTCGGCCTCGGCACCATCTTGCTGGGCCTGAGCGACGGCCTGCTGGGCCTGCGCCTCGGCCAATCTCTGGTTCATGTCATCGACCTTGGCCTCGCCAAAAACGACGTAGGTGCCGGCGGGCGATCTGTACACGTCGGGCTGGTCAATCGCATAGATCAAGTTGCCTCTCTGCTTGAAGGTGACTCTGGAGATGCCCTTGATTTGCTTCAAGTTCAACTTCTTGATGGCATCTCTGGCCTTCTTCTCGTTCTTGGAGATAATGTTGACTTCGGCGCCTTGAGGGATTTCTTCGATGGACATGGTGGATGGGGTTTAATGTGGTTCTTGGCCACCGGGTATGGCGCGGGTGAAAATTCTCGTGGGTTTTCGTCGAGCGTAGCTGTGCAGGACGCCTCGCGCTACATCTCGCCCGGCACATTGTCCGCTGTGGAAGATGTTGTATGTTCGTGGCCACGAGCCAGGTTGCCGAAGGCCGAGAATAAAGAAGGTGAATGCTCAATCGGCAAGTGCGGGGCTCCATCGGCACATATTCTCTGCTATAGTTTTATGCTCGCGTCTTTGTAGTGTAGATGGATGCGTCATTTCGGGATCTCGCATTTCCACCGTGCTTGTTAACCGTGTCTTTTACAAAGAATTGTCTAAATCTGAATGCAAAGGAAATCCACAAGTTGTAATTCTCAGGGCGTCTGCTGTGTCCTTGTTTGAATCAGCCTGGAAGTCCTATCATACTTTGAGGTGGGGAGTTCCCATTACTAATTTTTGAATTTTTCAACTCTGAGATTGCTCGGCATTCAACAGGAATGGATTCACTCCATAGACGAATCGAGATACTCGTTGGCTTAAAAATCATGTTGTAGGACATGACAGTGCTACCAAAAAGTCGACTAGGGCCATGCGGTAGAAAAATGAGTGTTTTGTGGCCAGACGTTTGTGTGATATTTCAAGATTGCGTTCAAGATTGCGGGAGATGGTGAATTAAAAACTCTTTATCCGCTCCTGTTTTCACAAACTACAAACCAACACACCGACATCAATTCATGATCAAGCACTACTACCAATTTCTTTTTTTTTTGTAGCCCCAGAAGACGTATCACGAAAAAGCAAAAAGCAAATTTTTGTACTGGAAATTACAAGATTCAAACAGCTCATAAAACGCAGACACTTATCGAGCCGGCCCGGAGGAAAAAAGCGAGCGGATACTGAGCATTTAATGCCGCACGGATCTGCTGAACAGCCCATGCTTTTAAATTATCTGAAGCGTGACTTGCCACCATATCGGCTCTTCCAAGCACAGCTCTGTTTAGCGTATCCATAGAAGCATGGCATCTTCACGTACTCCCCAATTTTACGAGGCCCGGTAGCAACCCAAGCGTTGAGCGAATTTGGTTATGGGCACGGTGCGCACCTGGCCATGTACCCCCCCGTATCGCACCCAGGTTTCATGCCATCGATCCCGTGGCACCTGCACCCACGAGATGCCGGCGATGGGCAGCGGCACGAGGAAGTCACGGCAAACTCCATCAAAAGCAGAGTCATGCTTTGCGATCGTCTTGGCGGCGCAGGCGTAAAAGCCGTGCGGCTAAACGATGGGGTCACCAGATTCAATTTCGCGAGGCTCGGCCATGGCCCAGCACTGCCCTTGCTGCGCCTAATGGGGGAAGAACGTCTCAATGCACACGAAAAACTGACGTGCCGTCACCGACACATGAAATATCAAGCAGACGGGATGACCATATATTCCTGGCGGCGTGTCATGGCTCAGGAACCCAGAACGCACATCGTGCCACTTGGCGTGGGGGCCCTTCTCCGCACTCCGTAAATTAGGTCGGTGCAGCAGCGAGCAGAACAAGGCCACGCCCTCGAAATGCCTAGTTGAAGAAGACTGACGGATCAGCGCCAAATCAAACGAGAAAAATTCCGCGCACCCCGGCGTAGCCCCGTGTCTGCCAGCAATGCCCGCCGTGGACCCAGGGGCTGGCCCCTGTTTCAATGCATCTGTCGCTTGTTTGTTTCATTAATTTCTGTATGTGGTTTAGTAGATCCGTGCGGCACGGGGCTCGCACCAGCGTGATGCGGCACCGCGAAAAGCAATTTCAGATCCTCTCCCAGCCACGCGGCAAAACGCCATTTCGGCACACGTACTTCTCTGTTGCGTATCCCCTCACAGGCGCAGTGTTCCGAAGCTAGCAAAACACACTGACGGAAGGACACTGGCAGCCACGCAAAAAAAAAACACCGCCTTGTGGCTGCATCACGTGACACACCGCCACCCGCGGCTTAGCGCCATCTACGTTCGTGCGTGCGCGTGCGCGTGCGCGCGCGGCTTACTAAGGCGGGAGGCACGGGTGCACCGGCTCCCGCGGCCGGAGGCAGGTGCCGGCCCGCCCTGCTATATGATGAGGCTCGGCCGAAAACGTACTGCTCAAATTACCAGACCTATCGAGCGTTTTTGCCGGCCGCTTGCACCACCGCAGACCGTCCCACCACCCGCCAGTGCCCGCCCACTGACCCGCACAGCGTGCACCTGCCGCCTCCCTGCTTTTACCTGCTGCAAATACGCCGAGAACCCATGGATCTAGACACCACCTCTGGGTCTTCCGGGGGCCTCTCCCGAGACCTCCACCAGGACGCCGATTCGCTGGAAACCAGCGCCAAATCCGGCGCGGGCACGCCCACCAGCACCAACGGCAAGACCAGCTACACGATGGCCGACTATAACGCCGCTCAGGCGCCGCTGTTTGGCCAGAAGTTGCAGTACTTCTTCTACCGCCGCGGCCTCGCAGAGCGGCCGCCATACTTGCAGCACATATACGCCCGCATGCCGCGGCACATCTACGTGAACCGCGAGTTGCCCGACGCCATGCGAGAGGACCACTCGGGGGCGCTCGTGCTTGCGCACCCGCTGAACAAGATCCGCACGACCAAGTACACGCCCTTGCTGTTTATTCCCAAGAATCTCCTCTTCCAGTTCCGTAAGGTCGCCAACACGTACTTCCTCATCTTGGTGATCCTTGGTGCCTTCCAGGTGTTTGGTGTCGCCAGCCCCGGGCTCGCGGCGGTGCCGTTGATTGTCATTGTCATCATCACCGCCGCGCGCGATGCCTTTGAAGACTACAAGCGCAGCGCCAGCGACACCGAGCTCAACAACACGCAAATTCACCTATTACAGGGCTTCCCCAACGTCAACGTCGAGGGCGGCGCCGTCAGCGCGTGGCGCCGTGTGAAGAAGCGGTGCACGCGTGCCACGCGGGCCACCTTCCGGGGCTTCAAGAAGATACTGCTCTTGTTCGCGGGCTCGGCCAAGCGCGCCCAGCATGCGCGCCAGCAGGCTGAGCAGTCTGAGTACGCGTTGCGCCGCATCTCAACGGTAATCTCCGAGCTTCTGGTGCCTGAAAACCGCCCGTCAATGGGCCTGCAGAGGCACCGTCGACTGCAACAACTGCACGCGGCTCGCTCTTACATGCAGCCACCGCCAGACAGCGTGCTTCACCCGGACTTGTACAATCAGCTGCTCCTGGATGGACAGCTGCCCGTGTTCAAGAATAGGAAGTGGAAGGACGTGGAAGTGGGCGACTATGTGCGCGTGCGAGCAAACGAAGAAGTGCCTGCAGACATGGTTGTCATTGCCACCTCTGACATTGAGGGCTCGTGTTTTGTGGAAACGAAGAACTTGGACGGCGAGACCAACTTGAAGAACAAGTCCTCTTTGCAATGCGGTCTGTGCTTGAAGCACGCGCACGATCTCGGCAACACCCGCTTCTGGCTCGAGTGCGACGCCCCGAACCCGCTCTTGTACTCGTTCAAGGGCACGGTGCACTATGAGCACTTCGACAGCAAGGGCACTTTGGTGAACCCTGACGAGAAGGAGGCTGTCACCAACGACAACGTGCTCCTCCGTGGGTCTACCCTCAGAAACACCAAGTGGGTTATCGGGTTGGTTGTGTACACGGGCTTGGAGTCGAAAATTATGTTAAACAGTGGAATCACGCCTGAAAAGACATCCAAGATCTCGCGCGAGCTCAACTTCTCCGTTATCATCAACTTCGTCGTCTTGATTCTCATGTGCTTCATATCGGGGCTCATCAATGGCTTGTTCTACGACGAACAGGACACTTCACGTATCTACTACGAGTACGCGGCGTACGCCAGCACCTCTGCGGGCAACGGTGTACTTGCTTTCTTTGTTGCGCTCATCATTTATCAGTCTTTGGTGCCCATTTCCTTGTACATCTCCATCGAGATAATCAAGTCCGCGCAGGCGTTCTTCATCTACGCAGACGTCAAGATGTATTATGAGCGCCTAAATTTCCCATGTACGCCCAAGTCATGGAGTATTTCCGATGACTTGGGTCAGATCGAGTACATTTTCAGCGATAAGACGGGAACGTTGACTCAGAATGTTATGGAGTTCAAGAAGTGCACAATAAATGGCACATCCTATGGTTTGGCCTACACAGAGGCTCAGCAAGGTATGGACAAGCGAAATGGCGTCGATATTCTTAAGGAATCCGAGCGCTGGAACTCAGCCATAAAGGAGGACCGGCTGCAGATGGTAGAGAATATTCAGACTTACACCAATAACGACCAGTTTAGAGAGGAGTCCTTGACATTCGTGTCCAACGACTATATCAAAGACACCATTTTGCCGCAGACTTTGGACAAAGCACAGAAAAAGGCTAACGAGGAGTTCATGTTTGCATTGGCTTTGTGCCACACCGTGGTCACTGAGGAAAGCGAGGCCGACCCGCAGCTCAGAGACTTCAAGGCAGAGTCTCCGGACGAAGCTGCGTTGGTGGCCGTAGCTAGAGACGTTGGAATTGTCTTCCGTGAGAGATTAAGGAAGAAACTCGTTCTCGACGTGTACGGAACACACCACACTTACGAACTTCTCCACATCATACCGTTCACATCTGCGAGAAAAAGAATGACATGTGTGCTTAAGGCTGCAAATGGAAATGTGATTATGTACACCAAGGGTGCAGACAATGTTATTTACCAGAGACTTAGTGCTCTGACGCCAGAAAACATGTTGAAAAAGACTGCATTGCACTTAGAAGACTTCGCCAAAGAGGGGTTAAGAACGCTTTGTATTGCTTCCAGGTCGTTAGACGAGCGCAAATTTATGGACTGGCATGCGAGATACAAAGAGGCGAATTCCTCTATTGAAGATTCAAAGGATGCTATCATTGATGAGTTGAACGAAGAATTGGAGTGCGAGCTTAATTTGCTCGGCGGTACCGCTATTGAGGACCGTCTTCAGCAAGGTGTGCCCGACTCGATTTCTATTTTGAGCAGTGCTGGTCTCAAGCTCTGGGTTTTGACGGGAGACAGAATCGAAACCGCTATTAATATTGGCTTTTCCTGCAATTTATTGGGCAACGATATGAAATTGCTAGTGGTTCGTCCCGAAGATGATCACTCCGATATACAATATATCGATGACCTCATTACCGGATACTTGCAAAATGATTTTGGAATCTCTGTTTCTACACCACATGAAATCAGCACCGCGATAAAAAGTGCGAAAGCAGACCACTCTGTTCCTACATCTAACACAGCATTAATTATTGACGGCGCTGCATTGACGTTGGTGTTTAACGAAGACGATGCCTTAAGACAGAAATTTCTTCTTTTGGGGAAGCAGTGCAAATCTGTGATTTGCTGTCGTGTCTCACCCTCTCAGAAGGCTGAAGTTGTGAAGGTCGTCAAGAATAATCTTCAAGTCATGACTCTTGCCATTGGAGATGGTGCCAATGACGTGGCCATGATTCAAGCTGCTAATGTGGGAGTTGGGATTGCTGGTGAAGAAGGTAGACAAGCTGTAATGTCTTCTGACTATGCAGTTGGTCAGTTTCGCTTCCTTACAAGATTGCTTTTGGTACACGGAAGATGGTCTTACAAAAGATTGGCTGAGATGGTGCCATGTTTCTTCTACAAAAACGTCGTGTTCACATTCACCTGTTTCTGGTACGGTATTTACACCAACTTTGACGGATCTTATCTCTATGAGTACACCTTCTTGATGTTCTATAACTTGGCATTTACGTCTTTGCCAGTCATCATTCTTGCTGTTTTTGACCAGGATGTGTCTGATTCCATTTCCTTGGTTGTGCCTCAACTTTACAGATCTGGTATCATGGGTGAGGACTGGTCGCAGTACAAATTTATTTGGTATATGATCGATGGGCTCTACCAGTCAGTGATCGCATATTTTTTCCCATACTTGATGTACTACGTGACGTTTCAGAATCACGAGGGTTTGCCTGTGGATCACAGATTCTGGGTTGGTGTTTTAGTTTGTGCAATTTCTGTGGCAGCATGTAATATCTACATTTTGTTGCAACAACGCAGATGGGACTGGCTCACGTTGTTAATCAGTGCTTTGTCCACTTTGATTGTTTTCTTCTGGACTGGCGTTTGGTCTGCGCGTGCATGGGTAGGCGAGTTTTATGCAGCAGCCCCTCAACTTTTCGGAACTTTAGGCTTCTGGTGTTGCTTCTTTGTTGGAACAGTTATCTGTATCTTGCCTCGGTTCATTTACGATTTTTTCAAAAGAAACTTTCGCCCCAAGGATATCGACATCATCAGAGAGCGAGCTGCCGTGGGTGATTACAAAGACTACCCAAGCGGATACGATCCTACAAATATTGAGGATATTGAAAGGCACAGGATTCTTCAGCGCCTCAATGAAGGAGACACCGAGTTGTTGGAAAAGATCGAGCAGGCTATACACCCAGAAACAGAATCTCAGAATACTACAGAAGACAACACGCTTACGCGGGCGTTCAAGTCGATAAAAAGAAAGACGACCATCACAAGATCGAGAAAGAACACGGTAAGCAACCAAGCTAAGTATAATAAGGAGCTTATGGAAAGACCCATCAACTTGAGTCAATTGAGAATGGAGATGATCCGCAGGGGCGAGTACAAGACCGGAGGTCGTAACTCGCTCGAAAGAATCACAACCACTCACGGCCTTCCCGGGCTCACACAGGCAGAGACACTCATGTCCTACCATGCGAGAAATAGTATCAACTTTGACCGTTAATAGTGGATTAATTGATGCCTGAACAAAGAGCTGTCTATTTTTTGTTGGAGACTATCAATGTTGAGAATGTTGGTGATTACGAGCACATAGACAAATCTATCTGCTATTTTAGAGACTCTATGAAAATACGGATTAGTTTCTTTGAGCGCTTTGCATTGAGTCAAAGACGGTCGTGGTCATTTCAAAATTTCGTTCATGACTGTGATTGACATAAAATTCACATACAAGATCGAAATACTTTATTTTGAAGGCTCCAAGAGATGCTTTGTTCGCAGATAGGAAAGACTCGGACGAAGACCACTAATTTTATTCAGGCCCTATTGTGTTTGTAGGGCTTGGTGAGCTCCTCTCACCCACCATACTTTTTTTTGTACTTAATAGACTTTACTTAGAGAGCTATAATATATGAAAGCATTTACAGTGCTCGCAAAGGTGGACATACTGCACATCATATTTGGAACGGAGCCGAGCATATAGTATGCATTTACCGTTGATTGAGAGATTGTTCATTACCATGGTGGGGCAGAGACTTTTTGAGAGAAAGATCAATGTTTAGGCCTCGTGATATATTTGACAGGTCTGGAGTTAATTCAGGATGTGGAGAGAACGCAGGCGAAAAAGGAAAAAAAAAAGCTAGAAAAAAAAAATACACGGGAGAGAATATTGGAATATTGTTTGAGTGGAGTTACACCACAATAAAGCCTATGATTTCAGAACCAAAAGCCGTTGAGATTTTCCCGCTGATTATGTCAGCTATTAACGTTCCCAAAGTCTTGGAGTGGCCACCGCCCCCAAAATCTCATGTTGATGCAAATAGATGAGGGCCGAAATCTTAGAATTGGTAAAGCGTCCACTAATAGATGAAAAAGCTTTTAACCGGGATCTCAGACAAAATTCATTAATAGCTTATGATATCTCAAGCAAGATAAATAGATAGATACAAGATTGCATTCCTGCATTCAGTGCGCACATCATCAACTTGAACAACCATCAGCTGGTCTAGGCTGCGTTGTCTTCCGCAAACCCAGGTTCAAACTGCATTTTTTTTAAAGCAGCAGTCGAGCACTTTTTCAAAACCTGATATCTGATGGTGTCGATTACGCTACTCACATCAGGTCCCCTGGCCGGGTGCCGAGCCACAATGCTTGATTTCGACGGTGAGATCCGCATCCTAGCAGACCCCGGCTGGGATGGCAAGAACCCCGCCGACGTTCTATTTTTGGAACATCAGCTCTCTAGTGTTGACGCAATGTTACTTCTGCAGCTGACGCCCGAGCACATGGGTGCATACGTGCTTCTATGTGTGCACTTCCCCATTCTCATGGCAGCAATTCCTGTCTATGCGACGGTGGCCGTGAGCCAGCTTGCGCGTGTTTCCACGGTGGAGTTCTACCGTGCGCGCGGTGTGCTTGGCCCAGTGGCACTGGCGCTTGTGGAAGTGAGCGACGTGGACGAGTGGCTCGATAAGGTGGTGCTGGTTAAGTACCGCCAGAACATGGCCTTGTTGGAACACCGACTCTCTGTGACCGCGTACGCGTCCGGCCACACTTTGGGTGGTGCGTTCTGGCTCCTTTCACGCCGCGCGGAGCGCGTTGTCTACGCGCCCAGCTGGAACCACTCGCGTGATTCGTTCTTGAACAGTGCCGGGTTTCTCTCCGCGACCTCAGGTGCTCCGGAGCCCTCACTCGTGCGGCCCACGGCGCTCGTCACAGGTGCGGCCGTGGGCTCTGCGATGCCGCACGCACGCCGCGCAGAGAAGTTCCTTCTGCTCGTCGACGCAACGTTGGCCAACGGTGGCGCCGTGCTCCTTCCGGTGGCAATATCCGGGCGCTTTCTCGAGCTCGTTCGAATAGTCGATGACCACCTAGCACGGCTTCCGGGTGCTGCGGTGCCCGTTTACTTCCTCTCGTATTCAGGCACAAAGGTGATGAGTTATGCCGGAAGCCTCCTTGACTGGATGTCTGCACAGCTCGCACGACACCATGAAGCCCTGTCTGACACCAACAACGCACACATGCCGTTTGCACCAGCAACGGTAGACCTTCTTCTGGACCCAAGGGAGCTCGCGCGGCTCCCGGGCCCGAAGATCGTCTTTGCTTCGGGTGTTGACATGGCCCCGGGCGACCTCTCTGTGCAAGCGATGCAGTTTCTCTGCCAGGACGAGAAGCTGACGCTCATATTGACGGAAAAGTCGCCCTGCGCTACCCAGTCTCCAGTGGCGGCGCGCCTTTATGCAGAGTGGTACGCGCTAGCTTCTGCCAAGAATGGAGGTGTGGCCGAGGATGGTGTGCCGGTGCCCTTGGAGCAGGCCCTTTCAACAGAGGACTGGGTGAATGAGGAGCCGTTGGCTGGACGCGAGCTCGCAGACTTTAAGACGCGTGTCGCCGCTCTGCGTCGGCAAAAACTCTTGGCGAAGGTGCGTGCAACAAAAAACAAGCATATTTTGGCCGCGGACGACGACTCACTGTCTGATGGTGAGCAAAGTAGCGAGGATGAGGAAGCAATGCCGGCTGCCTCCGCTGAGCCGGCCTCCGCCGCCCAGACGTCTACTGATCAACCAGCCCAACCAACTGCCACGGATGTGCTTCCGGGCCACGAGGTCTTCGTGGGTGACTACATCGCCGAGGCCTTACGAACAAACAAGCCTCTTGATATTCGAGTAACTGTAAAGATGCGGCCAAAACAGCTGATGTTCCCCATGCCACCCATGAAGAAGCGCAAGGTTGATGATTACGGAGAAGTTATCGACCCCAAAGACTTTCTGCTGACTGACGACAATTCTGCTAACAACAAGCTCATCAGTGAGAGCAAGCGGAAATTTGAAATTAATGACAAGGGTAAGTGGGGTGAGCGCGACGAGCGTCGTCGCCGTGGGCGTCAGGGTAATGACCGTCGCCTGGCGAAAAGTAAACTCACGCCGCAGGAGGTATTGAACAACGAAGTACTCCAGCGAAACCTTGACACTCTTTTTCGCCCAGTAAAGCGGCTTGCGCTGCGTGAATCAGCGCGCTCGCTGCCGCCTTTTCACTTGCGATGTGGACTTTCATTCGTTGACTTGGCCGGAAGGGTTGATGTTCGCTCGCTTGTGATGGTGGCGTCCGTGTTGCGTCCACAGAACGTGGTGCTTCTTCCAGATACATCTTACACGCCAGGTGTTGATGTTCATATGGATGGACGTCGTTTGCTAGAGGCCGCATTCGCCAAACAGACGCTCGAGCAAAAGACGTCTGCTGCAGGGTCATCTCTTGTGGCATCATCACGTTTTGGTGTGCTAACTGGAGGACTTACTGGTGCTTCCAGGGGATCGGGTGTCGAGATGGCAGTACTTCCAGCTCAACCAAACGTCGTTGAGCAGATTGGCGGCGATGGTGCTGGTCGACTTCGCGAATTTGAAGTACGGCTCGATGAGCAACTCGACGCGCTGCTCGCATGGCAGAAGCTTGCGGGAAATTACCGTATTACAAAAGTCCGAGGCGAATTGGGAGTTTATGAGCTGCAGCTCTCGTTGAACAAACTGCATGCAGACACACTGGCGCTCAACAGCCATTTCATCTTGACCCCAGTAGTGCTGGAAACGAGTCAAACTTCAACACTGGCTCCTGGAAATGCGGGGTTTGGCTCTGGCTTGGCCATTGGAAATATCCGTTTGCCCGAACTCAAGAAAAAATTGTTGGCGCTTGGCATGGCCGCCGAATTTAAAGGTGAGGGTATGCTTGTAGTGAACGATGAGGTTGCGATACGTAAAACCACCACCGGTGCTTACCAGGGTGAGGATACTGGGGATCTTGTTCTTGACGGCCAAGTGGGACCGCTTTACTACAAGGTGCGCAGTTGCATCAAGGAGATGCTTGCTTTTGTTTAAAGTGATGTGAGCGATTGGAGGCATTGAGAGATCGACTTTTTGATGGCGCCACCAAGGTTTTCTAATCGGGGACTTGGAGATACTGATTCAGAAGCCCCGAGCAGCAACCTCAAAAGTAAAAACAAGATTTCCAACGCAAAAGACAGATGACAATTACCCATATAGACATGCATCTGGCTGCACTCTGCCAAGGTTCGTGCCTGAGATATCGACGCTCACGCCGGGCCAATAAAGAATGCTCAAAGTGTCAAATACAATGGTATTGTTTCGAATCGTTTTCCTGCGACTTTAAACTTTCATAGATTTGAATTGCAAGTTTGGTTCGAAGGTTGTCTTGTTTCAAATTAGTATGATACATAAATGGCGCCTTTTACGCAATCCCACTACTCTCCGTTAGCCTCTAAAAGAATCGGGCGGGCAATGCTCACGCAATATGTAGCTCCCGAGGCTCGCATGGCAAATTTCCCCAGAGACAGACTCAGAAGTACGCATTCACATTTAGGTGTTGCATCAGTTCCGTTATTAGTTTTCAGCCGAAAAGTATCAATCAATGAAGGCGATACGTCCTGGTGTTTATCATCAGAGACTAATTGATGATTTACATTGAGGCTTATTGTCAATGCCGTGAGATTCTTTATACAAGGCACGTCCACTACAGAAGCTTATCCCCAGAAGGCAAGACACCACGATAGTCGATGAACGTGTTCACGGGATACGCCATGGTCACTGGCGCTCAGTGACGCTGGTCCATAAACTCAATGAGTAGAGTAAACCGGCCGATCAACACCATCTGCGCCACTGGATCTCCAATTGGCACGTTCTTGAAATCGACTCAGAAGGTTTCGCTACAATTGGTCAAAGATTTGCCAACCGGCGGCGTTCGGCATCCGGCGGCTCTCCACGGTAATGTATACAAAATATAGGCATCACAACGAGTGCTCGATGCTCACTGTACGTGCTCATTGCTGATGCGCGTCAAGAATGGCCCATCGCCTTCGTAAGAAAGCGTATCCAAAGACTACGAATGTACGCGTGTGCAACTTGCGGGCCAATCATTCAAAGCGCTAGATCATTAAAATCACGCACGCACGCAAGCTAGTGACCCCGAATATTGCACCATGAGCAGAGCCCGAAAGGCCGCATTGGTCGTGCGCGTCCCCAAGCGCGCGAGCCAATTACATGACCAGTGAAAACCAATCCGTACTTCCCAACCCACCCAGCCATGCAACCCTACTCCAGATCCGGCGGCACGAGACGGTGCTTCTACGAATTCCAGGCGCTTGCGGCGTGCTACACGGCCGCGGATACTGCGACGATGAAAACATGCACGCCCTTCTTCGACGACTACTCAGAGTGTCTCCACGGCACGAAGGAGCGCGAGAAGGCCCGTTTGATGTTGCAGCAGTTGAAGGCCAATGAGGCCGCGGGCGAGGGCGTGAAATCCGCGGACTTGTACAAGAGCGCCGGCTCCGTCTACGAGAAGTTGGACCTCGTGAAGTGAGGGGCCCGTTCCATTGTTGCACCCAATTATATATAGTCCGAGAGAGCCGGGGAGCCCGGCCTCGCCGCTGTGTACGTATAATATACAAGTCATTTGACCCGCCACGGCCACCTAGCGCCGGGCACCCGAGTCCTTGCTGTTTTTCATCAAGCTGCGCAGGCCGTCCTTGATCACGGAGCTGTAGTGGCGGTCGAGAAGCACGTTCTCCCACAATACGGCGGAGCCCACGTTAGCACGCTCGACGTCGACCTCGACGCCAGGGAGCTCGTACCCCAACACGTAGCGGCCCTCACCCGAGATGTTTTCCTCGGTGCTCCAGAGACTGTTGAGGCCGCTGCCGTACTTGTTGATGAGCTTGGCCACGAACTTCAATACGGCGATGGTGGTCTTTTCTGGGGCGTGCAACGTGCTCACGTAGAGACGCTTTGTGAACGGCATGGCCCGCGCGACGCTGCCGTTGCGCGAGCGGAAGAACACCATGTCGAGACTCTTCAAGAAGAGCTCTGCGTTCGTCAGCACGTTCACCGCCGGCTTGCAGTCCTGGCTCTCTGCGAGCGGGTCTGCCATGCGCAATGAGCGGTGAGAGAACTCCAAGTCCGGGCTCACGCTCACGTCGGCCATCACCGCGTACAAGGTCTGCACGAATCCCAGGAGATCGAACGAGATGGGCAAGCGGCCGACCTCGCCGTGGTTGAGGAGGAGCGTGAACGCCGCGGTGATGCAAAGAAGCAACTTGCGCACGTCCTGCGCCAGGTACACGCCGCCGGAGTCCGTGTCTGCCGGGAGCCCGTACCGCTGGGTCTGCAACGTGTGTTCCTGCACGACGCCGACCATGATTTCCTTAAGCACCTCGAGGAAGTCGCCGAGGAGGTCGAAGTTGGCCATTTGGCCAAACCGCGACAAACCCTCCATCACCGCGGCGGTCAAGAGCCGTGCAGGCGCCAGGTCATCGATCTCCATGGCCCCGGCCTTGAGAATCTCGAGGTAGAGCGTGAGCACCAGCTTGAGCGTCTGGGCCTGGCACCGCTCGCGTTCCTCTGCCGTGACAGCCATCTCGGCCTTGCGCATCTCCTCATCGATTTCCTTCAACTCCTTGCGCATCTTGCGCTGTTTCTTCAGGAGGTGCACGCGGCTTTTCTTCTTGAGCTTTGGTGCGTCGCTCTTGGCCATGTGCGGGTCGTAGTCGTCCAAGAGCGAGACGCTCAAGAACACATTCACCACGGCCTCGTCCACGCGGTACTTCTTGTCCTTGAGAACCTTGCACAAGATCCGTGTGACGTCGAGCGTGATAAGCCCGTGGTCCCGGTCCTCGGCCAACAACGTCTCCAAACACCGCACGCACCGCGTGAACACATCGAGATCTGCGCCCGCTGACGGCTTGCGGTTGAGCCTCTTGATCGGGATCGTGAACAACTCCTCGCGGTAGTTAAAGTGCCGCAACAGCGAAAGACAAAGCTCACACGCGGCCTTAGCCGCTAATTCCCCGAGCCTCACCTGCAGTGCCGTCACACTAGAATTATTCTGTGAGTTGGCCGCCAGCACCCGCGAGAGCCTCGCCAAGAGCGCGATGTACTCCCGGTAGTGCACCACGAGGTTCTGCTCGAACTTGCGCAAGCGGGCAACGTCGCGGCTCACGCTCTCCCGCTGCTCGGCCTCGGTGAGCGCGCGGATCTGGTAGCCCGGTGCGAGTGCCTTGAAGACAGGCACCAACGCCAAGAGCGCAAGCTGGGCCGTCGCCACGTTCTCGGACTCCGAGAGCCGGCGGAGCCGCCCGAGGCTGTCGATGTTTTCCTCGGGGTCCTCCATAAGCGCAGACGCGAGCTGCGCAATCTCGGACTTGATTTTGTGTAGCTTTTCGAGCGGCGAGAGCCCGGCGTCCGGGTCCGCCTTGGGTTCCTCCTTGCGCACGGGCTCCTCGGGCTTGGAGTCGTTCTCTTCCTCGTCCGCCTCCTCAGTTTCGGGTCTCGCTTCCTTGGGGCGCAGTACCCGCTCCACACGCCCGGCCCGTTTGATGGGCAACGTAGCGATACTGGTGTCGATGTTCAACGACCGTGGTGCGAGCTCGTACGCCTGCTCGGCATCCTCCCAATCATTGTGCTGCGATTTTGCAAACACGCCGCCGGAAAGAAGCTGCTCCTGTTCGCTGCGCGCTTTTTTCTGGCGCCGCTCAATGGCGTCGGTCTTGCGTTTTCCCATTTTGTGTGTGGTTTGGAGATGAGCGATGAGATGGATTTCATCTCATCAAATGAGAAGGTCACGTGGTCGTGGTCACATGACTAGGCTCCTCCGCCATGTGCAGGTGCAATAAGCCAGCCTCTCGTTCGACCGGTGATGGAGGGTAGCGCTGGAGCTTTGTCAGCAGGCACAAACTCGCCTGGCGATATCAGTTTTTACTCGTCATCGTTTGTAAAGGTGGGGCTCCTTTTGTTACTTGCTCTGCAATATATGGCACCGGCTTATCTCGAAGGCCTTTCGCGCGTGATCGTCTCAATGGGATACATGATGATCCATTCCGCGAATATGTGTCAAGCTTCATGATGAGCGGCATTAATAGTGACAAAAAAGAACCCTGAGATCTTAAAGATGTAGTTTGGAAAATGTTTACCCTGTGCTTTATCCCAAATTAGTGACTTTTGATCGAGGGTCACGATGGCGCTCATGGGCTCACTTCGAAAACCATGAATGCTGTGTATTTTTATCTCTATCTTTGGGGAACATAAAACCTGGATAGCCATCTACCAATAGATCTTATTGTCTTCATTTTACGCGCCATATTCTGGAAATACATACTTCTGTACACCCTTATCCGAGCTCAGCCTGTTTTTCCAGATGCTGCAAAAGACAATAATGTGGCTGGGACGTTTGGGCAGCAGTTTTCATTCATGGAACTCGAGTTCGGTGCATTCGTTTTCAACTTCTACCTGAAGCGTGCTAGCATATGCCAAGACCTCATTTCTAAAATGCATGAAGTTATTAATACTTGCTAAGAATCAGTCTTGGTTGCACCTCCCCTAAATTCAATGAGTCTTTGCATTTGCTAGAAGTTTCTGTATCCCCATAACTCAGGCTTTTTTACCTCAAACTCCAGAATGATGTATAGCTGTCTCTTTCAGAAAACTTCTCTTGCTGTAAAGCTATAATGAATGACCGAAACTGGCAAACTGCAAAAACAAAAGGTCCCATTGTCAAGGTGAGCATCTCTTCATTGAAACTAGCAGGAAATTATAAGTTCGCAATTTAAAATTATAAAGCAATGCAGTCAAGGCACAGTATTACCTAGCGGGCCTATTGTATCAACAACCGAAGAGATGTTTTTAAAGTCTATAAATGGAGTGTATTTTTTGCGCATGATTAATACAGATACAAGCTCGAACGAGAAACTAGCCTGAGAGAAAAGCAATAATCTCATCTTTTTCGAAGTTCTAATTTCTGAGAAGTTTCACTAGTATTTGTTCGATTTCTTGATTAATAGTGATTGTTCAGAAGTGGGATAGTGCCGCCAGTATAACATTGATGTATTTGATGCGATATATGTAATTTGAGGCTCGGCATCATTTGTTCTCCAAAAGTATGATGGCTGGCACACGTATAGAAAAGGAAAGACAGCAAAAGCAAACAATGCAATCGTAGAAGGTTAACGACCCTTGAGAAACCCTGGATAGATCTTCAGACCAAGAAATACAAAATCGTTGTCAAAAAGGACACATCAAAGACATTAGTTTCTATATTTGCAAGACTTTCTTCAAGGTCTCAAATAGAGAAAATTCCCCCCGTGCGAAAACATCTTAAATGCACAGATATGCAGCATTGCATAATGTCTGTATCCGCGATCTTCAATGGGCCCAACAATGTTCCTTTAGCAGTACATTGTCTAGATGACTTATACTTCAACCTTAGACTTCAGCAGATTGTGGCAA
Organism: Metschnikowia zobellii; assembly: GCA_939531405.1. NCBI lineage: Eukaryota > Fungi > Ascomycota > Pichiomycetes > Serinales > Metschnikowiaceae > Metschnikowia > Metschnikowia zobellii. The sequence goes on from OW618028.1 coordinate 2,500,065, forward strand.
TAGCCGACAGTTTGAAGCGCAAATACCTGAAAAAAGCCGGGGGCATGAGGTTTAGAACTCACACTCTGTCAACTGAACTGAAACATCTTACATATATTGCTTGTCACAATGATAGTCATAGAGTATCCTGGCAATAGCACAGCTATACTTCCAAGCATTTTCCTTGTTGCCGCAAACTTACTCAAAACTTCATGCAGCGCAAAATACTAATCTGTGGGACTCTGCCCAATACTGGTATTGTCAGCCACCCGTGTGTTCTATTGTCATATATAGGTACCCCCCAGCATAATGCAATAAACTCCGATAATAAAATAAATTGCCATTACTCGAAATATATAATAGGCACTACTTCTTGAATTCTAAGCTGCATGCTTGAAATCACAGAATGAACCTCTTCGCTCTATTATTTCTTGCACCTGTCTTTGCTGACCTCACTCAAGGCCCAGGGTATTTGTCCATTTTCGATGCGCGAGGACTAATGAAAGAAAGAAAATTCTGGATTGCAAGCAATTACGAAGATGACCATATCGTTGGAGCACCTTACAAGGAATTATTTGCAGCGGATGACCGGGGCTTGAAGTATCCATTGAGGCCCAAGTATATAAATTTCAATGCGGATGGAAAATTGGTGATAAGTGAAAGACCACAATCTGCTTTGCTGTTGGTTGCAGATATTTCTCGCGGAGTAGCGCAAGTGAATTATCATGGCGAAACGGAGTTTGAGCTCTGTGAAGACAGACTGATTGGATTTGAAAGTGGATGTGCGACTCTCGATATGATCAAGATTGAGTTCTTACCATACGACCCCACTGTCATGACGTAGAGCTTCTCATTGTCCAATTTCCAGTGTATTTCAAGCGCACAAGATATGCGTACCGACATTCTTTCGTTCATTGCGCTGGACCTCAGTCTGATAAAACTGATAGTATCATACTCTAAATAAATGTTGACACTGCTTGAAGTCCATCTGTAGAGATAAGCTCAAGTAGAAGAAACCAAGAGCCACTGTATACGAGACAAGGAGGTCCGTGACGCCTATCGCTGGCGCACCTCACCTGTAACTCGATCATAAGGTTATTGACCAAGTTGCTTTTATAAAAGGCAGCGCAGTATGGCCCCATGGTGTCCAGCGTGAAGATGAAAGTTTTCCGCTCCGCTAACTTGTGTTCTTTCTCGCATCTATCAGTCACTATACTGGATGTATTTTTCCAAGACCCAAATTTCCGACTCACTTGTCGCTTGCAAGCAAATGGCGAATGTCTAGTCTGGCGCGGGGTCGAATGCCCCAGATACCCGGCAAGCCCGACTTTTTGTAGAGCCCACCATACTCTCGCGAAGCACACGTGCCCACAATTGAACTGGGATCTCTGAAAACGGTCCTGGACTTATGAAAGATCGATGCGGCAATGAGCCACGCGATCATGTGGAATCTTATTGCCGGGCACACCTCGCAATGCTCTTGGGGGTGATGTGTCCGATTTATTAGGTGGCACTACATGCCAAAGGTGTCTGCAAAAAATTGGACTCGGGAAATAGGTGCACCTCGAGCCCAAAGCTCGTCACAGCACCGAGCGGACCCATCTCCGAGGGGATCACGAATCTACTACCAAGCTGATTGCTGTACTTATCATAGTATAGGATAATAATACCCAGATTCACAAGATTGAATCAGTATACTTATTCATTTTTACAATCACTATCCACCTCAAATGTTCTATACTAGAAGCTTCAATTGTCTGTATGTTCTCTTAAACCCTCATATGCATTTTGAGACTATGAGATGTATTGAAAATCTACATTAACGTTAATTTTCTTTAGTGGTATTTCTGCATAACTAGGCACATTTAAAATATTTCAATTATTACACTCTACCTTGACTACATACTAGATTTCCTATGCGTGTCGCGATATTGCACATTTAAGCAATCACACAAAAAAAAATTAAACAAATGGCAAACGTTTTGATATAAAGTTTATAACATATTATAACAGATCATTGCATCGAATTGTTTTTGTTTTTTTCTATAATCATATGCCATTGAAGTATATTATCCAAAGGGATAGACCACAAGTATAGGTTTAATGTCCGTCACTTACAAACAAATCAATGCTCGGACCCAGTGCTTACAAATCAGGGCCTCCAGGAGGAACCGCGAGGCCCCTCTACGCAAAAGTCGCTTATGCAGCGCAAATTTTGCGCGGCGGCCTGAGCGCGTGCTCAGGTGATCTCAAGCTATACGACGACGGGCCCCCAGACATACGAGCCCGCGCACGTGACACACCCTTTTTCTTCTTCTCCACGGCGCTGCCCCCCGAAACACCACATAATTCTAGTGTGTGGCCACGGTGCTCCCCCTTTGGGAGACCACAGTCCCGGCCAGAATTCGTACTCAGCAGCGGCGGCGGATGGCGCAATTGCAGGGGCCGGTCGTGGCCTGCACACATTGACGCGAGCCATGGTACGAAGGGCATCGTATAAATAATGCGCGGCCCCGGATAAGCACCGCCAGAGCAGACCTTGTTTTCAGTCCTTGTTAAGCAGCATACCCCGACGCCTGTCGCTCGTTTTTTTTTTCTGATTTCCTGCCGCTAGTAGCCCCGAGGAAACCCCAGGAAAATGGACATGAACACGACGACGCCGCTTTTCGCCGCGGCGGCCCCCCTGCGCCCCCTTGTCGACACAATGGGAGCTCACCTAGTGAACCTATGGGCTCAGCTTTCATGGTGGCAGATCTCGCTCACGGCGCTCGTGGGCGTGTTGACGTACGACCAGGTGAAGTACCAGATGAACAAAGGCACAATCGTGGGCCCACGCTTCAAGATGTGGCCCATCATTGGTCCCTTCTTGGAGAGCTTGGACCCAAAGTTCGAGGAGTACTTGGGCAAGTGGAACCTGGGCCCCTTGTCGTGCGTGTCGATCTTCCACAAGTTTGTGGTGATTGCGCTGACGCGCGAGCTCGCGCGCAAGATCTTTGCGTCGCCAAAGTACGTGAAGCCATGCGTCGTGGACGTGGCGATCAAGATCCTCCGCCCCACCAACTGGGTGTTCATGGACGGCAAGGAGCACGTGGACTACCGCCGCTCGTTGAACGGGCTCTTCACGCTGAAAGCGTTGGAGATCTACTTGCCTGTGCTCGAGCGGTACATGGACGAGTACCTCGCGCGGTTCTGCGCGTACGACGGCCCGCGCGAGTTCTTCCCTGAGTTCCGCGAGTTGTTGTGTGCCTTGTCGTTGCGCACGTTCTGCGGCAGCTTCATTTCCGAGGACCAGATCCAGCTCATTGCCGACAACTACTTCCGCATCACCGCAGCGTTGGAGCTCGTGAACTTCCCGATCATCATCCCGTACACTAAGACGTGGTACGGTAAGAAGATTGCGGACGAGACGATGCAGATCTTTGAGGAGTGCGCGGCCAAGGCCAAAATCGCTATCAACGAGAGCAATGCGGCGCCCACGTGCGTAATGGACGAGTGGATCCACTTGATGAAGCAGGCCCGCGACTCGCACGCGCAGGACCAAACCTCCAAGTTGTTGGTGCGCGAGTTCTCCAACCGCGAGATCTCCGAGGCCATCTTCACGTTCTTGTTCGCGTCGCAGGACGCGTCCTCGTCGTTGGCGTGCTGGTTGTTTCAGCTCGTTGCCGACCGGCCCGACGTCGTGGCAAAGATCAGAGACGAGCAGTTAGCCATCCGCAACAACGTGCCCGAGACGGCCTTGTCCCTCGACTTGATCCAGCAGATGAAGTACACAAACAGCGTCGTCATGGAGTCCTTGCGCTACAGACCGCCTGTGTTGATGGTGCCGTACGTTGTCAAGCAGCCTTTCCCTGTAACCGAGGACTATACCGCTCCCAAGGGCCTGATGATCATCCCCACGTTGTACCCTACGTTGCACGACCCCGAGGTATACCCAGACCCGGACACCTTTTTGCCTGAACGGTGGGCCAACCCCACGGGCGACATGACCAAGCGCAGTTGGTTGGTCTTTGGCTCGGGGCCCCACGTGTGTTTGGGCCAACAGTACGTGATGATGCTTTTCACAGGTATGTTGGGCAAGTTCGTGATGCACTCGGACATGACCCACCACAAGACCGCCATCTCCGAGGAGATCAAGGTGTTTGCTACCATCTTCCCCAAGGACAACTTGATCTTGGAGTTTAACAAGAGAGACCCCGTCGCGTAAAAGCGCTAAGAATGCCATCAAATTAGATACTGTCTATTGATATACACTTTCTGCTTATTTAAGAAACCTAAGCGTCGTAGGTCGACGCAGAGATGTTGCCACCTCTACCGGTCCAGTTGACGTGGATCCAGTCGCCCTTCACAAAGTCGTTCTCCTTGCCGGGTAAGACCTTGAACGTGTGCGCACCAAAGTAGTCTCTTTGAGCCTGCAACAAGTTAGCGGGCAACTGCGCAGATCTGTAGCCATCGTAGAAAGACAACGCAGTGGTGAATGCTGGGACGGGCACACCGAACTCGATGGCCTTGGCGATCGACGATCTCCAGCCCTGTTGCGCCTTGGTCACAGCCTTCTGGAAGAAGGGGTGGAACAACAAGTTCTCCAAGTCAGGGGTCTCTCTGTACGCGGAGGTGATCTCACCCAAGAACACGGACTTAATAATGCAGCCACCTCTCCACATCAACGCAATGGCAGGGTTGTTCAACTTCCAGCCGTACTCCTTGGCGGCCTCTCTGATCAACATGAAGCCTTGCGCATACGACATGATCTTAGACGCGTACAAGGCCTGCTCCAAGTCATCGACGAACTTCTTCTTGTCAGTGATTGGCGACTCGCCCTCGACAGAGGGGCCAGTCAACACGGCGGAGGCTCTCTGTCTCTCGCCCTTGATGGCAGACAAGCATCTGGAGAACACGGCCTCACCAATTAAGGTGACGGGCATGCCCAAGTCCAAGGCGTTGATAGCGGTCCACTTACCGGTACCCTTCTGGCCGGCGGTGTCCAAGATCTTCTCCACCAAAGGCTCGCCGTCAGTGGGGTCGTTGAAGTACATAATGTCACGGGTAATCTCGATCAAGAAGGAGTCCAATACACCAGTGTTCCACTTGGCGAAAACGTCGCCAATCTCCTTGTTGGAGAACTTGCCGACACGCTTCATCAAGTCGTATGCCTCGCAAATCAACTGCATGTCACCGTACTCGATACCGTTGTGCACCATCTTCACGTAGTGTCCTGCGCCGGCCTCGCCGACCCAGTCACAGCATGGCTCGCCGTCGGTCTTGGCGGCGATGGACTGGAAGATCTCCTTAATGTGTGGCCACGCGTCAGGGTGGCCGCCAGGCATCAAAGAAGGTCCGTGGCGCGCGCCCTCCTCGCCGCCCGAGACACCGGAGCCGACGAACAAGATACCCTTCTCCTTCAAGTCTTCGTAACGGCGGTTGGTGTCGGGGAAGTGCGAGTTACCACCGTCGATGATAATGTCGCCCTTCTCCAAGTGGGGCAAGAGCTGCTCGATAAAGGCGTCAACGGGCTTGCCAGCCTTGACCAAGAGCACGATTCTTCTTGGTCTCTTCAAGTTGGCGACGAGCTCCTCGATCGAGTGGGCACCAATGATGGACTTGCCCTTGGCCTCGTTGTCCAAGAACTCATCGACCTTGGACACGGTTCTGTTGTACGCAACGACCGTGAAGCCCTTGTCGGCGGCGTTCAAAATCAAGTTTTGGCCCATCACGGCCAAGCCGATCAAACCGATATCACCTCTGGGCGGGTTAGTAATGTGCTTTAGGAGAGCAGCCAAGCGGGATGTAGCCATGGCGAAACAGTTCAATGTGCTTGTTTGTTTGGGCGTGGGTGTGAGTGTGGGTGTGAGTGCGGGTGTGAGTGCGGGCGTGGGTGTGCGGTGATGATTCGGCAGCCAGCAATCCGAGTATTGGGGTTTGCTAAATTTTTCTGTGGGCTCACGGGCGCTTGATTGTTGAGGAGGGGTGTTTTTTTTTTTTTTTTGGGTGCTGGTCAGCCGTGTTATATAGGGCGCCGCGGTCCTCGCCCGAGCTTCTGGGGGATTTGGCGTTGGGCGGAGCAAAACGAAGGCCACAAGGAACAAAAAAAAGAAAATAAAATAAAAAAGCACATTTGGGCCGATTGGCGGGCGCCAGCCTAGACAGCCGGGCCGGGCCGCTCGGCACGGGGCCATACATACGTTGGAGTAGTAGACATTTTTGCAGCGGGAGTGTATCAAAAATCCAAAGTGTGGAAAGAGAAAGGGAAAATTTCACAGCAAGCGGCGTCGGGCCGGAAAACGCCAGGCTTATATATTGCGCAGGTTGTGCTCGCGCCGCAAGATCGCACTGGCGCACATGGGTCCGACACCGTGGGCCCGCGACCTCACGAGCCGGTGCGGGCTTTACTAAGCAGGCGGCGCCCGCGGCGCCCGTTGCGAGGGCCGCGTCGGCATATTGCAAGGGCCCGTGCGGGCGGCGATGGTGTGATTTAGTGAGTAGCCCCAAATTTGGCTGGAAAGTCTGGCGGAGAAATCTGGCTGTGGGGAGAGGAGGAGGAGGAGGAGGAGGAGGAGGAGCAAAAAGAGGAGCGGCGCGGCGGCTGCTGAGTTACATGTCCAGTGTAGTTGCCTGGATAGGCAAGGATGGCGGTTCGCTGCAAGCGGCGGCCCACGGTGGCGTCCTGGGAAGAACGATTGAATGTGGCGACAAATCCAGCCTGGAGGCACGCACGATTGCACTGCTCTAGACTGCTTCTGGGCCCCACCTGGCGGCAGGGCAATAGAGCATCTGTTCTACAGGCGATTGCAGCCCTACACAAGACACGAGGGCGGCTCCCGCCTTCTGCTGTGGCCGGGCGTGCTGGGCAATGCCACGGGCCACTGGGAAATGGGACCACCTGCTCTGACCACTGGCCTCGGGGCCCATGGCTTTTGAAATACAGCGCCATCACTCCAGCTCCAAGCATGCCGTTTTGGGAGGCTTTTCCGGTCGCGGGTCTGCAGGGCGCCGCTTGCGGCGTGCGGCGCGGCCCAGGCATTAGTCAGGACCAAAACGGGCCGGGTTTTCGCGGCCCAACATATCTCCGCTCCATCTTAACAGGGCCAGGGCACTGCGCAACGAAAGCAGGGCCCTGGGGGTGACAATGCCCTTACACGCTCTTTGTGGCCCGTGGATAGTTTGTGCGTTTTCCATTCGGGCTGGTTCACCAACGCCTCTCCCCTCACCCGGCCCCACCCCTTGCACGCTCGTCACTGACAATCTTGCATGCTGCTGATGCTGCTGATGCTGCTGATGCTGCTGATGCTGCTGATGCTGCTGGTTGCTCTGAATGGCCCATATTCTTTGGCCCCATGCGCGCCGCCTGGGATGGCCATGGGCACGCGCGCCGGCGAGCCCGCGAAGCTCTCTAGGCTTATTGCACTTTCGGCAGAATGGCTTGGTCCTTGCAATCTCCAGGATGGCCTTGGTTCGGGCACTCCGGGCAGGAAGCGCTGCTATTTTAACCCCATTCGCTTTTCAATTCTAAAAGATGGAAAAAATACGCCAACAGGCAATATTTTTCTTCTGCGGTCTACGGAGAATTTCGCGAGTGCGAGCCAAATTGACTGTGCAATGCGCACCGCAGTCTACGCTCAATGCAACTCGGCCTTGAGCCCAGGTCAATCTGTGGGGCAAAAGGCTCCCAAGTGCTTTGCATTCTACATTCTGGTGGACCGTGAAGCTCGTAAAAACGAGGGCGCCACAAGACCGGCTCAGCCATCGCAACCGATCCGCGCGGCGCCACCACAAATTCCACGTGACTGCGTTCGCCACTGTGAACCCTGTCGGCTCACGATCCAAATGCCACATGTCAGGTCAGGCTTCCTCGTGGGCGGTGGTCTTTTCTTTTTTTTTTTTCCAACACCGTCGCACCAGCGACATTTTGTGCTGTGCCAACGTGCCGCGGCCCACCGCTTATGCATTTTCGCTCGATACACTCAACTGGCCCTTGATCTCGAGCAAATCACGCCTCGGTGCGCTCTAGGGTGCAGGTCCGCACAAACTTGGACGCCTGCTGGATGCACGACATGTTTAGCACTAGTCACGTGGTATTGTCTGATTTTGCAACTTGACTCGAATATATACGGGTCGTTGGCTGGGCCCGGTGCCCACTCCCTGCCAACATACAAAAATGCCTATCCCAGCACCACACGGAGGAATCTTGCAAGACCTTGTCATCAGAGATGCAGGCATCAAGCAGCAATTGTTGAGCGAGATCGCCAGCAACAACTTGCCTGTGGCCAAATTGACCGAGAGACAGCTCTGTGACTTGGAGTTGATCTTGAACGGTGGCTTCTCGCCATTGGCTGGATTTTTGAATGAAGAAGACTACAACTCCGTCGTCGAGGAGATGAGATTGACCTCTGTCAAGGACCAGGAGTCCGGCAAAGGCTTGTTGTGGTCGATGCCCATCACCTTTGACGTTTCTGCCGAGTTTGCGCAATCCGTCTCTGAAGGCCAGAGAATCGTGTTGCAGGACTTGAGGGACGACAAACCGTTGGCTGTATTGACTGTGCAGTCCGTGTACAAACCCAACAAAGCCAACGAGGCCCAGAAGGTGTTCCGTGGCGACCCTGAACATCCTGCAGTGAAGTACCTCAACGAGACTGCCGGCGAATACTACATCGGCGGCCTGCTCCAGGGCTTGGACTACCCCACTCACTACGACTATGTGCCTCTTAGAAAGACCCCCACGGAGTTGAGAAAAGAGTTCCAGAACTTGGGCTGGGACGCTCAGAAAATTGTCGCGTTCCAAACGAGAAACCCCATGCACAGAGCGCACCGCGAATTGACCGTGAGAGCGGCCAAGGACCTTGGCGACGACGGCCACATTCTTGTTCATCCGGTCGTTGGGTTGACCAAGCCGGGCGACATTGACCACCACACCAGAGTCAAGGTGTATCAGCAGATCTTGCAAAAGTATCCTGAGGGCTTGGCCACGATCTCATTGTTGCCTTTGGCCATGAGAATGGGCGGTGACCGCGAGGCATTGTGGCACGCGTTGATCCGTATGAACTACGGTGTGGACCACTTTATTGTGGGCAGAGACCACGCTGGTCCGGGCAAGAACTCCGCGGGCGTCGACTTTTACGGCCCCTACGACGCGCAGGAGTTGTTGGCGCTGGTGGAGACCGAGTTGTCGCCAAAGATGAAGATCGTTCCATTTAGAATGGTCACGTACTTGCCGGACGAGGACAGATACGCACCTATCGACACCATCGACTTGAACACGGTCAAGACCGCAAACATCTCGGGCACGGAATTAAGACAGCGTTTAAGAAACGGCACCGAGATCCCCGAGTGGTTCTCGTACCCTGAGGTCGTGCAAATCTTGAGAGAGTCTTACCCTCCTCGCTCCTCGCAGGGCTTTGCCATTGTGATCGACTCTACCGGCTACAGCAACTACAGCGAGCACCTTGCTTATGCCTTGCAGTCGGTGTTGAACCAGTTTGCAGGTGGCAGACGTATCACGAAGTTGGACGACTCTGACAACACGTTCGTGATCAACGAGTTGGTACAGGCCGGCTCTGGTGTCATTTTGACCAAGAAGTCCGACATCGCCTCCATTGTCAAGGCGGTGGGCAAGGACAATGTTTTGGTTGTGCTGCCTGAGGGTGAGGGCGCGCCATACCTGTTCAAGTTGCAGAATGACAACGTGGCGGGCTTGTTGGAGGAGATTGTCGGCTACTTGAAGGAGCAAGGCTTTTACGCGTGAGTAATATTTATCGTACATATTCAAAATCAGGAAATGATGGGCGACTTAATGGGGTTCACGAGCGTCTGTCTCACGTGAACGGAGCTGACGTAGGCTGGATTTAGGCATTGGGCTTCTCCGGTGCACCGTGGCTTTGAATATGGCCAAACAATTTTTGCACCCGTGAAGCGGATGCTCAACGCTTTACTTCCTCTCGTTTGATAAAGATAAATGTGAGTACTTAGAACATGGATACCGCATGCATTAATCCAAGGGGTCTCAAGTGGCCTTTGATAATTGATCTCATCCGAGGCCTTTTACATATCAGTAGACAATTACTTTTTCTTCTAGCAATCCGCCTGTGTCATAATAGTGACCCGAGTGCTGAGTCGTACGCAATCTCTATGCTTGAGCAAGCAAACATCATGTAAAGCCTTGTCCGAAAAAAAAAAATTACAACGCACAAAAGTGTATTGTTTTAACGTCGATCGTTCACATTATCGGTCGTGCCCATAAAACCTGTAGTTTCAAAGGTTTTTAAATAAAGACTATACGTACAATACATGACTTCTGTTAGGGCTTAATGTTTTGGCTCTGTATAAATCAATGTGCTAGAAAGGCATCCGGGCCTAGTCCAGGGAAGGAATGAGCTAGAACGTGAATTTATGACTCTCATTGTCTTGTAAGTCTTCCCCTATGTCAACCTGACATTGGATACATGCCTCAAGCAGGTCATTTTTATTGACTCAGGAAAACCAAAGACTCCTTTTTTGTCTTCGACATGTCTTGGTGCACAATTGAATTAAAGCGAATATACTCAAATTCGCATTTATTGCAAGGCAGCAACGTGGACACTGCAATTGGCTATGGTGCAGAAGTTGTGGACAATAAGACTCCAGCATTCCAAAAGGAGCTTGCCGGGGCTAATCGGAACTGTGCCGCAGAGTTTCAAATGCAGTGCTGTTTTCAAGCTCGTTCAACGGCCAATGTGTCTGCGAGGCTTTGGAGAATTACCCCAGGCCTACTGTTCAACTACTGTCAACCTGCACACTCGTCTGTTCGATCTGAAATCTTCTGAAAAGCTCTAGAGAACTGAGTTTTGTAAGAGCACAAGTTCATGCTGATATGCAAGGTTACCTTATTACATTTAACTTTGCCTTCTTACTGCTTCTCGATATTCTTTCCACCGTATCATTTCAAAAAATACAGCCGAGAAAGAGTCACATGGCGCAAGCTTTTTGAAAGGTCAGGCTGATGTATGCACAATCACCGACATACTGTAGCATTATATACAGAACGCGGTACCACTGCCCGCCGTTTAGGCTGAGCCCCCGCACCCTCACAGTGCGCACCAACCCAAAACCCGAATCATTGACATACTAAAAATACCACTTTACTTATCTAGCTTGTTAGGGGCAAACGACACGCACATCCCATCCGATAGTCTCAAGCTCGCTACATTGGGTAAATGTTTGTGGTGATATGTGTTTTTGCGGTAGTCGCGACGGGTCTCCCATTGCTAGCATTGATAGTATGGGTTGCGTTTAGGGTGGCCCGTGTTTCTTATACTAGCAACGAAACTCGCCCCCTTTTGCATGACACTTTTCGTTCGACTGATGTGGACCATGCGTTCTTAAACGACGAGGAGTCCCTTGCCGCTTTGGCTGATGAGCATGATTTCCCAACGCTTTCACCCGAGGAACAGAGGGCGTATATGAACGGTGAAGAGTTTCTGAAACTACACCCACCAGACCCTACGCACGTGCGAGGAAAATCGTTCACACGTGAGGACGAGCTTGTAATCAAGGACTGTGGCATCAACGCATTTGAGTTTGAGCAGGAGCACGACATTTTGGCAGCTCGTTTCGTGGTCGAAGATCGGACCGAAATAAACTTCACCAATAATAGCAGGCTGTACTCAACGGCCACCGCGGTGCTGCGATACCCGCTTCCGGTGAAAAATAGACTGCCGGATACGGTATACTTTGAAGTAAAGGTTTTTGAATACGCAGATGATGTGCCCAACGCGCATTTTGCCATTGGCCTCGTGACAAAACCATACCCCACGCAGTTCAGACTCCCTGGCTACAACAACTTCTCGATGGCATACGAATCGACGGGGAACCTCAAAATCAACAAGCCCTTCCCCACGCCATTGCAGCAACACTGCGGCAAAGATAGCCAGTATAATGCGCAGGTTCTCCCGCCCATCAAACAATCGGATGTCGTGGGATTTGGGCATGTCGTTTCTTCCGGCACTTACTTCATAACACGCAACGGGAGGAAGGTGATGGATGTGATGAAGGGCTGTTACCTAGACCTTTATCCTGCAGTTGGCTGCTTTTCGACGAATGGCAAGTTCCAGGTGAACTTTGGGCAGATGGGTTTTGTGTGGATTGAGGCCAACGTGCGTAAATATGGCTTCTTCTCCGCAAGTGACCGCCGCTTTGCAGGCCAGCGGGGTTTGGCTCCATTGCCTGAGTATGGCAACTCGATATTGCTCAGTGATAAGCTATTGGACAAGGGTGACGAGCTTCCGCCCGAGTACCCGGAGGAGGAGCTTGACTTTTTTGGGCGCAAGATTCGGGTGGGGTCCTCCGCGCAGTTTCACGGAAAAAATTTCAATGAGGACTCGGAGTTTGAACAGAAAGACTGATGTGAGGTGCTTGGAATGATCGGAAATTCGTTGCACGAGACAATCGAGACATTTATTCGTTCCACCCTAATGGCCGGTCCAATTAGCGGGTTGATATGAACGCTTTAAGAATCTATTTGGGTCCTTTAAGACCTTGGGCTCGAACCAGGCATGTGTTATGCTGAAAGACCACTAAACGACGTGTAAGAGGAGGCTCAAACTCAGTTTGAACTACTGGCAGGGCTGATTCCTATTAGTGAGAAAAATCAATGGTATTAAGCACACTGAGATCAAATCTGTAACGAGAACCAGTAGCCAAGATTGAAGCAGATTTAGCATCTTGTCGACAAAACATGATCCGGTTGATCTGCACATTATGTGGGACAGCAAATCCCAATTACAGTTTCTAAGCGATATATTGTTCTTTGTATTTCGTACAGACAGCAGCAGTCCGCATGGTCAAGTCAGCTCATGCATTTGCCGATCTGTACGCGAAGCACTCAGGTCGCAAAAGCTTTATGCGCCTATAAACCCACTTTGTTTGTGGTTGTTCTAGGCCACTTGGCCAAAGCCGGAATTCACTCAAGAAAACGGATTATGAATCACAAGAGCAACCCGTTGCCCATCGCCACGTCTCCAGCCATACAGGCTGTAATTGCAGGTAAAACACCGCCTCCCTGCTACCCACCGATGGAACTACAGGAGTTTATCATCACCAACGGATTTATCGATAGAAATCTCAAGGTATTCACGTCCGAAAAATCCATGAGAATGTACAAAGAGTACACGAGGCTCTCAAAGTGGAGCCCGGATTTCGCCCGGGCGAAAAGTGCCCAGAATGCGTCAACTGCATTGCCGTTGTTGATTACAAAGCGGTCCTTGGGATTCGGGTTCGGCGATAACACGTACTTGCGATTCTTCGAGGCGCTGCCGTCGCCGGAGGCCGAGGACAGGCTCTATAGCAAAGTTGACAACCGGCACATTGGCGTGGTGCTACGACGAAACTTCTTTGGATATACACGGTACAGGCTCCAGCTCAAAGGAGTGGAAACAGTCATATTTGCCCACCTGCGGCTCCCGATCGTGGACTTGCGCATCAACGACGAGCGCTTTAGATTCGTCAAGTCCAACAACCCCGTGTTGAGCCCAGACCTATTTCTGTACTACCTTTATCTTTTGACGCCTGAGCAAGCAAGTCTCGTTGATCAAATGGATTCCTCCTTGAAAGTGCACAAAAAAAACGCCTTGCTAGGGGGGTTTCACAACATGTTTCTGCTCCGTTGGTATCTGAGCGACCGGTCGAAATTTACGTCTCCACACAAATGCGGCCTGCTTGAGTTCTATCGCTCATGGCAGTTGTTTACACGAACAAGAAAGTGCTCTGCTTTCTCGATGTATACGTATGCGGTCGGAAACCAGGACGCCAACGATGCGGTGGAGTTCCGCCTGCTTATCTTGGTGGCGACCAGCCTCCTTCTCCAGAGCATCGAAGATGACCTTCATTTAGCAAGAACATCGTCAAAACCCACCTCCTCGCCTAGCACACCAAAACCAACACACTGACAGTTCTAAATCATGAGAGTCACGGTGAGTGCATATGTACACATAATTGCCGATGCAAAGCAGCAGGGCCCCGACACCCGATGATGAGGGTCTTGATATTTGGCCGTCAAGATGTCGCTAAATCCCACTCAAGCGTATCATGACACTAGACAAGCTCGAAACACTTGCTCCATGCTTGTCAGACATTGGGCAACTTTACGAGCCACGCGCAATCTTGAGTTCTTTTTGGAAGGCGCACACCCTGTCATCTGCGAGATTTAAGAATTGTTTATACCCAACAATTAAGGTTCAGCCATCAGTAAAATGCCCGCATACTCATACCCTAGTGCGGTGGTGTTCGACCTTGACTACACCTTGTGGCCGTTTTGGTGTGATTATCATGTGGATCCACCTCTCTCCAGTGTCACAGACTCGGAGCTCAGAGACTCCTCTGGTTTCAAACTTGCGCTTTGTCCAGACGTCGAATCCATCATTCAAGAGCTTGTGGACAATGACGTGACCATCATAAGCGCCAGCAGAACTCCAACTCCACACATCGCCAAGAAAGTGTTGTCTTTGCTCAAAATTAACGGCAAACCCATGATAACGCATTTCTCATCTTTGCAATGGGGAGAAACCACCAAAACCAAGCACATTTCTAGGGCAGTGGAAGAGCTTGGCCTTCAGGATCACTTGGAGGCAGGAAGTTTTATCTTGTTCGATGATGAGGCGAGAAACAGGGACGTCGAGTCGATCGGATGCCACTTCGCTTTCATCGAGGATTACAGGAGGGGTTTGACAAGGCCCATTTTCGAAAATGCGTTGAGAGAGTGGTCTGCGGCCCAGAAGTAGCCGCCGGAGCGAAAAAATAAACAACTGAGTAGTGTGTGATTATATTATACAAATCAAAAGTGAGCAATGTACTTGACTACCATGAGCAAGCGTAGTAGAATGTAGCGCATAACGAGCATGATGTTGAGGTTGCCGTTAAAAAGCTTATTGTATTGACTTAACAATGGATATAAGCTCATCATGGCTAGCATTGGAAGGAGGACAGACTTCTTTCTGCGGTGGTTAGTATTCTTTGCGAATCGAGAACTCAGCTTCTAATCCATAAGTGACCGAATATTTCATGAAGGAAGAGCGTCAGATGACACCAGTGGAAGCGTGGTCGAGCCCTTTTGGGAGTAAACGATGAGGTACTTACTTCAGTCAAATAGCTTCTCAAAGCTGCATCGGACCACTTGGAAGGGTCCGCGGGGATTTTGCCTTCTTGGATAAGTGATTCCGTGGAGTTCTCTTGAGAGATCGGTTCTTCTTGATTTAATTGTACAACATCATTTCCGTCTTCTTCCCCACAAGACTCCTCGGCGAAACGGGACAAAAACGACGCCTTTATGTGGGGAAAAGTTTTGAGAATAAGAACACCGGCTCCTATTACAAGAGCTCCGGTAGTCACACTTGACAAGCGAAACCTGTTTTTCTTGAGTTGAAGTGCCATTTCCAAAGGGTGTAGTTGGAGAGAAAAAAATGAATTTCGCTTTGTAGTTTAGACGGGCCTGACTCCGCAAATGGGCCGAGGGAGAGTGTACACAAGATACGATCTTGGATATAACCCGGGTGGTCGGAAAAAATGGCTCGATTTCAAGGGAATACTATCGAATTCTTGCAGTTCGTCCCCTTGCAAATCAAGTGATGATAGCCTAATCCCACCAGTCTTGTGCTATTCTTTTCTCTTTGTAATTTTCCTATCTCTTAGATAAGACGGGGACAGCTCATCCCACGTGACCGCTATCGCGCAATCGCACGCGAAACTCCGATGCCAAATTCGCAGCTTTAACTTATATTATGGTCGGGGTACGTGATCCGCTAAGGCATCAAGGAATGAAATGGGAAAGACCAGGCCTGGATCTAGATGAGAGCCTCTCAATCAATACAATCGCTCAGAAACTTGGGGCCAAGTTCTCTCGGAGTTGGACTTTTAGGTCTGGACTAGGGGCTGCTGAGTTGTGCTACCGCTTCTCCCACATACATATATTGTATTGGGTCAAGCCAGCATTTCCGCAAAATATCTCGAGATTAAAGATATACGTCGGCGTAAATTCGGCTGTCTTTTCCCAGTATTAAGTATGATTTTAATGTTTCCGTAAGCTTGAGACATAGCCTGATGCGCGATTAGGGGCGTATTTGCCCCCACACAACAAAGGCTTATTGTGCCTTTGTATGCATGACGGGGTGAAACTAATCTCGCTCCACAGTATCATGCCTCACGCCTTTTGCCAATTACTCCCCCTAATAGGATTGCCACGCACAGAAAAAAAAACATTTGTACCCACAAAAACCCTTCGCCAGTGTCTATAAATTTCAGCTGATTCTCTGATTGCTGTCATGAGTACCAACACCGTCACCATTCTGGTTACGTTCATAGCGAAGCCCCAGCAAGAGGAGTTTGTGTCCCTGATTGACCGAGCAAAGACCCACACTCTCAAGTCGAAACTGGATCTTGTCGCTCATGTTTTCAGAGGAACAAGACTAGCTTCCGTCCCCTCAGACAGCTTTGTTTTTGAGCGTAGGTCGAAGAAACATCGGAGTTACGTGTCTTTAGAATCAGAATCAGATTTCAGGGACTTTCTCCGCAGCTTAAATGTGAAACACACAATGAAGCTAACTGCAAGATGTAAGGACAACGTATCCGTGATCCCCGAGCGGGCGGCTACTGCGCCCATGGTTTGCGCAGAGACAATAGAGCAAGTGCGTAAGTTTATTAATGAGGTCCAGAAGTCGGAAATCTACGATATCCTTAAGTCGTTCTCCAAGGTATATACAGAGTCTATGAGTCTTGATGGTATCTTTCAGGTGTCGGGGACAAATGAAGCTGCTCAAGGCTCAGAAGCGAAAGACTCAAGATTAGAGAATGAGCATAGATCTGCCGAGGTTGTGCACAAAGGTGTGTATTGCGACAGGTGCAATCCAAGGAATGACAAGAGCTACATTACAGGTTTGCGTTACAAATGCATGATTTGCTACGACGTCGATCTTTGCGCCAAGTGCTTTGATTTGCATGAAAGCGTAGGCACGCACTCTGCAGGGCACTCAATGATTGCTATCGAGGATTCGCAGGCCTTTCATCTATTTGTCAAGACTCTAGGCCTTCCAAACCACTCTTTCGCTGACAACTATCTTTCCAGGCCCATTCCGAAATCAAAGGAAACTTTGTCAGATTTGAAGAAGAAGGAAGAAAGTGTTAAACTCATTTCTGAGCGGGCTGAGATGTATTCGCAGCTCGAGGAAATGGTGGACGGTGACGATGGAGAAAAGTTGGAAAAATTGAAGTTGTACATATGGAAGGGGCAACAAATGGAAAGAGATGCTGAGAGAAATACTGAGAGAGATACAGAGAGAGACTCTAAGAGGGTTGATGAGGTGTTGTCAAAATCAGGGTCCAATACTGATGCAGAACACGTTTTTGGCATCGAGGCTAAAAAGCATCAAAAGAAGGCTGAGTCAAGTGAGAAAGCTGATTCGATAGACGGAACAAGCCGTGTCGTCGTTCTCCAGGCGGAGCCTTTGATGATTGAAGTGGCGGTGGTGCCAAAAGGAAAGTCTTTGTCACAGATTCTCCTTATTAACAAAAGCGAAGAAACAATTGACTGCAACGAGATGGACTTGAATGTTGTAAACTGCTTTGGTATGACTGTGGCGTCAGTACAAATTGAGAAAAAACAAGGCATCGCCCCAGGCAGGACGTCAAAGTTCAACGTATCTGTGAGCACGACCCACTTCAAGTATCCTTTCAAAATTGTTTTGAGCTCGGCTAGACTCGCTGGCGAGTGCCAGCTCAGCTTAAAGAACATGAGCGGCCAGGTTGCATTGATTCCCATAGACGGACCAAAGACCATGGACTGTCCGGCAGTAGAGGGATTTTTAGATGACTCAAAACTTGAAGACGCTAGTCGCCAGGAGCTGTGTTCAAGCACAAGCACAAGCACACCATCTTTCTTAACAGCTTCGGTCCATTCAATCCTCTTGCCCTCTTTGCCCAAGGAAGTTTCTCGGGCTCAAACGAGTGAGAATGAGTCCACACAAACAAACACAGATGTTGCAATGTCCGAAGACGAAACTGAAGTGAATGATGACTACGATGTGATCAGCTTGACTGACGCTGAGGACTTGGTCTCTGAGTACGAGATGTTGGAAGACATTTCCAAGTAGATGCTGGCTGTGGTGCGAAAGATGGCAACGCGCACGCGTGCCCTTGCTGAGCTTGAAGCTCAATATGCGGCTGATAAGCCTGTTTTTTTTTTCTTTCTTCAGCTCTCCAATCATATGCCCGGCTTGTGGAATTGGGCCGGGTGCCAGCGATATGCCGCAACAGCTTGTTTTTAGTTAGTTTTGATTTTGAAGTACCACCAATTGAATACTCCTACAAAACTGGTGGTGTGCACACGGAGCCTCACGGCTGCACTTGTCTCTATGAACCAGCCCCCACCAACCAATCTTCCTCCTCCACAACCATGGCTGCCACGAAGGAATCCGCGCCTGAAAGCGAGGGTATGTAGAGGGCAAGTGATGCTCATGGACATCCCAGCCATATATACTAACCCTCAGAACAAAAATTCAAGATCAAGTGCCAGGAGTTGCGGAAGCGCATTTCTGAAATGGAGGAGAGCAATGAGATCGCCACCCTCGCATTGCTGCGTACGCGATCGTCTATCCGGAGGCTCCGTCTCGAGTACGCCGTGCTCTTAGAGCGTCTTGAGGCGCTGGTGGTACGGCTTCTGGAGGATGGGAACCCGAAACTCAGCGAAGCCATGGCGCGGCCACACCAGCCGCTATTGACCGACGAGAACTTGGAGGCGCTGCTTGCGAAGGTGAAAGTCGCGCGGCCAAAAAAGACCCCGGGCGTCTCGAGGGCAGCATTAAAGCGGGCTGCACGTGACCCGAACCTCCCGAAGCGACCCACGAACGCGTACTTGATGTTCTGTGACCGCGAGAAGGACCGCGTGCGTGCTGAACTAGAGAAGCAGAACCCTGGCCAGCCAGCGACGGAGCTCACACGGGCGTTGACTGACGCGTGGAAGCTTCTAAGCGACGAACAGAAGATCCCATACTTGGAGTTGTACGAGATTGACCGCGAGCGGTACCAGCGCGAGATGATGGTGTACAACGAGCAAAAGCACGACGAGGCGCTAGGAAAAAGCAAGCCTCCGGGACTGCAGGATGCTGGATCTGAGACCAAGGAGTCTGTTGCTGGCCCAGACGTGCCAGCGGAGATGGCCGCGGGCACTGAGATCCACGACGATCACGGAGATGACGACTTGGAAGACGGCGTCCCAGAGGAGCTGGATGGTGATGTGGCGCCGGGGCCTAAGAGGGAACTCGAAGGCGCTTCAGAGGGCGGGATGCTACCGGAAGAGGGGACTGAGGAGATGGGGGAGAAAAGGCGCAAATTATGAGGCCTGCGTGAAATTTCAAGGAATTTACCAGGTCTGTGTGGAAATAAAAGATCATATTGAAGCCTGTGCTCCGAGATCTACCGGGAGCAGGGGCCATTTAGAGGGGACAATGCTGAAATAAGGCCCCAACGAGGCCCTGTTTGTGGCTCTGAATGTTGACTCCAACAACGTCATACAACTTATGTGTGCTTATGCGAAAGCCCATTCACTTCCATACGTCTCTTTTATGTGTAGCCTGCGTCTGTGTGCATACGGTGATATTCAAATGAAATAGACTGGTGAACATGATAAAAAAAGTATACGCTAGGCACCTCTTCCTGGGAACAGCGTGTTCCTTTCATAAACGTTTGCAGCAGTGTGTTTCTTTGTGGTGACCTCTGAGACTTCTGAGACCACTTTCAGTAGACGGGGGCCCAGGTCAAACAAAATTAGAAAATGCGTGCAAACATCCACGCCTTAACGATGGAAGCAACAACTTCTTTGGACCTGGCCGCACCCTTTTCAAAAGATTGATATGCACTGTTTGTGACATTCCAAAAGTTATTTGGAAATGAGCTATTTCTCCTGACTGTACATGAAACAGCACATTATTCGGCTTCAAGGCGTTGTTTTGGTTTCGAGAGGCCCATCTATTTTTCACCAAACACGTTTCTTGAGGTTTGTAAGCATTTAGATATGGCTGGCATATCTATCCTTTTTTTTTTCAATGAAAAAACAACTCTAGGACTGTAGAATGTTTTCTTTTGGTGTGGGAATATTGTGCTCCGGATACCTTGGTAAGATTATACGGAATGACTTACCCAGGGTTTATCTCTCAAGCTTCATTTACTTCGATATATCGTGAGAGAGGTGCAGATTTACGACAGCAGTGGTATAGTTTTCGATATCAGAATAAGTAAGCTTTATAGGTCTTTCACACAAACATGCAACATCAAGTGACTTGACCAGATTACTTGCTATCCTCATGTATGAAAACTTTAAACAAGCCAGAGGCTTGCACCTGCAAGCACGGTGGGAAGCTTTTTCCGTGTTAACGATTTATTATTTATCCAGTAAATTCCTGAATGAAATATGACTAACAGAACTTATATCACGATAGCTGGCTTGTGTCACTAGTTTTTATCTTTTTCAGCTATCACAGCAGCGTCTGGTCAAATTGTTTCGCAAAGGTATTTTTTTTTCATCTGTGATATATTGTGTGTAGTATTTCCTGAAACTTTTCTAGTTGTAAAGGATTCTCGTGTTTATTGTATGCTTGAAAGTATGCTTTACAAGGAAACACTGACTTTCGAAAGTCAACAACTTTCTAGAACTATATGGTCTTTAATTCGCGAGGCTTGGAAGCCGGGCGATGGTTGGTTCCAGTTTTAATCAATAATTTTTTTCTCGACCCACTATCTGATAAAGAATGTATATTCGAAAGTCCCCATTCGACTCTTGCCTAAAATTATGTCTTGTTCAGTTTGAAAGCTTCGGTATCAAGAATCAGAATTGAGTTTCCATCTCTAGTACATTCATCGTTGAGTATAGTTACAGAAATAGCACCCCTTCCGTAAACCTAGACCCCATATCATCTGGTATATGTAGTTTATTCTAAAGTCTTTCGCTTGTTGTAGCTTTGCCGAGCATTCACACATAAAGTGGCATGCTGCCAGAAAATTTGTATTGCTTGGTTTGAGTGCAAGGCAGGCTTTTTGATGCTTGAAAACCTGACCGTGGGCTATTTGTAGACGAATGATGTCAAATTTCCACTTATGAGGAAGTTTGTCTGAAACGAATGAAAAATATCTGGCATTCAGTCCATGTGTAGTTTTATGTCAGATATCATCAAGGGAAGCGACCCGAATCGTGAATGACTGATGTGCGAGGAGTCTACTTCAATCACAAAGGACTTTCACTATAAATAGGTATGGCTTCTTTGACAACACAGATTATCCTGGCTTGTTTCTTGTGGGATACGTATTCAAAGCGTAACACTAGTAGCACACCTTTCTGTGGCTGTAGTATTCATTCGAGCTTCAGTTGCGGTGGTTTTAGTAAATTGGCTTCTCGCATGAGTTGAGTCAAAACCTATAAGTCTATACTCGGGGTTGGTTGAGATCATCAAAAGATGAAATGAAAATCCCGTGGACCAATCTAACAAGTGTGATGCAAACACCCTTCAATATTGAGCATCAGTCTGAGCAGGCATCACGGATCGAGAGGGACGCCCCGAATGAACCAATGGCTACAGCTTGGTCATTTTCACGCCTCCAGCCATGGCGAATCAAATGCCCACATTTACGGAGATTGATAATCTTGTGTTTACTAATAGTCTCTATACTCGTTCTCCACTGGCGTTCGGTGTGCGTATCTCACGACTAGGCTCCAGCTCTTGCGCCACGGCCACCGGACACGACACCCACAGCCGGCATGACATGATAGCTATGCATAAAACACTATGCCTGGTTCTTCTTGGTGCGTTTGGCGCGGTAGTAGCCGTTTTGGTCCTTGCGGTGCTTGCGCTTCTCGCGGAAGTTGCCGTGGCGCTTCAACTTACGCCTGGCGGCGACGTCGGGAGCGGTGATCGCCAACTGCGCACGCTTGACACGGCGCTCCTGGCGGATACGGTCGATCTGCTGCCTCACGCCGGTGTTGATTTCCAGATACGCGGACACGCCCAAGCGCTCCTCCAAGCTGCGGGCGCACTCGCGGGCCATGGTCAAGACGTCATTCTCGGCGTCCGTGTACGCGTCCTGCTCAAGAATGTAGTACATGCCAAAGAGAAGCAGGCGGGCCACGTGGCGCAACCGGCTGCCCAGCTCGAGCTGCACCACAACGGCACCGAGTTGGATGGCGGCTTTGCGTGCCACTAACCCGCGGTCCGCACGCGTGTCCTGGCGCATGAGCGCACAGACGCGTGCGAGCAAGAAGTCCACCGCCAGAGCGTACCGGGGAGCGGTGGCAGAGCCATGCTCCGCGGCGTCCGCGGGCTCGGTGGGCTCGGTGGCGTCCGCGGCGTCTGTGGACTCGGTAGGATCTGCGGCCTCAAAAGTCTCGGTGGCATCGGTGGCCTCGCCCGGCACACATCTGACTTCAGCAGCCTGGCTCGCAGCATATCCCGCGGCCTGGTCGTCCGGGGCACTCTCCATCGCGTAGTAGGGCGTGTCGTCGCGGTGCCACGTCGTGGCAATGAGCGCCAAGTTCTTCACGGCCTGCGAGCCGAGCTCCGGCGCCACGACGGGCGCGCCAAGCTGGCGGAGCGTACGATACGCGACCGTCTGGAGCTGCTCGCCCGAGAGCGGCACCTCCGGCGATGGCATGTTGCGCAAGAGCACGCCCGCCAAGCGCGAAGCGAGAAGCCGTACCCACGTGTGCGGGTAGAGAAGCGAGTCAAGCACATGGCGCCATACGGGCTCGAAGCGGGCCGTCAACACCGCGGGCCCAAGGGCGGCGCAGAGACCCGAGAACACGCTCATGGCCGTGTACACGTCCTCCCAAGCGCCACCCATCGCAACCTCGGCGCCCGTTTCTGTCCCGGCTACTGTCTCGGAGTCGACGCCCAGGAACGGCGCGCTGCCCGGGGCACGGTGCGCACGGGCGTGGCGGGTCACGGCCTCGACGATGCGAAGCGCCTCGCGGTCGAGCTCGGCGCTGGCACCGTGGCCAAACACGGATACGTAGACCTTGTACACGACGAGGGCGCAGCGCGTGAGCAAGCCGTTGTCGCGCTGCCGCATCCACGCGGCGACAAAGGCCTCCATGGGCGCGGCCTTGTCCTTGCCGACGCGGCGCAAGAGCCGCGCGAGGAGCGCTGCAGCCATCTCGCGGCACTTGGGCGTGTCGTCGGCGACGGCCACGTTGGCCAAGCCCACGAAAAAGCTGGTGGCGAGCTGCTCGAGGAGCGGCGCGGGGGCCTTGAGCACCACCGAGTGCATGAGCTCCATGACCGACTGGCGGCCCAGAGGCGTCGCGTAGCCCAAGTTGGCCACGACGAAGCGGAGCGCGGCGTCAAGCTTTGCCGGGCCCTGCTCGTACTCCATCAAGAACTGGAAATACAACGCGCGCGCCATGTCGCGGATCTCGCGGTTGTGGTTCACCACGAGGAGCCGCGCCACCTTGTCCATCACCTCGTAGACCTCGGGGAGCATCACGTGCTGGAACAACACCGCCTTGAGCAAGTTGAACGCGAGGCCCTGCTGCTCGGGCTCCTCCAAGTCGGGCAAGATGCGCATCAACAAGTACAGCATCGCACGGTCGCCCAACTTCACGCTCGGCCGGTGGCGCACGAGCGTGGCCAAGTACCGCAAGCACGCCTGGCCAAGCTCGCTGGCTGTCGACGCCTGGTCCTGGAGCACCGTGAACGCGCGGTTCGCAGACTCGAGGAAGAACGCGTCCCGCGACGCAGGGAAGTCGAGCTTCGCCACAAGGTCCAACACCCGGAGCACCGCCACGAGCAACAGCTCGTCGTCCGACGCCCAGCTCGCCTGCATCAAGGGCACAAACGCGTCCGTGTTGGCCACCGTCTGCAAGTGCGCATGCTTGCCGAGGGCGCTGCGCATGAGCTCGAAGCTGAACCGCTGCATCGTGGCCTGCGCCTGTGCCCGGTCAATGTGTTGCGTTTGCGGCCGCCGGTCCACGCGCACCATGAAATGGTCTTCTTTCTCTGTGAACCGCCTCGGTTTCTGAGCCTCGTCCGCGGCCAGCTGCTCGTGGAGCTCGTAGCAGAGCACGAGCACGTCCCGCGACGCGGCGCCCGCGTTGAAAAGCACGCCGTGCGCGTATTTGCGCAAGAGGTCATCGAGCTTGCGCCGCGTGCGGAGCGGAAGACTCGCCCGCAAGAGCATGCGGAGCGGCGCAACAACGTACCGGAAACAGGGCAACGAGATATTGCTGCAGAGCAACTCGCCAGTCTCGAAACTGCGCTTCGCCTTCACCTCCTTCATCGAGCTCACGTAATCCTCCGCATCTTTGTCCTGGCCCGCGGCGCCAAAGACATCCTCCATGATGATGTCCACAATGAGGGGGGCTGCGTCGTCCAAGTCGCCAGGGGACAAGCTGGGCTGGAGCGCGGCCAACACCGCGTGAAGCGTGTAACTCAAAACATGGATCTGCGCACCTCGCGAAAGCGCTCCTTGGAGCTCCTGGACCACGAACTTGAGGTAGCGGGCGCCCACGATCCGCGTCACCTTGCACAACGTCTTGCGCACCGCATCTCTCGTGGGCTGGTACCGCGACCGCAATGCCTGGCACGTGCTCGTGAGTGTCCCTGCAATGGCTACCTCCGCCTGCTGCGGCTTGAGGCAGAGAAGACAGTTGACTGCCGCCTCCACGAGGAGCGTACGCTCCACCACAGAATCGTCGTCACGCACGCGCACAATCTTCATGATGGGCTCGAGGAAGTCTCGCAAGATCGCCGCTTCCCTGTAGTCTCTCGGCGGGCTGGAGGCCAGGGTCGTTTGACTGTCAGCTTGCGCGTCTGGTAGGCCATTGACTTGGTGGGCATCGGCCGGGGGTTCGACAGGCTTCGCCTCGCTGGCAGGCAAGTCCGGCATGGTCTTCATGCCTTGTGATACCATCACCACCAATCTGATCCGGTCTCTTCTGCCATCGCCTTCCTGCTGTGCGCCCGCGATAAGCCTCTTGAACAACACCCGGAAATGGCCCCATCGCAAGCGCGCCACCAAGTGCGCCCACGTGGTGTGGGTCTCGTCCAAAAGCGGCCGCAACTTCTCGGACTCGCATTGCGTGTACGACTCGGTCATTGGCAAAAGATAGTGGTGCACACATTCGGGCGAGATCTGGGACAGGAAATCCACGAGACTGCGCACCGCTTGCTGGCGGCACTTCAACTGGATGTGCGTCACATTCTTGAAGAAATCCTCGTCTGGGTCCTCATGGAGTAGCACGCGCATTGACGCGAGTTCTGGGATGCGTGGGCACCGCACAGCTGCTGCCAATACATGCACGTACCCGTCCTTGATGTCATCACGCTGGTTGCGCAAGCCCGTGCGTAAATGAGGTACGACGACTGAGTAAAAAAGTGCCACGTGCAGCTGCAAGTCGTCATTGTCGGCCGCGTCCTTCAACGCTATAGCGTCAATGAAGCGTGTCAAGGTGTGCGACGCATTCAGCCGGATCGCAGGCTCATCAGGGTCGTTCATATAAAACAAACACGCATTGAGGAGTGGCAGCCACTGCCGGGCTGAGAGATCGCCGTAGATTTCGTCGTTGATGAGTCTGAATGCACTCAACCGGCGCTCGAAGTCGGGCTCCGCCATACGCCGGGCAGAGTACGCGTCCAAGTCTGCGATGAGTCTGCTGATAGTTTCGATGTCCGTAAACTGGTTTCCAAGCACTCCGAACACCTGCACCAAAGCCCCGCGGATCTGCCGGTCCTTGTATGTACGAAGAGCCAGCGAGCACACTGTGTAGAGCGGAGAGATGTCGTCGAACGACCCTTCAAAGCCATTCAAAATCGTCACCAACGAGAGAAGCAAACTCACTCGGTCGCCTGGCGCAATCTGTGCGGGAGGCTTGCGCATGGCACTGGCACATGCGGCAACAAGAGCCTTGCGTGTGCTTTGTTCTTGGACATAGCCTCCGTCGATGATCAAGAGCAAGAGCGTCGCGGCACGTGCACTGATCTCCTTGTCCTCAGCGGTCTCAATGGTTTGTGGAAGTACCTCTAAGAGGCCATCCACAACCAACGCCAAGAGAGTGTAGTATTGTTCGTCGCTGATATCTTTGCGGGTGAACGCAGCAATGCAGAAGTCCAAGACGGCCAGTTTCACTGGGTCTTTTGTGTGAGGGTTGCCAAGCAACGCCACCACAGCATTCACTGCCGCATGATTTTCCATGTAGAGAAACGGCACAAGACGTGGCGATGTGATCCAACCCAAAATAAGGCCCATGAGCGCCGACGGCTGCTGTGCGTTTTCTTGCGCAAATTTTGGAAGACGTGGCTTCACGAGCATGTTGAAGACTAGCTCACAGTCGTCATCCCATTCGAAGGTGCCTGCTGTGATTTTGAAGAGATGGTCGAGACATTTGAAGCCAGTCTGCCGTACCGTGCGTGCAATTTTCACCATGAGCTCGCCCTCAGATTCCATGGAGTCGAGCACACTCTGCGCACTCAAAAGTGTGAATATGAGCGGCCGCATCGTGGTCCGCAACACGCCTGCGTACTTGTATCCCAAGCCGTTGTACACCTCATAAAGCATGTTCAAGTACCCCACCATTCCAGAGAGCGCCTTTTTGCTGGGTGCCGCAAGCACCCGCAGCTCAAAGTATTGCTCGTGCGCGAGATGCTGCGCAAGAATGCCGAGGAACTGCGCGACAAACTCATCGGGCAAATTAGGCAAGACGGTGGCAATAGCAAACTTGCGTCCGTTTTTGCTCTTGTTGTTTGATGCTCCTTTCGCCCGCCCATAGAGAATGCGCAACACAATAGGAAGAACGGCCGGGGCATCTGCATCTTCAATTTTTGAGTCGGCGTTCTTGTTCACGAGCTGCTGAAGCTCGTCGCGGAAGAGCTTGTCCTCGAGCAAGTTTTTTAAGCTGTCACGGTACTTGTTGATATGTGCGTTGTTCCATGCAAATAGCACCTCGAGAGACTCCTGCTGCACTGCGGTGTGCTTGGACGAGAGGTTCTCAAGCACCAGCGCATAAAGTGCCTCGTTACCAGCGACCTTGTGCATGCGCTTAAACTTGCCGCACACACCGACTAACGCAATCTTGTCCTTGTTTGTCCAGGAGGAAAACTCGCCGTCTTCGTCGGCGTATTCAGCGTCTTGGAGCCGTACCACATATTCGACGAACTCCGCGCCATGCTGTTCCACAACATACGTGATGGACAGGAGCGCCCGAATAACGCGTGCGCGTAGTTGCGGATTGTATGCGCGGGCGAGGTTCTTGGCCTTTGCGGCCTCCAAAAGCAGGCCGAGAGCCTGGGTCGCCGACCCAAACACCGTCGCTTGCGCATGCGAGATACTCGATCTAAGTCGCTCGTCCAGCACTTCAAATCCAGAAGCGCACAAGTCCATGGCCTCGTCCTCAAACGCATCGTCAGATCCATTGTAAGACGCATGCTGGCGGCCGTAGTCGAGTTTGGCAAATGAAAAGAGTGCTTTCCAGAGGAACTCCAGACACCCGCATTCAGCAAGCTGAGGAAGGCACTCATACACAGCCAACCAACACGGCTGGAAGTTATTGCTCAAGAGCCCCACTACAAACTGTGAGAGCTGAATCTTGTCTTCAGCAGTACGGTCTTTCGTGAGCGCGAACTCCGACACAAGATGGCGAATACGCATCTTAATGTCGTTGGCATTGGCGATTGTGAGTGGCACCGCATCGATGATCATAATCTGCGACACTGCAAATGGCACTTCCGCACCCGCGCAGCGGCGGATTCGAGCCAAAAATTGGGCAGTGGCCATGCGAACGGGCTGGTCTGGCAAGCTGAAGTTCTGCGCCAACATCATGCCAAGTTGCTGCATGTCAGTAGCGAGAAGGGGCTGCAATACCGCATGATGCTTTTGGAGGAGGCGCGTGGCACCTGTCAAAAAGTCGAGGGAAACCCGACATTGCTCAAGGCAGTTTTGCACAAAAGAATACATTTCAGCTGCTTGCAGCGACCCGGCTTTAGAAAGCCGCACTGTGACGCTCAAGCTAGTGCCAAGTACATCGTGCAAGAACGGTGTTTGTGGTAAGCTGCGATCAGAGAGCGACAGCAAAATGCGCAAAGGTGTGACCAGCTCGCAGCCACCATCTGGCGTGAGGTTGAGCAACTTCAATTTCCAGAAAATACCCCGCAAGACGGCGCCGCAGAAGGGCTTTTGGATGTCTTGCTCCATCATCTCAAGCAAGCGCGTTGTTAGGAATGACGGGAGCACGATGTTGGCAATGGATTGCGGAGCTGTGGTCTCGAGTTTCTGCAACTTTTGAGCGAGGCTAATGAGCTGAGCCTCATCCGTGACTTTATTGACGATTCCCTGTAGCGTGCGTGCGGCAGCAAAGGATGCCATTTTATCTGGAGCACTTGTTACTGCGAGCTCGTAGAAGCTCAAGTAGTATTGGACGTGTGTGCTAGCGGCCAAGAAAGTGGACATGAATTCGTACTTCTTTGAGAGCTGCTCAACGGGGCAATTACGCACAATGGTGGCACAAAGGTGGGAAATAAGCGCCATTAATGCAGGCACTATTTCATCCGATGAACCAGCAAGATGTTTGGCCTTCTTGAGAAGCGCCTCCACGGCCAGAAAGACTGCAGGCCAGTCCAGGATTTTCTTTCCCGACTCGGCAAAGCATACCGTGATGAGAATTTGCGCCGCGTATTGTAAAATGAGCTGGGACTGCGTCTGCGCAATGACATGCTCGAGATACGCCATGCAGCTGGCATGGAAACGCTCGCAAGCACTAGCAGAGCCGTGCTTCAGCGCTTGGAGCATGATATCGCAGAGCGTTCCTACGCATACATCGCTGCGAGAAGTGTCTGCTAATGCGTTCTCGAGCAACGCGGAGAACACGGCGCCAGCCTTCAGGTGGAAGGTGTCCTGCGTGTTCTTCATGGCCTCGCTGTAAAGTGTGACCAAAGACTCACGATAGAATTCGTTTTTCTCAAGCAAATCGCGGTGCAGATTGAACGAGAAGCGCACCGCCAGCATCAATGGCTCTGGCTTCAGTTTCTTCACCAAAAACGATACGGCCTCTGCGCAAAAGCGCAGGACGTAAGTCTTTTTGGTCATTTGCAAAACGGGCAAGAGTTGTGCAAAAGTCGGCGTAAGATCCTCTGTGAGCACACGCGCCAAGTATTTAAATGCAAATGCCAACGTATTAAAGCACCACTCTAGTACGTTCGACGTGTTGCGCATGTTCTGTGCATCGTTCGGGCTGGTCTGTTGGGAAAGGTCCACAATGAGTTGTAAAAACAGCAGGTAGAATGGCATAAAGTCCGGGCCCAAGTCATGCACGAACTGTGCCATGAGCTCCAACAAGGGCTGGATCAGATTTACGTCGTTCCGCTGGATATGAGAGTGCAAAGCCTCGTAAATGCGAGACTGGTGATGTAAAATCTGCGGCAACGTCTGGCAGAGCGGCTCAACCTCGCGCAAGAATTCTGTAAAGTCGCCACTAATATTGACTTCTTTCCAATGCTCAAGCGTGGCGAGGAAATGAGATGTTTCCACGTAGTCGTGGGCCCGCGCATTGAGCTTGCGGCTGGGCTCAATCTTCATGGCGTCCACGCGCTCTTTGAACGAGCGGAACGCGTGCCTTCTCTCCTTAGGTGCGTCGGCCATTTCGGAAGGCTAACTAGAGGGGCAGATGTGTGGTGTTGTGGATAAAAAGCGTGCTCTGATAATAGGATCTATTCATGTATGGGGAATTTTTCGCAGGGCATCTCATCGAAACGCGAGGCCTCTGCGTGGTGCACGGGTGTAAGCTTGTGGTCGCTCGGCCTTGGCCACCGTCTCTCGGTAATAGTAGAAGATAGATCAACCTGTGTAGAAATCCCCGATGCATATCATCATGACTTTTACAATGTGGAGTTCAGGATAAAGCACTCTTTGGGAATCATTTATTTATGGCGAGAAGCGTGCTCAGCAAGATCACGTTTTCTGGTTCACGTGACATGCTCCGCGGCGCACTCCAGTTTAGCCTAATGTAACTCCAGAATCTGCCCCAGTCAACATAAATATTGGCAATTCTCCACCACAGTGTCTTCGCTGAATCACAAATAAGAATGCCGAGTGAACAAAGCCCATTGCTAAAGTCAGCAGGGCCAGAAAAGCCTTCTGCCGCGCCAGCGTTGCAGGCAAACAAGGCCGGATCTAAGCTCTCACAACTGCCTAAAATTGGACTCCAGCGAACCAGCCGTACGACGCAGAAATTAAAGCTTTTGCCCGTTGTTCCAGACCTCACTGATGAAAACGAAGAAGTTTCGGGCGGGGAATCCTTTTCCGGGTCTGGCAGCCAGCGCAGCGGTGTGTATTCGCAAGTCACGAGAATCAAAGATAAGCCTGCCCGAAAAGACGCTGAAATCTTGGGGAAGCTGCACCGGGATCTATTGCCGAGAGTCACAGCATATTGCACGTGTGGGCTGTACAAAATGAAAGACTTGTTGCGCTGGTTGAAGGACCGGAAACGAATCCATAACACGGCACCCAAACTCTTTGATGAGTGCCTTTATTCTCCGTTCATGTACAAAGATTGGCGCAGTGATTCAGATGACGACTCGCGGAAGCTTATCCGCTTGGCTGACGATGGTGGCGAGATCGAGTTTGGGAAGAAAGCTGATGTTTTTGTATTTGAATACGGCGTGATTATCATGTGGGGCTACAGCGTGAAAGAAGAGCAGGCATTCCTCGAGGATTTGGCCCGATTTGAGTCCGAGAAATTGCTGGCTGAAGACATTCAGGTTGAGGAGTTCAACTACTACATCACCACGTCGTATCAGCCGCGGATATACAACGACTTTATCACGTTACGGGACGATGGCAACTATATGCTCAAGCTCCTGATTTCGCATGCACTAGCGCAGCTGGTGAAAATATCGCTTTTCGAGGAGCTTGTAGACAACACCATTGAGGACACGCACGATATTCCGCAACAGATTGCGCATACGGGCAAGGTTGAAATGAGCCGCGACGAGACGATGAAGCTGATTGGTGAGCTTTTCATTTTGCGCATCAACATCAACTTGCATGGCTCAGTGCTCGACTCGCCCGAGCTCATGTGGGCAGAGCCCCACTTGGAGCCAATCTACCAGGCGACTCGCGGGTACCTCGAAATCAATCAGCGCGTAGAGCTCTTGAATCAGCGTCTCGAAGTGATTTCTGATCTTTTGCAGATGCTCAAGGAGCAGTTGGGACATCTGCATGAGGAGAATCTTGAGTTCATCGTCGTGTTGTTGGTGTGCATCGAGGTCGTGGTCAGTGTAGTAAACATCGTCGTGGATATTCTCAAGTAGTGGCTACTGATAGTCGGTGTTTCTATTCGAAGCATCTTTGAGCAAGACATCGCTGACAGAGCATCAAGGAACAAGAGTACATATGTCAAGCACAACCTGACAGATCGAATGGCATGTCTTTGTGACTCAGAAAATGTGCAGAGCTTCTCCTTGAAGTGTCCGCCAAAACGAGGTGCCCAAAAGATGAATGGCTACAGGAGATGGTGTTCAAAAAGACACTAATCATAATGTCTATATTTGCTTCTCTGAAAATGGGGTTAGGGCGGTGAGTGATAAAATTCTCACAAAATTATTTCTCATGTGGGAACAAGAAGGTTGGGGGCCATTGAGACCATACGTCATTTTAGCTGCCCCCTTGAAGACAGATATCGGCTTCCTAATGCATACGGGAATCTATGAAGAGTGCTTTTTTAATCCGATGGCGGTTGCGCTTGCTCAAGCGTATGGGCTACAAACACTTTGTTGGGTTGTTGTTGTTTTTTTTTTTTTCTTTTTCTTTTGATTCCCAGCGATAGTTCCAAAATCCAGGACACTTCCATATATATGGTGTGAGCACAGCATTCACCGATAGGGAGAATGATGCCATGTGCATTCACAAAGTACCGGTTTGAAAATCACCTATTTCATATCAAATATTACGAGGTTATAAAACAAACTCATGCCTGAAACGTACGAAATTAGAGTAAAAAACAAGGGTCTCTGAGCATCATGTTTGCAGGTGTACGGGATCGGAATAGAACACGACAACTCCGCGTCGACCTGGCCAACCAGTTGCGGCGCATGCATGGTAACGTCATAGGTGACGCTGCATAAATTATGTCCCAGATGAAGACCGCATATATGTATGCCTTTTGAAACGGCAGTTTGCTTGCAGAAAAAAACTGAAAACTTTTTCTTTATACCAAACTCGTCACTAAATGCTAAATTCTGATTTTTTTGGCACCAATAATCTGACATCTCTAAGCAACTCTGGGGCTAGTGGAATCTTGATTAATGGTCCGCGATGAGGCGAGTGCGGTACTTGCTACTGCGGGAGAGCAGAAACGCGATTTTGTCTGCATCGCGGAGCGATGTTGCGGCATATTTCGCGAGACAATAGCTTATATGCCCGATATGCCTGTACATACTTTTCCCTGCATATTTTACACCGTGAGACAGCAGTCCTTAGGCGCACTCATGCATGCATGTCTCTCATTCATGGCTAATGGGGGCATTGGCCACAACCTCTTAAGGCCAGTCGCTCGCTTTCCATGAGAAAGACCCTAAATTTTGACCTCCCTTCAGAAACTGCGCAATCAAGTGACTGCGAAAACACGAACTCGCCACATCTGGACATAAACCATCCCCCTACCCGTATCTTCTCTAAACCAGAGAGTCTTAACCAATACGCAGCCGTGCATCACTTACTAGCAGGTTTTTCAAAAGTTTCCAGCGGTTTTTTGTTCGCTTCTCTTTCGCCACCCACTCGCCACCACCCCTCAAAAGATGTCACACGCAGAGCACCAGCCGCCCGTGTTGATCCGCACGAGCCAGCTCTCGCCGGAGCACATCCGGCAAAACTTGGACAAAATCAACTTGCCGATCAGATTGAACACCGATAAGAGCTTTCATCAAGTCCAAGAAGCCTGGACTCCCGAGGAGATCAAGAACGAAAGGCGGCTTGTGGGGTTAGACATCTCGCGGGAGGACGTGACGACGTTCAACGTCCGGTTTTCTACCATTGCGCCCGGGTCAATGACCAAAGACAGCAAAAAATTGGTGATCTCGTGCATCTGGTGGGAGGAGAAGGACCTCATGGTGGTGACGTCCGTGGACGTCATTCTTGTGCTCGAAACCTTGGTCGGGGATTCGTTTTCAGTGGACGAGAAGAGCCGTATCCGGCGCAACCTCCAATTCTTAAAGCCGAGCAACATTGCACGAGGAACATCGGGCCGTCTCTTCAACTCGCTCATGGCTATGGATAATCCGCGCCCACGCAATATCGAGAAGGACGTCAAGGTTTTCAAATGGAGCACTTTCTTTGACGCAATTAATAAAGTGTTGTCGAAATTCTCGGCCAACCCCGCGGTGTTCACATCGCCTCTCAAGGCTGTGCCTCAGGCCCCTTCACAGGCGTTCTACGAGGCTGCCATGCAGCCTCCCAGAATCCACTACGTGCCACTACCGTACGAGCCTTCAAATCCCACTACGCACGCCCCCCGTACCCCCGTCAAAAACGATGCCTTCACCAACTTACCCTGGCACATGGCCAGCCAGGCCGCCTACCCGAGGCCTAGCCAGGGACATTCCGCCACGGCTTTCGAAACCGAACATGCCATATGCAGAGCCCGCCCCATGGGCGAACTTCCCCAGCCGCCAGTATTACAAATCTGAAGCAGACCTCGCGTCGACCAGAAACTCTGTGACTTCCGGGACAGACCTTTCGCTCAAATCGAGAGGCCAGACAACGAACACGTCGAATGGGTTCGCCCTGGACGCCCGTACACCTAACTCCGGGCTCTCCCTGGACGACCGAAGAACCAACAGCGGTTCCTGTGCGGACAGCAGGGGCGCTAGTAGCGAAATGGCAGTAGACGGGGCGGTTGCGGCTACGGACGACGGCGCCGGACTCTCTGCGGACGAGAAATATTCCTCGGGCGGCTCTACCGCGGCGCGAGAAGTGGTCGGCGTGGCCCGAAACGACAGCTGCCTGTCGCTATCTTCCGACGGCCAGCTGAAGTTACTAAACGGGGCAAGCGAACAGTTGAGCCACGCAAATATGAAGGAGCACGACCGCCAGTGGGCACAGCTCTCGCATTGCAACGAGGCGGCCCAGGCCAGGCCCATGCCTCACAAGCTGTCGCTGGAAGACAGTGAGAACAGCATACGACCTGGGTCTATGCTGGCCAAACGCCGCCGCCCCCGCAAGAGACGGCGGATGCTCCCGATGGTGTCGTCATCGCTCGACCGCTCCTTTCCGCTACCGAACCCGCAGCAAATTGAGATGTACTCTCACGAGTACGACCGCGTAGATTTAGACACACGCTCGACAAGCCCGCAAAACACCTCGTCGTCAAGCTGACATTTGCATTTGTTTCATATTGTACAATAATACATGATTTCGATTTTTTTTAGCGGACCTAGGAGACCTATGGCGGACGACGGTCTCAGATATATGGGCCTTCGGTCGATTGGGATATCGTGCCGAGTTAGGGACTATTGGTATGAGGGAAAGAATGCGAGAGTGAGTGTGTCATACAATACGACATGAGGTTCGATTAGGTGCTCTGGTCGTTTCAGGGGGGGGGGGGGGGGGGGGGGGGGGGGGGGGGGGGGGGGGGCTCGGGATTCAGATGGCAAGATCACGTCACCTTGGGTCAGCTATTTTCGTTTGCAGTAAAGAAGAATGTACACTTTGTAATTCCATCTTGAACGAAGGTTCCAGGCTTTGGTGGGCTCACCAATTATTGCAACCCTGCGGTTATTTGGGTGTCGTGGTGAAGACACCTATCTGCTGCTGCTATATAGACAAACTAAGGGCCCTTGAGATCCTTCAGGTGCTTCAAGTTTTTGCTGCACACTTTGGAAAAAAGTTTTTTTTTTGCGGGGGCAATGAAATAGGTTTAGCGAATATTAAAACCTAATTTCTGAGATTCTCTCGCATACGGAGGTGAAGTAACGAAGTCGATAATTGAAAACAGTGTGGGTCAATTATGTCGGTGTAGACAGACACAATCGCCTTGCTCCAGCTGCTAGTGTAGATTCATCGATGACCAATTCCTGCCAAGCTATCTGAGCATTTATTATGAAAAAAAAAATTTGGCGCAATGAAAGACCAGAATTGACTCACAATGAACCATGATCGATCTAACATGTGCTGAGCAGTCCACCTGAAACTTGATGCACTTAAATAGCGGTCTACCTCGGATTCTATGGCAATATATAACACAAGTATCAAATTCTATGAGAATATTTACCCAAAACGTTGTTTAAGACGCAAAACAACCACAATCACACACAACTGTGCTCACCCCTCCCTTTGGACTACTTTTCGAAATCGAGATATTTGAATTCTCACACCTGCAGCAGCTCGAAAGCCTCCGCCCAGTTTGTGTGCCTTGTATTTTGCACTTTGCTATGTATGTATATCTTGTGTTCTGCACTTTGCCATGTATGTTAGCTGCAAAATCTATTGTTTGGTCTTGAGCGCGTCCCTGAAGTCGTCGGTACTCTCGATCTTAGGGGCCTTCCCGTGCTCAATTGTGACCACATTCAAGTAGTCTGCGGGTTGTTTTTCTGTCGGTTGTTCGGGCTCAATCTGGATGTGACTGGCGGGCGCTAGGCGGGGCAAGTTAAACTTGCGCTCGAACGATTCTTGAGGTGCTCCTGACTGAAGCAAGATCGTGCGTGGCCCGACGACCTTAACGAAATCCTGGTTTCCGATCGCTTGCTGCAACGAGTGGCCACGCACCTGTCGCACAAAGTCAAAAAGCCGCCAGTAGTAGTACTTCAGTTGGGTCCAGACATCCTGCCACGTGCTGATGCTGGCCGCCTGTGGCGGTGGCACCAAGGTGAAGTTTTCCGTTTTCACTGGGTTCTTGTGCGCCACGATGCAGTTCTCCAAGTCGTGCGGCCCGTTCACGGAAATACCAAGCAAGTGGGCTCTGCTCACGGCTATCAGCTCGCCCTCAGCGACACTGGCCGAGTACACCATACCGTTGCCCACCAAGCCAAGCGCACCACGGCCATGCACAAAAGTGTACCCTGGACGAAACCAGCGATACAAGCCGGTGGGCTCGCGCAGCAGAAGCTGCAAGTGCTTGCTGAATCTGCGCGATATCTTGGCAGGCACACGGCGCATCGAGATCTCTAGGGACGGGCCCGCGTACACCTGAAGCGCGTCACGCTTGAACAACGCCCAGTCTGCCTGGCCGTCCAAAACGAGATTTGTGAACGACTTCAGCGTCGTGCGCGCAAAGAGCGATGGCAACCATGTCGGCGAGCTCGCCAGCACGAGTGCACTAAAGGACTCTGTGCCCACGATCTCCTGATACCGCAGCACAAAGTTGCCCGCCGCAAACCGCTGTGCGGGCGCAAGCATGCGCGACCGAAATTGCACGTGGGCCATGTTTGCCTGGAGCGTCATTAACGTGTTGCGCCTGATGTAGACGGGTAACGATGGCGGCGCGGCCACGGAAAGTGCCTGTGGCGGTGAGCCCAAGGCCTCGAGACGCACGTCGTCAACAGCACGGGATGCAGGCAAGCCCTCGACGGCGTCCAACATGGGCAGCAGGCTGATTCCGGAGAAAGTCACGGGCACCGGGCCCTGTGTTTTTGGGGCCTGGTTGAAAGAAAGACTCCTGGCGCACAATACGCGCAGCTTCGTGGTCCTTGCGGAGAGTGCCCACTGTGACATCATCATGAAGCAAAAAACGAATGAGTCTGTGGACTAATTGTGTGAGTCCAGGTGTGATTTTAGCCAGCCTATGGACGCTGAGCCATATGGGGCCGATGCTTTGGGGGTACAGCGCGCGCAAAGCTGCGGCTGGGACCGGAAAAGGCAGTAGAGAAATTAGAGTGTTCGGTGTCTGGTTTGTACGCCACACGCTTATGACTTGAGTCATTTGACGATCACGGGTCACAGGTCTAAGATCGGGCTCTTTTATGCATTTTTTAAGACGTCGCATGAGTCGTTGACTGTTTTTCTTTCTTTGGGAGGGGCCGTTTTCGGGGTTCATTTCGCCAATTCCGCGCTTTTCCTCAAGATTATTGTTTATATTAAATAATAATAAAAAATAAAAAGCAAAAGCAATATCTTGTGAGTGAAGGCGTGTCGTCAACACGCGTCCAATGAATGAAATATCACAAATGACTCCATATAATAACTCAAATTCCGGCTAAAGCCGCTCATGAACGATATTGATGAGATCAAATGCTGCAAAACACCAATGTCTCTTCAGAGCAATATGAACACACGGCGACGCACCAGCACTAACCCTTCGTAGCGCACGATTCGGTCTTGTTTCACGCTCCAGCTCTTGAAACTATTTATCTGAATGGAAATAAGCCGATTATGAATTTTGGAAGTAAATACAAAAATTTAAAGAGTTCTCACGGCCCATGGCGATCGTCATCTGACTCCACATAGTTTATTTCGAAAAAAGCAGTGCATCTTCTCTGAAACACTGCTCTGTTTCCAGAATGCCTTCTCTTTAGCAAATTCACATAAAGCTCAGCTGTTGTTCACTGGAATCGTATTCTTCATTCTAGCGACAGTTTCTTATACTTATTCACAACTGTTTAATTACATAGGAGCAAGAGATAGTAAATATGACACCTGAATTTTCCCGAAAAGCTAAAGTAGATTGCGGACTCTGATATTTAACCAATCAATGGTAAGTCCAACTAATGTGCCTTTTAACGAATAAGTTTTGATGCTTACAAAGATACAATACTCTTTTCAGTGCTGGAACATTATATGCCCGCAAAGAGTATTTTCGTGCAAAATTCCGAATGCCGCTGGGTATAATCTACTCTCAAGACGCTAAATAGAATGTTTGTAAATGTGGGAGAAAATTATGAGAGAGATCTATGAAACTCATGATTTGATTTTCATCCGAAAACACGGGAATACCTGGTTCAAGTATAGCTTCAAATCTTTGGTACGTTAAGTTCAATTAAATGTGCGTGGAATTTTAGGCTGAGCCACATGAAGCCATCACCCAACTGACAAACATGTGAGAGTGTAATGAGATACGAGTGAAAGTATTGTAACGTTCCTTTGTGCTTTCGTTTGACAACAGTAGGTGCATCACAACCATATCATAATTTAAAACTCCAATTACGAGTCGGTATGTCTCAACAAGAAGCCATTCAGTCCAATAAATATCTGGCACCTTCGAAGCTCGAAGCGCTGAAGTGGGAATAAGACATTTCTAGGTAAAACCAAGGTCCATATGTTTCTCATGATATTAGAACGCACATGACTCCAATCAAGCTCCTTGTATCTTTTGAACATTTTTCAAAGCATTTAGACTTAGTTGACTCAGAAAATGGGCAAAAACATGACCCATATAACCTAATTGTCAAACTAACTCAGGGAACAATAATTTTTCATTGATTTAAAAGCTAATATTTGTTAAATCAGGAGTCGCTTAGGACAAAAGAGAAAAAAGAGTAGTTCTACACATAGACGCGTTCACTCAGTTAGCGAAAAAAATTGGTCAAGACATAGAAAATGTACCAAGAGTGTGGCTCCTTTAGTCATAATCATTTTTTTTAAATGTGAGTCATATGTATCTATACACGTTTTTTTTCCTATTTTGCTAGCAGGTGCTCCAGTGGCGCAGAGGTTAGCGCTTCGTGCTTATAGCTGGTTTACGACTTGGTTATGCCAAAGTCACGGTCGTGTGAGGAACGCGATGGTCGTGGGTTCAAACCCCTCCTGGAGCATTTGTCTTTTTCTTTCTTTTTTTTTTCGGCTGAGAAAGCAACCCGAATTATATCAACATATGAGGGTGAGATAAGTGTGAACAAAAATGCATTTTTTTTAGCATTATAGTTATGTCAATTTTTTTCTACAAATTGCACGTCAACTCAAACCCAAATGGATAGAAAGGATGAATTTTTGTTGAATATATAATTTGTCATATTTAGTATTTTTAAACTAATCGATTTTCACCTTGATGTCAGATATACCGTCCTTAATGAATTTGAGGAATCGATCACCATACTCACGAGCTGGCACAGCTGAAATGGTATTTCTAGACTGGGTGATGGATCTCCACGCTGTCTCAAGTTTCTTCTTGATAGAGTAATTTGTCAAGCAATCAATGATGCCTAAATAGTATATCTCAGAAACAGGTTCATTCCTTTCGTTCGTGGCACGGATCCCTCCATCGTGACCGTAGAATATGTATTTCGATCGCCCTGGAAAAACATCTGACGGTAAATCATTTTGTCTGTCGATATCCCTAGGATTTGTTTTGAAAACTTCGGCTTTCAAATTTGATTTTGGATCGAAGACTGTCAATTTTGCAACATTCGCGGAGTTTCCCTTTTTGACATCATGAATTCCGAGTAGTAAAGAGTAATCCATCACGTTAATTTTCTTCAAGAGCTTTACATCAGCCTCGAGTTGTGCGAGAAAGATTTTCTTTTTTTCAGGGCCAAACTTGATGTGGTCCTTTCTTTGGAGCCAGTTGAGATCTTTGAGGGTGTGAGACGAGATATCTGCATTTGGATCGTCTGGAACATTGGTGTGTCTGCCCCATGTCGAGCCTTTAAGATCGTACTTGACATGTATGTCACGATGAGGGGGGAAAAGATTGTTCATGACTAAAAAATGGACACGCTTAATTCCTCCTTTGACTTTCAAGCGATGTAAGCCATAAAACTGACTCACCATAGTGTTGGGGTTGTTTTTGACATGAACATAGTACTCCTGCAACATTCGGCGTAGTTGTTTGTGTTCTGAATGATGGATGGTCTTGATGATAAACCTGTAATCCCTGGAATAGTAAAAGAAAGAGCCACTCTTTCCTGAAGAGCCTAGCTCCGAGAGGATATACTTTCCGGTAATGGACATGAGGTAGTCGGCTGGATCAATTCCAAATAACGATCTCAATTCTCGGAAGACGGCAGGTGAGTAATCCTTAAATTTAAAATCGTACTTTGAGGAAGGTGTGAGCTCAGATCCGTCCATGTCGAAAGATAGCTTCTTTGTGGCTTTGAAATCAGCATCGCTGAGTTTTCTCATTACTCCCGAGCAACGTGAAACGGCTACCCTAATACCTGTGAGCATGTTGTAGGCCATGACAAAGTTTTGATGACCCTCTGTGATTTTATTCCCCACCATATGAGTCACATCCTCTAGGGCATCTTTTTTTCTTTGCACATTCTTCGATTCCATAGTCGACTTCATTCTTGTAAGTTCCGAACCAGGCTCAGAAGGATTTCGGCCTGGATTATGCTTATCTTCTGGTGACAAGAGCTTATCTTTTGAGCATGGTCGTAAAATCGTGGAAATTTTGCGCAAACTATGAAGCTGCGTGGCTTTTGGGCGATGTGAGTGATCCAAGGACTGCCGATTTTGAGACATATCAGCTGAAGAACGCAGGGTCAGAGTTGTGTCATGATAAGAATGTCTCCTCGAATCCCGAGGCTGTGCTGCCTTGGAAGCTGATACTTTGCTGGTGGACATTTGAGGCTCGGGATTTTTCAAACGAAGGTCTGACTTGGAGTTTGACAGAGAAGCAAAGACGGGTAAATTTTTATCAATCGAGACCAAGTCCGGGTCTGCGTCGTTCATTCGCGATGATGTCCGCATATCAAGTGGAGGCTTTGCAGGGGCCTCGGTCACCGTACATCGATCCAGCTCAGAGTCCTTCTGCTTTTGCCCCATGCTTAAAGTTTGTGCAGATGTATTTAAATTGTCCTCTGTTATTGAACTTGGGACGGTGTCGCCGCTCGCAGCCTCAGATGTATCCGAGGATATTCCTTCTATAGAATTTGATGCCGGGGTGAGGGGTGTCTCTGGATTCACGCCGGAGTCAGGGAGATTGCCTTTTGGACTGATATGACTGTCTGCAGAAAACAATGTCGGGCTGATGGGCATATCTGGTGCATCGAAAAACTCCGAAATATTCTTGGGAGGAGAAAGAACACCTCTCTCGTTCTGGTTGGGCTCCAACGAGCTCATTTAATTTAAAAGATAGGGGTCGGATGTGCTCTTGTGAAAAGTAGTCAACAAACGGCTGAGCGATAGCCAATGAAGTCCTGTGGAACGGCGCTGTTGTTTGGGACGGGAGAGTTCAGGGTTGGACAACTACTGGGATGCTGTAAATTTCGTGGTAGCATAAATCACACCCTGGCAGTAAAAGAAGTGTGCAGTGATAATCTCAGTATGAACCTATCCTTTGGGTTGGTGTCGTTATGTATCAAGGGCGAATTAGAATATCGAACGAAAAGAAAACAGGATAGATGACGGGCAGGGGGACGGGAAAAAAAAAAATGCCGCGGTGGCACTAAGCCCCTTTCTCTTATTGCTCTCTTTCTATGTAAGTAGCGTAGCGTAGACTAGCTTGATAATTCTGGGGAGCTAAAAGACAAGAGGAGTAGAGAAAAAAAAATGCAAGTGCTGGCTGTTGGTCTTTTCGCAAACGAGGTGGCACAAAATGAGAAACATGTTTTGGATATCAATGCGCGGGGGCGGCAGACGGGAATTAGCGCGGCAGCGAAAACCTTAAACAACGAAAGGAAAGAACAAGTGTTTTTGTCTGCTGAGCAAAATTTTTTTCAAGTGGAGACTAGCAAAGAGATACGAGAGAGAAAAAAGAAATCTCATTTTTATTTGAATGGTTGTTTTGCCAATGCCTG
Source organism: Metschnikowia zobellii (assembly GCA_939531405.1). Lineage (NCBI taxonomy): Eukaryota > Fungi > Ascomycota > Pichiomycetes > Serinales > Metschnikowiaceae > Metschnikowia > Metschnikowia zobellii. Next base: position 2,541,695 of record OW618028.1, read on the forward strand.
GAGTATATCGTAGATGGGAGTGTGACTTGCGAGCCGCTGGCCCGTATCTAGTGCCCGCTTAGCGCCAGGTGCATGAATGTTTTGGTCACGTGTATGCGGGGACGCTTGATCTCTAAAACGGAAAGGGACCAACTTATGTGGCAAACTACTTAGTTGCAAAACGATCATACATTAGGAAATACGCCGCATGTACCCATGTTCTTTTTTTCCTTCAATGGCACGGGAGCGGGCTGGGGACCGATCGGCGTGAAACACAACGGGCAGGCCGTGTGCCTTGCACGTGACCTTCCCCATGCAACTTGTATATAAGATGTAGCTTGCGGCAGCTAATTTTGCAGTCAGGCAGACCGCCAGCCGCATTCTCGACATGCCATTCGAGTAAAAGCGGGCAGCCACCAACACAAACGCCGCCAGCAAAAGAACCCAGGACGGGCCTGGGATTTCCCCGCAATGCGTGGGCTGATTTTTGCTGCTGCTCCGTGGCTCGTGGCCGTGGCCTCGTGTGCCAGGTACGCTCAGTATTCGCTCTCATCAAACTGCGACCTCGTATCAGTTGAGTCGTTCCACGACATCACCGAGCACTACCATGCATTTCTTGATCCGGCATCCGACCGGTGTGTGCTTTTCCGGATCGAGGACTCCCATACTTTCCTCACGCGGAAGGGGCGACGGCGGTGGAGCCTCGAGACCCTGGTGGAGAGCTTGGCAAAGCTCAGCAGCATGACCTATCCTGCAACGAGCCACGGCTCGTTCAAGTCCCCGTTCTTCCGCAGGCTCTCCAGGAGACGCGAGGAAGACCAATGGTTGGAATTCTACTACGAGGACTTTGTGAACCACACGGTCGAAGGGTTGACGCCCGTGTCTCTCTGCCACAGCGAGGTTTTGGGTGAGGGCAGCGTGGTGAGTCTACAGTCGATCTTTGTGAATGCCTTTGGCAAGGCCGCCGAGCTCACTGCCGACTTTGATTTCTTCACCTACGCGGTCTCCACTGCCGCCGAGGTGGCGCTCGAGAAAGCAAAAGGCACGGCGGTGAAGATTTTGTGCGCCATCCAGCACGGGGAGATGGGCCAGCTTTTCTTGGCCAACACGCAGTACATATACTACACCCCGTATCATCGGGTGAGAGTCTACGACCAAAACTCGAACCTGTTTGGGGAGGGAGAGGAGTATATAGAAGGCCCGCGGGAGCGCAGGATCTTGAAAGGCGGGGTTGGTGACTGGGTATGCGCAACCAGTTCGGTGGCCGATTTGAAGTGCCACGGGCTAGCGGGAATCAACTCATTTTGGAGAGCGCACGAAGAGCCTGAACGGACCAAGTGGAACAAGGACGGACATTGACAATGTACTTGGCCTTGTGCACTTGTGCACTTGTGTCAAGAGGGAATTGAGGAGGGGCAATACGAACGCACCACACCCATTACTGCGTTTAAACCCTCGCCAACAAAGTTTCCATTGCCTGCGTGTGGCGACGTAAATGCATACATACTTAAATGCCATGCGTCGGCTGTGCGTTCTTTGTTTTTTTTTTTTTTTTTTAATGTTTTGCCTTTCGTGACAGAGCCGCGTTCGCGGATTTGGCTCGTTTGGGGAATATTTCCGCGCGGTTTCACTCTATCTCCGAGGTGTTACTAGCAACAGCCGGCCGCGATGCGAATGCTCAGCATCCAGTGGTCCGCGTCTTGTTCGCTTCTGACTCTCTTATTAGTCTATATATTTGGCCTAGCCGCTGGTTCGATTGCGACGTTCATTCGAGCAAAGTTTATTTGAGCAAAGTTCTGTTTTTTTTTTTGTACCGAGGCTCTTTCTTGATTTCCATCCCCCCCCGTATTGTATTTCGATAGTCAGACTCTCGCCATACTTGTCCACCATGGGTCTCACGGATTTCTTCAAGCGCGCGCCCACCACCAGAGAGCAGATCGAGAACGCTGGCTTTGAAATCTCGGAGTGCCCCGAGGAATGTGGCACGTGCTCGAGCAGTTTCCCCAAGAGCCTCTCTTTCAAAGACGACGACAATGCCCCGCTTTTCGGCACCACGGCTCCCTATGGGCTACATGTTCTTATACCTACAAACCACTCTGACTGGGCTCATGACGCCACAGGCGAGCCGGAGACCTTGCCACATGTTGTCGCCTCGTGGGCAGGCAACGCCAAGTTTTCTGAGTTGGGCGACAACCGAACCATTAAGGTCTCAGTGACCTCGCTCTCCTCCTTGAAGTTGGAAACCGATGCCGAGTACATGGACCAGAAAAGAGGCGACTTGTTGCTCCTTCCGTTTTTCGTCTGGGTGCGCAACGTCTCGCTTCAAACCGCCCCGCGGGTTCTTGACCAGTTGGTCCCCAGTTTGGTCGCGTATCGCAATCAGAAGCTAGCGGCCTTCCCCAAAATCTCGTTCCCCGAGTATCCCGAGGTTAGCATTCATGCGGACGCCAATAAGTCGTACATCTTCCTCTGCTCACATCGCACCAGAGACAAGAAATGCGGCGTGACGGCACCCATCATGAAGCGAGAAATGGACATGCACTTGCGCGAAGTGGAGCTTTATCGTGACCCCTCCGATGAAAGGCCGGGCGGCGTGCAAGTTGCATTCGTCAACCACATCGGTGGACACAAGTATGCGGCCAACGTCGTGATCTACAACAAGAGTTCGGGTAAGAACATCTGGTTGGCCAGATGCAGGCCACAAAACGTGGTTCCAATCATTGACGAGTGTGTGGTTGGAGACGGTAGGGTGTGGCCGGAGAAGGTCAGACAGGTACAGAAGTTCAAAGCCGTCGAGTGGTGAAATCTTCACGCAGAATTCCTTCATCTTTTCATCGCTATTTGGGTGTTTATATAGAAACTATCTATCCCATAGACAGATCTCTCAACTATTGGTCGAGGTACCCCTTTAACACATTAATCCTCTTTTGAATGTAGTCACGCGAGCTTCTCTCCAAGTCCCGGGCATTCTTGGTGATGATCCTCTCTAATCGGACAAGCTCTTTCGAGATAAAGCCAGCGTCTCCAGACGCAACCTTGACAGCCAATTTTGAGTAGTATGGGAGCATAGACACGTCGTCTCTCGGCCATAGGCGTTGCTTCTCCACCAAGGCGTCTTTGCCGTGCTCCAGGAGATTCTCTTTCAACGATTCGATCCCGCTGATTACAGACTCGCTTGTCTCTGCGGAGGCCACGCGGATTGCTTCGTCGAGGTGCTTGATCCTGCCGGCCTCGTCTGTTAGTTCCCCGCCCTCATCTCTATACAAACCAGCGATGCCATTGACAAACTCAAGCATCGACTGCATGCTTCTGTCACCTGTGTACGGGATAGGCCTTTTGAGACCGTCCGAATCCACTGAGTCTGGATCGAAAAATAAGATCGTCGGCAACAGAGACACACCAAACTGCCCCACAATCTTGGCCACATGCGCCTTGTTCTCTTCTGCGAGGTCCACCTCTGCTATGCGAAGAACTTCGTCATCTCCAGCATATACTTCGTCCGCTAATTTCCTCAAAAGTGGACGCAACTGTTGGCAGAACTTGCATCCCGGGGCCGTGAACGCAACCAACGTCTTGTGACTGGCTCCGAGAACAGCTTCCTGGAAATTATCATCCTTCACTTTCATGATTTTGGAGAACCCTTCAAACTCAGGCGCCTCTTCTTCGGGCTTCCCTAGTCTTATTCCAGAGACTTGCTGTACGAAGTTGCTGATGGAGTCGAGATCTCTCATTCCTTCGAACTCCACAGGTACATCATCGCCATGAAACATGAGAAGACTGGGAAAACCCGGGATCTTATACTTCTTCGTCATTTTGCGGCCATCGACATCTCCATTTATTTTGACAATCTGGATCTCAGGCACGTCCGCGTATAATTCTGCAAGCTCCTCGATGGTGGGCATGAGTTTCATACAATGGCGGCACCAATCGGCATAAAAGTCCACCAACACGTATTTTCCCGAATCAATCACGAGATCTTTAAAGTTTTTATCATTTATCCTAACAAGAGAAGAGGCTATAGTAAGCGCAAAGAGATACACGAAAGATAGCTTCATGTTTGGTTTGGCTGTCACTCTCGCTGATAAGATTAGTAAGACTCAAGTATCGCAACCGAGCTCGGACGCACGTGACCTGGGCTTTTTTGTCTTTTGCCATATTTGTGATGTAGTATTTTCATAATACAACAAAATGTTGCTTTTATTTAGCAAATCATCCGTCATGGTCCAAGATGAGTTTAGCTTCTTCCTTAATGGTTTTTCCCTTTGTATTTTAATAGAGCTCATGATTCAGCAAAATTCATAAATGTAGAATAATTGCACGCGGTATCCTGGATCTAATTCCTGAACATGGACTTCATGAATCTCATTTCGAAACACGATCGATGAAAACAGAAAGGGTATACCAAACCCTTTATAATGTTCCACACCCCCGTCAGACTCTTTTCCTCTGCTAAGGCTTTAAGACAAGTCTCACTAACATTTTTTACCAAAGACACGTGTCTGCTTTGTAAAAATGCATCTGCTATCTTAAATAAGACGCTACAGGCTAAGGAGTTTGAGGCTGTGAAGTTGACCACTGTCGACATAATGAAACCAGAGAATTCTTCTGCATTCGACAAGTATTGCTACGATGTGCCTGTGTTACATGTGGATAGACCAGGCCAGGCAAAACCAGTCAAGTTCATGCACTACTTTGACGAGGAGAAACTCGCTGCTGAATTCAAAAAGAGTTTCTAAAACATGTGACTCGATTTTAAATGAGCAGGCTTCACTTCAACAATCCAAGCAGCATTTGTCAGAATCGAAGTGCCATCTCTGAGTCGCATCTGTTATCAACCAAAAGTGCAAAGGGTCTAGTTTTTGCTTCGAAGCATCAAAGAATTGACTACTTGTTCATCTGTACTCTGGTGATAAATTGAAGCAATAGAGAACTTCTTCAGCATCACATTGGCATAGTTTCTCTAACTCATCTAAAAGTGAAGCGAGAGATGCTTATCTTTTGAAAGAGGCGGAATCCTTGAGTTTTGATCCCCATTCATTTCGAACAACAAACATATGAAATGAAATAGAACTGCTTACCGAACCTGACTCAAGCTTTCTTAGACTTTTTTCTCGACAATCCTCCACGGCAAACGCAATTTTGAAGCTTTGCTCTTAGTCTCTCGATGTGAACGGACATTTCATTGCGCTCTTCTTCAAGGATCAAAATATTAGCGGTTTGCTTATCAAAATTGTTCTTCAAAATTCCAAATGTAGTCTTCTCATTTCGTTTCAGATCCTCAAGATCGTTGCCCTGGTATGTCCTCACCCATTTACCACCCTTGGATCGCATCGTTGTGGAATTATCTTTGATACCCTCATTGTAATGCCCTTCGTAAAACATGCGTAGACCGTTGACACAAGATTTTGATTCTGAAATCAATAGCTGTAAAGAGGAAATAAACTTTTGGAAAGTTTCTTTGTGACTACTACTCCAGGCAAACAGGTCAACCAAGTCTTCTTCATCCTCCGAGTCTGTGCAAAAATTTCTAGCCGCAGCCACAATTTCCTGTTGGAGTCGTATTCTCTTTCCTTCTAGTGAGCTTACAAAACACGTCCCGCTGAGAATGTAATCATCAGCCTCCATATCTGTGTGAAACTTTGCCGCAAATAGCATAGATTCCTGAAGCTCATGTATACAAATTTCGATCACCTGAAGCCAGCGCCAAAGGTCACGAAGAAGAAAATCCGGGCGGCTTATTGAATCGTTCATATTACAATTCGATCTGGAAAGATATTCTAACTTGGGAGACGATAAGAGTAAACACGGCTTGAGGATGATACTTATTACTTTGGTTTGAATTTACTGGAAAAAATAACATGATATTCCTTTTTGCAGCTTCATCGCGCGGAAGCTCTCATTGAGTTGCAGTTACATTAGTTGTTTCGTGTGCAATACATCCTATTTTCTGAATAAATTGAAAATAATTCTAGAATTGCAAGACTTCGCAACCAGTTATTCAAGAAGTTTTATCACATTGTCGGAAATACAACACGATAATCTATTGAGACACAATTCCCTTTTTTAAATCGTTGGCCCAAAATTTCCATCATTGCGATCGCAGCCGAGCTCAATAAACCAGTCACTTACGCGGGCAAATTAGAAAATGCCCATTGAATTCATGATAAACTTCGTAACAAGGTTGCTCGGCTTATTGATTGCAACATCTAGCTGAGCTGGACTGCGGAACGGATCCTTGCTCAACCCTTGAAGTTCAACAAAATACGGGGTTCCATCCATGCATGTGCCACTATGATTTGAGGCCCATGTCTCATGCTTGCTACGTGTCGTAATGCACGAGTAGATCGGTAGTTTTGACGTTTGAACCTGGCACGGCTTAAAACGCATGCACTTGTCCCGAGCTACGCGAGAGACATGCTTCTGCACAGGAAAGCAACCGTTGCTGATACTCTAGACACCAGATTTGCATCGATAGTTTGAATTCTTTGGCCCAGGACAAATACAAAAGGCAAGATTTCAGGTAGAGGTGGCTCGAAAATGGCTCTGGAATCAAGAGCTACCTGAATTGAGGCACAAAAAGAATGCGATAGCCCCCGTCAGGCAAAATGCAAGAAAGGTAGCTCGGACGCAAAACGTACCGAAGAACGGCGCAAACCTCACCGCAAGCTTGCGGCCGCCTTCAGACTATAAAATGTTGGTTATGCCTCTTCTTTTTTCCAACCGAAGACTTCATTGAAAAAGAAAAATAGAATCCATACGATGACCCCATCTGTTCCAGACACATTCAAAGGCTTTGCCGTATCCAGCTCCAAAACCTGGAACGAGCCCAAACTAGTCTCATATAAGCGCAAGCAGATTCTTGCCACAGACGTAGTACTCAAGAACATCTGCTGTGGTGTGTGCGGATCTGATGTGCACACTGTGAGGGAGAGCTGGGCCCCTCTTCAAAGAGACGACCTTGTGGTGGGTCACGAGATTGTGGGCCACGTGGTGGCTGTGGGCGAAGACGTTCATACCATCAAGGTTGGCGACAGGGTCGGCATTGGTGCTTCCACCAGTGCCTGTGGCGAGTGCCGCAGATGCAAGTCTGACAACGAGAACTACTGCGCCCAAGTGGTGTCCACGTACAATGCTCCAGACAGTTTTGCTGACGGATACATTACACAAGGTGGGTACGCGTCCCACTCAATTGCTAGCGAGAAGTTTTGCTTCCCAATCCCAGAGAAATTGGACTCTAAAGTTGCCGCGCCTTTGATGTGCGCTGGCTTGACGGTGTACTCACCCTTGGTGAGAACAATAGGCCATCTAGAAAAGCCTCTGGTGGCCGTCATTGGCATTGGTGGCTTGGGTCACTTGGCTTTGCAGTTTGCAAAAGCTTTGGGTGCAGAAGTGTATGCCTTCTCGAGAGGCACTTCGAAGAAGGCGGATGCCTTCTCTCTCGGCGCCGATGGTTTTGTGGCCACGCAGGAAGAAGACGGCTGGGAAGAGAAGTACCTGGACAAATTCGACTTGGTGTTGAACTGTGCTTCAGGGGCCAAGGACTTTCCCTTGGAGAAATATTTGCAGATTCTCGCAGTGGGTGGAAAGTTACACAGTGCGGGCTTGCCTCCTTCCGATGAGGCGCTCTCAGTACACCCAATGGTATTTCTGCTGAACTTTTCGTCCTTTAGCTCTTCCCACTTGGGCTCAAAGAAAGAGGCCATGGAGATGTTGCAATTGTGCGCAGACAAGGGCATCAAGCCTTTGATCCAAGAGATTCCAATCACCGAAAAGAGTACAGGTGAGGCATTGGAAAAGTGTGACAAGAACGATGTAAGGTATAGGTTTGTGCTCACAGACTTTGAAAAGGCCTTTTCTTAGAGTCTTTATGCGGTTATGAGTATATATATATATATATATAAATAACCACCGGGGTAGTTTCAAGTACAAAAGAAACGCAAAGATATATTGTACTCGCATTAAGATTCCATTTAATTTTAATGCTTCTAATTGTGAGGAATTACCAAGGGTTATACTACACGAGACAAAGATCGAGCTGAGGAAGGAAGATGTCATCTTGTACTTTCATTCTCCAGAAGCTTAAAGGGGAATTTGTTCAATGTGAATACTCGTCTGAATTGGGTTGTATCTTGCAGCTACACCTAGCCTGAAAACCCCAGTCCATTGTAGAAAAGAGAGCTTATCTCAAGCAAGGCAACGCTGGCACAATTGAAGCCCTGGTGTATTTCATCACGTGAGTTTCTCACGGCAACAGCAATCTCGCATAGTTGCAATCCCTGGCCTAACTCTTCCTTTCAATACAATCTCTCAAAGGGCTCCTCAGGAAATTGCAAATTGTCATTATCGACAATGGCGCGTCAAAAAGTAGCTTTCATCACCGGTGCCTCTTCAGGCATTGGATTTGCCACTGCAGTCGAATTCAGCAAGCGAGGATACAAGACATATGCGTGTGCCCGTCGCTTGGAACCAATGGAACCACTCGAGAAAGAAGGGATAATCACGGTTGCATGTGATGTCACACTGAGAGAAAGTGTAGCTTTATTAAAGGACCGCATCTCTATAGAAAACGATGGTTTCCTTGATGTTTTGTTTAATAACGCGGGCCAGTCTTGCTCGTTCCCGGCCATAGATGTTTCAGACGAAAACGTCTCAAAATGCTTTGAGGTCAATGTTTTTGCGCCGGTCAGATTGACCCGGGAGTTTGCCCCTTTGCTTATAAAAGCTCGCGGCACAGTGGGCTTCACAGGAAGCGTGGCAGGGCTTGTTGCGTTTCCATTCTCGAGTATATATGCAGCATCCAAAGCAGCGATCCATCAGTACGTGGCCACGCTTCGTTTGGAGATGAAGCCTTTTGGTGTAAAGGTCTTGAACTTTGTGACAGGAGGTGTCGACACAAATATTGCAGACACGCGTGACTTGCCCGAGAACTCGTGGTACAAGGTGCCTGGAATTGACGAAGCGTTCAATGAACGCAGAGAAATGGCCAAGCGCAACCGTCCCATGCCTGTGGAAAAATATGCCTATCAGGTGGTTAACGATTTTGAGGAGCAGACATTGGGTGGGAGGCTCAATTTGTACAGGGGACTGATGGCTATAATCTTAGGGTTTGTCTTGCCTTGGTTACCGCGGTTTCTCGTGGAAAAGATATTTGTGGCCAAGTTCAAACTAGCAGGGGTGTTCAACTTCATCTCTCAAAAGTACTCTGGGGGGAAAATGGTCTAGGTTCATCAGCTTTGACGTATTTTCTAATGCACTGATTGTGTCTGCAATCAACATGCGAATGCAAAGTATGAGCAAGATGACGTGCTTCCAGTGACGCATTGTTATTGTAAGGCATTTTCCTCTCCTGAAAATGGAAAAATGAATGTATCACTTGCGACTGAGTAAAAGCCCCTTTTTTCTTCCATCAAGTATGCTCCCCCACGAAATGGAGGTTTTACTTGAAGATCGGAGAAATGCATTTGAATGTCTTATTTCGAACTATCTAAATATGCTTATATTTACCCTAACATGTGACTATGAAACTCCAAATTTTGATGCCGAAGCATCTGTTTAAGCGGTTTCTATCAATATTGGGTTTCGAATATAGCATTTACTCGCTCTTTGTGTAGCAAGAGTTGAATCTTTAACCTGAACTTATTCAAGAAACACGAATGTTAAGAAACAAAGGATCAAGAGCCAAAGATTGCTTCTAACAACATAATTTACTAGTATAGATAGGCCGCGAAATTTCAAAGACTTAGTCCACTTTCTCTAACGATCTTTCACCTCAAATGAAGAAACAAAAAAGAGCCAGCGCTCTTCCATGACACAGGTTCATCGACATGTTCACCATGCAAGCACTAAACTTTAGGTAAAGAAAGGATGTTGCTCTGTTGTCTGCATTGCGTGAGCCTGCTCTCGTACTTCCTCTGCCGTCTGTACTACTTGTGGTAGTCCCAGCTCGATGCTCCTCATGACTGCCTCCACACATAGTAGAGATTGTAAGGCGTCATAGCCCGAGCACTTCGGTGTGGTCTCCGCGCCCTTTATCAAATCTACCAAATGCTTCAACTGAAGATCAAACGGTTTCGGTAACTCTTGCGCTAGAGTCCCAAAGTTGGCCTGTTTTGTCTCGAAAGACGATGGTGGAGTAATTGCAGAGAAGTCGTCAACAGCCATGGGGTCGCTTTCTTGGATCAAACCGCCCAAAGATTCAGACTGGACGGGTGACCACCACGAGCGTTCTTTTTCATGAAGATTATCTTGGTGATATAGGGTCAAATCAGGCACAGAAAGCGTCCCTGAGCTTCCGAAGACACGGTAAAAGCCTGCCAGATCTGGCTGCATAGGAATCAACGGATTCTCACCAGTTCCAGCTTCAAAGCTGAAGGGCGAGGTCACGTTATCAGAACACAAGAACGTGCCGCAACAGCCATTGGCAAAACGAAGGGTGAGAGCTGCTCCCTCGTCCACGTGGTTATCCTCGTTCTCCGCTTTACGCTGCCGTGGCACAAGTTCCGCATACACACGTGACACTGGGCCAAGGAGATATTGCAAGAGGTCCAAGTCGTGTACCAAATTAATCATGATTGTGCCCCCACCCAGTAAACGGGAGCGGCGCCACGCCTTCTCATCAAAGTATTCTTGGTGTTTTCTCAATGCCCATACACCCTGAATTGCCACGGGGTAGCCTATTCTATGCATATGAGACTTGGCAGCCACGATGTAGGGATTGAACCTGCGGTGGTGGCCAATCAAAAGCTTCACGTTGTTGCTTTCACAAACATCAATCATTTGGATGCAGTCTGCTGCAGTTGCTGCCATGGGCTTTTCAACAAGCACGTGGATGCCCCTCTCCGCCAAAAGTATTGTAATTTCTGCATGCGAGTCGTTGGGCGTACACACAATAGCGGCATCCGGATACTCAATCCCGCTGGTCTCACAGAGCTCTAGCAAGTCACTTATGGTAGTGAAATGTAAGGCTCCACATGAGCTGGCCACTGATGGACCTTTGGAAGAGCGATCGACAATTGCAAAGAGCGAGCAATCAGCGTTTTTCAAAACCAGTTCTGCATGGCGAGGACCTATGAGCCCTGCGCCAACAACCACAATAGAAAGAGGGGCCATTTGCCCGTCAGGATTTGCTTCTTTCAAGAAAATAAAACTCTTGGTGTATCTACCCCAAGTTTTCGAAGAAATAGCTGAAGCTGTGAGAATCACGAGCTTTAGATTTCTCTGTATTGTTTGCTATGTGGCACGTCTAGCGCTTCTGGAGTGAAGGTTTGACCAGAACTGTAGAAGCACAGAGCGTGAGGTACACACAGTGATCTTTGAGCTCTATTCGAACTCGTTGGTCTTAAGCTCAGGGATGGAACGAAGCTGGGTGTGGAAAAGAAAACTTGAGGGACGAGATTGAGGTGTTGTATGGGAGGGGGACAAAAAAGGGGTGAAGATAAGTGAAGACGGCCGATTGAACCACGAAACAGGGCGTCACGGCATGTGGTGCCGCAAGGCGGCCACGTGACGCGGCGGTCTTATCTGGCGAGATTGTTTCGCATCTTATCGTGTTGTGCGGTTATGAGCGCCGCTCAAAGGCGCCCCAACGCGTTATCGCCAAATGTGGCGCGGCTTCAACGATGCAAGCATGGCCGAATAATTAACCGGACACGTGGTAGCAATACCACTTTGTGTCTCCTTCTTCTCTGCTCCCAGCCTTGATCCAGCTAGCTGAGTTTCCCGGCTTCAGACTCATGTACTTCATAATTGCTCGAAGGTGTTGTGAATTATTAGATCTATGGCCCCACGTTCGTAATAGTCAGATTCAGTACTAGCTTCGTAAATCCAGCACATTGTACCGCGAACCCCATCCTCTATTGCGTAGCACAATTTACCTAGTCTTCCCTTTTCATCATGTGGCTTATTCTTTCTGACTTATCTTCTTACTTTTTCCGATGCAGAGACTTGCTTCTGCTCACCAGGAGCTATGTTGGCCCATTTTTTTTTTTTTTCGAAAGCTTTTCCAACGCAGCAGGCCTTTTCAATTCTAAAACCGGGAAGCGACCTCCTCGCCGCCAAAAACCTCCTGTCGTAAATGCTCAATCACGCCCCAGCCATAGCCGTTGGCGAACCTGCGGCGCACAACGATGTTGTTGTGGGCATCTGGCGGGAGGTACACCAACACCTTGCGCCAGCTGAGCCCGGGTGCGTGGTATTTGCGGGCAATCTTGACCTGCTTATCCATGCGCCAGTCATAGTAGCGGAAAAACTTGCTGATGGCACCTGTGTGACTCTCAGAGTCCGGAATGCTACTGAAGTGGTAAAATTTGTCGTGAAAGATCACAGGCGTGCGCGTGTCTGGGTCGTCGATGTAGTCGCGGGATGGAATTGGGCAGATGAGCGAGTTAAATGCGGACTCGACCGCAGACGCTTTGGGCGGTATATTGAGCGAGCTCACCTCGTCGTCGCCAGCGCTGTCTGTACGCGTGCGCACGCTCTCGGAGAGATCGCTTCCCTTGGCGCTGATCCGGGCGTATCGCGAAATGCTCTTTTTGATGCGTTTCGACCGCCGACCTTTGCGGCGGGATGGCTCGCCGTCGATGCTGAAGATGCGCGCGAGAAACGCAATGTACTTTTCCAGGATATTGAGCTCGCTATCGTCAGGCACCTGCCCCACGTCTGCAGACTTGCTCACCTGCGTATCGGGTCCCTTTTCCAGCACGAGGTCGGCGTCTGTGGAGAGCTTGTGGTCGTTCGTGGACTTCATGAGTGTTTCCCGCAGACCGTTACTGTGGCGGGCCTTCCCGGGGCTCACTGGGGGACTCTGTTCCAAACCATCTGCCAAATTCTCCGTCGCCACACTTTCAGCCAGATTTTCAACCAGCGTCTCTGCCGGGCTCTCCGCCAAGCTTCCTAGCGAGTCACCGTGCCCCGCATCCACGGGTACACCATTCTTCGGGTCTGCGTTATCCCGGGCCAGGTTTTCCTTCAAGTCGCGCACATCTCCGAGCGCCTCCCAGTCCAAGTAGAGCAACGCACTCGTGCGCAAGGGCACGATGCCGTCGTTGACCGCGTTCGCGTACACCACGCGCAGCAGGAACGCTCTCAACGCCAGGGCCACAGGCTCGTCCGGGAGCGTTTCCAACACCGGGCGCACCATACCGAGGCGCGTGCCCGCGTGCCGCTTAATGTTGGGGAGCTTCTTCAGGAGCGTCAAGTCGCGACCTGTCTTGCCAAGGGTCCCTAAATCCAAGAACCACGAAATCCACAAGCTCACCTCGCTGATCACGCCAAGCATCGGGCTGGCCAAGCACACAAAGTGCATGAGCCGCACGCCTTGCCGCTCAAAGTAATCCGTGCCGTGGGCGGTCAAGATATGCTTGAGTGCATACAACTGCACGGGCCCCCCGAGCGAGTGGCCCACAAACGAGAGCCGGGCCACGCGGTGTCCCTCGGCACGGAGCGCAGCAAGGCGCCCAGTGACGTACCCAGACACGCCGACGCCCAAGCGATGAATGCCCTTGTCCGTCCGGCCGGCGTTCCCCCGAAACCCGTCCACCAAGTAGTTGTCCAGGCGGATGCTCAGGAGCATGTCGCGGAGGTACAACATGTCCGCGGTTAAGTTCAGAAAGATGCCGTGCGTGATCACAACCAAGTGTATGGGCGCACCCATTACCCGTGGCTGGCGGGGCCAGAGCTCGTCGGTGTCGGCGCACAGCACGTGGAGCCCCGGGTGCACCAGTACCCCGAACCCTACGTCGGACTCGGCTTCCCGTGCCGAATAGGGCATCTCACCCTTGCTCAAGCTCGTCAACGCAGAGCGCGACGCGCGGCGCATCTCGCAGAGGTCCTCGCCCACCATCACCACCACACGGAGCGCCGCCAGCCGGTTGAGCACGATCTGACACATGAGGTCACATGACCACGCGTACGTCCGCAGCCCGTCGGCGTTCACCGAGTCGAGGCTGTTTCCGTTGAGCCGGAGCGGCACGTTGAACGTCTGCCCCGGCTTGAGCGTGTTCTTGAAACACACCTCGTCATTCTCCGCGGACTCCGGCACAAACCTCATGTGGGGGTCGTAGTTGCACGGAATCACGTGGCAGTACGCGATGAAGGGGCCGTTCACCAAGTGGAATGCCCGGAGCCCTGCCTTCTCGGTGTTCTTGGCGCGGAAAAAGATGCGGGTTAGAGCAGGGTCCCGGTTCGTGAACTTGATTTGGTACCGGCACACGTCCCCGAGCCGCAACGTGCGCTTGTCTTTGTACCACACGGGCGGCATGCTGGTTCCTCAGTGTGAGGGGAGGGGGGGCTGCAAATTCGCTGTCTGTGTCAAATACAGTGTAGCTGGAAGTGAATGGCGTGTGGCTGCTCAGCCCGGTGTGAAGAGAAGGTACCCTCTGAGGTTGGCTCTTTTGCCTAAAGACCGGCTGGTCCGGGGGAGGAGCACCGTATGCCTGACTATCTGTGGTCGCGCATCGCGTCACGTGGATGGCGTGCCACGGGCACCAGTGTATCAAGAAAACATGGGGCGCATGATAGTGCCAATCGGTTCTTGTGAGGGGATGTAGGGCAGTGTTTGACTGTGCTTTCCATTCTTTTTCTTCTGCAAACGTGATGTGGCGGTACACTCGTGTATTGCGTGTGTTGCGTGCTGGCTTCGTTGATTGATGCAGCGTGCGTGCTTTCGAAACCCTGGCTGGTATTTCTGAGTGGTGTGACCCAGAACAACAGAACAACAGAACGCTGGAAGCCTGGTGGGCTTGTTGTCACAGTGTTTCCGTTCTTTTGCTTTTTGCTCTTGCTTGGCTCACACTTACATCATAACGCTGTGGTGATCACGCCCTATCGCATACCTAGCCACTGCTAGAAATCTATGATTCACGCGCGTTGCTTCAGTATTCTCAAGGCTTCTGGTTCTGCGAATCTATTGAGTAGAAACGTCTATTCTTTCTTTTTGCTGCACCTCCGGCTGCTGGGATTTGAAGGCGCTGTGGCTTCGTTATCGCAAGTCTCGCTTGCCGATATTAGGTCGTCCTCAATCTCAAAGCATAAAATCAATCTGAGATTGGGTCAGTGGAGGGTTGAACAATGAGGAAGCTAGCTTTTTGATCTTGGATTTTTGTGCAAAAATACCTCTCGGCGGTGGTCCGGCATGGTGTTCTGGTCATTGCTGACCAAAAGTGAACTGAGCCCTACCATTCAAGTATTCGTAGTTCTCTTGGTGTGGCACGTGTTGATTTGTATCAGCTACGCTTTTGTTTTCGAACGTATATCACACCCAAAGTAAATCACCCAATTATATTAGTTCGACATTGAAAGCTCGTTGGACTACGTGTGAATTGCCATCTCTTACCTCTTTTGTATCTGCTGTAGATATTTTGATTCTGGACTAAGTACGGAATCTATTAGTCTGTCTCTTTACCTGCTGCTAATATCTTCAATTAGCGTCGTGGTCTTGTATTGTACTTTCTTGCCAAACGAGCTTGAAGATTCTCATCTGGTTTTTCGTGTCGCGAGTCCCTAATCAACAAGATGGGCGTGTGAACAATGCAACCCCGGGCAGTCTTGCCTGATTTACCAGAATGACCTTCAGTGGACTTTTTTTTATTTTTTAAAATCCCTAATTATGGATGCAGCTATCGACTTTAAGGGGTATATGCCCCCAGACATATGCATCATATAAAGTGCAACATTACATTTGATCATTACCCATATGACACAACCTCATTCTTTTATGAAATCTTATTGTCTGCTTATTTTTTTTATTCGTCACCCAATGTTTAAGACGTCTTCTTCCGTCTTTATTGTAATTCTCTTGGTACTTGTAATTCGCTCTTTCACTGAAGCTCATGACTTTTTGGTTTGTTTATCTGCTTCGTTTCCAAGTGTCAGCACTCAATTATTTCCATTTATTATTTCAAACTTCATCAACTGCAAGTGATTCAATTTTTCAGAAATCATGAAAGAAATAGTTTGTCTTTTGTATTTCGTCTAACACTCATATTTTGACATGTCCATAAAGCGGAACCTCGTACCTCAAAATATCATCTCGACCCAAAGCAAATATTTAGAAATCAGAATCTCAGTTCAGCCAGTTTTGAGAAATCAGAAAAAATGACTCGTGCCAATTTTGGACTCTGAGGTAGGTTTCGGGCAACTTTCTCGATCCTTCAAATCATCAATAATGTGGACTCGCTTTCAATATGCTATACTGGATGGGCTGGGGCACTTTGTTTTCGAAATTTGAATAATTTCCATCTTCTAGACTCCCTTCTAAACTTTTAGTCCTTGTTACCGCGATATCAGCATTTGACATCTTTCCAAAGCTGAAAAATGTATGACGGCAAGCTCTACAAGATTATCTATTTGCAGGTATACCAGGCTAATCCGAACGTCTGATGGCATTGTTTTCTCAAAAGAGCAACAAATTTTCCCAACTTTAGTATTGAGTAGTTTTCTTAAGGCAAAGATTTTTTTTTTTTTTTTTTTCGTTGGACTTAAGTTTGCAGTTCTAATGGGGCAAGCTTGCTGACTTTACATTCGGGGCTTTCATCAGGGCTTACTGAAGGTCATTTTTCGTCAGCAAATGAAGAGCGACCCCTAATATTTCTACAATCCAACTGTTCGTGACCTTGGCTGAGTCAGATATCCCTTCTTCAAGGGCAAAACCAACGTTGAAAGACTCATTTCCGTGTGCACGATCAGATTCAGTTTTGTAGACCAGATCTTGTCTGTTGTGTGCAAAAAAGCAATTTTTATCTGCTTCATTACCCATCACTTTAACTTCACTGTGGAAATCACCTTGATAGGTTTCGGTCTCCTATACACATTTAATTGGTCGTTCAGAAAGCACGAGGTCACATTCTGAGCGAAATATGCCTCGAGTCCAAGATTCGCCCCGTTGAGCTAGCCAGCTATTCATGCTGAACAGCTTCATATTATTTTGCCCCCTTCCATTTCATCTGTGGACTGGAAGGGGATTGCTATCTTTTCAAAATTGGGAGCAAATCTAAAATGTTGCAGGCACACGCTTGATGATTGCACAGTAATCTTGCAATTTTTGGGATGCAATGTTTTTACTTGAATTGTTATGCTTATTCAGATGCAACTATCAGATATGAATCCACACAGTGCGCTAATACACTGCTCGTTGGAGTGGTAACATTTCAGACTTCTCTAGCTTTAAAAGATATGAAGATGGTTTATTAGTTTTTGCTAGACGAACGTTGTTTCAAATCCCCTGAGGAAATTCTATTTTCCAGATCAATATGTGCTTGTAAGAGATATCTTATTTCATCTCAAATTACACAACAGGTTGATAAATGGGATCATTTTGGTTCGTTTTCCAGGACATGTTTGAAATCGGCCCTGTTAAAATACCGCACTGCTTTGATGAACAATAAAAAATCAGCCTCAATTTACAATCGTCCCCCCGTCGGAAATCTTGTCGATTTTACCTACAAGATGACGCTCTCCTGTTTCTTGTTGCACCTCACTGAAATATGACGACCAACTTCTGTTAGACTCAAGTATATCTGGCTCAGTATCACATTTTCTCATTCATCCCTTCTTCTCAGTTCACTTTAAATTTATATTCAGGTATTTGATATTTACTCATGTGGCTGTCTTCTCCTATTTGATAATGATCTGTAGCCCCCAGTGTCGTCTATTTACTTCTGTTGAAACACTTCCTCCAAGAAGGCCTCCTCTTCGGCGGTATGCATGGACTTAGAACCAGCTGCGACAGACGCAGAAGGATCTCTTCCAGCGTAACGCAATTGAAGGTCCTTGTAGTTATCAGTCTCGGCCAATGTAGTGGCAATACGAGGAGCAACGAATCCGAACGAGCCCATGTTCAATGGTTCCTCTTGGCAATACACCAAGTCTTTGATGTTAGGGTAAGTGTTCAATGCATCACGAATTTGGGCAAATGGGAATGGATGCATTTGCTCAATCTTGATGAAAGCCGTTGATTTGTCGTCAATCGTAGAGCGCTTTTTGTGCAAGGCAGTGAAGACTTGACCGCTGCAGAACACGACACGCTCGATTCCATCCTTGTTGTGAATGGATTTACCTAACTCGGAGTCCTCGATAATCCATTGGAACTGGGACTCGCCAGTAAAGTCGCCCAAGTCGGATCTTGCCAATGGGTGTCTCAACAATTGTTTAGAGAAGAAGATCGCCAATGGTTTTCTGAACTGTCTGTGCATTTGACGACGCAACAAGTGGAACAAGTTAGCTGGAGTGGTTGGGTAAGCAACTTGCATGTTACAGTCTTGGTGTTGCCTCTCAAGCTTCTCTGGGGATGGGAAGAAGCGTTGGTCTTCGTTGCACATTTGCAAGTATCTTTCAATTCTACCGGAAGAGTGCTCAGGACCCTGTCCATCATAACCATGAGGCAAGGACAAAACAATACCAGATCTCTGCTTCCACTTGGACTCAGCAGCAGAAACGAATTGGTCAACAATAACCTGGGCGGTGTTGGCAAAGTCACCAAACTGTGCCTCCCATTGCACCAACGCATCTGGAGAGAACAAAGAGTATCCATACTCAAAGCCCATGACACCATATTCCGACAATGAAGAGTTTGAGATATCAAATGCGCCTTGTTCTTCAGACAAGTGCTTCAATGGGGTATGCGTCTGTTCGGAGTTTTGGTCGTGCAAGACAGAGTGACGTTGGGAGAAAGTTCCTCTCTCTACATCTTGGCCTGAAACTCTGACGTGGTAGCCTTCCATCAAAAGAGAACCAAAAGCCAAAGCCTCACCGGTAGCCCAGTCAATACCCTCGCCACTGTCAACAGTCTTCTTTCTGTTGTTTAAAATACGCTTCAAGTTTCTGTGGACCTCGAAACCCTTTGGTGCTTGCGAAATGTCGGTACCAATCTTTTTCAAGATCTCAGCATCAACGGCAGTTGGGAGATGTGGCAAGACCTCGGTGGCTAACTCCTTAGGCGACTTGAAGTCCTCCCATGGAGTAGTCAACCACTCTCTTGAAGTTGGTTCGTATTCCTTAGACTTCTTGAAGGAATCCTCCAAGATGTTCCAAACCCACTTTTTGTGCTCCTCAATGTCTTCCTTGGTGAAGCTGCCCTCATCAATCAATTGCTTGTTGTAGTACTCAAGAACAGACTTCTTCTCAGCAATCTTCTTGTACATCTCTGGTTGAGTGAAAGAAGGCTGGTCAGTTTCGTTGTGACCATACTTTCTGTATCCAACGACATCGATTATAACATCAGAGTGGAAAGTCGCTCTCCAGTCGGCAGCCAAGTTGAAAACAAAGCTGACGGCCTCAATATCATCAGCATTCACGTGGAAGATTGGGGCGTTAATAGACTTGGCAATGTCAGATGGATACAATGTAGATCTGGCAGAGCGTGGGTCAGTGGTGAAACCGATCTGGTTGTTGATGATAATGTGGACGGTACCACCGGTGGAGTAAGCGGGCAAGTTGGTGAAACCCATGGTTTCGTAAACAACACCCTGAGCAGAGAAAGCAGCATCACCGTGCAACAAGATTGGCATAGCCTTTTGGTATTCGCCAATGTCGTTTTTGTACTGTTGAATAGCTCTGGTCTTACCCAAAACAACACCATCCTCGGCCTCCAAATGCGAAGGGTTGGCGACAAGAGACAAGTTAACGTGCTTACCCGAGGTAGTTGGTCTCTTGTAGTTCATGCCCAAATGATACTTGACGTCACCACTTCCCTCGTCAAACTCTTTAGAGCCGGTAAACTCAGAGAAGATGGACTCGTTGGGTTTACGGACAACGTTAGACAACATGTTCAATCTTCCTCTGTGAGGCATGCCAATAACCACGTCTTCAACACCGTTCTCGACAGAGGAGTCGATCAAGGCCTTCATTCCAGGAATAATAGCCTCGGCACCCTCGAGACCGAAACGCTTATCGTTAGGGAATTTCGTGGCCAAGAAAGATTCGAAGGAGCAAGACCAGATCAAGCGGTCCAAGATCTGGCGCTTCTCGTCAACAGAGTACTTGAATGGCTGAGGGATTTCAATTCTTTGACGCAACCAGTCACACTGCTCTTTGGAAGGGATGTGAATGTACTCAACACCGTAAGAAGAGCAATACAATCTCTCGCAGGCGGCAATGATCTCTTTCAAGGACATGGACTTCTTGCCCTCCTCGGCGAAGCGAGGCAAGATTCCAGGACCAAGGGTTATCTGCTTGTCCATGTCAGCATCCGTAAATCCGTAGTGCTCCAACGTTAACTCGGAGGGTACGTGGCCCAGGGTGCCAAAACTGAGACCCAAGGGGTCGATCTGCGCCTTTTGGTGACCGCGAACTTGATACGCGCGCACAAGGAGCTGCACCTTCAAGTGGGTCACGACATCTTCGCTGTGAGGCTGCGCACCAGGGTTGAAGCCAACACCGGCACCGCCGGTTGGGACAGGCACGAGTGTAGGTGGTGCGGTGAACGCCGCTGAAGGCGCAGCGCCACCATCCAAGTTTTTGAAGTAGGCGTTCCATGACACGTGCACACTGCCAGGATCCTGGCGCCAGGCGTCGTACATTTCCTCAACATAGTTGCTGGTATTCAGCTGGAGAAACGAGTCAGTGGCCAAAAAGCGGGCGGAGGTCAAGCGCTGTGTTTGTGCCAACGCCAGCACCCTATGGGCGCGGGCACGGGGAATTGCTGTTCTGAATGCTCTAAGCATGTCCCAAAACTATATGCGGCGAGTGGATGTGATGGAATCCAGTTTGTGTTAAGGGAAGAAAACCGTATAGTTTTTTCCGTGGTGAGGAAGAGCCGGAGTAGTTATTTTTTTTTCTGAGTCTGATTTTCCTGCCCCGGGATTGGCGAGTCCCGCGGCAATATGACTGGCCGCGACATTTGTTTCCGGAGAGGCCCGGGACATTTGCCGGGCATACATGCCGTTTAGTATGTAGTTTTCTCGGATATCAAGTGACTAGAAAAAAATTAAAGACCAGACATTGGCTTTGAGTAGAATTCTTTGGTCTCCTTTGCAGTTTAGGGAGTCATGGAAGATGGTGGCAAGGCCCATAAATGGTTGCTGCTAGTTCTAGGTGTACGGATCTTCCGCGACCCGGCTCCGAGCCTTCTCCGATGCATCCCCGTTTGTCCATCGTTGCAAGCAAGTAATAAAGGCGGCTAATTTGGCCCCATATAGCGAATCAAATCAAACACTTTTATTGGGGGGGGGGGGCGAGGATGTATCAGGCATATTCTTTATACATTCATGTGAAGAAAGGCGTATGACACAATACAAGACAACTGTGGTTTCCGGTCTTTTAGGGCTTATTTGCAGTTACATTGGAAGCCATCTTCTTGACAATGACATTAATACTGTCTAAAAGATTGATGTTAGACTTCGGGTATTGAGTGCTGGGCTCAAAGTGCTGAAGATTAAACAGTTTCAAACTAACTTAAAGAATTGTATGCTGCTCAGTGTTTGTCGATTCTAGATTGTTCCTCTTCTTTTCCTGAAATGACAGACGCCGATCCATGCGTGTCGCGGCTTCGGTGCACTCCCCACTGGACTTTCGCACGTGACAACTTCCCCACAAGTCATCAACGTGGGGCAGTCCAATGAAGTTACTCATAATGTGATTGCTTGGGATTTCCACGTACCTGCATCAGGTATTAAACAGTGGCTGTTAAAGGCACATTTGCTGAAATTTTACCGAAGACATCACATGGCGATATTGCAGCAAGTAGATTATAGCGAGTACTTTTCAAAGTACGGAATGAGCATGATGTATAATATTTAAAAACCCGCTGCTCTGAACAAAGTAGCGTTGATGACTGGGGATTTAAACCCAAAATCAGCAGTTTTCATTATGTGTACTATAGGAGCGTTCTAGGGCATACATCTGTTCATGAGTAAGCACGCATTGATTTAATTAGTGGCGTTATTCGATTCCACATGGGAGATGGGTAGTAGGAGCCTTTTTAGTTAGTATTTCGTGGTCCTCTCTAGAATCTCATTTGAGTACATAACATTTAAATTAAGCCTTGCCTAGAGTCAATATAGTTGACCAAAACACATGTCTTGTTGTCTGAAGTGATTTCTGCGTATCCCTTACTGAATCTGAAGGTTGGCCAAACATTTATTGCTTTGGAAGTTAAAAACAATGAATACCTTGATTTGACTTTTGAAAAAAGACCACCTCAAAAAAAGAAGCACAAAACAAGACTGGCGCTCCCAACCCGTTCAAAATAATAGCAAGAGCCAAAGTTTCCTAGTCATGCTTTATAAGTATTTGTTAAGCGACCTCATTATTTGTCGAATTAACCAAGCCTGTTGGACTTTTTGTGATTTCAAGAAAATCTGAGAACCCTATTTCGCCGAGCCACTTGTTTATGTCTCCGGTGGCTAAATCTTGCCACACTATTCTATTAGACGTGAGTCTCGCGAAGGAAAGAAAAACCAATTCCTTACCTAAATCAAAGAAGCCTCAACACGGTTCCATTTGCCCTTTCATGCATCAATGGTATACTACTAGTCCTGAAACAGGATTGGCAAATTTTTGTTGCAATCGAAGTTTGTTCTGAGAGACAAAATAGACCCATTTTTATAATGGGAGACTTATGGTCTCAATACTAACGTGTCGTACTGTGTAGACTATATAATTCAATAAATGGATGTTGTTTGTAAATGTGCAAAATGTTCTTTCTGTCTAAAATACTCGCGTCCATCACAGTCAAGTCTGGAGACGACCTCATTTTCTTAGAATCTTGAAAAGACTAACATTCGGCTTCAAAGCCTGAAAAACTTGGAACGACTTCCTTAATTCTGGGCTCGGTATAGAAAACGATGGGGCTAAATAGACTGTGCAATGTCATAAATTTCTAAATTAAATTTGTAGTGGAATAATCTTTGAGCCCAAAGTTGGTTAGCTATTAGAAGGTTGACCCTTAAACACTTTTAGTCGACATGATGTTTGTCAATGCTTCTGAATTTTTCAAGAAAGATTAGCCAAGATTTCTCACATGCCGAAGTGAACAATTCGTCTCACCTCATGTATTTGAAGCTCAAATGCCTTCAAAATCACAACTGATATTTGATCTACAATGGGTTGCCTCCTTGCGAATTTCTCTCTTGCCCGATTGCTCAACATAGATCCTAGAAAAGTGCTCTTCTGCGCCTCGTGTCAATGGCAAGATCCTTTGCGGTAATCATACCTTGGTATCGGCCATTTGAAAACCGGCTTCAAAGTTTTGACGAATACCCAGGCACCGGCAGCACATTTCATTTATACCGCGAACAGAAGCAGCAACTTTTCTACGTCTTTCCATTTTGGAAAATTGTTATACCTGCAGAAGTATTCGAGACTTTCGTCATTCACTATGTGATATGTACATGGATCAAAGGAATTCCTGAGTCTTTCTCCTGAAAGCATTACAGTCCCTCAACCACTGTTTGTAGTTATTTAAGGAGTAGATTCTCTCCCCGTAGTAGTCGGGAACTGGATTGGAGAAAGATTGAGATGATGGATCTACCCTATTTCTCTGGACCCTCTGCAAGAAGTTCTGCTCTTTGACCATAAACTCTGGCAACTTCCTGCTGTTTTTCATGTTGAAAACCCGCACCCCAATCGAAGGTCCTGCAAGATATCCGGCTACGCCACCAATGATAACAACTCCACCCATCACCATGAACGGATCGATGCCAAAGATCGGCTTCTCGACGTCAATCTCTACGTTGCCCAAGTAGGTCAAGGTGGCAAATGCACCGGCAACACAGGTCAACGAAGAAGCCACAACATTAATACCCTTGCTTTCTTTGCGCAACTTGAAAAAGTCGACCCAGTTCATCTGATGGGCATGGCCCGTAGAGTTCAAGCGCACAGAGCTTCTAAGCGGATTTCTCAGCGCAAGCCTGCCGTAAATTCCAATGGTTCTGAACATCAGGATGTGAATATATATACTTTGTGTGTTTAAAGAATCGTAGTGGTGTGATCCGTGGCACTGAAAAAGACTCGGTCTTTGTTCTTGGGTCACGTGATGTGCCTGGATGGCCTTTCCCTCGTTTGCTTCCTTGAGATGCTCAATATAGACTGTGGCCGAATGAACAATAAATAAGAAAAATGAGAACATAAAATTTCAAACTTATTAAAGGTTTATTAAACTGGAGCTGAAAAACGTATAGGCTGTTGACGAGGTGCATCCTGAAGTCGGCAAGAGTCAAGGATCAATATCAAGAGCCAAGATAGGTAGAACATTATTCAAACAAAGCTAACTTATCAGACAGACTTTCTATCTCACACGTCAGGATTTTAATCTAGAGAGCGATTATATTGAGATTTGCTTCCTTTCAAAGTGCCTCCTGAAATAGCTTTGAAAATGATCTTTGCTACCCATAGCAGGTTTGGAAAGATTATTTGCCCTCTATTTCATTGCGAATGATGAAGAGATTGAGTGAAGAAAACATTCAGCAATGTTTTACAAATCACATGGCTTTGTTTTCATTCAAGCACGTACGGAGAATTTTACCCAGCAATAGCATTTCTGTAATCCAAGCATTGCTTTGATGATTCCTACTGACACTCACTATGAAGCAGGTTTCGAAAAAAATAAGTCCTCGTCAATACTTTGGGTATGTAAGATATGTACGCCATCTGTAATTTTGATTTTTTTTTATCGTTTGGGAGAAGTTTGCTAAACCCTCGGTTAGGAATGCCAGTTTGATGTGGATTGAAATTCAAGCGACGCGGCGATCTAACAACTTTTCACAGCCACTTGCTGGTTTCTTTGACTTATTACTGGATAAACGAAGTGAAGGTTTGGATTGTCTTCAAATAACCCCAGCTTGATTATTCCTGAGTACGTCGCGTCAATTTCATTTATTGAAACCATCGAATTTCACCACAAGAACAACGACCCGAAGATATTTCAAAACAATACATTCCCTTGTCGTAATTTGAAAAGAATACAGATATGGCTCAGAGTTGCCATTTTTTTGGAGTCCATTTCACAGACAAAATGAATGCACCCTAGGAACTATTGAAGCGCGTATAATCGCCTTCGGACTCAGTGAATCAAGCAGGTAATAACCGAGGATTCGCAACCAAAAGAGAACAAAAGGTTCCAGCTCTATATATTCGAGTGGCAATGGCTTTTGGCTCATAGTACTCGCCCTGGAAACATCATTTATACCATCTCTTGTCATAACTACGTCAGACCCGATTCGCGTCATTCCAAGAAATGTCGCGCGCGCGCCAAAACAAAAGGCGCGAGAAATGTCGTGTTGACCTCAGAATGCGGACACTCGCTTCGAAACAAAGACCCACAAAATTTCGTCCGTACCTTCGATAAGCAAACCAGCAAAAAAAAACACGCTGCTTTTAATTTGACTTAGCGAGCTCGGAAAAAAATACTCGACGCAGGTAGAAAAAAAATACATTACCACGTTCGACTTTGACCGTTGATTTCTGTGCATCGACTTGCAAAAAAAAAATAAGCAGACACCCAGAAAATCCCATTCACTCAGGCTTTATCAATCCCACGTGCCGTCATATTTCCAACCGTTGGCTGAAAACTTCTCAGATCGGCTCAAATTGTTCAGGGCGATTTTGCTGCAAACTATTTGTGTTTCCTTTTTTTGCTTCATCGACTGCTCCTCAGTTGCTATCTCATTGTTTACTCGTTGGACACAATAAACACCCACTGGAATTTCATCCTCTCATCTTCAAAAACATCTTCACCAGGATCCAATACAAGACAGAACAAGGTTTGGACCATCAACACCCAATTGGCCACCTGGATTTTGTACACAAACACAATCTCGTAGGCTAAATGAACGGTGTGGCAATGTACTCCGAACCAAATGGCCTTGGCGTTTCGGACGCCAGCAACGGTGCCCCGAACAACGGCCTTACGGCGCTGTCGGCACATGCCCCTCTGGCCCACGCGCCGGAAATTTCTGAGATTCCCTCTCCAAAGACGAAACGTGAGCTTGATGACCTTGTCTTGCGCTACCAGCACTTGCTCCGCTCCACCAAAGACGCCCGCGACAGCCACGATGCGTATGCGCGGCTTGGCAGCATCAATGACGTGCCTGGCAGCTCCACCGAGTTTGTCGACACGTATTTGCCCGAAAAACAGGCGTTGGAGCAAGCATTAGCTGGAGCCAGCAAGAAGTATGAAGAATACATTGCCGAAGAGGATGCGCTTTATTCGGACATCCTTAACTCCTTGGACGCCGGCAATGGTAGCGGCTTTGATGTTGCGCTCTTTGAAAAACAGATCGCCGGGTTGCAATTGTTGTCGCGGGACATCGACTTGCCGGAGGCTTTGCAGGTAGACTACGGGCTGATTTATCACAAGACCCACGGCAAAGAAACAGCGTCGTACGCAGCGGTCGCGGATCACATCATCGCGGAGTTTTTTCCGGCTAAATCGCCTGTGGACTTCCTCGCAAGGGCTCGCTCCGTTGGCATCGACTCGCCCAAAGCTGCACTGTCCACAGCTCCCCTCTCGGCGTCTTTGGGTAATTATTATACCGAGCAGATCATATCTGGTAAAATTTCTGCGCGAATCCAGGAATTGGAGAACGTGCCTGCCAACCAGGGCACCTTCGACTTTAGCGCGTCCACAGACGCGTCCTTGGCAAGCGACCACAAGATAAACGCGCTAATAGAGTTGAAGTCGCTTCAAGTGCTCGCGTTCCAAAAGCACTTGAAGAACAATTTTATTCGGAAGGTGGCTCTCTCGGCACAGTACGAGCTGAACGAGTTGAGCGCAAACCCTTTATCTTTGCAGGGTAGACGTGGCTTATACATCAGAGATAAGATCGATCAGCCTCATCCCCATCTCCTTGCCCAACAATTGGAAGACAAGTTCAAGTTAGAGGCTGAAGCTCGTAAACATATGTTGCACGTGAAGAAAATTGAGCTCATTCTACAAAATTCCAGACAAGTCCTGGATTATAGACTGGCTCGTTTAAACAAGCGAATTACTTTGTCCAAGTTTGTGAACAACTTCCATGTGACTACTGAGAAAGAAGAGTCTAAAAAGTTGGAAAAAACGGCTAAGCAGCGTTTGCAGGCGTTGAAAGCCAATGATGAGGAGGCTTACATCAAATTGTTAGACCAGACAAAAGATCACAGAATCACACACTTATTGAAGCAGACTAACACCTACCTTGATTCGTTGTCTAAGGCAATGAGAGTGCAACAAGCCGAGCAAGACGAGTTTCCTACCGAAGAGCCTGAGGACACAGCAGATGAACTCAGAGAAAAGATTGACTATTACCAAGTTGCCCACAGAGTCAAGGAAGAAATTACCGAGCAACCATCTATCTTAGTTGGCGGCAAGTTAAAGGAGTACCAGATCAAAGGTTTGCAGTGGATGGTATCGTTGTACAACAACAAGTTGAATGGAATCTTAGCAGACGAGATGGGCTTGGGTAAAACGATTCAGTCTATTTCTTTAGTGACTCACTTGATTGAAAAGAAGGGTGAAGATAAATTTTTGGTTATTGTGCCTTTGTCTACAATCACTAACTGGACGATCGAGTTCGAAAAGTGGGCCCCATCGGTAAGAATGATTGTTTACAAAGGATCGCCTCAACAGCGTAAGGATTTGCAGTACGAAGTCCGAACGGGCAGCTTCCAGGTTCTCTTGACCACCTACGAATATGTTATCCGAGAGAGACCTTTGTTAGCTAGGTTCAATTGGTCCCATATGATCATTGATGAGGGTCACAGAATGAAGAATGCAAATTCTAAATTATCCATCACTTTGAAACAGTACTACAGAACCAAGAATCGCTTGATTTTAACTGGTACACCTTTGCAAAACAATTTGCCCGAATTGTGGGCGTTGTTGAATTTTGTTCTTCCGAAAATTTTTAATTCGGTCAAATCTTTCGACGAGTGGTTTAACACACCATTTGCCAATACTGGCTCACAAGAAAAGATTGAATTGACTGAAGAAGAGAGTTTATTGGTCATTAGAAGACTCCACAAGGTTCTTAGACCATTTTTGTTGAGGAGATTGAAAAAGGATGTCGAAAAGGACTTGCCTGACAAGGTTGAAAAGGTATTAAAATGCAACTTGTCTGGCTTGCAGCATGTCATGTATCAGCAGATGATCAAGCATAATGCGTTATTCCTTGGTTCTCGAACTACCGGTACCAATAGCAAATCAGGAATCAGGGGTTTAAACAACAAGATCATGCAATTGAGAAAAATATGTAATCATCCTTTTGTTTTTGACGAGGTCGAAGATGTCATGAATGAGTCTCGGATGTCAAATGACTTTCTTTGGAGAACATCCGGCAAGTTTGAGTTGTTGGACCGAATCTTACCTAAGTTCAAGGCAAGTGGACACAGAGTGTTAATTTTCTTCCAAATGACCTCAGTGATGAACATCTTTGAAGATTTTTTAAGGCTCAGAGACATGAAATACATGAGATTGGATGGTCTGACAAAAGCTGAAGACAGACAAGACATGTTGAAAAGTTTTAATCACCCAGAGTCTGAGTATTTCTGTTTCTTATTATCGACAAGAGCTGGTGGTTTAGGCTTGAATTTGCAAAGTGCTGACACGGTTATCATCTTTGATACCGATTGGAATCCGCACCAGGATTTGCAAGCTCAGGACAGAGCCCACAGAATTGGACAGAAAAACGAAGTCAGAATCTTGAGATTAATCACCAACGACTCTGTGGAAGAAGTTATTTTGGAGAGAGCGCACCAGAAGTTAGATATTGACGGGAAAGTAATCCAGGCCGGTAAGTTTGACAACAAATCTACAGCAGAGGAACAGGAAGAGTTCTTGAAGAGATTGTTAGATGCTGAGCAAGGTGATAGAGAAAATGAAGAGAATCAAGCATTGGACGACGATGAGCTTAACGACATCTTGGCTCGTTCCGAAGAAGAAAAGCAATTCTTCACAGAGATGGACACCAAGAGAATTATAGAAGAAAAAGTGCAAGCAAGACAAGGAGGTTACGTCAACCGGTTGATCACAAAGGATGAATTGCCTGAAGTATTTACTGAGGACATTTCTCATCACTTCATCAAAGATACGAAGGAGTTAGGAAGAATGAGAGACAAGAAGAGTGTCAAGTATGATGATGGTTTGACCGAGGAGCAATGGCTCATGGCTATGGATGATGACAATGACACTGTCGAAGACGCCATTCGTCGCAAAGAAGAGAAGCGGGCTAGGAGAAAAAGAAGGGGTGAATCCGACAGTGACTCTGAAGACGAGGAAGAACATGCTAAAAAGCGCGGCAGGCCCCCCAAGAAACGGGAGGAAGATGATGATGGCGTTGTTGATGGTGATGCAGACGAAGTATCAAGTGACCCTATGATTGAAAAGGGCTTGGAAATCCTAGATGGAATATCTGAGCTTCGGGCTGAGAGCGACGGACATAACATCTCAGACATTTTCTTGAAATTGCCGTCTAGAAAGTTGTACCCCGACTATTTCCATGTGATTAAAAAGCCGATTTCTCTCAATCAAATCCGCAAGCAACTCAAGCAAGAAAAGTTCGAGACTTTTGACGACTTCTTGAGTCAGATCAAGTTGATGTGCTTGAATGCGAAGACATACAATGAAGAGGGCTCATGGGTTTATGAAGACGCTACGACCATTGAGAACTTTGTCGACGCGTACAGTTGAAATTTTTGTTGGGCTTCGAGATTAAGTCAAATTGGTCAATCTGAAAGAACCGGCAGGTATAAATTGCTGAAGCATTTTTCGTGTGACGGCGCTCATGTGGGCCCATTCCCAGATGGTGTTCTTGGTGAACATAGCATCGGGGATGTAAAGTAAAAATTACAAAGTGTACTATATTTAAATTGAAACGAATCAAATCAGTCTCTGACTATTACCACATGCTGCACAATAAACTCTCAATGGGTGCCAAATTGTAATTCTGTCAAGGGATTATTCACACGACCGGTGCTAGAGTTACGAAGAGGTAATCTCTGCACAATGGTCAAGAAAAGAGAAAACACCAACTTTATACAAACAAGCACACGTTCTTCAACTTGGATTGGAGTATTCTTCTCGAATCTGGTGAATGGGGGGACCTTACTGAAAACTGCGCAGCTGCATATTCATATGGAACACACTATAAACAGAAACCAAGCAAAAAGACAATAGAGTAAGGGCATTGCATATTCTAAATGAACCTTCTTTGCCTAGGCCAAGATCCAACTAAATCAATCAAGTGCTGCTTGCACATGATCCTTCTTCGGCTCTTATGAAGAGAGATGGCCTACATCCAGACAATGCGTCGCAAGTGCCGTTATTAATCCCCCTATAAGAGCTTCTTGATAAAGTTACAGACAAAAGAATTCGGAAATTGGAGACCGCGCAGTTATACCCAGAAAAGCCTACCGACTGTGACGGAACAGACGGTTTTACCTACGGCTCACTTCGCTCTAATCCCAACTGCTACTAGCCCTAGCCGAAGCGAAAGAAAAAAAAAACAGTCACACGCGCGCACCCGAATGAAGATGTTAGTCACATGATTTTTCTCGCTGTGCAATGCCATCTTCGCGCTCTTTTGTGCAGGCCAGTGCAAAATTCTCGCACTACCGTATAAAGTCTTCCAAACCAGTCCAAGCTGGCCCAAACTTTTTCATCCATTAAGCAGCAATGAAGTACATTCAAACCGACCAAATCTTGGAAATCCCAGAGGGCGTTACCGTCAACATCGATGCCAGATCCATCAAGGTCACTGGCCCAAGAGGTGTCTTGACTAAGGACTTGAAGCACATTGACGTTACCTTCGCCAAGGTTTCCGACAAGGCTATCAAGATCACCGTCCACAACGGTGACAGAAAGCACGTTGCTGCCTTGAGAACCGTCAAGTCTTTGATTGCTAACTTGATCACTGGTGTCACCAAGGGTTACAAGTACAAGATGAGATACGTCTACGCCCATTTCCCAATCAACGTTAACGTTGTTGACGTTGACGGTCAATCTTTCGTCGAGATCAGAAACTTCTTGGGTGAGAAGCGTGTCAGACAGATCAAGATCTTTGATGGTGTCACCGTTGAGCAGTCCGCCACCCAGAAGGATGAGTTGATTTTGTCTGGTAACTCTTTGGAGTCCGTTTCCCAGAACGCTGCCGACATCCAGCAAGTCTGCAGAGTCAGAAACAAGGATATCCGTAAGTTCTTGGATGGTATCTACGTCTCCGAGCGCGGCTTGATTGACGCTGCTGCTTAAGGCATTTGAAGGTTCTACGAGCGCCGCCTTCTCCGGATGCACGGCTTAATACATTTTCTTCACTTTACTTTTTTCGGGGTTCCTTGCTGGTATATACGAATACGGCTCTTTTACGGTTTTACCCTGGTCTCCGTGGATGCGTTATAGTGCTCAATACAATAAAAGAGCCACCGACGATCTACTGTAGAATGAGACTTGAGGTTGTCACTAATGCTTTCTCCGTCTAGTTGGAAGTATGCAAAATGTTTGTCTTATCGTATCTTGTGATGCTGGTGAATCAAATTTTGGTGATGATTTCAAGTCCTAGGAAAGTTATTTTCTTACATTGTCTGTCAAGCTTGGTGTGGGGGTGCAGGTGCACCCCTACATGAAACAGGACATGACCAGTGAAGAAGTAACATGCGGGTCCCGGCAGGGTGGGTCACGTGGTAATAATAATGAAGATCTTGTCACGTGACTGGTGACATTCTTGACTCTGCTCCTAGTCTATTGCATCTTCAAGAATCCCTACTCTTCCGCCATCATGATCCCGCTTACCAAAGTTGCTTTTCTTGGGCCGGAAGGTACATATACGCACCAAGTATGTAACTTGAAACTGTCGTGAATAAACACTCTACCCACCGCCAAAGCACTAACACCCAGGCACTCATTCAACAGTTTGGAGACGACCCCGATCGTGTCCAGATCTTTCCGCAAACTTCCATAAACGCTTGCTTCGATCAGATCAATGCCAGGCGTGTGGACTACGCGGTCGTCCCGCTCGAAAACTCAACTAATGGGCAGGTCGTGTTCACATATGACTTGCTAAGAGACTGGTTCATCTCCTGTGACAGCCAGAAAGCCCCCGACTTTTCCGTTGTGGCGGAGCAATTTGTGGCCATCCATCACTTTCTCTTTTCAAAAGCAGAGGACTTGTCGCAGGTTGAAAAACTCTATTCCCACCCGCAAGTCTGGGGCCAAGTGGGCGAGTTTCTCCAGACTGAAAAGTTTAACGGCAAGTGCAACCGGATCGACACCTCCTCCACGGCACAGGCGGCCGAGAAGGTGTTTGAGGATGCCACGCATACTTCTGCTTGCATCAGTTCGGAAATGAGCGGAAAATTGTACGGCTTACCCACTATAAAATCTGAAATTGAGGACCTTAAGGGCAACACCACCCGGTTTTTGGTGCTTGGCTACGGCGAAATGCTCCACGGCGAAGCGTCTGTAAATCAAGATATCAGCAAAAATGCAGAATCGCAAGATGAGAAGGACCATTGCGTCACGTCGCTCATGTTCATGTTAAACGACAACGACCCCGGGGCTCTCTGCGAAGCGTTGAACGCGTTCAAGATCCACAATGTAAATCTCACATCGATAGCCTCGAGGCCTTCGAAAGTGACTCCTTGGGAGTACGTGTTTTTCGTTGAGGCTGAGGGGCATGAGGATATGCCCGAGTTGAAGAAGAGTGTGAAGCACTTACATGAGCATTGTCAGAAGGTGGCCCTCTTGGGTCTGTTTGTGAGGTCATGGAGGTACAAGAAACACTAGACGCTGGCTTTCAGGCGAAAGGTATGCAGACAATGTAACAACTCGGAGAGACATACGACAGATGGTCATGTCGCAATCAAATACGGTTTCAAGTGCTTGTTCAGGTCATACGGTTACTAATATTTGCGACTCGTATGGGCATTGGCGAGCAATCTACTGGGCCGCGTCCTAATCCATGATTCCTGAGAGAAACAGTATCAACGCCCTTGAATCGCCTTCACGGATTGTCCTTTGTATTTGGCCTGGCCAAGAAGACATTGACTCGTATGGTAGAGTCACATATATAGCGGTCTGAGTGGCATGGAAAGCGTTGACAGCGCACCAAAGGATTTTGGCTAAATACCTGCGGCACCCAGCTATCCTGGCGAAAATGAAGGTTTCTTCACTTCTACTCATTGGAGCTCTACGTCGGAGAGCCACGGCTCGTCGAGTGGCGCCACGTAGACCCCAACACGGTTCTCACAGAAAGAAAATATCAAATACCCGTATAAAACACCCTGGGACTGACGCGGCAGTCCCGTCGAAAGAATCTACGCGCCAAACTTCTGGTACGTCCAGTCCTTGTTATCCAAGGGGCACACCGGCCTGGACTTGAGCCATCTCTGGATACAATGCAGGTGGAATGCATGGTTGCAAGTTCCCCACGCCGCCACGCACTGGTCGGACGAGTTGTTGATGCTGTTGGGCTCGCACTCGATACATGGCTCCATCAAATGGTTGCGGCATATGGCGCACGTGTCCACCACAATGTCCCACGACCAAAACGCCACCGCGGTCCACTTTTTGACCTCAAACCGGTTTTTCTTCTTGGCAGCCAAGGGCGCTGCTGCGGTAGAGTCTATGACCATCTCCGTCTGTGCATCCGCCGGGTCCATCGGATGGTCGTGGTCCAAATCAAGGCCCGGCTGCTCGGGCCCGTCGATCTCGATGCGGTCATCATCGTTCATCTTGGAATATACAGGACACTGCAAGAATCTGGTCTGATTTTGAAGCCTTTAGTAGAATCTTTTGGTGTCAGCTTGGGCACGAGTAATTCACCACTGGGGTTGTGGTTGCGAGGCGCACTTACAAATCAAGACGGCGCGGTCCTCTAGTGCCAGCTTGTGCCTGCATATTGTATAACTGTAACAAAGTGGTTGGCAAAACATCAAATTTAAGAAAAATCAGCGAAAGGGAGACTAGAGATTGGCTCTCAGCTGAAGAAGGGCCAGTTGACTACGGTAGCTCACTTGTTTTTTCGAAATTATTGTGTTTTGGTATTTCTACTGACAGATTTTATTTACCGACAGGGGTCCAATATTCCAATTTCTTTTTCTAATTGATGCGAAAAATAGAATTAGCGAACTGACTCTCGTGGTAAGACACCGACACCATCAGCCTTTTATAAAGATTCTTCTTACATTTTCATTATTAAAATCCCAGAAAAGCCCAATCTGGTCCTAAAACATGATTGTTTCAATGCAAACCGTTGTTTTGTTCCCCAATCGGGCGAGGTCAGAATGCCAAAGCTACTTGTTTATATGATTCGTTTGAGCATTTTTTTAAATAGTTCCAGCCTATGTGACCCAATTTGTCAAACTTAAGGCAATAGTGGATCCAATAACGAAAGCTCCCTGCGCAAAATAGTGTCGTCAATGAATTATTTAGAAACTATGGTTCATTCCAGTTAACCCTTGGTCTTTGACCTCATAACAGAGCTTCTGCCCTTTCAAACGCGACCGAAGGCCAATCAATGAGGTCTAGATGGGGGACTTTAAAAAAGCTGAACAGACTCTTTAGAAAAAAGTGGCAATTAAACAGACTTGAAGTCATATTGCATTATGATTTTACGTGTTCTTTGAATTGACTATTAATTGTCTCGCCCCGATAGATTCAAAACACACATTCTTTGAAATTGCCATCAGGAGTAGTAATGAAGAAACGCGCCGTAGATTGAACCAGCGGTAATACCGAGCGAGACGTAGAATGCCATTAGTGCCATTGGCATTCTAGCTTGCCACTCATGACGAGCCCAATTCTGAAGTGTTTGGAAAAATTGCCGGTTGATTGGGTTCAGTTCATGCCAATCGAAAGAGACTGAGCCGCTGCCCCAGTTTAATTCAAATGAGTAGCGCTAGCCGAGTAATACCCTACCAATTCACAGGCTTACACATCATATAACACTCATTGTATCAGAATGAGCATTCTTGATCAAGAACCGTCAGCTCAGGATTTTACTGTGAAATCCCGATTATATTTCCCTCTACTTTTCGTCTGAAAGGCTGAGGCACGGGTGCACAGTGCGCCCTCTCAAAACACCATCTAGATCCCAAGCGCTCATTCAAGTATCTTTATCATGTCTGAAGATCTCATAACATCACTATACCCTCCGCCTCCACCCTACTACAAATATTTTACAGCCGAGAACTTGGCAAAATATGAGGATTGGAAATCCGCGGGTCAAGACGCTCCGCTTCCAAGCGAACTACGGCTACAGGTTCCACCAGAAGTGCCATCTGCAGACCAGTACAGGGGTTACGGAAGTGTATGGTCGCTCGAAAACAAGCTCCCGTCCTTGAAAGATCTGGGCTGGCGCCAGCTATATCGAGATGAGGACGAGACTATCACACTGAAAGCCAAGATAGAAGAGCTTCATAAGCTCTTGGATTCGCTTTTGCTCAACTTCTTTGAGCTCGTGGCATCTGTGTCCGTAGAGCCCGAGAAATTCTATGTGAAAATCGAGCATCTTAAGCTCATATTGATTAACATGAACCATCTTCTTAACACTTACAGGCCTCATCAAACGCGCGAAAGCTTGATCATCCTTCTACAGAGCGAAATCGACAAAAAGAAGGCAGAGATATCAGAGATGGATGAGGTTACAAAAGATGTCAAACAAATCATTCTGAGCTTGATGCTGCAAGAACCAGAGGCAGCTGAAAGCAAAGAGCAGGCACCAATTGAATCAGTGAGTGAGTCTGATTTTGAGCGGGGGAAGAAACTTGAGATCTTGGCGAAGCTCTTGGCACAGAGGAGTCAGAACAGTTAGGAAGTCAGGGTGGCTTTGAAGGCAAAAAAAAAATAATAATTCAGAATCTCAGATGGGGCTCGTATCATCCATAGACAAGAGCCACACACTGAGTTTCCAACAGCATTGCAAGCCAAACACGACGAGACTAAGTATGGGCAATGTATAGTCTATAGACCTTTTTATTTCTACTTCAACAAGTTTATAAGGAATAGACTACAAGAAATGGAGATCAGACTAGACAAGCCCGAGACCAGCAGCAGCACTCAGCTGATACGCTTAGGATTGTTTCAGTCACACTACATACATTACAATGGCTTCGCGAAACGAGGATGCAGACGGTCAAAGCCAGGACATAGCTCGCCAGCGACAACTGTTTGACGAAACGAGTCGCAAAAAGTGTGATATGAAATCCCAATGTGTAATGTGAGCAGATCAAGTCAGAGCTGAATGTTTTTGGATATGTTGGGTACACATGGTGCCCTTTTTGGTGGAATGACGAATGAGAGCAACAAACCTTGCCGAGCCACACGAGCACCACAGAAAACAGGAATCAGGTCTTTAAGAGCAGCCAGTTTTTGCGCGGCAACCTAGATTAGATCCAAGAGGACGTCTGTGCCCGACACCGGCCCACTCGTGGCCTTTCCCGGACGAGCTTCATTCGCATTTGTCTTTGGTGCGAGATCAAAGAGGCCCATTATGTCATTGCCGGCGCTCTTCCCCCCTGCTGGAGCCGCCGCAAACAAGTCTGCCAACTCGTCGATCGCAGAAGCCAGCCCCTTCGTGTTGCTGCCGTCGTCGTCATCGAAGTCAAGCAAGTTCTCGTTGCGCGCATTGCTGGCGATCTCGTTTCGCGCCAACGCGGCCAAGTCGTCGATACCGGCGCTGCGGTTTCCACTTCCGGAGGACTGTTTGACTCTTTCGTAGGCGTCTGGGTCGATGAATGTCGCCGCGGGCTTGTGGAATACCGAAGCCAACGTCCCCAACTCGCGCATGAGCGCGTCCAACACAGCGGGGTTGAAAGATGCGACGACGTTCTTGATTGGCGGGAGTGGCGCCGCGGCAATGAGGGCCTGCGTAGGCGCGTCTGCGGACGACAACAAGCGCCAGTAGATGTAGGCACGGTCACGCACGTCGGCGGCGTCGCAGTCGCGCGTCGCGGTCTCCAAAACGGTTTGCAAGACGGCAGCAGCGGCGGCTGAAGGAGCCGCGAGGCTCACCTTCACTACTGCTGTGAGCAACGCGAGCTGTAGCAGGGGCTCGCGGGAGAGGAAGGACTCGACCATTGGGCGCAACTGGCCCGGGACGTCGGAGAAGTACCGCGGGTACTCGCCGAGCAAGAAAACGTGCGCGGCCTGGGAGTGGGGCTCGGTGAGCAGCGGCGCGTGGCGGGCCACGACGGGAACGATCAAGGTGACCAAGTCGTTGCGGCGCGGATACCTGCGCAAGACCTGGGTCAACACGGCCACGGCCTCGTTCACAATGAGTGGGCCACCGCGCAGCTCAAGGAGATCTACCAACAGGTTGACAGCAGGCACCACGGCCGAGGGGAGCTGGATCGCGACGGCGCCGATGGCGGCGACGGCACGGGTAACCAACACGGGCTCGATCTCCATGGCGTACTCGCGCAACTCGGCCAAGAGCACGGCGCAGTTTGCGTCGCACGCGAGGCGCACGACAATGGCCAACTTCTCGAGCTTCAAGTAGAGCGGGTCCAGGTAACGGAGGAAGAACACGCGAAGCTCGCGGGCCAAGACCTGCGGGTACTTCTCCAAGACGATGCGGATGTTGCGGAGGCCCACGTACTGCGCCTCCGGAATCGCCAGCGACACCAACGAGACCATGGGCGCAGCGAGCTTCTTCAAGAACAGCTTCCGCGTGGCCTCGTTGAGGCTGTCGAGGTGGTGCACAATGACCTTGATGGCAGCCAACACCACCGCCGGGTTCGCGTGCTGGAGCTGCGGCACGGAACGCTCGACAATGTGGAGCGCCTCCTGCGCAGCCGTGGGCTCGTACTCGGCCAAGCACGCGAGGATGGTGATGCGCCCCCACTCGGTGCACTCGTTCAAGCACGCGAGAAACACGCGCACCAACGGCGCGTCCACGCGAAGCGGCACCACCAGCGGGTCGCGGTTCATGTCGGCGATCTCAAGCAACGCACCCAACGCGTTCGCAACCACCATGGGGTTTGGGTCGTGCACGAGCTGCTGCGCCATCTCCAAGAAGCCGTGCTCGACGCACATCTGCGGGCTCAAGTCGAACAACTTCGCCACGCACACCGCAGCGGTCTTGCGCACGTACGGGTTGTCGTCCTGGAGCGTGCGCCGGAGCGGGATCTCCATATAGTCGACCATCTTGTCCACGCGGATGCAGCCCATGGTCCGGATGGCGAGTGCCCGCACGAGGGGGTTCACATCCTCGGTGTCCTGGACAAACGTGTTCACGGCCAAGATACAGAGCTCGGGGTGGCTCTTCGCGTAGTTCATCAAGTACAAGTACACCAACTTCTTCTGCTCCAAGTCGTGTGTGGCGATGTTTTTGAGCACGTCGGGGAAGAGCGCCAGCACGTCTTTGCCCACGGTCATGGCCTGGATCGTGCGCTCGATCGCGTCCTTGCGCTCGAGCTTGTATTGCGACACAAGCCCGGCGCGTAACTCGTGCGCTTCGCCCTTGCGGGGGCCCTTGAGAAAGTGGAGGATTTTCTTCTCGAGCAGCATGGGTTTGGAGAAAGGTGAGCTGGCGGAGCCAGGCAAAGTTATCGCGTAGACTTGGTCACGTGATACACTACCTCCGGCAGGCCCGTTTCTGTTTCTGTTCAGCGAGAATGGCGGGCGGAAAGAATGGTAGACGGATACTGGTGGGCCCGAAGAAGGGCCGTGTATATGATACTAGCCAATTGCGTCTCGATTGTCTTTTTTTTTTCTTTTTTTCGTGTGGTCTTGGGCGACGGGGCCTGATGGTTTGTGCAGGACATACTATAGAGTCGATGGTTCGGTGATTGGTGGTATCTTGGGGGAAAAAAGAATCTGGCGGATGCCTATTTGATGATGACTCGTTGTTTGATGTTGATTGTTTGATCACTGGTTTCTATCGACCACGAGGATTCATTAATGGCCAAATGAAGATACGTGATAGTGATGGGTAACGGTGATTGACAATAATCATTGATAACAGTGATTGAAATAGTGCCTCATATCCATCATTGAAGGCTCATTGATGCTGAAGATTATCCGATGATAAATCATGGCTGATTGATGATTATCTTCGGCTCTTTTCGGAACATGCAATGAGTCCATGATCGCCACGGCTTCCGAGGCACCAAGTAAGCAGCTGTCTAATAGAGTTCCCGCGCTTTTGCTTGCCT
The DNA here is from genome assembly GCA_939531405.1 of Metschnikowia zobellii. Taxonomy (NCBI): domain Eukaryota; kingdom Fungi; phylum Ascomycota; class Pichiomycetes; order Serinales; family Metschnikowiaceae; genus Metschnikowia; species Metschnikowia zobellii. Next base: position 2,580,731 of record OW618028.1, read on the forward strand.
ATACCTTGAAACCACTAGAGACAGCGTCAGATCCCGCAGCCGCCTAAATAAACATCCATTCGTATTACATATATCCTATAGAAAAATCTTAATCAAAGGTACTCTACGCAAGAAGTTGCCGCTGAATTGTGAATGGAGGAGAGACACCAAACAATTCAATTGAAAAAGAGCTACCCATCAACATCTTTTCAAGGCAGTATACTGAATTACCTTTGATTTTTATTGAAAAAAGCACACACGTACCCGATGCAAACTATTGGTGCCGCTAACTGCAATGCTTCTTATCTCAGGCCCTGAGTTCCACTAGGCCATGTCCATGACTGGAGCAGCTCCAAGTATCGCGCTAGTCTTTGTGAAAGGTGGAGTGTCGCCTTTTCATGCACTTGTTGATCTGTTTATTGGTTTTGATTCAACACGTAATGTGCCCACTAGAACAGAGTGATTCAAAAGTACTTATTTGGTTGGTTATCGCAGTTTTATCAAAACCACACAGGGCCCCGTTTAGGTTCATTCCGCTTCAGTTTAAAATCAAATCACTTCCGCATGGCGTTTGATAGAAGAAGCAGGTGCCCAGACACAATGACTTCAGTACGACTAAGTGCGTCTTACCGAAGAAGAAACAGGTACTTTTCAAGGCCTGAGTGAACTTTTCAATTATGTCAGACCCCGTACGCGCTAGAGTTCTTTTCAAAATTGTTCAATTAGGGCTTGAATAGCGGGCACGCCCAGCATAATAAACCTGTTTTTTTTTTCCATTCACTTCCGCATGTTTGAAATGAGAATCTTAATTGAACAACCCCCAGTCACAGATTTCGAAAGTCGACGCAGCCTTTCTGATTACGCCGTACGCCTGGCCCAAAACCGGCTCAGTGCCTTTGATGGCGGTCTGGGCCTTCTCGAAAAAGGCCTCCTGACTGATTTCCCCGGACTCGTGTGGGACAGTCATGGTGATGAGTACATCTGATTGAGCTTTCACAACTTGCAACAAACTAATGTACATGAATAATTTTGTTGTTTCTGTCTCCTGCTTCGAGGCGGCGGGCTTGACCATGAAAGTGTGCACGTTGGCTTGTACTTCTTCGTTAAAGAATGTCTCTAAAGGTGCTAGGTATAAAGGCGCCTCATCCAAGATGTCACTTAAGTGCACAGATATGATTTCAGGAAGCGTGGGCTCGTCTACAGTCTCAAGCAAGTCCACAATGAGCGCCTGATCCAACTTGTTGACCTGCTCTAGCAAGTATACCTCCTGTGTATCGGGAACCTCCCGAATATCGGACACATCAATCGCGCCCTTTGGAAATAAAGAAGAGATTGCTCCGCCATACAAGTGAACTTTTTCAGATTCCATTTTCTTGAAGTTGTGTGAAGACGCAAAAACCAGGGCTAATTAGATGCTTGGTGAGATCGAGAGATGTGTACGTGTAAGCCTCAAAGGCGTACTAGTGCGTCTTGAAGCAGCAGAAACATGGCGCGCCCATGAATAAATTACCTGATTTTATGTATGATTCATTGTTAAATCTTCTACATTTACCATCATTCCATATAGTTGACAAATCTTTTACATGATGGCAGCGTGAAAAGAGTTTCTCAAATAGGTTTTGCTTGTGCAAAGAAGACAAAAATTAAGAATTCCTTAGCCAAAAAATTGCCGCCCCACTATTTCAAACATGTTCACATTACACTACTCAGTGTGATCCTAGGGAGACGCTAGCGACCATTTCGCCTTTAAACAAAGTCACAGCCCTGCGGGAGGGGTCGTCGTTTAATATTAAGACTTGACCGAAAACCCTTCAGCTTCATGGTCCCACTTCCACTTGAAAATAAAATTGTTATGTGAGGCCCAGTTTGAGTCTCCGTTCACGCAAAAGTGATTTTAAGAAACTTTACTGTGCAAAAAATTGAGGCGCGTGCCTCGGCGGTCTTATGCAATATGTGCATGCAGCTGAGGTATACATAGCTTGCATACAACGGTTCCTAAAAGATACATTCATAAGAAGCCATAATAAACTATAGTATACCTCAATAAAAAACATACTTCATTACTTCTTCTCCTTAGCTTTGTTCAATCCATCTCAGCAAATGAAGAGTTGATCGGATTCAATTTAACAAGGCTCCTAACTGTATACCAAGTGGCATTTTTGACCCACCTCCTGCGATTATCACGGCAGAATTGGGGTTCGACAAACCTGATTACATCTTGATTGCGAAATTTTAGCCTTTTCAACTAATTTAAATTGTTAGGAGATTCAACACCCTATAATAGAGGGCCATCAAGAACCATCATTTCCTATTTATCAAGTTTTGGAAAACAAATTTCCTAAACAGTAGTGAAAAAATTAACTCAGCTATTTCAAGTTCCCTTAGTTAATTTTCACCGACGCAGGCAAATAATCAAGGTTTATGCTCGACAAACAAAACCTCGAGCCATTAAATCTTTTAGGCAGTATAGCTATTCTAGAAAGGAACAGATATGGAGAGAAAGATTTTGAGGGCAAATTCGAATATCATCTTTTTGGAAACCACTTCTCATATACTTTGAATTTAGCTAGTTTGACGAACTGCCGGATTCACTTTGCTCATGCCAGTTTTGCGGTGAATCGTTCTGTACGATCGCTCATTATTCAAACCCATAAAAAAGTCCATTTGAATAATTTGGAAGCGGGCAAGTTATTGGAAATTTATTTCGAAGAATATAAATAGATGATTGTACTGATGTTTGAAAATACGATTAAACCTACATGTGATGCCTCAGTTCATGTGATACGCGGTAAAATTGGCATTCAATGTATGTTTGTATCAGCAGCATCGTACAGTGCACTTTTGGTTCGAGTTTCACGGCCCACCGCCACCCTTGGTTTTCACCAACTTCGACTCATTCAAAATTTTGACAATATCTTCAGCGACTTCGTTTTCTAAGACAATATCCAGAATTTTAGTTCGCAAAGCAGCCAAACCCCCGTGTTGATCTTTCTCTGCAAGTTCATCGATAATTTGGCCAACGGTTTGTCGATCAACGCCAACATCTTTTGCAATTTTACATACAAAGTTGACAAAAGTCTTCTTATACTTCCATAAACTGCTCTGGTCATACCTCCACTTGGCCCCATGCACTTTGTCCCTTTCCAATATTGATGGGCTTCCAGGTTTCGAAATAAAGTACTCCTCTAATAAAGAACATATAGAAATATTCTTTGGTAACATCTGAAATTCTCGAGTTTTAAATCGGTTTTCCACAGTTTTGGGAATAGTGTGATATCTTGAATTGGATTCCCTCTTTTTCCTCTTTCGGGCATCTGAATATTCATCATCCAGCGATTGACTGTTTGAAGGAATTTCGGCCACAGAACAAAATTCCTCTAAAAAACCAAGTTTAACATCCATGTTGAGCTGCATGCTCGTTAGTTTGTCTAAAATGTTCTTTTCAATCATCTCTATTCTTTCCGTCAAAGCCAAAAAATCTTTCTTTGCTTGCACATGCAAATGTTTGAGAAGCTTGTCGGTCTGTTTTGATGACAAGTCAGTAAACATGCTATGAATGTCGTTATTAATGTAATTTCGTATGATAATCGGTATTTGGTCATTTAATTTCTGAAAATGCCTCAACTGATTGGAATTAAGTACATCAATTCCCATCTTGACAATATCAATCTTCAGCCCTATCACTGGGGCAAGTATATCAGCAACATCTTGCATCTCAGGAGTGTCACTGAAGATGGAATTATTTTTCAGACTATTCGCAACCCTGGCTTTGAGATTGTGAAAAAGTGGATTATTCGTAATAGGATGGGTGGAATAGATAGAGTTTGGTGCCAAATCTACTAATAATGTCAAATCCTGAAGAATGATTGATCTAAACTGACGAAGCATCTCAAGAAATAAAGGTGCTGTACCATCTCTTTCATTGACGCTAAGATGTTCTTGATCAGTTCTGTTATTGACATCCTGAATAGCTTTTTCAAGCCATGGAAATATCATGAGCTGTAGCTCTTCCGGGACTTCAATATTGCGAGGAATGTAATATGGCTCTGTCGCTTTAAATCCTGCCGAAAAATGAATAAATTCATGGGCGTATGAAGAGATGTGAGCGCTTTGAAGCACATCGAGATTCCATCGACCAGCACGTCGAATTTGAGACTCATTAACCAGACAGGCATTTGCCCTAGCAGAATTGGTGTCTCTCCCGATATACGTCTTTTTTGAGGACTCCATTCCAATACTACTAAGACACATCGAAACTAACTTACTCGCGTAGCTAGAACTGATGGGTTGATGAAGCTTTGACTCCGAACTTGATGCGAAAAGGACTTTAGGATCATACCAGCTTCTTTTATCCAAGAAGTTTAACGAGTTTTTACCTGAAAGCGGCCCATAAAGATCATGGAAATCAAACCGGTACCAAAGTGACATCGCAAATGAAGAAATAAGACAAATTTCAACATTCTTATTGCGACATACCCCCAGAATCCCAGGATTAGAATTGGGGCACAAATTATTCTCAATCTCGAACTGAAATCCTAGTATCGGAACAGATCCATGTGAAGTCTTCTCAACACTATAAATTGAATCAGAAAGTTCCAAAGCAAGCTTGTTCAGACCACGGAATAATAAATGATGCCCTAACAAGAACTCCAAGTTTGCATTTATCCCATCGTAAATATCTTTTTTTTTACGAGAACCCGTTAATTCAAGCATATTTATCATCATTCTTTTGCAATCCAGAATGGTATATTTTTTGTGAAACATTTCGGCTCTGTTTTTGTTCCAGCATTTTCCCTTTGCTTCGTTGCGTAAGGTTTGTATCTTCTCTTGACAAAATTGATTTACCAATCCCATATCTGGAATTGAATACCAACTGCTCACTAATTCCGTTGATCGTTTCTGATTGTTTTTTATGCAAGCCGTTTTGAATATCCCTAAACACATTTGCAAGGCAAGCAGAGCACTTTTGAAAATCAATATTGTTGAGGGTGTCACTTTATTTCTCCTTGATGTGGGCTCGACATCAACTATTTGAAACATATCTTCAAGACAGTGCAACATCAACTTACCATCAACAGTGAAATCAGATACATCACCACCCGTATTTTTGGCAGTGAAAAGTACATACCGGGCGATCTGGTATGTGTAAGCTTTTTGTGTGTCTGGTTTCCATTTCTTATTGCAAGCAACAACACAAGGAGGATATTGCAAGACTGTGTTCACAAATTGGAAAAACTTCTGTTCTCTCGGGCTAAGTTTTCCTAGTGCCTTTAGCTGAGAATGATACTTTTCCTTTACTTCGACATTACCCAAGAGAATTTTTGGGTATATGATGCTGTCTATGTAACTTAAAATTTCATCACTGACTTTAGTCTCTCTCGTTTGAAAAATTAACTTCATGAATTCTTTATCCCCCGCTTTATCCAACGATTGATCAACCACTACCAAATCTGGAGTCGGGACCAGATTGGATCCGCCTTGATTTGATTGGAAACTCTCGGATGTAGAAGTTCCAAACCGATTATCAAACTTCAAAGCCTTTTCATTCTTTAGATTGTCTTCACTATCCGAATCGAATTCTTGTTCCATGTCTAGTACATTTGGCAGAGAGTGGTCTACGTCAGTTGTCTCTTCCGAAATTCTTGATTCCATCATCTTCAGGCTTTCAGTCTAAATTTCAATCTCAAAATCAAAAAAAATGAGAGTTCTGGTGTGAATTTTGACACCATAAAGGCTGTCGACCACTGAACAAGTATAAATACTCATATAATTATTTCATTGTCAAGTAAAGCATATACATAGCGGTGTGTATATAAGCTTGAACCGTTGTATTTAATATTTAGGAAGTTGTGCCTTCAAAAGTAAGTTTTTTGGAAGTTTGACGAGGTTTATACTTATTAAAATCTTTATGCACGCAAGAAAATCTGGTTGACATTTATTTTCCGTGGTATGACCGCAGCCTCAATTCTTCTAGTTCTGAAATTCTGGATGTGGGCTGGTGAAATTGTATCCAACCATTTCATTGAGTTTCAGAGCATATATCAGAAGGTGTATTCAGAATCTTCTTGAATTTTTAGGTAAGTTTGTTTTTTATGCACAAACTAGGTATGTCCGCAGTTGATACAGGACAATGGTACTGAAAATAGGTCATGAATGGAATTGCAAAACATATCAGGATTTATTGATGTTCGCAAAGTAAACAACTACGCATGTACAACTTGCTCCCAATCTAAAGATGCTCTTTTGGGCAAAAAATCCGTATGGAAATTTTTTAACATGGGCCGAGAGTATTGAGAAAATAGTGGCTCAGACTGCAACAGTGAAAGCATTAAGCCGATACAACCGGAGATGTTTTGCACACCATGCCACATGTATTCCAGCAAAAAAGGGTTACAAGGCTGGTGTAATTAAAGCTGTTGGATTTCAACAAAGCTATTTTGTTCTTTGCCGAGAAGCCTTTGTTCTTCTCAAAGGAGATGAATACATACATCAATTGGTGCAGTACTAGAATTGAGCTCAAAGAATTCGAGATGAATAGGGGTGATCAACTTCCCCACATGAATTGCGCGCGCAGGACTGGCAATGACGCCAGATACTACTGTCGATAAACGGTTTCAAATTTGGAAAAATAGAAGGGCGAGGGGAACTTCCGAGAATCGAGGCTTGCACTTTCCGTGATGAGCGGCGCAGCCTTTCAGTCAAGCCTCGATTTCCGTAGCGAGCCCGGAGCGATTTTTTGGTTTAGAAACGGACCCAGATTCCATTTTTAGCAAAAAATTGGAGAATGGCTTTTAGTTTTGTTTTTTCGATTCCAGCAATAAAAATCCTTATGGTCACCCACCGCAAGCTTAGAATATCGTAAAGATGTTGCACCACAATGGCGCAAACATTAGCGATCACGCTTCAGCCGCACCAAGCCACCCGATGTGTGAAAGCAAACACGCCTCGTCTAAAAGTTTTGGATAGCTCGGGACAATCCCACATTTGATAAGCCAATGTTTCAAAAGAACTCCCGATTTAGGGTCAAGGCGCTCCGATTTGGCACTGAAATGTGAGGTCTGGATTGTTGTTTGAAAAAGAAAACGCACACTCAGATCATGGTACTACTGGAGTTAGGACATCTTCCATATATCTCTACACCAGGCCAGATGCCTTCTTCAAAACCCTGAGCTCTCTTGGGGAGATCTTGATATATTTAAAATAGCACAATCAAAGAAATGAACCAAAAAAAAAAAAAGAAAAAAAAAAAACTTCGAGTATGTAGACTCTAGAAAACCGCGTTGCACACTGGCAGCGTCATCGCGAAGCCGGCCCATCATAAATCGCAGCGATACATAATTCTAAAGCATATGGAAGACGGGCCCCGATCAGATACCTGAAGCCCGGAATTCTTGCATGCGACACGAAAACCGCCATATAATATTTTGCCCCTGTTCCTTCGCCACTTTGGTTCTTTGGTGAGAGCACCCGCGTTCCAAAGCACTATAAACAGGCTAGGTGCATTGCCTGAAACTTCGCGCGTTCAACTAGCACCTCCAAGGCTTCAGCACACCGAGGCACGCGGGCAACACCGACTTTTGGCGATGAAGACAAGCAGCGTAAAGAACCGCCGCAAGTTCATCGGCATCACAATCGTTCTTTTGGTTGCTCTTGCGGGCGTCCTAAAATGGTCCACCACGAAGAGCAAGGATGCGTTGGCCGCCGACAATTTCCACGGGCTCTATCTGCTTGTTTTCTCCGAGAACGACAAAAAGCAAGACGAGTTTCTCCGCCGGATCGAGAAAATGCACTCGAAGCTCTATGCGCTGCAAGAGAAGCGGTTGGCGCATTTGGAGCAGCAGAATGAGCACCTTTTGGCACAGCTTCAGACGCTAAAAGTGCCCCCTGCAACCATGCTGGTGCGTGAGAAACTCGTGTACATGGTGCCATACGCGCCCCGCTCGCGGTTCCCGGCGTACATATGGCAGACCTGGAAGCATGGGTTGAACGACGACCGTTTCGACTCCAACTTCAAGAAAGGACAGGCGCAGTGGGCATTCCGCAACCCAGGCTTCGTGCATGAGTTGTTCAATGACGACACCGGCCTTGCGACGATCAAGCACCTCTACACACATGTGCCGGAGATCGTAAAAGCGTACGAGGCCATGCCTGAGGTCGTGCTCCGCATGGACTTCTTCCGCTACTTGATTCTTTTTGCCCGTGGTGGCGTGTACGCAGACATTGATACAATGCCTTTGCAGCCCGTTCCAAACTGGATTCCTGAAAACGTCGAGGCCACAGAGTTGGGAATGATCATTTCCGTGGGGTCAGAAGCAACCAATAAGAACTGGCGTGCTGAGGCTCATCGGAGGCTCGAGTTTGGCCAGTTCATCATCCAGAGCAAGCCGGGGCATCCGGTATTGCGAGAGATTATTGCCCAGATCACGGAGACCACGTTAGCCAAGCAGCGCGCTTTGCGTGACGGCGAGAACTTGCGTATCAGCGACTCGCCAAACCAGAAGATCTTGGACATCTCGCGGTGGACCGGCTCTGGTGTGTGGACCGACGTGGTGTTCAATTACCTCAACGATTATGTGCGCGCGGCAATCTACCAGCTGGTATCTTGGCGGGACTTTCATGCGTTGCTGGGACCGAAGCTCGTTTCGGATATCTTGATATTACCCACCAAGTCGTTTGCCTCGGACCTCGATGTGCCCAAGGATGGCAAGATCGCAGACCCAATTGCTTTCGCCAAACACTGGTCGGCAAAGATCTGGAAGACTGTGTAGGTACCATGAACACCTCTGACACGAGGTAAGTATCTATTCGTATACCCGCTAGAGGGTTGACTTTAAGTATCCCAGCATGTAGTGCATATTCAGAAACAGTTCTGAGGGCTCGGGGCATGGCCAATGTTTTGTCAGGATCTGATGCGGCGATGATTTATAGCGTTGGACCAAAGGCGGGTTTTTGAAGTATCTACTGATGAATCCACCATTCAGCTAAATGAATACTCCACTTTCATGTGTTTTCGAGACCAAACTCAGCCCTGCAGCCTGGAAAGGAGCATTGAATAAACCTCATTTCACATAGCTTGAAAATGCCTGCGCTGTGTCCTATTAATTATTGGTTTCTCCCTTAAGATTTTTCCGATTGAATTTTTTTGTGATACCATAATCACAATGTCTATATCCCTCGTACTTTAGTACAAATTCCCGTTCACGCAGCGATTGACGTCGTCATAATTACTTGCACACCCGCCACACATTTTTGAATTGAGCGAAAAATTTGCCGGACACAATTTGGAGAAAAAAACCCCCCGGTTAGCAAATGTGCAGTTGAGGGGAAGCGAAAGCAATAGAGCAATTACTCTTTATATTTAGGACATTCTGCCTCTCTGCATTGTGAATCAATGTGCCTCGCGGAGGAGGCAGACTCCAATTCTGAAGAGTGTGTCTCAGAAATCTGCTAGATGCGGGCTTTGCAATCAAAGAGCTGAGAGGTAACATAATAAGCAAGCCCATCAACCACAGATATCCTGAGCTTTGAACTTTGAAGCGATTTTTGTTTTCGAACCAAAATGTAGTTATTACACACAGGTTTTATTGTGCGGTGAACAATGGAGTTATGATCCATTGTATGGAAGCGCGGATGCTGTGTGATGAATGCTGACTCCCATGGTTCAGCTTTTCTCTATGAATGTTGAAAATATTCAAGTTGTATGGTATGCAAACCATTTTAGCCTTCCCCCTAAACTTTGAGGATTTACATGTAGCTATTTGTGACCTGAGCCAATCAGAAGAAGCCATACCCCTCTAACAGTATACTCAATAGCGAATGATTGAACACTTTGAGTACCTGAGAAGAACTTTTGCAGCACCAGCTTCACATTTCTTCAAAGTGGTTGAAGTCCTGGAGGTATGGCGTCATTGAATTAGTGCGGGGTGCTACGATATAATTTTTTTTTCTTCGGAAAATACTAAGTCGGTCTCAGGGCGGAGGTGCTCAAGTTAGCGAGGCTACTAAGATTCTGAATCCTGATACTTTCAGTCACAAGTGTGTGTTTCATACGGCTGTAGTCTCGTTATCCAATTCTATACACTATTGTGTTGCCGCACTCGTGTGGCTAGAGTGGATTACGTGTTCTGCAATGAAAGCTCTCTGGATGATTGCAGCCCATGCCAAGAATCACACATCCAAAGTCTGGTGATGACGTTGTGATAAACAGACGGAACATGCGCAGTATTCTGATGCAATTTCTACGCAGTTTCTTTCCAATTCCCACCTCTGCAGAAATTCTGAGTATACTCTCACCCGCGTCGAAGCATAACTCCCCATATCTCCGACATGGAAAGAGTCCTTCGAAGGAATCACGGAATAGCATACTGATTGAGGCCCGTGACTCCTCGGAAAATATGGACCCGGGAGCTTTGCTCCCTTGTGATACTGGAGTGTTTAGTAGCCTAGCGATAAGCCCCGGTGATTGCGCATGGGTGATTGGAGCATGTGCTCTCTGCTGGCCCTCTCCGTCTTATTTGATCAGACCTATCAACACATATATTCCCGAAGCAATCATCGAGACCGAAGACAAAAAGCCAAAGAGTGGTTCATAATACAGGGCCCTTCCCCAGGATCCGCTGGTAGTTGTTTATATGCAGGCTATCAAGGTCTCTCCCATCGAAACGCCCATCATCTCTAGTGACGTGAGTCATAATCGCACGGCCGGTCCGCCACATAACCGCCGCCGCTCCTCCATAGAACCAGTGGATTGCATTGGACCCGGGCCCATTTACAAATTCGTTTATAAGGCCGCCGCCGCCCCCACCCGCGCACACCACGCTTTTTCCTCATCTTGCTATACATCTTGCTTTGTAAAATGGTGAAACAAGTGCTTTTGTTAGGCTCCGGATTTGTGGCCAAGCCCACGGTCGACATTCTTGCGGCCAACCCAAATGTCGAGGTTACTGTGGCCAGCAGAAACTTGGCCAAGGCACAGGAGTTGGCCGGGTCGGTGGCCGGTGCCATCTCGCTTGATGTGAATGACGCAACAGCGTTGGACGCGGCCGTTTCAAAGGTCGACTTGGTTGTCTCTTTGATTCCATACATCTTCCACGAGTTGGTTGTCAAGAGTGCTATCCGCAACAAAAAGCACGTGGTGACCACGTCGTACATCAACCCCAAGTTGCAGGCGTTGGAACAGCAGATCCAGGACGCGGGAATCACCGTCATGAATGAGATTGGCTTGGACCCTGGTATCGACCACTTGTACGCGGTCAAGACCATCGAGGAGGTGCACGCGCAAGGCGGCAAGATCAAGTCGTTCTTGTCCTACTGCGGCGGCTTGCCTGCGCCCGAAAACTCCGACAATCCTTTGGGCTACAAGTTCTCGTGGTCCTCCAGAGGCGTGTTGTTGGCGTTGACGAACCAGGCGTCGTACTGGAAGGACGGCAACGTTGTCGATGTCAAGTCCGAGGACTTGATGGCCACTGCCCAGCCTTACTTTATCTACCCAGGCTTTGCCTTTGTCTGCTACCCCAACAGAGACTCAACCACGTACAAGAAGTTGTACAACATCCCCGAGGCTGAGACGGTCATTAGAGGCACCTTGCGCTTCCAGGGTTTTCCCGAGTTCATCAAGGTGTTGGTCGACTTGGGTTTCTTAAAGGAGTCCGAGCACCCCGCATTCAAGAACGAGAGTGCGTGGAACGAAGCGCTTGCGCTGCTTATTGGTGCGGCCTCAAGCTCCGAGAAGGACCTTGTGGCGAAGATCGACTCCTTGGCCACGTTCAAGGACGCTGCTGACAGGGAGAGAATCATCGCCGGCTTGAAGTGGTTGGGCTTGTTCTCCGAGAACAAGACCACTCCTAGAGGTAACCCCTTGGACACCTTGTGTGCCACCTTGGAGGCGTTGATGCAGTACGAGGAGGGTGAAAGAGACTTGGTGTGCTTGCAGCACAAGTTCGGCATCGAGTGGGCTGACGGCACCACCGAGACCAGAACCTCCACCTTGGTCGACTACGGCAACCCAGAGGGCTATTCTTCAATGGCCAAGCTAGTTGGTGTACCATGCGCCGTGGCTGTCGAGCAGATCTTGGATGGCACCTTGTCCAAGAAGGGCTTATTGGCGCCTATGTCGTCGGAGATCAACGACCCGCTCATGAAGACCTTGAAGGAGAAGTACGGCATTTTCTTAGTTGAGAAGACCGTCTAGACGATTGTCTTCAAGAACGCATACAAAGCTTATGCCGTGGATCCGTAGCTTTATACAGAGAAATACAAAAGTGCATGTCATGGTATGTTGTAGACTAGAAGCCCAAATGAAGGCTTCTTGGTGATGTTCTTAAACATGTGTTCCTGGGACATACCAAGAGTCGTTTTCCATTAAAGATTGATATCAGGCCGCCAATTCACAGAGTGTAGTCTAATTCCTTTCAGTACAAGCATGGAGTAATAACTTTCTGGGACCACTTAGAAATATTGTTCCACGATCAAGCTCAAGTGATTCAAGTTTTGCGGACATTTACACGTGTGACCAACACTTTATTAGGTGAAACTTCTAAACCAATCGTCTTGATTTCTCAAGCTGTATCAGGAACCAAACTTCATGTGCGATACTATGTGTTGAGTTCACAGGGCTTTTCGGACACGCTTTGTCCATTGCTGACATTTACGTGGAGTTCAACCGAGGAATTAAAGACGCGTACAGCAATCAAACACCAAAATGTGTGCCCAAAGGCTTGATGCATTCTTCACTCAATTCTTTATGAGTCTTTGTATGAATCTCATCAGTTGATTCAATGTTTTTGCGTGGAGCTATCGGGAAGACTACAAAGGATCCCAATCAAATATATGTAGACTAAACATCACTTGAGCAAATTGGAAGATGCTGAAGACTGCTTTCCCAAATGTCCTACTATCAATCGTCGTAATCCGAGTCCTCAGAATAACCTTCAGTGTACTCTTCTATTAGGGAAGAGAGACTCTCGATCAACTCGGATTTATCGCCCAAAATATTCGTCTGTTGCGGATGCCTGACCCTTTCCACTACCTTCCTATACAGTTTCAAGAGCGGCTTCAATGCTGCGGTCTGCGAGAACTCAGCCAGAAATTGATTGCTCTTTAGTATCTGAGGGAAGCTGTCGATTTTGGTAACTTCATCCATAAAAGGATTCACGTATGTGTCGATCGTTAAATCAGATACACTCAGTTGCGGCTGAGACTTGGAAATAATGCCCTTGGAATAAAGATGGTCCTTCGACGCAGGATTAATCCCAATGTTCAAATAGCAGTTTGGGCTATCTGGTGCCAGGGGCTTTTCCTGCTGGACTTGTGCTGCATTGAGGTACATATCCATGATACTAACATCGTTAATGACGCCAAAGTCTGCATCGGTTTTCTCGGGCATCTCTGGCTTGAGACAAATCTCATTGACAATATTTCTACTAGAGCTGCCTCTTAAAAGATTGTTTTCGATTGTGGCCATGGAGACCGGGCACTTTGCCTGGCAGTTGAGGCCCCAAATCGCATTCACGAATAAGCTCTGTACAGCACCAGTGTGCCACATTTTGCTAGAGTCGTAGTCAGATGAAAGAAAAGATCTTGGGGAGTCTGGAACAGCCATTGGGAAAAATAGCGTGGAGTTGGAAGCAAGTTCGGTTACAGCCCGGATTCTCGTGAGCAATGTATCGAGTCTTGGTTGGCTCGTGCCCGGCTTAATTAAGCCATACGTCCAAAGGTTATACTTGCTGCTAACGCCGTTGCTGAAGTACTCGTCTCGTAAGAAAATAATCATCTCATTGGTAAAACCGGCCCATGCTGTATCGCATTCGCTGAAAAAATTGATTCCCTGGACTTGGTCCAGCTGCTCCAAATTTTTGCGGAAGAAATCGTCAATTTCATCTTCCAGCAGCTTAAACTCTTCTTCGCCAACATTGAAGGAGTCAAATTTTAGGCGAGGGAAGTTTTTATGGGTGCCCTCTGGATGGCTGAATCCAGCCAAGGACACAAGTGATTCAGGCCGGTAGATGAGCTTGTTGTAATCAGTCCAGAAAGTAGTGTTTTCTGCAGAAAGCAACGACGCATGTGTTGGTTTACCAGCGTCCAAATTTGCTTGGTACTCGTTTTTGACGTGTCTCTCCTGCTTCTTCACAATGACGTCTCCATATACTTCTGGTGATATCTCACCCTCACGGAACATATGCTTTCCCAAGTACCCATACCCTCCTTGAAACTCCACATTGATACTGCGCGGGTAGTAGTTGGTTTTTCCCTTGACCTTGTTGGCCACTAGATACACATCGTTGGTGTGGGTGAGCGTTTGGTCTCGGGTGTATGGAAGATGTGATTCTTGTACGTTGTAGAGCTGTGTGATGAGATGGCCCGAAGCTTGCGAGCACGAAAAATTGATGACTTCGTGCATTAGGAAGCCTAAGTGACAGGGAAAATAGTACTTTGAAAATTTTAGTACCCGATATTTGTTTTTAGAACTAGAAACCTTTGGCGGAAGAGCAAAAAGTAAAGCGCAGTGATTTCGCCCAGGATCGAACTGGGGACGTTCTGCGTGTTAAGCAGATGCCATAACCAACTAGACCACGAAACCTTGCGTGACAAATTTGCTGACTATATATATCTACCATTTAGTTATAAACTATTCCATGTACCTTTCTTGATGAGCTGAAGCCTTTGTTCAAGAAAACAGACAGAAATATGACCACTTTTCCGCCTATTGTATAAACACGCAAACAGAAAGGTGATTTCTGGCTGCAAGCTCTGATGCAGCGTCAGTGTGAAAAAGTTGACGCCAGCAAATGTGTTTACATGGATACATTCACCAGGAATAAACTTGTATGAGTTTACGGTATGAATATAATCAACTTTCAACTTTCCAATGCCAAGTGCAAAATCTTTCCGAAGCGATTCTCGGATTAAAGTTATATGTTTATATATATATACATATATCACAGATTATTAGAGACGATATAGAGAGACGATATTCAATTTGCGTACTAATTTTGAGATAACTTTGAGAAATAGAAAAAAAATAGTCTCAAGCTGTATAAACTCTTGATGCCCTTGGCTATACGACGCTAGCATATTGACTGGTAATAAAACTGTTTTTTCCAACTATTTTTGAAAACGGTTTTGCCGCTTGATCAAAGGATAAAGACAGGAAGTTACAAGAACTTGAACACCACTCACATGCTTTCCAACAGCCTGCGAAAGGCGTAATAAAAACAATCATCGTCATGTGATTCTCAAGCACCACCGAGACCAGCAGTACTGAATATGAAATATGTCTAGTCCTTTTCCATTTTCCATCCAAAAACCGAAATATCAAGCCTCTCAGGCAAGATACCTCCGACGATCTCATTTCGATTTTCACCCGGACCTGAATTTTTCAATGAGTACAGTATGACACGTGACCGTCGCGCCACGTCAACAGTCAACAGCCTTCATCTTACCTCAATCATCGCCATCACCATTCAAACAAAGCATGACAGCCGTGCGATTTCTTTTGGCATGTTTCCTTGCGTGCCTTGCAGCCGCAGGTATTGATCCATATGCGGTACTCGGCGTTCCCCGCGACGCTGATGAAAAAACGATTAAATCGCAGTACCGCCAGCTATCGAAACAGTACCACCCCGATAAGAATCCCGATCCCGCGGCCCACGAGCGATTTCTTGAGGTTGGCGAGGCGTACTCAATTCTTGATGATAAGCAGAAACGTGAAAACTACGACCGGTTTGGTGACCCAGATGGCGGGCCTCAGCAGGGCGGGTACAATGATATATTCAACCAGTTTTTCGGCGGCGGGCACCCTGGATTTGGAGGCCAGCGTCAGCAGCGCCAACGGCGCGGAGGAAACACAGAAGTAGCCGTGCACCTTTCGCTTCAGGACTTCTACTTAGGCAAAGACGTGGACTTTGGTGTCGAAATGACTGATATTTGCTCAGATTGCAGCGGCTCTGGGAGCGCCGATGGGCAGCGGAAGCCGTGTGGAAAGTGTTCCGGAAGCGGAACCATTACCCAGACCGTGCAGTTTGGCCCAATGGTGCAGCGCGTGCAGACAACGTGCGATCAATGCCAGGGTTCCGGGAGCACGATCGCCAAGAAGTGCAAGACTTGCGGCGGCAGGCGCGTACACAAAGCGCCGAGAAAGTATAAAATGTACGTGCTGCCCGGCACCGCGAAAGGTCACACGCAAGTATTTGAAGGCGAGGGCGACCAGAGCCCGGACTGGGTCCCCGGCAACTTGAATGTGAAAATCCTCGAGGCCGCACAGGAGAACTGGGGCTACCGCCGCGTGGGCGCCAATCTTTACCGCACGGAAGTGCTCTCGGCAATGGAAGCTGCACATGGCGGCTGGCGGCGCGAGGTGAGTATCTTTGGCGACGACTCAGCGGTTCTTAGTAGGGCCCGCGGTGTGCTGGTGAAAGACGGTGACGTCGACGTGCTCAAGGGTCACGGGATGCCTTTTGAGAACGACCATGACGAGCATGGAGTGTTGTACGTTGACTACCGCGTGTTGCCACGGGGCCCTCTCACGGAGAAAGACGAGTTATAGAGGAGGGAGCAAACAAAAACGGAGACTGGAGGCGTATTAAGAAGCATGGCCATAGGATGCGTCCAAAAACCAGTTGATAGGATGAGCATAAAGAAGAGAAAAGCGTAGCCATCGGACGAGGCTGTGCACGCTTTAACCTTGGCTATTTCATAGATAAATGCATTAAACGTGCTTCTTGGCTGGGGACACGCGCTGCAAGGCCCACTTGCGGTACACCAGCAGCAACACCAAATAGAGGCCGAGCACCAACGCTATTGTCGTGGCGCCGTAGACGTGTGCAGGCGTGCCTTGAGCATTTGGAATCTGGATTTCGGTGGAGCCGCGGGCCAGAAAGTCGTAGAAGACCGTATCGCGAGTGAAGAACTTTTCGTAAGAGCCAATGTCGCGCCGCGTGTCGAACGGGGAGTTTTCCAAGAGCTGGGCGTCGCTGGTGACGTCACACGCATAAAAGAGCACTGGGTTGGCGATAGTCACGTTGGTGTGCGATCTCTCTGCGTCCGGGAGCTGATACCGCGAATGAAGCGGAAGCGCGATACTCAGGGCATCGATCTCCGCCAAGATCTCGTTTCCCCACTGGGGCACGGCGTACGCGGGAAGCTCGAGGCTGCGCTCGCCATAGTTGGCGAGCACCTCGAAGCTGGCGGGCACCTGGTACGGGTCGAGGAACACCGACTTTGCGAGGGTGAGATAGCAGTACATCCGGCACATCAGCACGTCATCGTCCTGGGGCGGCTCGGGAAACGCGTCCATATGGAAGATTGGGTGTAGGCCGTTCTGGGCGACGCTGAAAGACGCGTGCGGCAAGCGGCGGTGCCGCGGCTTGACGTGGAACAACGTCTTGTGTACTTGCTTTTCTGTGGAGCCGTCCATCACGACCCGGGCCCCGGAGAGCACGACGTCGTCACGTGTCGCATGGGGCAGCACGTGGAACACGCCGACTTCAGTGTACGCGTGCCCGTCGGCGGCCACAGCCAAGGCCCGCAGGTCTGCGCAGAGAGCCGAGACCACCAACTGTGTGCCCGTGTGGTAGTATTCCCACGCGTCCCAGGCCGTGGGAAACTGCAGGAGCAGCGCCAACGTCGGCGCACGCGGCTCTGCCGAGTAAAAGTAAAACGAATTGAGCGCAAGCACCCACTCGTCGGCGGGCACACGGATGCCCAACACCAGCTCGAGAACCGCGTCGAGTTGTGCGTGGAACGCTGCCTTTTCGTCGACGCCCACCACAGTAGAGGGCACGGCGTACACGTGCACGCCCACCTGGTGACTGTATGCAAACACATTTGCGTTTTGTGCCAGGCCAGTGCTGTTCAGCGTGGCCCCCATGGGCCTCGCGACCTGGATGCGCAACGTTTGGATGTGGGAGCACGGCGCCACGTCGAGCGTATACTTGTCCTCTCGGGCCACGCGGAGATCGGGCGCAAGCTCCACATATGTGGCGTTGGCTTCTTTGATCGGTGCCGGGTGCTCGGCCGTGTGCACGTACGAGATTCTGTGTCTCATGATGGGAGGAGAATGGGAGTATCGATGGTGCGAGGTGCGCGGTGCGCAGGCGCCGCGAAATGGCACCGGGCCTTGCGAAGAAGCAATAGATTAGAGTCGGGCAACATTTTTTTTTTTTCTTTCCGGGAAACAACCGATCGAGGAAGGCACGCGGGCTTGAGCATGGTTCTTAGGGCCCGGGCTGTACGTATGTGCTGTATGGTCTGCTTAGCAGGTGGAAGACGTAGAGGCGCACAGGCCTAAACAGTGCACCTATGCTCGTGGCCATTGCTAGGGTGCACAGGTCACGGGGCCCATGTTGAATGATGCAGCCAAGGGTTTGTTTCAAGAGAAGAAAGTTGGGATTTAGTCGCTATAGTTGCTGCTACAACTCGGGCGCACGATATATGGACCATGTTCTTGTTTCTCCAAGGAAACTCAGTCCTGCGTTATTCTAATCACAACACTGCCATGCCAACAAACCCGCCACGCTCCAAAATATACCCGTGTTCGAGGACAATCCTCATTTCTGACTTGTTAGGCTTTGCTTCAAAGTGCATCTGATCAGTCCGACATGAAGCAAAAGCAAGTCACGAACGCATTGCTGCCAGCACAGGGTTTGCAGCCGAGCCATGATAAACTAGCTGCGGCTCTTTGGCGTGGATCTGCTTACTTCGTCATGGACAAGATGTGCTAGCGGAATGCAAGGGGAGCTATTTCCCAGTTTTCTACAATCACCACCATGTGTCGATGACGAGTCAGGATATGTGGAAAAGCTCGAGGCAGGTTCAGAAGATGAAGCAAGCAAGCAAGCTATTGTTGGGAATCACGTGATGCGCCAGTATGAGACGACAATCACATGCAATTCTCGCACCGGTGTAGGTTTATTCGTTCGCGCTTGGTTGAACGTACTCTTTTCTTCCACATTACCAACACCACTCCGCCTCAACGTATGTATTCTCGTCGGCGAATTGATCAAGCAATAGGTTATGAGGCAGAAGCCAAAGGTGTGCCTCCAGTGGGCTTTTCCTTCCCAAAGGCGACTGTGGTTTATTCTGTCGAGACCATTCCAGGCGGCTAAAATCATGGAGGAATTGCACCTTTCGGCATCCGTTAATTCATACCGCAAGCCACAAATTTAAGTGGAAATCATACTCGAGCTCTGGCGCAGCAATTGGATTCGCAGCCTCGGGGCTTTGGTGAACATAGTTGCAACCACAAACAGCACTAACCTAAAGATGAAACAAGAACAACTAGTGCATTTGATTCACAACCACCAGGACTACGTGCTCAACACACCGGAGCTCAGATTCGCACTTGCCACCATTCTTTTCAACCCAGTCTTCTGGAATATTGTCGCCAGACTTCAGCATAAGACCCATTTCTTGTCAAAAGCTGTCGGGGGTGCTTATAGAGGTTGTTATCTCTTGGCTTTCACGATTTTCTCGTTAGGTATCTATCGTGACCATGTGTACCATTCTGCATTAATGCAGCAACCCACGTACGCGCCCTTGGTGGACTCCCCTGTGGTCCAGGCATTTGCCGTAGCTACCTTCGCTTTTGGAAACATTCTTGTGATCTCGTCGATGTGGGTTTTGGGTGTCACAGGGACTTACTTGGGTGACTACTTCGGTATCTTGATGAAAGACAGAGTCACATCATTCCCATTCAATATTAACAACAACCCCATGTACAACGGTCTGACCCTTTGCTTCTTGGGCACGGCCTTGTGGTATGGTAAGCCAACGGGAATTTTGGTGTCTGCGTTCGTTTTCGTCATGTACCGCGTGGCATTGCTCTTTGAAGAGCCATACACGGCCAAGATCTACGCACACAGGGACTTAAAAGCTTGAGCTTTTGAGTCCTTGTCACGCATCTTATTCTAAGCCATTTCGCTCCAGTTGTCCATAGAATAATGCTCGAAAATTTAAAGCAACTCAAGACATTGTACTGGGCCTCACATTTTCAGATATAGAGGGAGGCTGCTGCAAAAGTAATATTCCTCGAATCGTTATAATATGTACATAAACAACAACAGGATGAAATCCCTAGTTCCCAGCAAATGACGCCCCGTGGCGCCCTGAATTCTCACGAAGAAATGAATAACCATCTAAGACCAGTAGAGGTATGTGATTTACGCAAAATCAAAGGTGCCAGCTTGGTACCGGTCTTCTACGTACCGCAAAGAGAGCGACTGAAATTTTTCGCTCTGGGTGTAGAAGTAGAGCCCGCTCATGGTTCCCGGGGGAATAGCTGGCCCAAGCCGCTTTTCCTCTGAAGTCCCCCGAGCCGTACCAATATTAAGCACCACATAGTAGAAGCCCTCGAAAGATGCACCCGTCAACAGCTTTACGCGGGAGTCGGGCAACAAGAACTCCTCTTTCCAGCGCATGTATATAAACAGGGGGTCTTGCTCGCCCGCCTGGATGCGCTGAAGCCTGTGGCGCAACTCGTCCTCGGTACACAGGCTGTCGCAGCCTGTGAGTTTCTTCCAATGATCGAGGTCGTTTTTTGGAAACGACAGCCAGTTGGATTCCTCGGTGACGAAAGAGTACCTCCGCGGTGTAACAGGAGCAGTACCCCAGTCCATTCGATGGAGCGGATTGTTGATAATTTCACCCTTAAAACAAGTCGTGATTAACGGATGTTCTTCCGTGAGGCCACTTATCTGGAAAAACCCCGTCACGACGGAGCTGACAAGATCGACTGTCTTGATTTCGGCACGAATATCGTACCGCAGCGCACCACTTTGTTGGCCTCCAACAAACTGCGCATTTGGGCGCAAGTATGTGTTTGCCAACAGTGGAATGTGGGCTGTTCCAAGATTAGCGCGGGAGCCGACGAAAAATGCAGCGTAGGCGTCTG
Organism: Metschnikowia zobellii; assembly: GCA_939531405.1. Taxonomy (NCBI): domain Eukaryota; kingdom Fungi; phylum Ascomycota; class Pichiomycetes; order Serinales; family Metschnikowiaceae; genus Metschnikowia; species Metschnikowia zobellii. The sequence continues at coordinate 2,601,597 of OW618028.1, forward strand.
TGTGAGTGTAGGTAGTACGGCGTGGGTGTTGAGAGACGGACCTATACGCATGTTCACTTTTGTCCTTGCGACTGTCAAGAACGTTGGCGACCAACTTACCCCTTTGTACGAGCAGCAGGTTGATGGAATCATGGAATCCAGGAGCATGTAATTTGATGGGCAGCTTCGCATATTTCTGAGTCTTTGTTTCTGGCTCAGCGGGTGTTTTCAACTCCTGTCTGGGCTGAGTAACAGGCATGGTTTATCGCAAAATTTTGGCAGATTTGGTTTTGGTCCAGCAGCTGTCTCTGGTGCAAATAAAAGTGCAGCCAAATAAGATATAGGCGGTATCTGTTCTTGTCCCTGAATCTAAGATGCAGTGGGAATATATATGTTTGTTTCGCGGACGATCCAAGTGTGCAACTGTGGACAAATTTGTGTGTTGTAAAAAAGAAGATGGACTTATACAGCCTTGCTATTAATGAGCTGTAGTATCTTCTTGCGCTGATGTTTGGATGTATGGGGGCGCGGATAGGAATGAAGCTGTTTGAAAAGGCACTGGTGAAACGCCAGTGAGACAGTGATGAGACAGTGATGAGACAGTGTTGGTACCGTCGTAATATGTGGGAGGGTGTGCCACTGGTAAAGAAAAGTGGAAGGTTGTTTTCTTTATTTCCAAGGGATACTCAATAAGCACTTGGACGTCACCATTTTGCGCAGAGCAGGATGGGGCGCGGAGATATCGGCGGTTATGAAAACACGGGGCATAAATCCGTATTCTCGGCCCCGTCTGTGCCAATTATGCAAGATGAAATTTGAAGAATACGTTGAATGTTGGAGAAAATTTTTGGAAATAGTTGTTCAGGTAAAGCCTAGGGTCTGAAGAGGATGAATCGACAGCCTCGAAACGGAACTATTGTTTCTCGTGCTAAATTCTAAGATACAATTGGGCGATTAATTAGCTTACAATAAAAGAAAGCCAGGATTTCAGCAGACAGGATCTACCGTAAACAATGCGTTTGCGTGGCAAAAACTTACCGGATGTACGGGTCTCAAACTATTATGTATATTGCTTTCTGCTGATTGCGGCCATTTCGACCATTAATCTCCGCCTTGCAAGTAAAGCATTTAGACTTCTTTACCAACGACATTAATATTGCGACATCAAACTAAAAATACCCATCACGGTAGCCGGTGATGAATGTGTTTTGCATTCAGTGAATTAGAAATATGCTTACAAAAAAATTGTGGGTTATATGAAGAGCTTGTATTTTTCTCGAGAATGGACTGATCTCCAGAATGAAACGTATCACAAACAATGGATTCTCAGACTAATCCTTCAGCATTTTCGATATAAATAAGAATTGATTTGCCAATAAAAATGTCGTGTGAGATATGCAAGCAAAATCAGAAAAAACGAGAATAACCTGCCATTTACGAGTGAATTATGAAAGATTCTTTGAGCAAAGTCAACATTCAACGGCACATTTGAGAAACACTTGCCTGACGCTACATGTTACTCTTCGGTTGGTGAGTGTCTTAGAAATCCAATTGCAACTCTCAACACTTAACTTCAGATGTTTTTTTAGGACTGCGAAAGTTCATCGTGTTCCAGAAAAATGATAGCTTGTCTGCAAGACATGATCAGTTTACCCGCAATTTAGATGCTTGATATAACTTTGGTGGGAAGTAGCTTCAACACTATTTTTCGCATACATTACATACGTGTACACATTCAAAGAGTGACAAACGGGTGTATGTGCCTCTGGAGCTTGCTGTATACTTTTGAAAACAATGGAAACTCCGCCTACACCAGAACACGTTAAAGCCGATGAGGAGGTAGATATTCCAAGTGGGCCTATATCATTAGACTTGGATCTCAATTCGGATTGGGAGGAAGGAGATGATAATACAAATGTTTCTTCCCACAGGAATTTGCCCAGAGAAGTGCTCGCAAACCCACCGTCAAACACAGAGTACTCATCAAACACAGCGAATAAAGTCTCCTTGGAAAAGAAGATATTGAACAAGCAGACCCAAGCTCTTTCTCCTACCACAGGGTCAATTTCACTGTGGACTTTGCCTTTTGACGAAGCGTTCAATTCTTTAAAAAAGCAGTTTAGCGAAGGTTTAAGCCGCCAGCCAATAACACTTCCGCAGCAAAGCAAATTTATCAGTTTCGTGGACACACAACTTCTTCAAATCCAGCGCAAATTTATAAAAAACCAATCTGAAGCCGCAGTGACTTATTCAATTCCTCAGCTAATTGACGACATCTCGCCGGTAATAGATCTTTTGTGGGTGCTGTTTTTGAATCATGATACCTTGTTTGGCCAGGAAGAATACTACCTAAAAATATTGGGCGACTTGGATGACTGGCTAGCCTACTATACATTCCCGTCACTAGCAACACGACTTCCGTCAGATGTCAATTTTTTTGTGAAGTTTTTTGAACTTTTTCGCAGAATAGACACTCATGTCTCTTTTCTAATCGATGGATATGATGCGAGAGGTCATGTATCTAAAATGAGCGGAACCGAGGTGGTCAGACTTTCAACGATAGTAATGAGGCTAAGGTTGACAATCATTCAAAAGTTGGAACACTCAAGAGCGGGCTTGAGTTCGAACAGGGATGTATCTGCAAACGACGAAGTATTGAATATTTTAGATGTTGAAATAGGCAGGCTTTTTGAGGGTATTCTTGACAGAATTTAGGGACCCTGAGCAGTAAAATCCGCACTTAAAATAAAGATTGAATATGTTAGACCAAATACAATTGGTTTTCCCGCTCGTTATATCTCGTTGTCAGACGCATATATTCAAGGCGTATGCAACCCGTGCACCTCTTTGCAGAAAGACGCTTCACGTGATCACGGTCGCTGCACACTTCAGTTGAAAATATCGAAGAGCTGTGAATCTCTTCCTTATCCCATGTGGCCATTCCAATCAGAAGAAAATAAAGCTACCGAACTCGAGAAAGAGCTTCCGGAAAACTTGAGAGACTTTTTCAGGGAAACTGATCCCTCTCGCAGACTCAATAATCTTAATGAAGACCCCAGAGAGACTCAAGTCCAAAAAGTGTTAGCACGTCAAAACAGGGAGTATGATGGAGATTACGACCAATATAAACGTACTGAAACGGCACGAAGAGTTGCTACTATAAATTGTGCCGAGCTTCAACAAGCAGTTGTGACTTGCTACCAAGGCTGGCTGTTTCTAGGCAATGATTGCACTGAAGAATTATCCCGAACATCAAAATGCATTACTCTCCAGCAAGAGGCTTTGAAGAAGCTAAGGTATGATGACTGTTATAGTATAAAACACTGCGCTAGTATAAGGGCCTTCACGGATAAGCTTTTCACTGCACACTTTGGTCAATATGGAGAGAAAATCGATGATGGGGCTACGGCCAGATTCGACGTGGCACTTAACGAAGCTTTTGCAGCAGTTTGGAAGTGAAAAACAACAAACAATATTATAAAAAACTGAAGTTGCGTTCTTGCTTCTTTTGTTCAGGCATAGTTGCCGGAATAGAATGTTCAGATATTCTTCACCCCAGCGACGATCAAAATAAATGGCCAATCACGATATTGAATCACTAAAATTTTATATACCAAAGCTTGTTTATGTAAGGCTTTACTTTCTCTGATTTTCCTCTGCGACTTAAAACAATCGGCTTTTGGTACTACTTGCCACTCAGGAGACTAATTGCATCTCGCGTTATGAGTACGTATCTGTATTTTAATTAGATTTCAGGCAAGTATGTGCGGCGGAGTTTATTGATATTGAAGGGGTCGACTGATTTCTCAAAGTCTTGGGCAAAATCTTTGGTAAGCTCTTGTTGCAGTATCCCCCCTCAGACGATTCAATTCGTGACAAATGGGTAATTTAAATGTTGGGTTGTGCATACCGTGCCGATTCAACTATTGATATATATTCCGCGGCTGTCATGGAAACCTCTCACACATAATAAAGCTGGCTTTGTCAAAACAGAAGATGGAAGTAATAGTCAGCAGATTCAGTTATAAATTTCCTCTCTTTTTCGCACGTCAGCAACTAGGTTTTCCCACAATTTCAACTTTTGTGGGTATTTCATCAGCGCGACTAAACCAGAAGTATTGGGAAAAACATATACTAGAGGCTTATGCTTGCAAAAAGAGTAGAACCTCAGCATCACTTGAAGGTCTTCTTGGAAACCCCAGGAAAAGTTTTGCGCAGTCAATCGATGCTTCGGCATAAGATATCTGTATACAACTTCCCAGATCCCCTTCCCGACAAATACTATGAAAGGCGCTTGTGATGTCTTGAACTCCTCTAGCAATCTTGGCACATTTGCTGTCTTCTCGTGCAGAGATAGCTCCAGAGCTTGTTTCGTGCATCGTAGTACCAAGTCAGTGAATCCGACACCGAAATCTATGAGGCGAAAGTCATGCTCTGGTCGCGCCTGCAGTTTTCCATTTAAGTAGATGTCACTGATGAGTTGGGAATGACTTATGCAATCGACATTGCGTATGTCCAATAGAGCAGATAAGAGGCCCAGGGCATTGAACAATTTCCAGAACAAATTTGTTGGGTGGGCATAGTGATGCTGCTGTCTCGACGACTCGATTCCTGGGTTGTATCCCACAAAGATAACAGTGAGCCCTGCTCTTATAGATGGGCGCAAATCTTTAAGTGCTTGACCTTGACTCTCAGTAGAAGCAGTTCTCTTGACATGGCGAGTCTTTTTTGAAGGTGTCGGTTTTGCCACTCTGCTCACGGCCTTTACTATTTTTGGGGGCGAATTTCCATCGTTGTCTTCGCAAGTAAACGATTGGATGACATTTAGGAGATTCAGGTTGGTCATCTTATTAAATACACAGCATGTGGAAGAGCCGTCTTTGGGCGTGCGGCTTGCAAAGCCCAAATCCCCACGCTTCTCAAAACGCACCTCCGCGCATCGCCAAGTTGTTTTTATGCGAGTGCGGAAGTGAAAATTAAACATGCATGGTTCGAAAGAAATAACAGTGTTCCGAGGCAAAAAGAACGACCCAGAGAAAAAAAAAAAAAGATTCTATAACAGCCAAACATATTTTGTATCATTAGCAGTCTGATGCAATGACTGAAGATTATATGGCTCCAGTGGACAGCCACCTAATTCCCATTGTCATACCAAACGAACTAGAAACATCAACACCCATAAATGCACAGCGACACGGAAGAGATGCAGCCGACCTGTTGATTGAGCCTGTCAATCTAAATAACGGCCTCAAGAAAAGTGCCCCTGGTCATACTGTTAAAGAAACTCAGACAGTTTTTAACGAGTCCCTGCTATCGTACAAAGGCAATGATATTCCACGAGATGCGGGAGCAGAACCAAATTCGTCCTACTATTCTATGGACAATGATGCGTGTAAGAAACCTACACGCGTAGATACAAGGACCCACAAGGTAAGCTTCTCGCCCACAAAAGAGGTAGTCTCATACGGTCAGGCTCCCAATCACGAGTTTCAAGTTGACTTTATGCACGTGGACCGGCCAAGTAAAGAAACCAAACATCACGGAGCGAAAGCAACGCAATCGCTGTTCTGGGCTCGCATTGCAGTGGACCCAAGAGTCCCTTATGTCTTACTGCTCTACTTGCAACTATTTTTTAACGTCGTGATCGTACTAGTGGTGCTCTATCTTCTATACACTGTTCTCCGCACCGTGCGTCAAGATGTCAGACACAAAATCGAGATGTACACATCCGATGCGCTTCAGGAAATCTCTCTTTGCTCGAGGCAGTACTACCGAAACCGATGCTCCAATGATGCACGAGCACCAGCACTTGAAGACACGTGCATGACATTGGAGAAATGCATGAACCGCGACCCCCAGCAGATAGGCAAGTCAAAAATTACTGCTGAGACGTTTGCCGATATCTTGAATGGATTCATGGACCCTGTGAGCTGGAAACTGGCCGTGTTGTTCACGGGACTCATTGTCGGTGGTGTGGTTGTAATCAATGTTGCGTTTGGCACGTACAGAAGCCGATCTGGGATGGAGGAGTATACAAAAACAATTGATACTATACGACAAAAAGAAGACACCTCTAGAGACAACAGGCCTTATTACACGAACGAGCAACTTGCAGCTGCAACCACGCCCCCCAATCCCCCGTTACCTCAGGACGCGGTCTGCGAGGTTGACGAGAGCACTCTTTCATTTAGCCTGCCATTATCCAGGCGCAGCGCTAAACAGAGCTTTTGATACTCTTTAGTTTCAGATAATAATAATAATAATAATGACATTTCGATTGAATGCTGCGCATCTCACTGAGGCATATAACCCTGTTCAGGAAACTTTAGCAGATTTGCGCTAGGTACGTAAAATTTCGCAGTGCGTCACATGGCGCACAAGGTGCAATGCGCCGTAAACCTACAGTCAATCAGGACTTTGTTTTGAACCTCTTAGCTTTGTCAGTATGGACGCTTTGCCCCGAAAACCGGCAATAGTTAAAAGGCAATATTCCCGCTCGGGGTGCCGGGAATGCAAGCGGCGCAAAATAAAATGTGACGAAGTGCATCCCGCATGTGGAAATTGCGTTCGTGTTGATATGGCGTGCGTTTTCCCAGACCCGTCTCTAAAAAACAAGCCACGGCAGCGAAAAGCAGGTATGAAATCATCTGTCCAAATTCAGACGCCAATCCCGCGGCATCAGCAGCAAAATGAGCTTGAACAAGTACAGGCTTTCACGCCAAAATCCGAGTTGCCAAGTGATATCGACATGCTTTTATTCGAGAACGTGTTTGACGACGCCAATTCTTTGGTGCATGGCCTAGCAGACTACGAGACACATGTTGTGGCGCCGGCGTTCACAGCGATATCACCCCTGTCGTCCGAGCGGTTTGCGGATTTGAAGCCTTTCCATTCGCAGATTATTCTCAACGACAGCCCCAAAAAAAATGTATTCTTCGACGAAAATGAACTTGATTCATATCTCAAAAATACAGACGTAGGAAGCAACCCTATGCTAGCGCAGTCGTGGAACGTTTTTAGCAACAGCATGCGGGACGCAGTTGCGCAAGACCCTCGCGAGGAGGTCAGCAATACACAGCTCATGAAAACGGTGATTGACACATACGCACTCTCTGCGGATGAGCAAATGTATTTCCGGGATATGGTGTTTGGCGAGGGATGTCTTTATTTCTTTCCCTTTATTTCCAACACCACCAACAACGAGGTCATCCGCGTACTTCTTGAGTACCTGATGGTGCTCAAGTTTATGGTTTACGCAATGATGGCTCTCAGTGCATCATGCCTCTTCACCATCACAAAAGACCCAAAGCATGAGCAAAACCAGAAGAAATACACGCGTGTATGCATGCGTCTCATTGTGCGGGCGTTCACCGACCTCACTAACAACGAGCTGTCTCTCTGGCACATTGAGGGCCTAATACTCACAGTGCTTATTCTCACAATGCTCTTTCTGGATATCTGCTGCGCGGACACTTCTCAGACACCTGTGTCGTGGGTGGTGCATCTCAACAGTGCCCGGTCTCTTCTTTTAAAGTATAAAAGTCTCAAGTCACAGAGCTCGATGCACCGACCAGACTCGCTTGGCATCGTCGTTGCCAAGCTGTTGTTTTTTTGCTACGACTGGAATACTAGCATGTGCCTTCCTATTGATGCCATCAAAAGCGACCAGTTGGCAGATCTCTGGGCGATCACCGGCAAGCTCGATGCAATGATAGATGACCAGGACCATATTTCTGCTCTCAAAAGACTTGGTCTTATGATCCCCGCGTCAAAATCAAACAGCGCCTTTAACACATTCAACGCGCTCACGCCGGAGGTCATGAAAATTATTTACGAGATATTGGATACGATTTGCCATTTGAAGATCGGCTGCACTTCGGGGAAACCACTGCAAGCCTCGCCAGAGGCGATCACCAATATCATGGCACTTATAAATCAGGCCTTGAAACAAAATGTGGTTCCAGGCGTACTGTCGCAGAACCGCTACATTATTCTGCTTGATAATCCTGCGCATCCGTTATTCCCCAATGTGTCTCGTCGAATTGTCTTGCCCGGATGCGTCTACGGCATTGACTTGGATTGCCCAATGCACACACACTACTCCTGGTGCGATGTAGTGGTGAAGCTGCATGTGTATTTTTTATACCTAAAAATCCTCACCTCGCGTGGACTTCTACATCTTCCGCGAAGTCATCCTCTTATCAAGGAGCTAATTGAGGAGATCATGGGGCTTATGTTCTTTGTGAAGCCAAAAACCGACGGGATTGATAGCACTTGTGCATTCCTCACGTCTACCAACTATTTTTTATCCAAGCGTCTATTTGATCATCGGGCAATCATGCTTCAGTTTCCATTCAGACTTTGTATTGAGCTTACTGATCTGGAGGTAGATTTTGAAAAGCTTGAGCTCTTTTTCGAAGGCTTAGTTCTCTTGGGTTGTGGCAATTGCGTTGCTGCTGCCGAAAAGGTAAGGGATAATAAGATTGTTTCCAAGAAGAGGCAGCTCAACAAACCAAAATCATACAATAATCCCGACATGGATTACCTGACTCAGATTTATGACATTTATTGAAGGGTACTCCATGGCCGTCAGGCAATACACGCTAGCTTTATTTTTCTAATTAATTTTTATGTGAAAATTTGCAATACCAGTCAAGAGCGAAAAGAGAATTGATGCTTCAAACCCTCTATCTTGGTAAATTTGTCACAATGTTTTAGTTTGCTTAAACGATGAGTAGCTTTTGCCCAATCTCGCAGTTTCAACTCTCACTGTATGCGCAGGACCACGGCCCGTCAATCCCAACTTTATTGTGCACGCCTAATGCGGCAACTTTCTGCGACAAAATTTGAAAGTAAACGGCTGCAAAAGCCTCGAATATATAATGAGACGTCTGCATTTGTTTCGATGAGAGAACTTAGAAATAAGTATGAAACTAAGTATGGTTTCCTCGGAATCGCAATTATGTTTGAGAAAGCTCCAGTTTCACGGAATCTTCCGCTTTGCCAGCCGAGCGGATATCCCGCTTCTTTCAATGGCGACACTATTGATCATGTTATGTGCGATGGCTTCACCCATCCAAACCCTCATTTATGGAAGGGTTTTTGATCGGCTAGCACTTTTTTTGAAAGGCGAAAGGGAGACAAGCGGAGCGTTTATGTCTGATTTGCGAGTGCTCATCGGAACCATGATGGCGGTCGCCGGCGGGCGCCTTATATTTTCGTGGGTTGGAATCAGCATGTGGTTAGTTCTAGGTGAGAACACTCAGAGAAACGCGAGAAAAAAACTATTCGAGTCACTCTTGTGCAAGGGAACTGAGTGGTTTGAAACTAAAGAAAATCTCGTCGGGTCTTTAACGGTCTTCTTTCGTTGTATCGAGGAGCTACGCAGTGGAGTTTCGGAAAACTTGGGTCTACTCGTACAAACAGTGGCGCTGGTATGCTCTCTCTTCTTGATCGCTATGATCTCGCTGTGGTCCTTGACGCTCATTATTTGCTGCCTGGTCCCCCTCTCGGTGCTTTCTAGCTGGATTTTTGGGAGCCTTACGACAAAATTCGCCACGCGAGAAAATCTACTCAACGCCAAAGCGCTGAAGATTGTAGACTGGTGTTGCGTATCCGGATTCACGGTGCGTATACTCAATGGCAAGTACGCCGACCTAGCTAACTTTGAAAGAGTCGTGAACTTGTCTGCCGAGGCATATACAAACATGGCGTTTGCCATCAGTGCCAACACCGGCGTGCTTAAGTTGATGAGCAACTTGGTGGTGGTTGGCGGTCTCGCATTCGGGCTGCACTTGGTGAGTACAGGCAAATTAGACCTCGGAAATCTCATTACCGCATTTAGTGCTTGCGTGCTTTTTGGCACTGAGATCTCGGCGGTGGGTGATATTGTAGCGCTCTTAAACAAGGCAAAGGCAAGTTCTAACACCATTGATACCTTGGAATTTGGTGAATTGCCACATGCTATCACACCAGCACAGCTGCCCACTAGTGAAACGTCGTGTGATATTCAGAAAATACCCTGTCTGACGTTGTTCTTTAAGAACGTCAGCTTTCGATACAAAAATTCTGATGCGGACGTGGTCAAAGGCATAACTATTGAGTTTTCGTCGTCACTGATGAATTTTGTTGTTGGTAAGTCCGGATCAGGGAAATCGACAGTCGCACTGCTTGTTTCCGGTTTCTTGACAAAGACACAAGGCGACATTCTCGTCGATGGAATGAGCTATAGGCATATTCCCGATGTATGGTTCACTGAAAACGTGTGCTTCTTGGAGCTGCACCCACTCATTTTCGAAAGGCTGTTGGCAGAAAACCTTCTTCTCGGAACTGCGCTCGAACTGCTGGCTCTATCAACAGATATACTTCTTGGAAAGGCTTGCGCATTTGCTGATTTGCAGGAGTTCGTAGCGATGCTTCCTCATAAGATGAATCTGGTATTGCATTCGAATAAACTCTCAGGCGGACAAATGCAAAAGATCGGATTGGCACGAGCATGGCTAGCTAATCGGCCGATCTTGGTCATGGACGAGGCTCTCGGTTCCATCAACGCCAAGACCAAGCAGACCATCATGCGTCGCATCCGAGCCTGGCGTAAAGACTTGCTCACCATAATCGTCACGCACGATTTTGCTGACTTGCAAAGCCAAGATGCGCTCTTGCACTTAGATTGCGGTAGTGTGAAATCAGCGGGGCAAGCTATCGCAACGCAAATATTCTGGGACCAGAACCGAAGGAAGCATACTCGAGAGCGGCTGTGCGAGAAGATTGACAAAAAACATCAAGACAAGGACGACTCAACCCACGAAACATGCCCGGAAAGCGGCACAGTTGACGATGCTCCACCGTCATATGATTACATAAACAATCCTGCAGTTCTCCGTGACCTCGAGCTGCAGGCAGCAATCACCACCACTTCGACTATGAGCCTTTTTTCTATTGTGCGATTCTTGTATCAGACAACACAGCATCGTTGGCTTATAGCTTTTGGTCTTGTGTGCGCACTCCTCAGCGGCGTCGCCACACCTTGTCTTTCATACTGCTTTGCAGAGGCGCTTGCAATTATTGTTACAACCGCTACAGGAAATCCTGCTAGCACAGGCGCGATGATCAAGTGGTCCTTGATCATCGTGGCCGTTGCCGTGGGTGACCTGATGGCTACGTTCGGGTCAAACATGCTGCTCGATTACGCGCTGGAACAATGGATACTCAATCTTCGGAAACGTTGCCTTGCTCGCGTGAACGACCAGGATATGCTGTTTTTCGAAACTTCTCGCGCCAGCGACTTGAACACGCTTCTTATGAATGACACGCGCGACTTGCGCAACCTTGTGTCCCAGTTTCTACTGGGAGTCTTGTTGGTGGTCTCGCTCACGGGCCTTGGGCTTGTATGGGCTGTGCTTATCGGGTGGCAGTTGGCGCTCGTAGGCGTCGCTTTCGTGCCCCTTGTGTTACTTATCACTGTCACTTACAGCATCGTGCTCCAGCGGTATGAGACCAAGTACAAAGACAACGTTGCTCACATTGAGAAGTTTTCACAGGAAGTGGTGGCGGCAATCCGCACCATAAGGCTGTTTGGTCTTGCACCCACGCTTGCCGAAGAGCACCTGAGAAAGTTGCAAGCGGTGTACCACGCTGGGTTGAAGCGTGCGGTTGCGGGCGGGCTTGGGATCGCCCTTTCTGAGCTCTCTAGAAGCGCTGCAACTGCCACGGTGCTCTACTATGGAATGGCATTGGTTGTGCACCAGCAGTACACGCAGCGACAGATGCTTCAGGTATTGACAATGCTCACTTTCACTGTTGCGAGTGCAGCGCAGCTTATGAAGCTGCTCCCCGAAATCACCCGAGGGCAGCGGGCAGGCACGTTGATAGCCCGCCTTTTGTGGCTCACAGAACTGCCGGTAGAATGCGCCGGTGTGGAAAGTAAGATTTGCAAATCAGCGGGGGCAGCGATTGTATTTGATCATGTTTCTTTCTCGTATGCTTCGAGTCATACCACCCGGTCCACGCCAGCGATTGAAGACGTATGCTTCGAGGTATTACCGGGGGAGGCCGTAGTCATAGCTGGCGAGTGTGGGTCGGGGAAGTCCACCATAGCTCTGTTAATGATGCGACTCTATGCGCAAGACCGGGGCACAATTTCTTACCGGGGCATAGATATCAGGGAGTACGAACCGGAATGGTACCGCTCTCAGGTTGCTCTCGTAGGCCAGGAGCCCGCGTTCTTCGAGGCCCTGATTCTTGACAATCTTCTCTACGGGTTGACTGGCGCACCGCGGGCTGTGGCCACATCAGTGCTTGTAGATTGCTTGAGAGCGACGAACGTCTTCGAATTCATTGAAAAACTCCCGCGAGGTCTCACCACAGTTTTGGGTGCCGAGACGCAGCTCTCTCTGGGCCAATTACAGCGGCTTTCCATTGCTCGCATATTGCTACGCCAGCCCAGGGTGCTCGTATTTGATGAGCCCACTTCACGGCTAGATACGGAAAACATCGACTGGATTTCAGACTTAATTTTCAATGAGCTCCCGAATTCTAACCCGCTGCTAGCCATTATCGTAATAAGCCATGACCAGATGCTCATGGCACGCGCGTCGCGAGTGTTGTTAATGCAGAGCGGCCTTGTCGCCGAGAGTGGCAATTACCACGAACTCCGTAAGAGAGGCAGAGCATTTGCGGATTTTGCGAGATGAGAGCCGCTCGCTCACCAGATTCATACATTACTATATACGTGTTCGCTCTCGCTGTTGTGCATATCTAAATCTTCACGTTGATGTAAGGAACTTCTACGTCCTCGCCATCCTTGTCGTCGCAACAAATCTCAAGAATCAAATTCTTCATGTGCGCAGGCACGGGCTTCTTGCTGACGTTTTCGATTAACTCGGTGATTCTCATGCCCATCCGCTCTTGAACCTTTTTTGGCGGCGAAAACGACGCGTACAATAACGTAACGCCGTGTGACAACATCGAAATTTCCAAGCCTTCATTTTCCTGGAACTGGTCAATCAACTGCTTCAACGTGATGTTACCATGAACTTCAAATCTGTCCCAGATTTGATCGAAAGTCTTGTCGTTATACTTGCCCTTGGCTGATTTCACTGGCTCAGAGAAACCAAAAAAAGGAAGAGCCAAGTTCACGAATCCATTTTTGTAGAGCTCTACATCTTCATGTTGCGCAACGACCTTGTACAACTCAAGACAAACCAATCCAGTTACCAACGCCGTAGTTGTAGCAATCGCAGGGATAATCTTGCCTGCGATAAACTTGGTCTTAGAAGCGTCGGCAGTCTCAATACCATAGTTCAAAGCTCTACAGTTCGAGGCGGCTGTAATGAACTCAATGTGGTGATTAGAGTCATCGTCCTTTTCGAACTCAATGGGCGTCAATCTATAACCTGCCAATGTGGATGGCTCAGGCATGGTGGCCACGATTTTTTGTATCTCGCTTTCGTCAAAAGCTCCAGAAAGCTTCTTAGCCTCTTCTTCAGCCTCTGCATCACTAGCCGCTATTTTCATGCCTGTCTTGGGCACAAACGGCTCAGGAACATAAGCGTCTAAAATCTTCTTATACTCCTCATTTGATATGTTCTGATCATTCAAACCGTAAATGAAAGCCAACAAATGGGCACCACCAACGATAAAATTGAAGTGATCGGGGTTGTTGATGTCAAACTCCAAAACTGTGGGTGCTCTCTTTGGACCAGCCCAGAATGGAGCGCCGTTGGAAGTTTTGGCATCCTTTGGGAAGTTGAACAAAAGTTGCTTGATGTCGTGGTTGTACTTTGTCTCAAACTCCTGTCTGGCCCACCTAATGCAGTCAGCAAACGAGTATGGTCTGTTGTTCAAAAGGCCCGCAATATTTGCCAATGTGCCTTTGATGTCAGGATTCTGTTTCAAAGTTTGTTCGACGTAGTTGGGTTGACTCAAGTACAAGTTCACTGTCTCGGGAGAATCGGCAAAATAGCCCTGGAACAAAGATTTAGCCCAAGCGATTGTGTGGTCGATCTTATTTGGGAACGAGCGCAAGGTGCACAACGGAATCGACTTCTCCGGTGGGTCCTGCGAAGAAGAGTACAGTTCTGTCAAGTTGGGTACGACAACCTGAGTGTTACCTTTGGTACCCAAAGTACCAGACTCAAGCAAGGGTTTCTTGTAGAACACACAACGGCGGTCAACATATGTTCTTGCATCGACATTGTCCAAGGCATTGGTCACAAAGTCCAACGGCTCCCAAAATGAGTCACCGAAAATATGCTCGGTGTCAGGGCCTACCTTATCCAACATTGGGTGTATCTTTCCCTCCAAATCTGGGTTCATCTGCTGCACGGCCTTAGCAGCGATCTCAGACTTGTTTCCACCGACATCACGCGGACGAAACAAGAATTGACGGTTCAAGTTTGACTTTTCAATTGAGTCATTGTCAGTGACAAAGATTCCACCACGGGGTCCTGTTCCCAAACCCATCAAAGCCCAATTCTTAAGCATCTCGCATCCAATCGCACCAGAACCAACGAGGAAAACTTGTAAGTTTGAGATCGCTTCCTGGTAAGCCGAACCAAACACCGCAATTTGGGCATCATAACGGGAGCCTACTGGCTGTGTGTTTTCCTCAGAGCGAGGGAATTTGGCAGACGAGGGCAACGACTCTAAGGAGTCGAAGTACATAAATTGTTTTACCGGGCTGAATTTAGAAGAGCAGCATTTTAAGACCTCTTGTGCAACCAAGCCACCCATGAAAGCAACCATGCCTGGAATATCGCCCGTGGCCTGAAAGGCCAACTCCGCAATGAGCTTCGAGTCGACGTTGGCGCTATCCAATACATCGGGATTCTGCGCGGCAAACTCCTCTGCGTAGCGCACAACTTCGTTCGCGTCTTCAGCGTTGCATGGGCGCGGTAACTTTCCCTGGTGCCTTGTCTGGAATGCATGGAGAGCCTGGAAACCAGCATGAAGTTGCGGAGGACGATCAAACTTGGCAAAGTCCGAGAAGAGGAATTCTGGCGAGCGTAATTGGGCAGATAGTGGCTGGAAAGCTACCTTTGATGGCATTTTGACTTGTTGGAAAAGACCACCCTTCACGTAAGTCCCGTAAGAGGCGTCAATCTTGATTTTGAACGCGTATGGACCCAATACTTCGAGCCGATGAGGGCTGCCATCATTCAACTTCGGCATACCCTCGATCTCGGCGAAGCGTACGTAGTCGCCGTCCTGCAACCCGTGTCTGCTGTCATCCAACATGGTGACCGTTCCATTTGCATCAATGTCCGACACAATACCTGCAGCAGGTTCCTCGCCAGTGGCATCGAGAACAGTGAAGTCGGGGCCAAGGTCTACAAACAAGCTGGCAAAGAGCCCACGTACGTCTGCGGCCACAAAGCCGATGTCGTTTGCGTGAGTGAATTCGTTGATTTGCACTTGTGTTTCGACCGGGAGGTTTGTGGCAACCACGCACTTGAAGCGGCGTAATGTGGCCTCCGAAAGATCCTCCACGACCGAGATCGGCACATACAGATTCAACTCCAGCAATTTCTCCGCACACGCAGATGCTGTCGGTTTCCCGATATCGGCCTGAGAGAGAAAGAATTGCGTGGAAAGGTCAGCCAACTCAACGGGCAGCGGGTCGTACAATGCCAAAGACTTTACGCCTGCAAGCGCCACGTTCTTTGCGACTTCGACACCAAGTCCCTTAAGCCCAATCACAAGCACGTTGGCGTTCTGCATTTTGAGCATTGCCTCCTTTCCTAGCACGTAAAGCTGCCTGGAGTATAAACTCTCATCAATGACGGGTGCGTCAATTTGCATACTGTCTGCCATTTTTCAATAGACTGTTAATATAAAAGTATTTCTGCCGTGAAATTGCAGAATGATTGACAGAAACGGTGGCGACCGTGGTTTGCATTGCGATTGCGCGGAGGAGGTTTGGCCAAGACACGACTAGTCACGTGGGAAAAAAGATAAAGTGGGAAATCAAGAATAAAACCTGGCATGGTGAAAGATGAGATTGCAAGGCTGATCAAGAAATCTTCAAAAAAGCCACTTGATATCTTTCTTTTATGCAAAACATTGCCGAGTATTCAAATGTGTGTTACGTGAGACAATACTGTCTCAAGGCATGTGTCGTGCAATAAAAAATGGAGTTGTAAAGTTGTATAGTTCAGTATCACCCAGTCCAAATTAGGCACTGCGTTTGGCTAAAATGGTTAAAAATAAAATATGGTAGCTTCTACCCTACAAAAGATGAGTAATTTCCATTGACTGGGAGAAAAACGTAGTCCGCAATATGCGAAAAAACCATCATCGCCTCACAAGATTTAAGTACAATAATTCCTAGCATATTCCCTGCTGCATTCGTTAAAATTTGTGAATATGAATCCTAGAAATGGTAGCGGTCTCGGATGAGCTCCTGATGCCAAATCACTGAGTAAATCGAAGCACATGATTCCAAATATTTTTGATCTCCTCCACAATTGAGATTTGTGTAGAACCCTCAGAAGTGAACAATTCACTAGTCCTACTATATTTCCGAACGTTGAAATTAGATACGATTGACTCAAATCGAATAGAGAAAGAGGTTTTTGGATATCATGACATCAGTGCTTAAATAATCTTTTGCATGAATAATCTTTTAATGCCATTAGCAGTTCTACATTCTTAATTTTGCATGGAAGCGGAATAAAGTCGAAATAAATTAGAGATAACAAGCCTCCTTCGATGTATACGGCGAAAAGGATCGAATGGAGCTTCTATATCATGTGATATCTATGTACGTTTCACAACTTATATCCCTCCGATTATATAGTTATGCTCAGGTGGGAAGAAAACCATTGTGTTTGGTATAGTTACGGTGAACGTTGACAAGTGCAGGATGTTTATCTCTAATTCCAGAACGTTAATCAAGCTTGCATCCAACGATATCGCCTTTAATTGAGAGAATTACAAGGACACAACAGGATGCGGACTCTAGCCATGCTGAGAACAGCCTTGTCATGAGGAAAGAGCAGCAAATTTCACCTCACCCAGAAACATTGACGGTATATCACAGCAATTGGCTCAGCTGATTTTGCATCATGCACCCGCACTTAGGAAACACGTCATGCAGAAAATGCACAACAAAAACAAATCCGGAAACTTGGAATATTAAATCTCATAAAAAAAATAAAAATTATCATCCATGTGGCTCGAGTCATCAACCTTTACTGGCTCCCCCTCTTCACTTCACCAATTCCCAGATAAGCTTACTGAATATTTATCAAAGAGAAGTACATCGTTAATCACGTGACCATTTAGCTCGCGCCCTATTAATCAACATGGTTACTCAGCACCACCCTTTGGAATAAAACAGGAGCCCCGTCCAACAAAAATATACACGTGCGGTAGACTACAATTAAGTCAAATGAGGGTTTGCAGCGCTTTTGTTTGTGCGCTTCTTTTAAACAGCGTTGGACGTGTTTTGGCAAGCCCAGATCTGGATGACACCTCGAATATCACCAATAACAGCGACGATGAGAAAGCGCCAGAAGCTTCAGACGCTATAAGAGCCGTTGACGCAGAGCTGAAAGAGCTGGAAGGGCAGCAGCTTCCTGAAGAATTAACTCTCGAAACTTTTGATGCGGCCACGAGCGAGTCGCTTACACTTGTCGAGTTTTACTCACCTTACTGTTCTCACTGCAAGAAACTTGCCCCTGTTTGGAAGGAAGCTTACTTCGCTACCGTGGATGAACAGCGCAAATCAAATATATTTATGCGACAGGTTAACTGTGTCGAGAGCGGCGACTTGTGTAGCCGTGAAAATGTGCGGTTTTACCCAGACTTGAGACTCTACGCGCCAGATAAAAAAGCGGAGCAGGCCGGGCCGCTGCTGCGGTTTGTCGATCTGTACCCCAACTCGCTTTCACGGACCGTGGACAACATTGGCAAGTATTTGAAAAGCGCGGTGGCAGAATTCGACCTGGCGGCTTTGGATATGCCCAGTTTGTCCGAGCAAATGGATGTGGATTTGGCATTCAAAGTCATTGCCGGCGAGGCTAACGAGCCTTACTTTGTAGCGCTTTTTCTGAGCTCCAACAAGGACTGGGAGCGCGCGAAGTTCCTGGCTAGTTGCCTCGATTGCCACAAGCACAGCCAGGCGTGGGACAGAATGTCCAACCTCGTGGCCACCTCTGCACGCACAGCGCACTTGAATTGCCACACCCACCCATTGATATGTGAGAAATTGGGATATCCAGAGCTCGGCAGCGGTGCAAAACTGCTGGTGCCGCGGTACATGATGTTTGCTCCCAAGAAGACTGGCTTGATCCGCTTTGATTACAAGGGTGATTTGTCCGTCCGAAGTATGCGGGAGTTTGTCGTTAAGTTGGCGGAAAATATACAGTACAAGGACACAACCACGCGGGGGCTCGAGGTACTGAACTTGTTGAAGAAGGAGCTTCCAGAGGGTCCTCAAGACGTGTATTATCCTCTTTCAAACAAGATGAAATTGGTGCTATACTTCGACCTCGAAACAGTCACTCCCGAAGATAAGGCTATCTTGCCATACTTGTTAGAAGACGTGACTAAATTGCCATTTGACATTTCTTTGGCGATCTGTCATAGCGAGAACCTCAATCAAAGGTTGGAAAAGCAGGCAATTGGGTTGGTAAACTACGTCAACTCTGACGAAACGTTTGCCAACATCGAGTTCGACAGAAATTTGCATCTTGCCATGAGCTTGACGGCAAAGCCTACGCTATATATCTTCAAAGAGAACTCGTTGATCCCGGCTATCTATCAAAACTTCGCCTTGGAGGACATGCGCAATGAAAAGAAAATCAAAAGTTTTATCAGGAAAAACCTGTACCCGTTGTACGGGGAATTGTCTCCCAAAACGTACAACGCGTATTTTCTTGGCAATGATCAAAAGAATCAGGAAAACGACAAGGTAGTGATTACGTTCTTGAACACAGGCGATGCCACGAAAATCAAGAACACCTTGTACAACTTGTCCATGACTGCGCACCAGTATTATGCTGAGAAAAGCCGATTCTATTTCGACAGCTTGTTGCAGCAGCGAGACAAAAAGAGCCAGAGGGTGGCGAAATTGAAGGAGAATGACGCAAAGACCACTGAGATCATCAGCGAGATGCGCCAGGAGGTGCCGCATTTATTCAGCCACAACGAGGCCCTATTCACATACGTAGATATGGTAAAGTATCCTGACTTTGCGCGCGACTACGGATTGAATATCGACGGCAAGGAGTACCAATCTGGTGACACTATCATAGTGACCAAGACACAGAGAGTTTACTGGGACCAGGACTTCCGCGGCGCACAGCTCACTAGCAACCGACAAACATTGCGCGAGGTTTTGAAGTATTTGTTGAGCCCGGAGCTAGTATCCGAGCAGGTGAAATTAACCTCGAAACTTGTTGGCAGCCCGTATCACAGAAACCTCCGAGGCGCTGACTACGTACACCAGCACGGAGTGCTTGGGTACGTCTTGTTCATTCTGCTGGCATTCTTCGCATTTCATGTGGCGAGGAAGCTAATACGAAAGCCCGTCAACAAGCGAGGCGGCATTCTTGGCAACGTGTTCGCCAAGAGCGACTAATGATAGACTTTCCGGGCTCGTAGTTATTCTAGTATATGGCGAATACGAGAGTCTGCCTCTAGCACCTTCCGATAGCTGGCGCTTATTTGCACCACAGAATAATCTACTCCTGGTACTCCCGACACTCTACTGTACGGGGGCACGACCGAGTTTGCAGGAACCACTGTGCCGTCCTCGATGACACAGCAGTCATTGATGACACTGAGCTCCCCCAAGATGCAGTTTGCGCCAATGTACACGCGGTTGCCCACCTGGATCAGCCTTACTACAGAGTCGGCCCCCACAGTCGTGTAGTTGCCAACTTTCACATCGGCAAACACGCTGGAGCCAGGCGAGAGCTTTGCCCGCGGCGGGTCAACCATGCACCGACTGCCAAGATGCGTATACTTGCCAAGCACGATCGAGGGCAGGTTCGGCGACAGCGTGGCCACGTCGCCGTTGAGCGTGCAGTTTTCGCCAATGGTGCAGTTCTCCAGAATAGAAATTCGGTTGGCGCCCTTGATGGTGGCCAGCCGCGCGATCCGGTTGCCAGTGCCGGTTTCGATCCAGTCCTCCATAAGAAAGTCTAGTGAATGGGCGGTGACTGTTAGCCCAAAGCGCGCGCTCGGATTTAGCTGGTGCCGCGCGGCGCGGCGCCTCGGGGCCAGGGCAATGAATTGGCGCGAATGGCACTATGGGATGCCAGTGAGATAGCTCTGAGGCCCTAGCAAGTGTAAAGAAGGGTACCTGCAAATACTGAAGCAGGGGACACGAACACTCGCACACGAGATATCTACAAGAGAGGTCTTTGCAAAAAAGCCTTTGCAAAAAAGCCTTTGCAAAAAAGCCTTTGCAAAAAAGCCTTTGCATAAAGACCATTACGAAAAAGCCTACACCAACACCCACTGCCGTGGCGCCACGTCGCACTTGGGCACGCGGCGCACTGTGTGCAGTACGCGACTTGCCTGCGCCCATTGCGGCGCGCTGGCTCCAGACCCAGAAACACTGCTTCTTCTGCCTCAGCGACTCTTTAGCAGTTAGGGTCTACACCACACTATCCCCGGATTTTTTTTTGTTGGTGCGCTTATCCAAACATTCAGGTTTCTCTCCTAAGCTTTTGTTCTCGCAGCTCTCGAAATGTCGCAGTTGTTCAGAATCGACTGCGGGTACCAGAACTACGACTGGGGCAAGATTGGCTCGGCGTCTGCCGTAGCCCGGTTTGCAGCCAGATCCAACCCCAACACAGTGATAGATGAACACAAGCCCTATGCAGAATTGTGGATGGGCACGCACCCCTCGGTGCCCTCCAGGATCGTGGGCGACAAGGCTCTACAGGGCAAGGTGTTGCGCGACGTGGTGGGCGAGGACGCCGCCAAGTACTTGCACCCTTCGGTGGTTGAAAAGTTTGGCAGCAGCAAGGAGTTGCCATTCTTGTTTAAGGTGTTGTCGATCGAAAAGGTGTTGTCGATCCAGGCTCACCCCGACAAGGCGTTGGCTGCGCAGCTTCACAAGACAGACCCCAAGAACTACCCGGACGACAACCATAAGCCGGAGATGGCGATCGCCGTCACAGACTTCGAGGGCTTTTGCGGATTCAAGCCCTTGCGCCAGATTGCCGACGCGTTGCAGGCCGTCCCGGAGTTCCGAGACATTGTCGGCTCCGCAACTGCAAACGACTTTGCCAACAACATCCATCCAGACGCTGCAGCGGGTTCTGCTGAGGACAAGGCCAACCGCGCGTTGTTGCAGAATGTTTTTGGCAACGTCATGACCAGCCCTGACACCGAGGTGGCGGAAATGGCAGCGCTTCTCGTGTCCCGTGCACAGAGCGAACCCAAGGTGTTCGATGCCTTGGCCCCGGGCTTGGCTGACTTGGTCCTCAGACTCAACAAGCAATTTCCGAACGATATCGGCTTGTTTTGTGGCTGCATGTTGTTGAACCACGTACGCTTGAATGCAGGCGAGGCCATGTTCTTGCAAGCCAAGGATCCTCATGCGTACATCAGCGGCGATATCATAGAGTGCATGGCTGCTTCGGACAACGTCGTGCGGGCCGGGTTCACGCCTAAGTTCAAGGATGTGGCGAACTTGGTCGACATGTTGACATACTCGTACGATCCTGTCGACAAGCAGAAAATGCCGCTCTTGCCCTTTTCTAGATCTCGCGGTGCAGCCCCTACGTCTGTTTTGTACGACCCTCCGATTGCCGAGTTTTCGGTCTTGCAGACAATCTTCGATGCCAAGCTGGGCCAGACCCAGGAGTTTGATGGGTTCGCAGGGCCTTCCATTGTGATTGCCACGAACGGCGCGGGCCTGATTAAGATCAAGGGTTCAGATGAGCTGCTTCCCATCGAGACTGGATACGTGTTTTTCATTGCGCCAAACACAGAAGTTGAGTTGGTATCCTCATCTAGTAACGAGCCGCTCACTACTTACAGAGCTTTTGTCGAGGCCAACTAGAGTAGCAATACCTTCACTGGATATGAACAATACATTTGGGGGAAAATTAATATCGGGCATACTGTTAATGTACGAATGCCATGTGTGCTAAGCCTATTTGGCCAGTCGCGATATGCCTTTATTGTTTACTTTTAAGGTGAGCTTCTGCCACAGCATGCAACGCTTGACTTCCGTCAAAGCTTCCAAATGATGCTGATGTCTTTTAGTATTGTATACAATTGTCAACAGAAATTTAGAAAATTACATTTATAGAACTAACATCGAAAACACGAGATGCATCAAAACACTGGGTTCTTTAGAGTACTGTTCCTATCAAGAGTACATCTGGAAAAATATCCTCACAATGCAGATTAAATTACCATTATCATTTGTTACACTTCAACTCAAAAACAAATTTTATGCAATATTTGGCTTTGAAGCTCAAGTTGGATCAAAGTAGGTTGTGCTTGTGTGCTGAGGTGGGATGGATAGAGAATCAAGAACTTTACTTGATCCACGATATTTTTTACACACTCGTTTTTAAGCAAGTCCTGCGGCCCATTAGATATTATTTTCGGTTTTCCTAATCAGCACTGCTTCCAAAGCCCGATTGTCGGGCATTGTTTTGATAAGATTCTTGAGATATCACTCACTGGTTCGTAAGCTAGTAAAGGCGGTGTAGTTTCCATATTAACCTGCATGCAGCACCAGATTGTTCAGATAATGTCTAATATTTCAGCCCTGCACCACAGTTTCAGGCCACGATATCCCCACATATTTCCTAGAGAATGACTTCAAAATCCTCTTTTCAAGGTTCTGGTACTCAAGTAGACACAAAAACAGAAACACTCGCCGAGTTTTCTACTGAGGTCACCGAAATTCCGATAGAGCTTGAGCATAAAATTGACAAGAACTCAGAAAGCATACATGATCACAATTCTGTTGAGAGAGGCACCACGAGCCCGGCCAGTGATCTCGACTCTCGTTCAATTTATGTTGGGAATTTAGATTATGCGACGAGTCCGCAGATGCTTGAGCTGCTCTTTACGCAAGTTGGATCAGTTCAAAAAGTGACAATATTAGTACAGAGGGATACTGGGTTTCCAAAAGGCTATGCATACGTCGCATTCAAGGATGAAGAAAGTGTACAAAATGCAATTAATCAATTAAACAACACGCAAGTTCGTGGTCGGCCTGTAAAGATATACAAGAAAAGAACAACACTCGACTCCCTGCAAAGACATCACAACCAAAAAGGGACACGCGGAAAATTTTCAAGAGGGAAACCCAGAGGCAGGGCCCAAGGAAGAGGAAGATTTGAAAAAGTTTCGATGGCAGTTGGTATGAATGGCATCTGATCACGGTTGTTCCGTCATGAAGGAGGCAAGGTTGCTCCCCCCTCTCGAACTTGATATCGTCGTGAGAAGCTAGCTAGCGTGTATTTCTTCATTTCTGTTTGAAGTTTAGTGGTGGTTTGATAAATCAGTCATTTTTTATTCTACTAGTCCAACCACAAAACAAGGCAAGTGAGAAAACACCAGAGAAAAACAAAGGCTTTTTTACACACGGTTGCAGACGCAGAAGGGATAATGCTCGCCAGTTAGCAAAATCTGGATTTCAGTTACTCTCACATAAAATTTGCAGTATATATAATATTATCCAACCCATGAATAATTAAAATCTGCCGACGAAGAGGCCTTCTAGCAGCTTGGTGGGTTTTAAGCGCGCTGACTGGTGAGCAAACATACATCCGTGCACCATACACAGGTCTGCGCGCCGAAGAAAAGAGGCGAAGAGCATCGCGTTTGAGTGGTGGAATTTCACAGGTGATCAACAATACCTTTGCAATTATACACCACTAATTCAACACAATGACTTCTGTAAGAAAGAGAAAGATGGCCAGGTCCTCGGTGAAGAAGAATACCAGGAGGGTGAAGGACAGCCACAAGAAAGTTGTGATAAAGGGCCATCCCCTCATGGCGGAGTACTGGGACCCTAAACTCACTTTGATTCAGAATTACAAGAAGCTTGGTTTAGCTGTAAGTCTAGGAAAGCTAAGCGGTGGTGTTGAGCCCAAGTTGGAAACCGTCAGCGAACGCCGGGCACGCGCCGCCCAGAATGATGAAGACAGCGACTCTGATATCGAGGATGCAAACCTAGGGGTACAGGATACCGAGACGGACCCCCTGAAAATTCCTGTCGGTGAAGCCCGCATCATTCGTGATCCAGAAACTAATGAAATAGTGCAAGTCATTCACGGCCAAATGGAGCCTGTGCAAAAAGAGGAGAAGAACGAGTTTTCCATCATCGATAAGTTGGAGGAGTATAACAGAGAACATGCTAAGCCTATCCGCGTTACCACTCCATCTGATCGTGAGGACTACTGGTTGAGCCAGTTACACGAGAAATATGGCGAGGACTACGAGAAAATGAAATGGGATAAGAAGTTGAACAAGGCATTCATGTCTGCAGGCCAGTTGAAGCGAAAGATGGCCCAGTGGAAGAAGGCGCATGGTATTTAGCAATTCAAACGGTATCTATACAGTATAAGAGAAGGAACTTTGTGAGCGTGACTGACATGTGTAGGTATTAAGGTTGGTTGATATTGAGACTCAGATGAAAGTGCAATCAGTCAGCAAGCCTTCGAAAGCACAGTTCTCGTTCGGAAGTCTGGTGTATAAACAAAATTGCTTTCTTCATAACTTATAGGTCGCAACATTCAACAAACAGAGTCTATGTCCAACAATAGCCACAAGCTTGCTTTTTCTGGACATAACTGCTAGCAATTAAACAAGATCTGGTCCAATTTACGGTGTGAGCAATCTGCGGCGATAGGGGCCGCGGATCGTCTAAAATAGAACGGTATGCCAAAGATTTTTTCGACTTTGCATCTAATCCAGAAGCCTGCTTGGGAGACGCTTGTCCAAGATCTTATCAACGATATCGTTCATGACAGGACGAAGATTTGATGTCTCGTACATATCAAGCAACTTCTTATCTGAGTTTTCACTCGTGTCTTGCATCTCAATCATCTCGACGAACGAAGGGTCAATTGGAATTTTGCCCAAAAAGTCGAGGCTGAGCGATTCGCTAAGTCTCTGGCCGCCCCCACTCAGAAAAATGTTCGTGCAGTCGGCACAGTGGGGGCATATGAACCCAGACATGTTTTCCACAACGCCCAAAACGTCAAAATTGACCTTTTTACAGAAGTTTATCTCCTTTCGTACATCTGCTGTTGCGACCTGCTGCGGTGTTGTGACGATGATTGCCCCATCTAGTGGCTGTGCCCACCTGAGCTCCTCCGCAATCGCAATGTGTTCATCTGATGTGCCTGGAGGCGTGTCGATAAGAAGATAATCCAATGGCGCCAGTCCTGGGCCCCCGCTCCACACAGTATCCTTCAAAAACTGGCGCACCATAGCGGTTTTCTTGGGCCCTCGCCACACAACGGAGCTATCCCGATTACCTAGAAGAAACCCCAACAGCATGAGCAGAATGCTACCTTTCGTAGTATCCTTAGCATTATTGTACACCAGCACCGGGATCCAGCCATGAGCCGACTGCCTCACTTGCTTGCTCTCCACGCCAAACATCCGCGGAAGCGACGGGCCGGTCAAATCTATGTCCAAAACCCCGACGCTGTAACCTTTCAACGCCAATGTTAACGCTGTCTGGGTAGTGACAGACGACTTGCCCACTCCGCCTTTTCCGGAAAGGATCAAGATGATATGCTTCACGTTGGAAAGCGATTTGGGTATTTCCTCGCTCATTACTGCTGTGCGATGCTCTGGTTGTCTCGGAAGATTAGCAATATATGTATATGTATGTCACTTTAAATGGCCCTGGAAGGTGCGTTTGATTACCGGTGCGCATCGCAGATGCTGTGCTCGCTTACTAAGACACTAAAGCATGTGTGTTTAAAAAAAGGCAGGAAAGTTTCGATGATAGAACATCGCAAGACATAGAGCCTTTTGCCAAATGAGACTAAATTAAACTTTGCGGAATGTTGGGTTCTGGCTGCTCTTTACATATCACCGGGGTTTTACTATTTCGCATCCCAGGATATCACGCTATCTGACATTGGAACTTGTTAGCACGTATAAGATGCTTCAAGTCACAAATTAGCAAAGCCTTACTTCTTGTCATTCTAGAGCAACAGATGTTGCGCTCTATATCAAGTGGGGATTTTGGTCATGGGCAAAAGGTGCCTTATGTTTTAGGCATGCGCTGTGCACGAATGATCTTGGAAAAGCAGATGGAAGCAATATTTGTAAGTGACTTTTTACAGTATTGATCTTCTATAGTTTGAGAAATCAACCTAGCGGCATTCTATTCAATATTACTAGCAATGACCTAGTCGGCTGATTCATGTTTGAAGACTGTACAGTTGGAGCTGTCTGAATGCTTGTTTCTACCTGATGCCTATTCTTTTTGATGTGATTCTCCGCTCCTTCTCAACGGAGCAATCACACAAAAGGCGTATAAAATGTTGCCTTGCCTACTGTCATAAAACGTCACTATAAAGTATCTATTGCGATATCAGAGTATTCTCTGGAACGACCTAACTACCCGCTTTCAGTCTTGCTCTAAGTTACATTCAAGGAATATTGGCCTGCACCCAGAGCGTGAAAGGAAACAGATCTGAGACGGCTGAAGAAACTATTCGTAAAGCGTCCATACGCAGATACTGTGTACAGTAGGATTCGTCCATTCGAATCCGGAAAAAGTCATTTAATTCCGATGAAATGAGCTCCCAATACATGAATTCGGGAATATCAGGCGGCACCTGCATGGGCACTGTCAAACACTCGAAACTCCCCACAAACATCTACGTTTTTAATTTGGCCTATTCAGCTTTCTTGTCTTCTTCTTTCCAACCAGACACACCAAATCTACATCATGTTTATCTCCTGCCAAAAGTGGTGGAAGAATTTCGGAAAGTGGTCTGAGTTTTATTCCTAACGCCCTGGCGATTCTTGGGCCACTTTAAGCACGTCAAGCTGCACCAAACGCGCCCCGATGCTGAACTATATGCACGCCTGGATCAATGCCACGCCTCAAAGGTTGAATGACAGTGACAAAACTTTAGAAAATTTCCTGACAGGACATCGTTAAAAACGCAACGAAAAGCTCAAATTGCAATTCGACTGATATCTAGTAACAAGTTCTTTCCCCCCTTTATATTTTCTACCAAAATGGATTCTCAATACTCGACAGCTGGCTCTGGCCATCTGAGAGATCTTCGTACACAACTATTCAGTACGCCCCAACATAGAGCCGGTGGGAATAATGCACCCCAGCGTATGAGCTCACCGTATGAATCAGCCCGTCCGGTTTCAGCACGACACAATGAGGCCTTCTTGCTGTCGTTGGAAGACCAAAACAACACTGAAGTCGATCAGATGAGCTCGAAGGTCTCGGCCCTCAAGTCCCTAGGGGTCATGATGGGGCTGGAAATTAGCAAGTCTGTGCAACTAAATGACGAAATCTCAGATAATTTCGAGCGAGGTACAGTCACGTTGAAAAACACCTACAAGCGTATGGTGTTGATGAGCAAACGTGCGGGGATCTCGTGGAAGATGTGGCTCGTGTTCTTCGCTGTGTTTTCTTTCTTGTGTTACTACGTGTGGTTGTTTTAAAGCGTTTGATTTTGCTATGCTGGCATCGCTTAAGTGAAACAGATTTCATTAATGAGTCAGGTAAGACCGTGGGCGAGGCGATAGTACAACTTTATGATGCAGCGAGTTTGGCATTTCGATTAGTATACATCTGTTGTGCCTTTGTGTATCGTGTTGAGCTGGCTCACAGTGACCAACATCATTGTTCTATCATAACATTTTTGCTTTGCTCGTTCGGAAGATGGGCGAGGGGCATCAGATGCGTTCGCTTACTTTGAGTTTTTCATAGCAGAAGATGACCTTGAAAGAGTTGCTTTTCAAAGTTAGTTGTGTACTATGCAAGTCGGAGATATGTGAATATGACAAAGATATTCTCTTTGGAAACCGAAGTTCAAGGTCGCATTGGTTCCTCAATTGTTCCGAGCACTGGCGACAGCTTTTTAGATTCCAGTTGTTCTCGCCATTTCCTGAGACACGAAATAATGTGATTGCTGTGTATACAAATAGAAGGAATTTAAGGAGACTGCCTGAAAAAAAAAGAACTTCCTAAAGCTTGCCGTGATAGAAAAACCTTTCACGACATCCGCTCTTTTGAACTGCATAGCGGCCCTTCGTAGCTTTACCTTCCCAGGAGAAAATTAGAGCTCAACCTAAAGCGAGTGGCGCAAATTCGCTAAATAACTAAACTCTTGAGCTTGTCCAACGCCTGACTATCGACGTCCCCAGCTGAGACCAGACAGTTGTCGCTAGAAGCCAGTCTATTCTCTGCATTTTGTCTATCATGATGCCCCAGCTCCATCTGTAGAATCGTTCCCAAAACGGTGCATTGATTCACAAGAGACGCCTGCGGACTCGCGGCATACTTCAACGGTATAGCCTTGGCCAGTTCATCTATATCCTCGTATGTCGGCACACTGACCCCGTTTTTTATCTCTATCTTTGATTTTGCCAATTTCAAAATCAGCTGTTTCGGCTGGAGCACCCGATGCAGTGGCTGATGCTTCGGCGTGGGCGACTGAGTCATATATCGCGTTGCGCCATTTCTTTTCCTATGTCGCAGCTTCTTCAGCTTGAGCTTCATACGGCTCTGAAGCGCTAGATAGTACCCATTCGTTTCACTGATATGGCTGTCTAGCGATTCAGAAGAGCTGCCGCCGTCCGAAGAGCTGGAAGAGCCAAGCACATTATCAGAGTCGTACTCCGTCTCAGAGTGCGCTTCCAGCGAGCTCCACACTTCGCCTACCGAAGGCGTGTCTGGCACTTGCTGCCCCAGTATCTCGCCACCACAAATATTCAGTGCATTTTGGAAATGTTTTGACAATGGGTCTCTGACTGAGGCGCGGCACTCGCAGTCTTTGTTCTGGTTGTTGGATGACAGACTTGGCATCACTTTGATCCGAAGTTTTTTGTGAAGTGACAGCTCAGGCGTCTCGTGCACCGTGGCAGACGACTTCTTCGGGAGAAACAGATATGTGAGCGGGTTTATGGTTTCGAGAAAAGGCGCCAGTTTCACCAGGTGAGGACCTAAACCTATGGGCCCGGCAGAAAGCAAACGAAGTGGGCTCTTTTTAGGACGCGGTGTTGACTGCGTGCCTTGAACCGAAAAAAGTGTGTCTATTTCCGGGTACCTGCCTTCTTTTTGCCGTCTGTACTTGGCAATTGAGCTATCCATGAAATACTCGAAACTCTCCGGATCTGCTATCAGCTCGGTGGCTTGATGAGTGAACACGTCCTTGTGACCAGCACCAGGATTCTTTTTCGTCAGTGAAGAGTCCAAATTCTTCGAAGTTTGGAGAAAATATTGGCCGTGTTCATTGGGTTGCGAGCCACCGGATGAAGCGTGCGTGTGGCTACCCTCGCATAGCGATTCACTGCCATCTTGACTATTCCGCTCATGGCCAAACTTGATTATTTTGCTGGAATTGGATGCTTCGTCGGCTTGTCCATTGACATCCATGTTCAAGTGTCGCTGCAAGGGGCCGTAATCCTCTGGACTCTCGCTCAAATTACATGAGTCGGGAGCCAAGCCTTCCAGGTTCCCCAGATCATGCTGGGCTAAAACCTCGGTATTTCTTCTAGCACCCAAAATCCTGCTCAAGTATGGATATTTGCTTGGGTCTGGAACATTTGTTCCGGCTCTCTTTCCACTGATGCTCGATATGCGCATCGCGAGACTTTTGGTTTTCGAGGACACCGTCGCCGATTGTACGAGCAAACCGCTGATCTCTACACCTAACTTTGTGTTCTCCTTGCCATTAATATTAGCTCTGCCACCATCGCCAACAGTAGGTACGGTCTTGGCCAATCTCTTTCGTCTGGTATGCAATTGCTTGGTGAGTTTATGAGCATGCTTTCTCGCATGAATATTCTTGTTCTGTATTTTTTGCTCAATTGCCAAGACCTTGCGGATCTCGCTCCTGAGGTCTTGTTGGTAATTCCCGCTGGTTCGCTCTAAAGCTCCAGCAACTGCCGCTGTTTCGTCAGGCAAGACTTTGGATAATATATGATCTAGTCTAAACTCATCTATTGCGGGGAGTGGCGCAGGATTCTGAAACCGCGGTTTATATTTGGACGACAGTCGCTGACTCCCCGTTCGAGGCTGCGGTAGGCCAGTCATGGTGCTGAGAAAGTGTGCTGACGACGATTTTCCAGTATCTTGTGAAATCCAAATGACAGAGCGTGTTGTAAGTGCGCACGTGACCTGCTCTACAACCCCACAACACCAATACCCCAGAGGCGACTACGCAGGTACCTTTATCGACAATTCTGCCTACATGCTGATGAACAGTTAAGTAATGTAAGTGTAGTGCAAGCCTAAATTAAGCTGCACTGAAAGGAATAGTCTGTCATCAGTGTTATCTTTTCTGAAAAAAGATAACACTTTGGCATTGGTCTTAACTCTCATCTGGATCTCGCTATTAGTCCGCAGCATAGTACATGGTAACCTCGGGACAATTGCATTGTCCAAAGAGAAATTCTCATGTTTTTTTTTTTGGTGATTTTCTCAATTGATTTAGTAGGCATGTCAATTAAGGAAGTTGAAAGCTGATCAATTTTCAGATTTTCGGGCATACCCTTTTTGAATGTATGGCGACATAAAGCTGCCTTAGATCTGGAATGGATAGACGTGTTTGCAGCAGAGTCACTAGTGATTGACTCGAGCACCAGTTAACAAGCTGAGAGTCATTTTGATTACTGTTAAAGGTAACTGGGCCTGCTTTCCGTTGATCCTCATACAGTCAAAAATAGTACTCCGCAACTGGCTTGAACATCACCAAAAGTGATCGGACATCTAGTGCTGACAAATTTTCATTCACAGTAGACTTGAATCGCTATAACAAAACATAAATATAGCCACGACTCACTCGTTCTTGCATCACCTTTCGAAAACGTCCAGTTTCTTGCGAAAGGTGCCAATGATCAAATGCACCCGCTTGGGCAGACACATGATTCACATCCAACAAAGTACAGACACCGCCAACATCATCGGAACTATCGATCCCATTAGCTCGAGGGTACCTGCCAGGAAATTTTAATAAACTCACTGTGATTCTGCGCCCCCTCAGTAATAAACTGAGGGTTCACGGGAGACCTCGTTCTTATCGCCGAACGGATCGCCGCTCTCAGTAGACAAGCCCGTGTCTTGTCTTGCAAGCTGCGCTGGTCTGGCTAGTCTTTGCCGCATGTCCTGAGAGCTCCCATGTACTGCTGAGCTCGGGCGAGAAGGTTCGGGCGTCGTCTCGTCGTCCACATCTGAGACCTCGTTCACATTCAACGCATCCAACCTTTCCGCGACTGCTTCGTCATCGTCGTCGTCGTTGTCGCTTTCACTCGAGTAGTAGCTCTCGTCAGAGCTGGCCGACTCCTCATCACGACGGTCTTCCAGGTGATACAGCGCAGGGTTCTCAGGAGTGAACCCACACATCTCGTCAAACCGCTGGAATGAGGTCACCAACTGGTCATTGGCCACAATCAAGCTCCCTAAGAACTCCTCGTCCAACGCAACAACTTCGGGAGTTTTGTGGCTGCTGTCTCCTGCCCCGACGTATTGCAAATAACGGAGCACCTTCCGTCTGATCTTCCTGCACTTCTCGAACTCGGTCGAGGCCTTCGCGTCGTCCATTGGGTTGCTGCCTCGCGGAAGCGCCAAAAGTGCGTTATCCAACGCAGTCGTGTGCGTGTGGCAGTCGGCAATAGTCGTTCGGATCTTGGGGCCTTCGGCTTTGTAGTTGATTTGTGGGATCTTGTACTGTTCATCCGCATAGAGCACGCCGCGCTTTTTCTTTCCCTTTGATTTCTTCTTCTGCTTTTTACCATCATTAAGGTACAGCTGCATTGCATAGGGCGATGCAGCCAGCGGCCGTGGCGGTGGCGGACTCTTGTGGCCAGAAACAGGGTCCCGACCATGATCACGTAAACCATGTGCTTCGGCGGTATCGCTTCCAAAATCTACCTCGTCAGCCGCTGCTCGTTGTGAGGAGCTAGCTTGTCTCAGGTGCGTTCTATTCTTTGACCTCGGCAAGGACTTGTGCAATCCCGCGAAGTTTTGGTATCCTGAAAGATCCCTGAACTCGTGTCTCCAGCCAATGGCCAATTCCCTGACCCTGCGCACCACCAGACCATCGTACGGCCCGCCCAATCCAGATCTGGCCAGCCCCGAGACAATATTTCTCAAAAGTTCAGTCAATTTTTCGTCCGAGGCTATGGTCTGCCCGATCTTAGTTCCTGCATTAAGCACCAAAAGCTCCAACAAATTCAATGCCAACACCAGCTCCTCAGGCGTATTCCCATACTTAATTTTCTTGCGTATTGCACGTGCCACTTCAACTGCACCCAGGTTTTGAAGTTTGATGAGCGAGACCAAATCGGTGACGTAGAGCTCCATGGAATCGTCCTCCAAATCGGCATTTCGGTTGGGGGTGCAGAGCTGGTTCACTTTCACCGTGATCGACGTGAAAGGCTTCTCTCCAAAAATAGGCATTGGGTTTGATTGGAAAAGCTGTTATGGAAGGAGGTGGTTCTATAAATCAATGCTTTAGAGCAGTAGGATGTACGTTGTGAAACAATAGTGGACAACTGTATAGTCGGTGGCTTGGTGATAGGGCCGATAGCATTTTGTGCAGGTCTGTCCCACGAGAGCATGCTCAGTCTCATACGACTCCTCCTTTTAAGTATGTCAATCCTTTAAAAGCTCGATATTTCTTGGGACATCTTGGGTATTTTCGTCTCCAATACTCTGTTAGCTGCCAAATGAGGATGCAACATACCAATGGGCAGAGTTTTGATTACCATGAAATTTTCTCCCTTTAATCGATGCAAACATTATAGGAAAGAGGCCTGATATTGTACATTAAGGTGCGACATGCATCAGACAACTTCTGGTTATTATATTTCTTTAAAAGGAAGTTGTATGCGAAGATCCTTTCCCCATGTAGTTGAGCAACTGCAGCATTCAAGCTAACAAGACACTGGAGGTTCAGTCAGCGGTAGCCATTGGGCTCGAATAGGTTGAACGATCTAACAGTTTGATATTATAAAACTATTCAGTTGCTGCTCATACAGGCAATCAAATATAGACAATCAAGAAGGATTTATTTAGGACTTTGAGGTTGTTCCGTAAACAATAAGAAGTGATCAAAATAGAACTGAGAGTGCCAACCGACTAAAGCTTTAGAGCAACTCACTGCTTACTTTCATATTGGCATGTTTTGCACCCCGCCAGAGAAAATTGATAAGATGCAAGCAAACAACTAAGCAATCGAACTTTGGCAACACTCTTGCGCCTTCCCATAAAAATTAATACTAGGGTAGATCAGAACTCAAACTATCATAGGCCGAAATTATTTTCAATAGACTATTCGTCTTGTTGTACGAGTATAAACAGATTTTCACTTGTCATTAAACAGAAAATGTTTTTTTTTTCTAATGATGCGTCAACTCAGAATTGCTTCATTTAGTTACATATATTCGGACACAAGCCATCGAGGAAATTCAGAAAGAAAAAAAAAATTGAGTCCAACGACACCAAGAGATCCTCGGTTTTTGAGCCTCTCTTTCGGCCTCCACTTTATTGTCCAGAAATTCAAAGAAGCGAGATCACAGCAAATGCTCTTGCACGTGACCAGCGCTCGCCGCGCCCCGTGAGCAGACTACATGAAAAAACTTAAAAATTTTTATATCAACACCAGATCTTCAATAATCACTATGGCTGACCAGAACCAGTACACGCCGGACAAGTTGGCTCAAGACATGGGTAATGTCAATGTTTCTGATCAATCGGGTCAGTACAACCCAAACGCAGCCCAGGCTTTTGTACCTCAAGGCGGCTATAGTCAGTACCAGAACTATCAGGGTCAAGGGTACAACCAATATCCAAACCAGCAGGGTAACAAGGGCGGATTCAACAACCAGTACAACAACCAGTACGGTCAGCAGTACGGCCAGCAGTATGGCCAGCAGTATGGCCAGCAGTATGGCCAGCAGTACGGCCAACAGTACGGCCAACAGTATGGAAACCAGTATGGAAACCAGTATAACAACCAGTCTTACGGCGGCTATCAGCAGCAGCAACAACAACAACAGCCTGCGCAAGGCATGTCATTGGCCGACTATCAGAAGCAGCAAAGTGCGTCTCTGGCGAGCTTAAACAAGCCGAAGAAGACGTTGAAGTTGGCGTCGCTGTCGGGCATTAAGTTGGCTAACGCCTCCAAACCCGCAGAGAAAACAGAGGCCAAGGAAACCAAGGAACCTAAAGAACCTACACTGAAAGAAGCAACTCCAGCAGTATCCACTGAGCCACAAACACAGGCTTCAAAAGAGGTGAAGGACCCTAAACAAGCACCTAAGCCCAAGGCTGCCAAGATCTCTGCCGGTACCAAGTCCGGTACTTCGACCAAAGAACTGACTCCTGTACCTACCGCGGACGCCGTGATAAAAGCACAGGAAGACGAGGTCGACGAGGAGATCGTGAAGGACATGTTTGGCGGCAAAGACCACGTGTCGATCATCTTTATGGGCCACGTAGATGCAGGCAAGTCCACAATGGGCGGAAACATCTTGTATTTGACGGGTGCTGTCGACAAGCGGACGGTCGACAAATATGAGCGTGAAGCGAAGGACGCCGGCAGACAGGGTTGGTATTTGTCGTGGGTCATGGACACCAACAAGGAAGAGCGTTCAGATGGTAAGACCATCGAGGTCGGTAAGGCCTACTTCGAGACCGACAAAAGACGCTACACGATCTTGGACGCGCCCGGTCACAAAATGTATGTGTCGGAGATGATTGGTGGCGCCTCGCAGGCGGACGTCGGTATCTTGGTCATTTCCGCGAGAAAGGGCGAGTACGAGACCGGGTTCGAGAAGGGCGGCCAGACACGTGAGCATGCGTTGTTGGCCAAGACCCAAGGTGTCAACAAAATCGTGGTTGTTGTGAACAAGATGGATGACCCCACCGTCGCGTGGTCTGAGGACCGCTACAAAGACTGTACCTCGAAGCTTGGCCAGTTTTTGAAGAGTATCGGGTACGCCAAGGACGATATTATCTTCATGCCTGTGTCTGGGTACACCGGCGCCGGTTTGAAGGACCGTATTGCCAAGGATGTTTGTCCGTGGTATGACGGACCCTCATTGCTTGAGTTCTTGGATGACATGAAGACCGTGAATCGTCACATCAACGCCCCTTTTATGTTGCCCATCTCGGGAAAGATGAAAGACATGGGTCTTGTCGTCGAGGGTAAGGTCGAGTCAGGCCACATAAAGAAAAACGGCTCTTTGTTGATGATGCCAAACAGAACACCGGTCGAAGTCGTAACCATTTACAACGAGACCGAGCAGGAGTGTGACACAGCGTTTTGTGGTGAGCAGATTAGATTGAAGCTCAAGGGTGTCGAGGAGGAGGACGTGCAACAGGGCTATGTGTTGACGTCTCCCAAGAACCCGGTCAAGACGGTCACGCGATTTGAGGCTCAGATTGCCATTGTCGAGTTGAAGTCCATCTTATCAAACGGCTTCTCGTGTGTCATGCACTTGCATACATCCATCGAGGAGGTTAAGTTCATTGAATTGAAGCACAAATTGGAGAAAGGTACTAACAGAAAGTCCAAGAAGCCACCTGCGTTCGCCAAAAAGGGCATGAAGGTCATTGCTGTGTTGGAAGCTACCGAGGCCGTGTGTGCAGAGACGTACAGTGACTACCAGCAGTTGGGCAGATTCACCTTGAGAGACCAGGGCTCCACTATTGCCATTGGTAAGATCACGAAGTTGTTGTGAGCAAAAACCGCTGATTTACATTGTTGCAGTCATGTTCCTGTTTTATATTAGAGAAGATACACGTGCTGGCGCACAATTCATACCGTCTCAGACAAGCGGCCAAAGATGGCTATAAGATTTTCGAGGCCGTCGAGAATGTTGTCGTCGGGCCCTTCGCCGGGTGTGTACTTTGCATGTGCAAAATCTATCAAGTTTAAGCGAGAAAGAGGGGTTCTACGGGCCGCCAGATCTGATTCCAAGTCTGACTCCAAGTCTGATTCCGCACTGGAATCCGACTGCTCGCCTGGGTCCGCGGCATCCATGGGGTCACACACCAAAGGGTCTGCGTCTAGATACGACGCTGTTTCAACACTGGTATATCTTTTTGGGTTACCCTCGTAAATAAAGAGCAAAGAGCCAGATTTGATTCTCACCTCAGTGTCCAATAGGCAGTTGTAGAGTAGCTGTAGCCTCTGGAGAAAGCGCGAGAGAAGTAATTGACGAAACGG
This sequence comes from Metschnikowia zobellii, assembly GCA_939531405.1. Lineage (NCBI taxonomy): Eukaryota > Fungi > Ascomycota > Pichiomycetes > Serinales > Metschnikowiaceae > Metschnikowia > Metschnikowia zobellii. The sequence goes on from OW618028.1 coordinate 2,637,953, forward strand.
AGCGTCAACACTGAAGAAAAGACCAAGTCCATTTTCTATACTGCTTTCGTTAAGTGATCTGCCAAACTGTTTATCAAAACTGGTGTATAGCCCTTCATCACCTTCCAGTTCAGAGTGCATAGTAGCCTCCATATTCGGAAACAACAGCGCAGTCTGGAGTGGCGTCCGGCTAAATACTTTCATGCCACAAATGCGGAAGCCCAACGTTCCGCTAGTCGTGGCCTTACTAACGGCATCTAACCTCGCCTTTTTCTCTGCAGAGACTGTATCGTCGGTAAGAACGGAGCCTAGTTTGATATCGAGGATGCACGGGTGCGCAAAACCATGATAAAGGTTCAGGACTACAAGGTACGGGTTTCCTGAGCCTTTCGAAGACTTTCCCACTAAAGTATCAGATTCTCCATTAATGCCGACGTCATCTGGGTCAAGGACCATAGCTCCATCGACGCGTTTGAAGCCTTCGTTCATAGTGCCCATGTAGGTAGGCATCCAGTGGGCTAGCTGACTCCCCAAAAGCTCAGACTCTGCAGACAAGCGACTGGTTGCTTGAGCGTAGAAATCAATTTCTTGTGGCGACAGAAGCTTGGCAAAGACCGGACCAGAGGTAAGGGTCCCATCATGGCCCGCGGCCTGATGTTTGTTTGGAATAAAGTCCATGATGTGGGGTAGAATGATAAGCGTTGAAGTTTTGATCATTTGAGTTTCGGAGTTTCGCGGCCGCGGATGTACCGCGGGTTTGCGGGCAAGGGAGATTGCGTCTTGTCGATGTTATCTTATCAGCGGCCCCATGTCTATGCGAGATAAACAGTGGCTCAGTTTTGAATAAGGTTTTAAATGCAATCTTATCAAGCTGCAATTCAAAATCTTATCTCTTACAGGGGTTCGGAGATTTCCATAGCTCAGGCGGATAGCGCTTTCTTATCAATCCCAATCAGGTTCATTTCCATGCCCCCTTGGTCTTTTTGGTCTCTTGTGACTGGGGTGTATCCTGGAAGTTGCTGTGGCTGCTTTGAATTTGAAGCTAGTTAAACGAATTGATAATTGTCTTCATTTTAAAGTACACGTGGCTCAGAAGCAAATCAAAATTCGCGGTTTACGCTTGAAGAACGCTTTTCGTTTTATATTTTCAGTCGAGTAAAACAGGTGCTTGAAAGTTTACCACACATAAATATGGCTGTATTGCAGTGTAGTTCGTTCTTTGTCCCTAATCATACTTTACCATGACCGTTTCTCTAAGTCAACAAATTAAAATTCGAAATTGATACAAGTTTTTAAAGCTTTAAGACCACTCACCTGAATATTTAACAACAATCTTTATAACCTTTTCTCACTTAATCGTTGAGGATTCTCCAAAGACATAAGGCTTCAAGCACAATATCATTCACCCCATCCCTTCATGACATAAGGCTTGAAAAGCAGAGATTCTAAGGGAGGCGTGACTCCCCAAGAAAGCAAAAGCAGCTTTTCTTCTGAATATGTCAGACTAAACTGCTATGATCTACAAACCCAAAAGGCATGCAAAACCATCCGACAAAGAGCCACTTCTTGCCAGATTTATTATCATTTCTTTTGTCCTTGGAAGAGCACTGGGTACATCTTCTTCACGGGAATTTGGTGCGAATACTACGCAGTGAGTTTGCTTTGCACCCATTTTTTTATTTCTATTTTGACTGCAACGTCTTTGCTGCGAACTTCAAAATTTTTCTATTAAAGTTTACAGACTCATCACTATACTCGAGAAAACCTAAGAAGAGAGAAAGAAGTATGAACGAAGACGAGTACGAAGACATTCTGATTTCCCCCCCTCATCTAGTATTTACGGCACGCAATTCCGTTTGCAAGCCTCAGAATCTCGAGTTTGCCCGACCCTCGCTTGCTGAGGTGGTGATACACGCGACACCATACTATCTTATCAGCCTTTTGTATTTAACTGAAGTATTCTCTTATGTAACACCAGGAATTGAATTGCCAAGTTTGTTCAGCTTTTTTGTCTATTCGTTCTACAATATCTGTGCGGTTTGTGTTCGCGGAAGGATAGCGTTCGTTGGAAAGTGTTCCATAAGCTATGATTTGGTTCTATTATTGTGCTCAGGGTGGTGGGTTTATGATGCTTATACTGATGTTGGAGGGAAAATTAGCGCGTTGTGGTTTTGTCTGTTTTTGCTCCAGTTAGCGCTCATCAAATGGCACCAAAGGTCTTACAGGCAGATAAGGGTAGCAAAAAATGCCACAAATAAAAAAGAATAAGTAGACGCTGTTTTGATATGATCATTGCTATATAATCAATTGGAGTCATATTCAAAATTCTGCTTACCAAGCAAGTAGTCGCTGCAAGTGAATTTTGTTGCAATATCCATCACTAACGATAGCCGATCTTTCTTCCTTTTAAGCCAGTCTGGAATATTAATAATATTTTGGACCAGACTTGAACTATGATCCTAAAATAAACCCGAAGTTTGTGAACGTTGCATCCGAGCAGAAACCCTGCTTTAGCCACAGCAGTTTTAATAGAGGTGAGAAAGAGACAGCTATCCGCCACTACCACTCCTCATTTATCTGGGGTGATTTATTGCGTATGATTCCATCTATATCAGAAGGGATAGAATCTCATCTATCATGATCCTAAGTATGAAAGTACTTTGGTCTGGAAATGCCCTCTAGATATGACTATTATGCATTTTTCCCTGAAAAGTCAAAGCCACAGACATGAATTTGAGATATCACTGAGCATGATTACAAATATTATTGTCTCTAGATGTTCAGCGACAAAAATTGTTTCCCCTAAAGTACTTATTATACATGAGTAATCAAGATTACCGCCTTATAGAGTATTAGCAAATATTTCACTGCATATAACATTCATGAGTATGAAAAATTGCCTCCACGGTACAAGGGCATGTTACCAGATGACTTTTTTTGAGCCTCATTTAAGTTGAATCGACGGGTGCTCGGTTTTTTTTTATCCGCCTGTTCTTGTTATCTGTTCTTGTAATCTCTTATGGTTCTGAGAAAAAGACACGTCACCCGTGCTCGAATTCAATTGCAATGTTACGCCTAAAACTTGCCGAGAAGACTACGCGCTCTCAATGAATCACATCTATTAATAGCACGCGCGTCAAGCGATCATCGCAAACATATGCCCGACAAGTCATATGTTCCAATTAGGTGCAATGGTTTCGTCTAAGAGTTTAGCTTCATATGTTTGCCCATCAGAATCAGAAAAATGTGGCAACATTTGAAAGTATGTCAAAAACCATCGCTAGTCATGCACTTCAAGCACGATTCAAAATAGCTCATGCCCCGAAAGTTCTGTGAAGATGAGAGAGCAGAGCCTTCCAGGACAGTGTATAAAACTGGCCCTGTTTGCAATACCGATCTGTTTTCACGTCGAATAAAATGCTGAAGGCACCCCACGTGATCATTTGTTATTTGAGAATGCCCGTGTCGTACCGTTGAGGCGCGCGCCGCGGGCATTACCTGCAGTACTTCAAAATCTCAGCACCGCCCTCATTCAAGAACAACATCAAAGGATAAACCGATTCAGCTCACGTTTCTGTGTCGAGATAATTCGTGATCTATAACCACTACACGCACAACTCAGACCCGCTAACGTGTCCGGATTCCTGCTCATACCCATCATTCTTTTCGACTCAAAAAAATTATGAGTAACCCGTACTATAACGCTGGCAATAATGGTGCTGGCCAAAATCACAACACAAACTCGTATGAGATGAATGCGTTCAAGTACGAGGAGGCAGATGACTTTGTGGAATTTATGAACGAAATTCAGGACATTAACCTGCAGTTGGACAACTACTCGAACTTGGTGGACTTAATTGCCAACAAGCAGAAAAACCACCTCCAAGATTTGGACTTGAACGACGACGGTGACGACGGCGATTACACAACCAAGCAGATCGACCTGCTTGTGTTGGAGGCATCAAGCTTGCAAAGCGAGTTGAAGTCGCGTATCAAGAACGTACAGACGCAGGCGGCACAGCTGAGAAACCCGCAGAAAATCGACCAAGCGGAGACGTCCCGTAACAAGTTCTTGGACTTGATCCAGCGCTACCGCTTGACGGAAAGTAACAACCGGGAACAGACCAAGGTGCAAGCAGAGAGGCAGTATCGGATCGTCAAACCGGATGCCACGCCGGAGGAAATCCAGGCTGTCGTTGAAGACGGGTCCAGTAACCAGCAGATCTTTCAGCAGGCGATGATGCAGCTGAACCGCCGGGGCGAGGCCCGCACGGTTTTGAACGAGGTGCAAGTGCGCCACCGCGAGTTGTTGAAGTTAGAGAAAACAATGGCCGAGTTGACCCAGTTATTCCACGATATGGAGGAGTTAGTTGTGGAGCAGGACCAGCCGATCCAGCAGATCGAGGAACAGATTGACACTGCCCAGCACGACATCGAGCAGGGCGTGGGGCATACCAACAAGGCCGTCGTGCTGGCCAAGAAGGCCCGCAAGAAGAAGATCTGGTGTTTCTTCATCTGTGTGATCATTCTCTGTATTGTCGCGCTCATTTTGGGTCTCTACTTCGGTTTGAAGGACTGAGGATCCAAAGCCGCGGCTCTTTTGGATCTCGGTGCTAGCTCTGGCGTGTAAGACAGCTGGCAATGTGTATGCGCAACGCTTGCAAGCGAGCGAATCTGGAAGATATCAGGACAACGAATGTCTTTGTCCATCGCCGCAACAGAGAAAAACTGACAGCAAGTCGTATATTTGGAACCATGTAACGTGAACAGATCCCGCCAATACAATCTCTATGCCTTGAGATCAAAAGGCCAGAGTACGGGAAAGCCATATGGCAAAAACTTAATAAGAAAAGAAAAGCAACTAGAAAGAGAGTAAAAACGGAGCGACAAACCGCTCACCACCCCGCATGGCTTGTGCCTCATTCCATGCTTCAACTTGCGAGCAAACTGTAGCCGTTTGGTGCTATGCGAGGTGTCAGCTGAGATAAGAAGGAAGGCTCCCTATTCGAATTTCAACACGGTGTAAAGCCGGGAAAAACAATCTGTTGTTTTTTTACTACGGTCTGTTGAAAATGCCAGGTTAATCAAAATACGAAATCCAGACACAAAAGTTTTGTCAAAGGAGAGTCTCCCGAAGCCTATTTCTCACGCAGCCAATCAAATGCGATTAACTCTACTAGAAACACATTCGGAAAACTCAGAAATATCCAAAAAGAATTTCTCAAAAATCAATTAAAATTCTGCAGCAATGAGACACGCTACAAATACCGCTCTCATTCTGGTCATGCTGTGCTCTCCTAGCCAATTGCTCAGACGTTGAACATAAAACTTCGGTTGGCACATAAGCGCTCAAAAGTACACAAGCCAACACCAGGTCCTTTCGCAGCCAAAAAAAAAGCCTTGATCGGCTGATTGTGTTGTCGGAGAAATTTGCTCATCACATATTGAATAGCGCTTCCCCGCTTTACTTTTGCCATTGTCACCTAGGCGCCCTTCTCGACGAGTTGTCTGCATAATGCGACTCGTCCACTAGGCGGGAATCATTAGCTCGAATCGAAATTCGGATTTGGCGCCATTGCTTAGGATATGCAAGCTGGGCTACAGCAACGGTATACCAGCTGCCGCTAACACGACAAAATGCCTTTTTGAAGCAGACGAGTCGATGCGGCTCAGAAGTAATTTAGCAATGACGAATGACGCGCGGGCATGCCAGTCAGTGGTGTCACAATGGAGGCACAATGCAGGAAGACCTCCCTGGCGAAAAAGAAGCCCCCTAGGCTCCCGAGGGCTTTCCCAAAAGCCGTGATTATTCAGCGCGGGCATAAAATCACAGCAAGCAAGTATACATGAGGGGCATGTATCCCTCAAAGACCTGGCTGCCCGAAACAAAGCAGCCCACAGCTACAGGATTCTTGCGAGGGTGTCTGGGCATTGTCTAATTTTTAGTGTGCGGAGACCTAACACCGGCTCAGCCGCGGGAGAGCCGAGGAGCTGCGTATCTTTGCGATATCGCCGTGTCAGCCGGTAGACAGTGGCCCGCATACAGGCGAAAATACTCCGGCGCAGGAAACCGCCGAGCCGAAAATTGCTTTTTCTCGCGCGGACTAGAGGCGCCGTGCGCGCCCGCATGCATATGCGATGACAAGGGCGCAAGATCCGTACCTTCTCTGCGACCCGTCCCTGCTGGTGGTGCGCTTATCTCTGCATAGCCAGTGACAAATTATAAAACAGCGCTCGAAGAACTCAGTTTTTTTTTTTCTACCGTCGTGTTAGATACCCCAGATTTGCACAGTTGCTTCTTGTGTCATTAAAACAATGGCTGACCAGGAGAAAGGTATCACCCACGAGGCCGTCCAGGCCAAAGACGGGTCCTCATTGGATGCGTATGAAAAATCGTTCACAGACTCCGGGTTGGGCGAGACCTCGGAGGGCGGCTTGAACTTCATCAATAGGTTGGCCGTCAAGTTGAATGTCGAAACCAAGGGTATTGAGATTGTCACTGACGAGGAAAAGGTTGACGATTCGATCATCAACGCGGCCAGTATGTGGTGGTCCGCCAACATGGTGATTGCAACCTTCTCGCTCGGCGCGCTCGGCGTTACTGTGTTTGGCTTGTCGTTCTTCCAGTGCATCATGTGTGTTGTCTTTTTCAACATCTTGGGCGCGACGCCCGTAGCATACTTTTCCATCTTTGGGGTGAAGTTGGGCCTTCGGCAGATGATCTTGTCGCGGTTTCTTGTGGGAGACTACGCGCAGCGTATCTTTGGATTTGTCAACATGGTGGCCTGTGTCGGTTGGGGCGCGGTGAACATTATGGCGTCCGCGCAGTTATTGACCATCATCAACAACGGTGCCTGCCCACCGTGGGCCGGGTGCTTGATCTTGGTGATTTGCACGATTCTTGTGACTTTCTTTGGTTACAACATCATCCACACATACGAGAAGTACTCGTGGATCCCCAACTTGGTGGCGTTCATTGCCATTATTGCACGCATGGCCATATCCCAGACGTTCACGTGGGGCACTACCGTGGGCGGTGAGACCACTGCAGGCAATGTCTTGTCGTTTGGCGGAGCCATTTACGGCTTCGCCACGGGATGGACCACGTATGCATCGGACTACACCGTCTACCAGCCCAGAAATGCCAACGTGTACCGCATTTTCTTTGGTATCTTGATTGGCTTGGTGCTCCCCTTGATCTTTACCATGACTTTGGGCGCTGCCTGTGCCACTGGAACGCTCACCAACACCAGGTGGGCCGAGTTGTACGATGAAAACTCCATCGGTGGCTTGGTGTACGCCATTCTTGTCGAGGATTCCTTACACGGCTTTGGCGAGTTCTTGTGTGTGATTCTTGCGCTCTCCACCGTGGCCAACAACATCCCTAATATGTACTCGGTAGCATTGTCTGCGCAGTCTGTGTGGTCGCCGTTGAAGAAGATCCCCAGAGTGGTTTGGACCGTGTCGGCGAACTTTGCCGTGTTGGCCATTTGCATCCCCGGCTACTACGAGTTCGAGTCAGTCATGGACAACTTCATGAATATGATTGGGTACTACTTGGCCATTTACGAGTGCATGTCCTTGTCCGAGCACTTTATCTGGAACAGAAACCAGTGGAGTGCATATGACTACGAGAACTTTAACGACAAGACCAAATACCCCGTGGGTATTGCAGGTGTGTTTGGTTTCTGCTGCGGCTGTGCAGGTGTGGCTGTGGGTATGAACCAGGTGTGGTACCAGGGTGTGCTTGCCCGCAAGATTGGGGACTATGGTGGTGAAATTGGTTTCGAGTTGGCTGGTGCCTTTTCTGCCATTGGCTTCAACTTTGCCAGATATTTTGAGCGCAAGTATATCGGCCGCTAGGCCCCCGCGCTATGTACAAATTAAAACTAATGGAACATTACGGAAACTGACTAGATGCGAACACTCGTTCGAAACTCGCTCTCCCGGTGTAATCAACCATTGTATTCGGGTCCGTGGCACCGTGCGGCACGGTGCGGCTTTTCGCAGGCGCCCTTCCCATAGTGTCGCAAAAAAAAAGGGGGGCTCGGAGCCACGATAGCAAAAGCTTAAACTTGTGGCACACAGTGCCGGATCGAGAAAATATGTCCATCGCTCTCTCCAACGTCTTTACGCACAGCGCGCGCGAAACACGTCAAGAGTGCGCCCCGCTTATGCCGCCTACTTATCGGATAAGCCCGCAATTACTGCCGAAGCCGCGCACGCGACATGCCCCGCCGCGCATCGGCAGGGCCCGCATGTAAATTTTTCACCAGCGAGAGATGATAGTGGCACACGCGATTTCCACGACTTTTGCCGCATTGACCTTGTTCCTCTTGACACTCATCCAGATCGATGCCCTGAGTGTGCTTATTCGCTATGGGAAAGTTGCGCAGGCCAGCTTGCAGCAAGACTGTTCCCTGTTGACCCGTGCGTTCAACGCATTGGCAAAGCTCACCGTTCCAAAATCGTGGTTTGCCCATTTCTACATTTTGTACCTGATGCTCATGTGGGCTCAGCTTGTGGTGAAGCCCGCCGCGATATTGGCGCCCGAGAAGTACTCGCTAGTGTGGTGCCTCCTCACGTGCCAGGCCACCAGGCGTCTATATGAGAGTTTCAACGTGAGCCGCTGGGGCTCTGCGTCCAGAATGAATGTCTCTCATTATCTTATGGGATTGGTTTTTTACGTGGGAGTCTCAGCCACGTGCTTCTTGGGGATTTCGCACCTGAGCCCACGTCAATATCATCGGCCCAGCCTTGCGTATGTGATATGGCTAGCCGCGTTGCTTGTCGTGTTTCTTTTGGCTCAGGTGGACCAGTTCCGCAACCATAAACACTTGGCAAGCCTTGTAAAATATTCCGCCCCAACTGACGGTCTCTTCATGTTCGTCTCGAATGCTCATTACCTTGATGAAATTGTGGTGTACTTCGTCGTGGTAGTGCTAGCGTTCACGGGTGGACAAATTGTTGCAGAAGACTGGTCCTTGCTTAGTATATGGATATTTGTAGTAACCAACCTCTGTATCAGTGCGTGTGAAACTCACAACTACTACCGAGAGAAGTTCGATGAATACTCTGTGAAGTACGCAATCTTGCCCGGATTGATATGATTGATATAATAGAAATTGTGATTATGACCAATTAAGACGCTTCTTCGATTGTTTCAAAAAAGTATGTTGGTTATGACCTTCTCAAGGATCTCATCATTGCCCCCACATGAGGAACCCGCATTTTTGAAATTGCACCAACCATAGAAATGAACCCATGCCAGTCTCGTTTGCATATTTTCCATACCAACTGCTTATTCAAAATCGATTGGATTGTCAAATTTGATTGTTGGTATACCTCGCAATCTTTTTGGCCCTGACAGATAATATTCATTTCGCTTTGCCAACATTAACCAAAAAAAGGCTTATTATTGGGTTTCTATCATGTGCGCGTCAACACAAGGCAATAGCTGAGCTCCGCCAAAACCTGGATTGTTTCTTCTTGAGAATGGAGGAAAACAAAAGGGATGTTCGCTCTAACTCACGGTGTTAGTAAATTGATTTTTGCGCTTCTCAAGCAATCTTGAGTGTATTCTTTAAGATTAAGTAGCTCTCACTGCATGGCATGCAGAGCTTCATATTGGTACCTGCTTTTACGATTTCTCAAACCCGACAAGTATAGGCCTCAAGAATGCGCATTTCAGTTTACATCTAGCCTGCAGCCCTAGAAAAACAATGCTTCAGTACTCTTCTGTGATAAAACAATCCCTAGTACTTTTAGTTGTGATTCTGCAATAATAGAGGTTTGTGTCTCACGTCGATTTGAAAGGTGGAGTAAAAAACACTTACTTCGAGAAACGAATACACCACACCACAAATAGGCAAAGTAAATGGATCTACCCTTGGGTATGTGACTAAATGAATCTTCGACGTACATCAGAGGGTACGTTATGGTCTGACTTGGTAGAATGCATAATATACACTTCTGTTGGGACATGGTGCTCGTATTCCAAACAGGTTCCACTGCGAGCATGCAAGCAGGAAAGCTACAAGAAATCATACACCTCGGCTGGAAAAAATACCACGATAAATTGCTTTCGAACCCCCCCCCCCCCCCCCCCCCGCACTTCATGGCAAATTCTTTCCATGAAACACCTCTTTTGTAGTCATAACTTCCTGATGTCAAGCGTAGTATGCAAAAAGCAATAGTATGAGATGCAACTGGAGGCCCAGCTAGAAGCCGCCAGAGGTATGGCGATCCTCCATCTACAACAGGCCGCAGTCTACAATCAATAATCTTCCAGCCTCTTGCAAAAAGAATTGTCTGTTTCCAATGGATATAGGAGTTCAGCACCTTATATAACAAAATCTCCAGTCCAGATCTCGCACCGCAACCAGCCCATTTTTTTCGCACCCCACAAACCGCGACATCAGCCACGCTTAGACCCTCAGGCCTAATACATACATCAATGAACCACGGCCTTCCTCACTCTGGCATCGACATCAATTAGCCCATTCTTTCTAGAAACAACTCTTTTGTCTCTCTAGCCTCATCTTAGATCCATCACTGGCAGTTCACGCTGCAGCACAAGATATATGCCGCCAAAAACAGAGTGCCCTTTGCACATCAGCCTACGATCAAACGGGCGCTCTTTTGTCAAAGGCAGCCCGGGTGTTCCAAACTCCATTGTACGTATTCCCGCTCTAGCCTCACGATTGTTTCTGCTTCCAGAGCTGTCTCGAATTTACCGCCGCTTCCAATCGCACCTCACCATCCGACCACATCTAACACATCTAGCCCAGAGTTCAAACGACGATCCACATCAGGCCAGCTCGCACGCCTACCTTCGAGTGCCGAGCCGTGGCTATAGAGCTCCTTACTACTCAAAAAGTCGTGGTGCCATCCACTTTGAGCTCCGGCGAAACAGTCAAGCAGACGCGTATCTTCATGGACCCTCTGGTTTACGCGCCGCCGGTGGGCCAGTTTTCTCAGGCTATGTTGGCACTCGACGTGCCTGTGCTAATTCCACTCGACCGCGATATAGTGCCCAGCGGCTTCTTTGAGACCTGGGGTGCAACCACTGTTCACACATTGGTGGTGCGTGTAGTGATAGGCACGTCCGTGGCCAACGAACAGTCGTTTCTGCGTGAGTTTCCGGTGTCCATAAAGACCTACGACACTCTTCCCTTGTACCGGCAGTTCAACGAGCCTATCTGCGAGAACCAGCGGTCACAAGACAAACAAGTCTTGGTGGACGTGACGCTTCCCACGTCGGCGGTGGGGCCCCAGGACCAGCTTTCATTGACCATTCGCGTGGCCGCTAATCACATGTATCACAAGAGGAAAAAAAACCTACAGCTCCGGCTGGTCACGCTTCAGATCAAAGAAATATTTGAGGGCTTCGACGGAGGCCTCCCCACGCGCAAAGAGCTGAAGCTTTATACGGAGACAAGGACTCACGAGTGTCTCCTTTCCACCGAAGGGGTGGAAGACCAGTTTTCGCTAGTTTTTCCGCTTGAAAACGATATTCTAGATTTGTACTCGGAGCCGACCGAGAAACTCACACAAAGAACAGTGAACCAGATCACTGCATCGTTTAACAAAAATAGAAATCTTCAGAAGTTGACAGAAGGCATCCCGCTAACCCACATCCAGGGATTCACATTGCTTGGCAAATTATTCTCACTCCGCTACGAAATTGTGTTTAAGGTGAAGCTTGCGCATGGGAAGGACGTGGTGTGCTCAATCCCACTCACTGTATCGCCATACAACCGAGCCAGCAGTGCGTATATTATGCTGTGGATCATGAGCGAGTGCCAGAGCGCACGCGAAATATTCGGAAGGGACATCGTGGCGGACATGGTGAGTAGCCGCCGCTATGATGATATTTACAGAGTGACCCGACCCTTCTGTGCGCCCCCAATAGTATACTCGTACAACCCATCTGACTGGGTTGAGTTGGGGTATAACCCAGAATCGTTCTACAGCCCTAGAAGCGATCGTCGCTATGCCTGCGAAATTGACTAGCTTGCACAGCCATTTCTAGCGAAAAGGAAGCCTTTGGGGAAAAAAACAATTCTTGGTTTGTAGAACAAAGTGGTATGCACCACACAACCAAAGAACGCTCCCATCGTTTGATCTGGCCCGTAACTAGGTCTGCCTCAAGATTAGTACAACAATCTCTCAACGTGCTGAATTCCAATTGTGGCACAACATACGAGGTGCATATTTTTTCATGCTCACAGGTTGCAAGTATATCAGGCAGTCTTTTCTAAACTCTACAAATGCCTGGAAGTTAAAACGTCTTTGACAATAAAGGCATTACGATTAGCCCGCTAGGCCCTTCTACAGCCACTCGTTCGAGTTTGAAGAGCACTCGACTGAATCGACTTTTTTTTCGACCCATATACCTGTTTTGGATATCTGCAGCCTCAGTCAGCTAATCACTTTATTGAGAGAAACATTATACGGCTGGTGATGTTCAGAAAGATTTTTCCTTGAGCGTATAAACGGACCCCCAAATCAATTTACGTTTTCCCGGTAAAAGCATTCACAATATGACTATCATAAGGAGCCTTTCGGTAAAAGGAAGTTCAAATGAATAACTCTTGCTCATTGCCGAAACACCACCATTTGCACCAAGAATAATTCACTGTGTCTGAATGGAAAGATATCCCTGACTTGAAGTAAGATACACAACCGTTCAGTCGAAGCATGAATCCTTCACATCATTTTAGTAGAAATACATAGCTTACTCAGGACCTGCGCTATAAAAAAGTCAAATCTGCCCGTTGCGCTGTCTCGAATCTAGCTCCGTTCCATAAATTCAACTTTTTGCGGGAAAGCTTGCTGCTGATCCAATCGGTAAGAAAAAAAAAACAATCAAATTGCAAATTCTGTGAGCTCCTCAGCCCGAAACTACATAAGAGAGGGCAGATAATCACTTCTGAGGCTATGAAATCTCGGCTTCAATCGAATTCTCCTGAAATTTGGCGGCCCAATTGGTGAAAACGATATTGGTGCACTGCGCAAATACGGCCTAAACCACCGGAGTATGTTTGTTTCTCATGTAGTGTCAAACACAGCATGAGCACTTTCGTATTCATCAGCTTTTGAGACTTACCGCCAAGATGCTAATTATTGTCACTTCAAATGGGCTGACCCAAAAATACAAGGCGTTTCAATTATTCTGGTGTTTTGCGACTTATGACAGTTTGTTGACACAACAAGACCACCCCCGGATTTCGCACCCACTACTCGCGGTGTACTAGCGAATGCAATCAGCTTACTTTAAAACCTCGCGTCCCCACCCTACTTTAACACAACATCTGCCCACAAGAAAATTGAAATTTCCAACTTACGACATTTCCATTTTGAGCTGAAACCCCTCCTGTCCCCTATGTCGGCGCCCCCTGCATACGCCCCAACGGCAACTCTGTCGTACACTCTCTCGAACGACCAGACCCAGCATCAAAGAGAAATTTCCAGGGCCTCGTTCATGCCCACGAACGTCCACAAATCCGTATACGAATCGCTTTGTGAACTCTACTCCATAATCACGGTCACAGAGACCGTGGAAAATGCGTTTGTTAAGGATTTCGTAACAGACAAGGAGAAGTATACGTCAACGATCATGCGGCTTGTAAACCAATGCCAGATTCTCGTCGATAGCACCCGTGCGAGCCCCGCGCATGAGCAAATCCTCCATAATATTCTCCCAGATCTTGCGGCTGATTCCAGCAACTTACTCCGTGTTCTCGCAGCAAGATTCAGCTTGCATGCACCGCTTGCAATCGACAGGCTCACCAAAGGAGTTCCAGCGACAATTGAGCACTTCCACAAACACGTTGAGCGTACCAACTTGAAAGAAGGAATGCCCAGAGTGGAATCCCCTAATCCAGGGTCCCAAAAGCTGTCGGCTGCAAGTGCTCGTCTTGTAGCAGAGGCCACTGGGAACTTCATAACGCTCATGGACGCGCTCAAGTTGAACTACAATACCAAGCCGCAACTTCATCCACTTCTTAGTAACTTGGTGATCAGCCTCAACGAATTGGTCACGCGGGAGAATAGCCAGGCAGTTGCGCTCGAGTTTCCGGGGAAGCTGAAATTGGTCAGCTGGTTAATCAAGCTCAATAACTTATCTGATAGCGACACGCTCTCGGCCGACGACGCAGAAGTTTTTCTCCTGGACTTGGACGCTTCATATCATGGTTTCTACGACTCACTTGAGTAGGCCCGATAATCACTTTGCTGTATTTAAAATGCACAAAGGACGAGAAGAAGATAATTCATATCTACGATGTCAGGCTTAGCCGAGTTTCTGCTGAATTTGGTAAGAGCTCCGTGATCCTAGCGTTGCAGAATTGAAGGTAAAGACAACCTTCTTCAATTTTCTCTTCTGTGGGAAATTTGGTGCTCAATTCGTTTATGCTGCTAGGTAAACTCAAGACGGCGTGATTTCTATTCCACAGTTTCTTGAAGTTCAAAAATTTAAACAAAAGTCAACAATAGTTTTTATTGAAGATCTTCCTTGGCGTTGGCCACTGGTCTCAAAATTCGGCCTCCGGTCCCGGTCATTAGCACATTCCCAAAAAAAAGTATGATCTTTTCAGGCTTATATATTGCTTTTAGAAGTTACATACAATACCCTGTACGAAGTCTTATTCTGGGTTGATACACCACGGACTACCAAATATCTTGTTTCAGAATGAGCGAACGAAGCTGATGAGAGGTGAAACGCCAAATACCCGTCGCTTTTTTGCGAAGCAGATATCTTAGCAGATTCAGAATCATATTGTCAATGAACATGACTCATCGAAATTCAGAGACTGTCATCACTAAAATGCTAAAAGAAAATACGATTAAAGTGTGAAAGCTGCTTATATACCTCACAGAAGTCCAATCATTCATGCCTGTCGAATACAACAAATACTTATGGCAAAGCCGGTAGCAACTCATAAACAAAAGTTGTGAAATCACTACTCACATGTCACTATTGTGTAGAAAATTCAAAGCTTGTTTGATGATACGAACGGGGTATAGATTTATATATATATACGCATCCAAAGAGCCATGTATATAGGCAGTCCCCTTCCAGAAAGCCTCCTTGGACCCACAGTGATATGGTGATAAGCTGAATTTAACAACCAAATGACGAAAGAATTGTTGATGCCCTGTTCACTAATTTTGCATGCGTTCGAGTATCTCACCAAAAAGGAGACAATGTTGTTTATTGGAAGCAAATTCTAAACAATCGACTCAATTTGCTCGGCGTAGCTAAGTACGTTCTTGATCATAGCCGCGTTATCAGATGTCAGCACGTTGCCCTCGCCGTGGTCGAAATAGACCACGCCGTCCTTGAAAACCCAAGTAGTCACGTCGAGCTCCTCGCGCAATGTAGCCTCAAACAGCAGGTCCGACTGCTCCTGTGGGTAGTACAATAGCGTTTTGCAGTTTGTCACAGGAATCGAGTCACTGGTCTTCTCGAGCGAACGAGCAATCTCTATGCGCAATGTGTTCCGCAAACTGTCGGTGAAATGTCTATACTCCTTACAGGGCAACGCAGCGTCATCCTGCAACAGCTTCCAGATCTTGATGTAGTTGCCCTCCATCAAGTTGCGCTCCAAATCGATAGGATACTGCAAGAACTGGTCGCGCTCCACATCAATGAGAGGCGAGCTGTGAATCAGTTCCAACTCCACATGGTATTTTGAAATCAGGCCCTGCGAAAGCAAGTATATCAAAAAAAGCGATATGATCTTCGTCGCGTCCGTGTTTGCTTCGCGCTCTGCGTGCAAGCGCGCCGATCCGTAAAACGGTCTCAAGGAAGCGAAGTAGTTTTCAAAGCTTTGGTACTCGGCGGCCAAAAGCAGCAGCAACGCGCCAATTTCCAACATACGCTCTGCAATCTTGAGATCATTCAACTGATCCGTTGTCTCGCTGTTGGTGCTCATGGGCACAAGCAAATTGTGCTTGACCAATTCTATCTTGATGGGAGGAAGCAACTTCTGGCATTTCTCGTAGTTTTCGGCATCAAACAGCGCGTACAATTCTTCGGCAAGTTTGGGAAGGGCCATAGTGTGATGTTTTAGGGATGATTTCACTTTGGTATTGGCTCAGAATGATCACGCCAAGAGGAGAATTGTTTGTTATTCGAAAGGTGTAGCCGTCGCAAGTTCATAGTGCGTGATTTAAGGTGGTGGCAATGTCGTGTCCTGACCGATACTAGGGGTGTACTTTGATTTCGGATGAAGTCCGGGCGACTTTTGACATAACTAAGCGTAATATTTTCTGTTGTCTTTATTTAAAAGGGATCTTGAAGACAAATTGTGTTGTCTTGAATCGTAAATATCTCTTCTGCGTACCGCTAAGATTATTCGATCGCATCTATCCGCACATCGGAATTGAGAATAATTGTATACTGTCGTCGAAACTAAACCAAATGAGTGTTTGTTTGAATCTTCGGCAACTCTCTATGTGATTTTCTTTTGCCTCTGATGTTATTGAAATTGAATAGTGTGATATGGGCAATGTTTGGGCTCGATTGATCTTCTACTTTGGAGATTTCAATGCAAAACGCTATTCTGCTCCCAACCCAATGGCCAACGAATTATGACGCAATAATAATTCAAAATCTAAAAGCCAAGAACAGACGAAAAAATTTATGCATACGCCTAGCCATGCACAATTTATTGTGCCAATGACAAGAAGCCTCTATATATTCAAAATCTAGTTGAATTCAGTAATTCATTGGCCCCAACAATATCCGAATAATCATTTATGTCTAATTGTTGTTCAAGCATTGATTGAAGACATGCTTATCTGTGCACATGATGCAGTCACTTCAACACATGTTTTTTGAGTAAGTCTGAATTTTTGTGAAATTATTCAGAAAATACTTCTGTAAGCTGTTCAAGATAAGACCCAATATTTCAAAGAAAGAACCTTTGATATTCATCTTTGCTGTATCTAACAGAAATCCAAAATGGTTTCCTGCTTAACGGTCTCTTCAAAAATACGTTTCGTTTGCACCAGAAACCGAGCTTCCCTTTGACATTAAAATTTGGAAAAGCGTTGTCTTTTGGCGTTATGCGCATTCGTGTGCGTTCACTCAATATCACATTCCGAATATGGAACTCCACAGACTTATTTTAATGTAACCTTAAATGAGCACGCAAACGCGGCAACCTGTCGTAGCTGGATTCAAAACACACACCACCTATTCAGACTATTCTCTTCTTTACACTGTAGTCTATTTCTCCCAAGAACCCTTATTATTTGTGATATGTTGGCAGTTCTTTTCTTTTGTCCTTTTGTTTCTAACTTTTGTTTCTAACTTTTGAAACCAATCGATATTTAGACCGATACTGAAACAAACAGTTTAACGCTGCCCACAAACTTACACTACTCCAAAAGCAACACGTATCACATCCTTCTACTTTATCCGCAATTCATATAACCTCTTGCCATGCATGACTCCTGTGCAAACGAACGAGTTCTCAAAGTGGACGAATAAAGCGCGGGTTGCAAAAAGCTGCAACTCAGTTTGATATCGTTTCCCGGTATGCATACTGTGGTAATTTCGAACCACACGATGGAAACACTTGACCAAAGCTAAAGAGCGAATCTGAGTCTTTTTTGTGTTCAGCAAGCAGCCACAAGTGGGAGGTATTCATCTGCCATTCATTTGCTTTGCTGGTGGAAGCACATCAAGCCACGAGATATATAACGCGCTGCTTACGGAATGCTTGCCTCGTCTACTTCTACACGTGTTTACATGAGATGCAGCCCGCATGTCCATCAATCGTGGAACACTGTATTCTACAGTCAAGTACTGTTCCTTTCGTCAAAATTTAGAGCCAGCAAACTACTATATAGGACAACGCTCTGCCAGGTTTCAGCTTGATGTTTTTCCACACAAAGAACAATTCTCTTTCTTAAGTCAAACAATGAAATACACTCAAGTTTTTGCTTATACTTTCGTGGCTATTGCAGCTGCTTCTCCAATACACAAGGAAACTCGCGAAGTGGAGTCAGGTCAAGAAGTTCCCAAAGATGACGAATCCACCAAAGGTAAATTTCCTTCAGATGTCCCTGAAAGCTACCCAAAAGACACTGGATATATAGAGTTTGAACCTTCTGAATCTAACGCTCTCATGGGTGAGCTTCAGAATTTACTTGACGTTGTTGTTCAAGATGTGGAAGATGTGGCGTATGTCGCCGGTTATGATCCCGAAGATATCTTTGATAACACCGGCATCACGGTTGCCAAGAGATCAGTTAAGAGATCGCAGTTTGAAGAGGAGAGGCTTATGAAAAGGGGATTCGGAAACGTGGTTGAGACTTTGGTGACAGATGTTGTTGGTGCTGTTAACAATGTTGGTGAAGTATCCGGGGTCAGTGTTGTTGACACTGTCTTGTCTGTCTTAGGCGCGTAAGAGTCTCTCTGGTGTAACGTTCTTCTGGCTCAATTTTTTATATCCATATTTCTACATAACATTACAAAAACATTTTTTTTTTTGCACAAGACAATGAGTCTGATTCAATCTTTGACGTGTTTGAGACGTTCCTACATGTGCTTCGTCCCTGAGTGTCCTTGTATCAGTTTCAATAAGACTTTGTTGCCCTGAGTTCTTCTGTGTGTTTGCGGGAAGAAATTGCCATTTGATCAGCTAACAATACAATTGTAATCAATTGATGATACGCTTACTGAACGGCAACTTTGTGAATAGCAAATGGAAATCAAATGGGACAATACACTAAAGAGAACGCCTTTTTGAACACATTCACTTTTATAGGTCGAAAGTGTCTAGGGGTGTTCTGGGATATTTCAGTCTGACATGTTGGCCTTAGACATTGTGCTAACGAGAAAGCTAGACAGTTCAAGAAGCAAATGGTGATTCTGGGGTTCTATCCTAGTGAAACTTCTGGTGCAGTATAATTTTCAACAGCCCCCATAGATACTTCTAAGTTGATTTAAGGCGGTCGAGACAAGTTCAAACACAAATGCCGTGTAAGCTAACAAAACTTGATACACAAAAGCCATGTCATACAAAATAAAATGAACCCGTACATGGTATGCGGCAAGAGGATGCTTAATGTGAAGCCGAGGGGCACATACAGTATCACCGTATCCTTCTCAGGAAGTATTATTAGACAATAGTTTGCAGTGGTTGGAGTCTGTAGACGTTTGCACAGGACGTTGGATATCAAAACTTCACAAGCACTGCACTACGCTCAAAGATCATATTACTCCATATTTGACCAAGCACTACACTCGAGCTTCCTAATCAACGCACCTGCGCATCAGGGCCATTGAGTCATCGCCTCATCCGAGGGCAGTGGTGCCCCTCGGAACTACTAAATGGGTGACTAAGCGGACATGTTTACCATCCCTGGATACTTCTGCTGCATGTACTTTCATCACCGAACACACGGGTACAACGAGACTACAAGCCGCTTCAAGTGCCTCTGGTATGCTCCAAACCTGAAGCAGAGCTATATATATAACGGCAATAGTAGGATCCGGTTCACGTCATGTGATTAACGGGTACAGGTTGAGTATCCGGAAAAAGCGCACCGCGCGCGAGATCCGAGGGCGAAAAAAACCATAGAAAAGACCCGGCACGTCCGCCATCTTTCTTCAGTCAGCAGAAACATGTGTGGAATCTACGCTGCCTTCAGGCAACCAAACGTCGAGGCCTTCAAAGAGAAGGCGCTCCAGAACACAAAGAAAATCCGGCACAGAGGCCCCGATTGGTCTGGCAATGTCGTGGCCAACGAAACTATCTTGTGCCACGAGAGATTGGCCATCGTGGGCTTGGACTCTGGCGCACAGCCGATTGTGTCCCCGGACGAGCGTTACTCGTTGGCCGTGAATGGCGAGATCTACAACCACATCCAGTTGCGTGAGCAGTTTGGCGAATACGGCTACAAGTCGTTGCTGGACTGCGAGCCAATCATCCCTTTGTTTGAGAAATACGGCGTGGACGCACCAAAGCACTTGGACGGCATGTTTGCGTTCGCCTTGTACGACAAGAAGGAGGACCGCATCGTGGCGGCACGTGACCCTATCGGTATCGTGACGTTGTACATGGGCAAGCTGTCCAAAAACGCCGGCACGCGGTACTTTGCCTCGGAGTTGAAGTGTCTCATTGACGAGTGTGACGAAATCTTCGCGTTCCCACCCGGCCACGTGTACGACTCCAGAACTGACGAGATCACGCGCTACTTTACACCCACCTGGTGGGACGGCCTGGAGGTGCCACAGGAGAGAGTCGACTACAAGAAGGTGCGCGAGTCCTTGGAAATGGCCGTGAGAAAGCGCTTGATGGCCGAGGTTCCCTACGGAGTTCTTTTGTCCGGCGGCTTGGACTCGTCCTTGATCGCTTCCATCGCCGCCCGCGAAACTCAGAAGGCTGCGACCGCCGCGCCCTCCGACGACGGCATCGATGCTAACAAGGAGCTCTCAGGTGTCGACGCCTCCGGTTCCTTGCACACGCTGAGCTTCGCGCGCTTGCAGTCGTTCGCCATCGGCTTGCCCGGTGCGCCCGACTTGCTCGCCGCTGAGAAGGTCGCACACTTCATTGGCCTGATTCACCACTCGCACACGTTCACCTTAGAGGAAGGTTTGGACGCGTTGAACGACGTGATCTACCACTTGGAGACATACGACGTGACCACGATCCGCGCGTCCACGCCCATGTACTTGCTCCTGCGCAAGATCAAGGCCCAGGGCGTCAAGATGGTCTTGTCGGGCGAAGGCCTGGACGAGATCTTCGGAGGCTACTTGTACTTTGCCAATGCGCCGTCCGCGGCTGAGTTTCACGACGAGTGTGTCAAGCGCGTCAAAAACTTGCACTACGCCGACTGCTTGCGTGCCAACAAGTCCACTTTGGCCTGGGGCTTGGAGGCCCGCGTGCCCTTCTTGGACAAGCTGTTCTTGGAGACCTGCATGAACATCAACCCAGAGGACAAGCTCATCAAGCCGGCCGAGGGCAAAATCGAAAAGTACATTTTGCGTAAGGCCTTCGACACCTCCGACGAGCCCGGCGCAAAGCCATACTTGCCCGAGGAGATTTTGTGGAGACAAAAGGAGCAGTTCTCCGACGGTGTCGGCTACTCGTGGATCGACGGCTTGAAGGACGCGGCAGAGGCTGCGGTTTCCGATGCCGAGTTGGCCAGCCCTAAGCCCGAGTGGGGCGACGACGTGCCACAGACAAAGGAAGCCTACTGGTACAGGTGTAAGTTTGACGAGATGTTCAACAACTCCAAGGCCGCCGCGTCCACGGTCATGAGATGGGTGCCAAAGGCCGAGTGGGGTTGCCACGCGGACCCTTCAGGCAGATACGCCACCACCCACGACCACAAGGTCGACAACTAGACCAGGCAGCAACGCACTTTCTTGATAGAGGGGTAGGTGCAGGAATCTTGTGTGATGTGTCGCCTGGAGTGTCTTCTCCAAGACACCACCGTTTCATAGTTCTGTTTCTAGTCCCAAGTAAATTGACATTCATCCGGGCATGTGCGTCATATACCTCATTCGTACCGTTGCCGCTCTGTCTAGTGTGCCACTGAAACTGCTACAGAAAGTTTTATCCCCGCTCTGATTAAACAGTGGGCACATATTTGGTGAGGCTGGCAGAATGCCCCGACGACGAAGTACCGCCGAAAGAAATGCACTCAATGTCTGCTTAACGTCAAAGTGAACAATCTGTCACCAGTCTTTTTCTAAGAGACGTGTGCTAGACAGCAATTTTTACATCAGAATACCAATACATACTTGCTTCAGTGGTCACCGAATGTAGCACTCAACCTTATTAGTCTTTCGATGCGAAACATTTTCCAACCTCATTATCAAAATGTCAAGTCTCTTTTTAAAAACGAAGAAATCTTCTAACAAGGTAAAGCTGATGAAAATTAGTTATATTTGTAAAATTTTCATAGTCATAAGAAGCTCCAGTCTGAGTGTATGAAATAATGCAGATGTTTTATAAATCTGCGAAAATTTTCAATTTGAAGCTTTAAAAGATCCTTGGTCAATGTTTTACTTTTACTAAAATTCTATAGTTGAATTAATCTAAGTTATAACGGAATACTTTGCATTGTGCAAGAAAAACAATAAAAAATATCTGATTTACAAGGTGATTGAGAATGATCCGATCGTAAATCGGGCTGTAGTACCTCTTTCAGGAAGAGTTTTCATGAGAACCAGAATGGAAGATTGCGAATGTTTTGTTATTGCTACAAAAAGGATGAACCTTTCCATTTCTATGTGAAGGTTTCCAATTATGAAAGAATTGAGCCATATTTGGTGAATTTCAAAAAAAAAAAAAAAATGACAACATTATGAAAAATAAATGGTCCCTAGCAGGATCGAACTGCTGATCTTGGCGTTATTAGCACCACGCCTTAACCAACTGGGCCAAGGGACCTTTCGGATATTAGAGACAGCCGTAACCGTTACTCATATTGTTTAATTAATTGTTTTTAGTGGCTTTTCATGATTTTGAGTAGCAACTGTTTCAACACTTGAAAAGAGCCGAATTCCATAGGAAGACTAAATGGAAGTCTTAGGCCAATTCTTCAACTCGAAATTATTTGATCTAGTACTTTTTATGTATGCATTCGAGCTTGTCAGTTTCTAATTTATGCGTTGAAGATCATTGCCTTTTGCAAATAAATCGCGTGCTTAAATTCTGTCGTCCCAATTATGCATTGCAAGAATGGAAAGTCTCTCTTGCTCACCCTTCTATATTATATCTAAACTCGAAAAAGTCATATGATTATTTTATTGATGCCAGAAAAGCTTTTCGATTGGACGAGCTATCAAACATACACTTAAGACAAAATACAGACACGTATGTATAAACTTTGGCTTATAGTCGAACTTACAGA
The DNA here is from genome assembly GCA_939531405.1 of Metschnikowia zobellii. Classification (NCBI taxonomy): domain Eukaryota; kingdom Fungi; phylum Ascomycota; class Pichiomycetes; order Serinales; family Metschnikowiaceae; genus Metschnikowia; species Metschnikowia zobellii. The sequence goes on from OW618028.1 coordinate 2,660,816, forward strand.
ACGAACTTCTCAAGGCATTTGATATGGCATTTGCATACGCGACACTTCAGACAGCAGTCGAAAGCCACAGCTCTACGTTGGCCTGATCCCTATTGACCCACGAAGCATTGATATGAACTTGGTCTAAAGCCTGGTTGAGTGCCCTTTCAAACCCATGCACATCTTTGGGAGCAAAAAATTCTCTAATATCGTTTTCAGCGGAAAACGACTGATAGTTGCACAAAGTCAACTTGATGAATCGGTCCAACACCACCATATTCGTGGACATCAACTTATAGATCTTATCGTAATTCTCTTTGATAAACTGCCATAACAAGTCACGCGTTCTTGTGTTTCTCGACAAAGACACTGCGAGGAAGTGCGCATCCATCGTAGGAATCACGGAGTCATCTATCAAATATCCCATTACTTTCCGTGCAACCCCAATGTCGGAGGTACATCCCATAGCGCTCAATGCCACCTCTCTTGAGTCTAAGGTAGTTGGATGGGTCACCTGCTTCATGATGAAATTGAAGTCCTCTTCGCTTACATGGTTAGATGAAAGCACTGCCCTCAACACAAATGTTCTCAGGGAAGAATCAATGGAGCCAGTCAATTTCCATTCGTTAAATAAAGCGGTTGCAAAATCCTTCAAGACTGGAATGTCGAGTGTGGCCGCATTATTCAAAACAAGCGCACGCAATTTCATACCCGAAAAGTCTTCTTTATTCACCACCTCATTCGCGAATTTTGTTGCCAACTTAGTGTAAACCTGTTGGCAAAAACCAGTGATAAGTAGATCGAGATCGGCGCTGATCCCCCCAAATGTGAGAGCAAAGGCCGAGATGCGGTGGCTCAATTCGTGCCACGTAGCGTAAGTTGTGCCGACAAAATCATCATCCAACACAATAGTTTTGACTAAGTTCAAAAATGTTGCAGTCGAGGTGTGCTTGTCGCCTGAGACGGAGATTGCAGACACGTCTGCGATTATCCCAATCTTGTCCTTGGTAGAGAGTTTGTTAAAGTGTGCAAGCACGTGTTCCTGAAGAAATTCCGGACTGTAGTTGACTCTGAATGGCGCGCTGGTGTCTTTATTCAACTTGAAAAGCCCGCTAATCTCAGCGTCTAACATGACAGATTTTTCGCTGAATGAGTCAGGAACAGAGATTTGCTTCTCGTCCAAAACAGAGACAGGGACCCACCATTTAGTTGTGTCGTCTTCGGGCTTCACGTCACCACCATTAAGAAACCGCAGCTGGCTCAAACAGAGTGTACCTTGTCCGTTCTTTGAAACACTAACCACAGGATATCCGATCTTTAAGATCCACGAGTGCATCATAGTCGACACGTCCTGGTCACTCACTTCAGACACGGCACGCCAAAGGTCCTCGGATGTGGCGTTGCCAAACTTGTTTTCATTCAAGTACTTTCCAACACCTTTCAAAAATACATCTGTGTGCAAGTGCGTAGAGAGCATAAGTATAGTCGATGCACCCTTCAAGTAAGAGATGGTGTCAAAAAGCTGGTCGATGTCCAAGGCATCCAGAACAGCCACCTTGATTGGATGCGAGTTTCTAAGCCCATCTAACCTTAGCGCTTCTTGCAAAGAAGTCAGAACAAATTCAGCAAAGATATCCCATTCGGGGAACAAGCGGTCAACAGCATAGAATCCTACCCACGTGGCAAATCCTTCGTTAAGCCACAACTCATCCCACCACTGCATAGTGACAAGGTTGCCGAACCACTGGTGGGCGATTTCATGGGCGACAACATACGCAACCTTTTGCTTGTATGAAGGGTCCAGGTTTGCGGCCGAGTACAAAAGAGCTGTCAGCCTGTAAGTGATGAGACCCCAGTTTTCCATTGCGTTGTGAGAAAACGCATGCACGGCAATGAGATCTAATTTGGGCAATGGGTACTTGACGCCAAACATGCTGCTGAAAAGATCAACAATTTTAGGTGCAATATCAAGGGCAAGTTGCGCATCCTCTGTATACCCTTTGGTGGTGTATACTCGCACAGGTAAAGGCTTGTTGTCCGTGTATAAGTCTTGAGTATACGACTCAATGTAGTCGAATTCTCCGATCGCCCAAGCCAACAAGTACGTAGACATCATTGGGGTTTTTTCGAAAGTGACAACCTTTGTTTCCGCATCCAATTTCTTTTCCAGTTGCACGGGCATGTTACCCAAAACAGACATTTCTACATTGGTGGTCAAATGCACAGTAAATGTAGCCTTCAATGCAGGCTCGTCAAAACAGGGAAACGCTCTACGGGCATCTGTCGCTTCAAATTGTGTGGAAAGCATGAGTTTTGTTTCGCCATTTTCTTCGTAGGATGACTTGTAAAATCCAGCCATGTTCGTTTGTATTTTACCCATGAACTGTAATTCCACACGCACACGCTCCCCCACGCTCTTGAATTCATTGGCAAATCTGGCAACAAAATACTCTTTTTTCTCATTTTGTTCAACAATAGTGCCTTTGGTTTTCACGCCTTCAAAAATGGCGCAGATTTCCCCAATCACAAGATCTCTGTAATGCAAGTGCACTTCATTGGTGGCGCGCTTGATTTCAAGATCAATGGCCACTTTACCTTTGTAGTCGTCCTCGGTTATGTCAAATACGGAAACATCATAGTGTAAAGGTTTGAGAGAGTCCGGTAAAGCTTCGTAGTAAGGCTTTGATTCAGCAGAGGAACACATGGTGGGGTTGGATGTGAAGCACTAGGGTGTAATCACAGTCTGAGATTTCCGAAGATATTTTACGTGCAGGTTGTTGATCATGGTGAAATTGGGGTGTCAGTATTTCTATCCTTACATGTTTTGGGCACCTGTCTTCACAGTTCATTGAGCAATTTCCAGCTGTCAAAATGATTCAAACTCTTTCCATGCAACATCTTGCACAGTTGGACCATGCTGGAGATTAGGCTCATTGACTTTGTTCCTGGACTTTCCACATAGGGATAAATATTCCTGTACGAATGACGTACTCAAATTGATACCATGCACATATAAGTATTACTTTGATGAGTAATTTCATAGAATTGAAAAAGTTTCTGTATCATGATAATGGGGAGGTAATATTCTTTCATTATTTCAAAATTACTGACGTTAAATTAGCGATAGGGCTAATTTTTTCACTTTGAATATACAATTTTTCTTGAGAGATTAATGTTATAGCATGGTAAAGTGCTCCAAGAATATTTTGGAAAAGTGCATATGTCCTCACAGCAGTTCACCTCTCTATGTATGCCATTGGCAAGGCGTTCTATCTGATAATTAACATACACACATATATAAAAACAGGTGTGGGATACATGATAGAACCCCACTTACCACCAAGAAACAATCACTTGCCTCCAAGTTGTTCATCTCACTTATTTGCTTTTCTTTTCAAAAACCGTACACTAGTAAGTTCGGAAGTCTTCTAGTATATAGTGTTGTAGTTAATTTGCCTCAGTTTCGAGCAAAGTTCCGTTTATTCGACAATTTTAAGGATCACTGAAGCCTGCAATAAACATGCTAGATACCATAATATATATGTCGCCCTGAGTCAAATCAAAGCTCAAATGAGACCCCCTCCGTTGGGAGCATAGTACGACCGATTTTTTTCTTACTCGCTGCAGAAATGTGTTAAAACTAAGATTTGAGTCAAATTTCCAAAATTTCAAAATTAACAATTGTTTTGAATGCATTTTTTTTAAGGTATCGCATTCTTTTTTTTTTGGCTTATTCTAGTATGCGAAATATTTCAAGTCTTCAAATGATGAAAATCCGACATACACTTTCTTAATTCACAAATTTTTCAGGCAGTTGCGGTATTTGCTGATCGTGTGCCTTTTTGACATTTGAAATTGTTTTTCATATCGTCATGGGGCTGCCTAGTGTTGACCTTGATCAATACTTCATTGTAGCTTAGGATACTATACTACTAGAATCCCTGATACAACGGTGCGTTGTAGAAGCTTTTCGTGGAGTTTGTGTAGATTCATAGCTCTTTGCTTTCAACTCCAATACCCTTCCCTCACTTCAAATCTTATCACATCTACCCAAGTCAAGTGGTTTTCGTGTATATTGTTACATACGCCCCTGCATTCCCAGAGGGCTTCTATGGAATTATTCGAGCGTCTACTTCTTTTGCACTTTATTGCTCTTTTTATCGTTCCTGCGGGCCTTTCTCGTGGCCAACTCGCTGTTCATCTCTTTGTCCAAAGCACCAATCTCTTTGCCCAAAGCTGTGCTGGGGTCCACGCCGAACTTCTCAACACGAGCCATATCTTTTCTGGCAGCAACGGCACTGGCCTCGTCGCCGAATTTCTCGGCTCTCTTGATCTTTTTCGTCAACAAGTCTACCGCCAATGCCTTCCTCTCCTCGGGGGACAACACCTTCTTCACAGGTTTTTTCTCCTCCGTGCCGTTTGTCTCAGGGGCCTCGTTCTTCTCCTCTGTAGCATCGCCTGATTCAGCAGGTGCACTGGTTTCCTCTTTGGGCTTTTGCTCCTCAGTCTCCGCAGGACTTTGTGTGCTTGGTTCGGCCTCTTCAGCGGCTGGGGTGGCCTCATCTAAACGCGCAATCAAATCGGCTTTCTTGCCATCTGTAGGCAAATTTTTCTCCTTTAAGGCTTCCTTTAGCTGAGCAACTGTGAGCGAGGCGTATTGAGACATAACGGAAAAACAAACTGTGCTTAAGATGTGGTTGAATCAGAGATTCTTGTTGCGCTGGTTATCGAGGTTGTTTCGGTGAGCATGCAAAGAACAGCACGCGCACCAACGAACTATGTACAGGATAATCACTCGCGGTATGCGCCTACTGTTGAGGCTGGCCATAATTAGCGAACATCTTTGCTGCTTCCCTGGTATGGAAATGAGTGTTTCATAAATTTATTCTATTAGATGCTTGGAACAAATCACGAAACCATAATTGCAATCTCAAGGAGACGACAATCAATGTTTGGAGCTCTCAGGCGAATTTTTCGGGCGCGAATAAGTCGTAATAAGGAAAAGAACATAATATATGCCATGTCCAGATGTGCGCTTTACAGCACTTTCATACTGGACTCTCTCATTGTTATTTGGGTCTTCCGGTAGAATCAATCTGAAAAGAACGAAATTGAGTCATTGCGGTTCACCGACGATTCCTTCTATGTGTCTTCAAAGAACACAGACTTACAAAGTACTTCGAGTAGTAGTACATTACACTCATAGCTGAATGTTCTAAACAACGCAAGGCAAGACATCTGCACTCACATTTCCTGATCTAAGATCATCAAGCTCTCGCCCCCGTCGACAAGCTGGAAAAGACCAACCGCCTCGTACTCGTTGATACACATCTCGAACTGTTCGACCGTGTATCCCTTTGCGAGTATGCGCTCCCGCAAGCTGACCATGTTGATCTGGTTCGTCTGCTGCTCAGCAACGGTGTGTCTGATGTGGCTCATGACTTGCGAGATCGGATCCTCCCGCTCCTGCTCGCGGGACTCCATCGACAGCTTCGATACCTGGAGGAGACGCAACGCCTCGTCGACGTCGTTTCTGTTCACTGTGTCGCCAAAGCGAATGCGCGCCAACGCCTGCGAAAGACGCAAGATTCCCAACAACGTCCGCGGCGTGACGTGCACGAACATGCGCACAGAGTCCTGGTTACGCTGCAGCTCCTTGCGCATGTTAATATAAGACTGTGTCACGTACTCGCCGACGTCGCGCGGCACAACTGGGCGGAAGGTGCGGGCCATGGAGATGTATTGACGAATTGTCTGTGGATCAAGCGGCGTGTGTTCCGTTGGTGGTTGGCGGTTGTGCTGGTGCACATATGTCACGTGCCGTGCCAACTGTTCGTCACCCGCCTCGCTGGCGTGATCCAACATTAAGAACATGATGTCGAACCGAGACAAAAGCGCGGCCGGAAGGTTTATGTTTTCGTGCGGAGACAAGCGAGGGTTGTAGCGGCCATACAAAGGATTTGCGGCGGCCAAGATGGATGTGCGCGCATTCAAGGTGGTGTTGATGCCCGCCTTCGAAATGGAGATGGTCTGTTGCTCCATGACTTCATGGATGGCCGTGCGGTCGCTCTCCTCCATCTTGTCGAATTCATCGATGCAGCAGATACCGTTGTCTGCCAATACGAGCGCACCGCCTTCGAGCACCATCTCATCAGTAACGGGGTCACGCATCACTGCGGCGGTCAAGCCCACGCCCGACAGCCCGCGGCCGGTCGTGTACACGGACCGTGGCGCGATACGGTTGATAGCCTTGAGCATCTGCGACTTGGCCACACCAGGGTCACCCATGAGGCATACGTTGATATCGCCACGGATGCGCATGCCGTCGCCGATCTCCTTTGTCACGCCGCCGCACAAGAGGAGAAGCAAGATTTTTTTCACGTCCAAGTGACCGTAGATCTCTGGCGCAATGGACTCCGCGAGCCGGTGGTAGACGCCACCCTCGGCGTGCAACTTGGCGATTTTTGCGCGCGCCTCGTCGGTGAGGTCGAGCGACTCGTACTGCTTCTTATGCTGGCGCACGTGCTGCGCGTGCAAATACGTCTCCGTCAAGAGCCCCGCCTTGAGTGCGCGAAAACCCGTGTACGGCGACGGCAAAAAGATGCCCGAGATGTCGACCACGTCGCCCGGGTTCATCAGGCGCACCAAGTCGCCCTCGGCGTGCACCGTGAGCATGCGTGGGATGTGACCCACGGGCACCTGGCTGGCCATCTCTTGGATCTTGACCTCCTGGAACAGCAGGAACTTGGATGCTCGTGTCGACATAAAGAGCTGCCCGCGCTGGTTGTCGGTCTGGCACGGCGCGGAGGTGCACTCCGTGAGCGGCTGAAACACCTTGGCGTTGACCTCTTGGAAGATCTCGTAGCCGCACTTGTCGCACGTGTACGCGTTCACAAGCACCGACGGCTTGACATCGGACACCTTCGTGACGATGCCCCGCACCGTGATGTACTTTCCGACGTGCGAGCCCTTGACCTGCCGCACGGCGTAGGCCTTGCTGGCCGAGGAGAGCGGCTTGAAGTACAAGTGGTAGCGCCGGGTCAACTTTGCGGGGAACATGCCGTCAGCCGCCAAGCCGCCGTCTGGCACCTCGTGCTCGCCGCCGCTGCCGCTGTCGCCAAACCCGGCGCGCAAGTTGTCCATCTGGTCTGCGTTTTCCTGCGCCACGCGCAAGTTGCGCAACTTCCGCTGGTGCAAAATCACATCCAAGACGTCGTCCTTGTACGAGATGTCACGCGTGGGCTCAGGCATCAACTCGTCCACCACGCTGCTGAACAACTCGACATAGTGGTGGGCGTTCTTCTGCACCTGGGCCACCAAGTCGCTGGCCAGCGGCTGCGAGCCGAGAAACTGGTTTTCCTGGTACAGCCGGATGTCGTCGAGCTCAACGTAAAGCGTGGTGGTCTCGCGGTTCGCGATCCGCTGCATAAGGTCCACGTACTTGACGCCGGACGTGGGCGTGTCGAGGTCCATGGCGTCCTCGGCCAGCGCCGCCTTGAAATGCGTGAAGAAGTCGCGCACCTGGTTCTTTATATCGTTGTAGTTGACATTGATTTGCACGGTGGGCAATGCCACGGTCGCCGACATTCTATAGGTGGGTGCGTGTGTGTTTTTTTTTTGAAGGGTGCTGTTTGCGCGGTGAGAAAAAAAGGTGTATCTACTGGGGCGCGCGCAGCCGTAATCACGTTGCCTCTTGCGGCGAAAATATAACAAGTTGCGGGTCACTGTGTGCAGGTGCACGCGGCTCGGCCTGGGGCTGTCTTGACTGGCAGGTTGCTGAGACGTGCCCGGGCTTTTCAATGTTTGCCATGTTCTCCGACAGGCATTTCTGTGGACTGTTTCTTCGCCACTCACGCGTCTGTAGGATTGATTTGTTCTCGTGAAGTCTCTTGGAAAGTAGGGTACGAATCCCGGGGCTCTTCTCTGGTATTACATGCCTGCCTGGGCCGCGCCTCTCGGGCGCGTCTCTAATGTAGATTTGGTGCGGCTTCCTAAAGTCTCCGCTGGGTTCATCTTTGACTTAGATCCCGAACGCTCTTTAGTTTTCCAGGGCTGCTGCGCATCAAGCCACCGAGACCTTCTTGGGTTTTGCTTGGAATTAGCAGCTTTTCTATGGCGTTTTGGGTAGGGTCTTGCCCTTGTCGAATCTAGCTCGCTCAAAATGGCCAGACTCTGTCTGCTGGTTATCTCCGGCTTCATGCGCCGAAGGTCGGGGCAGCAGCCCCCGCCTATTCTTTTCCGTGGCCTTTTATTCGAGACGTCATGGATGGCCTCCTGTACTTCTCGTGTGACATTGGTGGGTCATTCTCATTTCTTCAGGACACCTGGTACGATTTTTCAAGGGCATTCTGTTGCGTAAGAACCTGTTCAACGGGAGTCCGTAGGCCGTTCTGCGGAGCTGTTTGAGGCATTTCCGGAGCGTTTGAGGCACCCTCGCCTCTCACTTCTCATGCATCTTCTGTTCAAAGATTTCGGCATAGCGCGATGGACCTGTTTATCTTGCGCTCATGATCAATACCATTGTTTTGCCATGCCTAAGGAAACGTGGGAAAATCTGCTGCTTGACCCCAGCCAGTAACAGAATTCGTACTTCGACCATCATGTCCGGTTTCTCAAAGCAGCCATGAAAATTTTTTTATAAAAAATACTTGGGTCGTCTTCCGCCTCTTCCCCCGTAAAGGTTCCATGTTGACATCTTCAAAATAAAACAAGATCCCCCCACGCGGCCTTAGCGCCTGCAGCAAAAAGAAAAAAATGTGCTAGAGAGCTTGTTTTATAGGAAAATGTCTGAACACAATGCTCGAGCCACCTATACACGCGTGGCTTGGTGTTTGTCTCGCAGGCTATACCATCAAAATGCGCCACCTCCTCTAAGCTGACTCCGGCTTACATCAGCGGCTTACCTCATGAATCCTCTGGATCTTTGCGTCCCACGGTATTTGTGAGAGCAAAGGATTCTGGTCAAAAGACATCATGCGATATTCGACATGTATTGGCAAGAAAGAACCTTTTATACTGTTCCATCAGCATTGCCGCTAAAGCAGTTCTGGGTCCTTAAACTGGATTCATCAATCTCCGTTTCTTGCGTGGCCATCAGATCCTAAACCAATCCTATCGAGATTGTGGTGCAGTGCCATTTTTTCTGGTGAGACCCAACCTAATTAGGATACCGCAATATCGTGAGCAGACGCACAGGCGGATCATGTGCTTTATGATGCAAGAATGAAGTAAGCTGCCTTATTTTTTTTTCTGGGCTGGTATCTTGGCATTCATATTTCAAAAAATAGTATGCGTGTGAGTCGGTATTCTACAGAAATCTGCATTTCAAGCATATTGCGGTATATATCTGAAATTTTTGTTTTCGGTTGAATGTTGCGGAGGCTCGTCCTGATTTTTTTCGACTTCTATTCAGATACAACAAACAGCCTGTTCCTTTGTACCTGTGGAAACTCTGATCACCGTCTATAAGTTGTTTTGTTTTTAATACCCAAACGTGCCATTAGTCGCAGTGAATACAATTCATTGGCGGCCCTTCATGTCGGCCCTTCATGTCGGCCTCGCTTGGTTTGTCCTTTTTATAGTTCTACATTCCCATGAGATCCACCAACGCCTTGGCTGCTGACCGCTCATCATTCTGAACCTTGTTACCCACTCGGCTCCCCATCCCTACCGATCGGCTTCGGAGTGTCTCTGCACCTACGGTGGCCCAGTCTTCTTCGTCCGTATCACTGGTCGTTTCTTGGGTGACTGTGGTTCTTCGTGGCCTCGTGCCTGATATCATTGCAGACAGCATCAGTTTATTGGTGTTTTCGTAAGGTTTCTGTGATGATAATGTAGAGCGCATGCTCGACTCATTGAACGACAGCTTCCTCCTATCTGCAATTTTTAGATTCTGAGGTATATGGTCCATGGGAAGGACATTTTCTTGTTTGCTTAAGAATTCGCCTTTTCCACTCCATGAGCCCAACGGAGATGACGTTGGAATGGAGTTATTCACAGTCGGTGACAGTACTGAGAGTGAGGAATTGCGCGCTGATGAGAGAATGTACTCGTCCAAGTTCTCTGTAGAATTGAGTCGGCTGCGATTGAAGAGTTGGTTTCGGTTCACACCGTGCAAGCTGGTATTTTTGACAACAGAATTGGGAGCCACGGTAGAGGACGACTTTCTCCGAGAGCCTGCAAGTGCTGGTGGTGGGCTAAACTTCGTGGGAACTCTATTTGCAAATTGAAGCGGCGGGGACTTCCTAGTCTTAGTAGATGAAGCATCGTCGTCGAATTTGAATAGCGCATCATTCTCGATATCTTCCTCCGAGTCTTCGTCAATAGCGTTATCATCCACGTCGGTCACAAAACGCATTTTCAAGTCGCTGATGCTCGGCAACTCTTCGGAGCTTGGACTCTGGTCCATTTCATCGTCTGAGTCCTGCTCAGATTCCGAGAGGACACCAGAAGTAGTTTCCATCCTTTCGCCAGGAAGTCTGAAGTTGTGCATGTTGGACCTATGATTAGAGATAGAGTCACGTCTACTCGCGACCTTGGCAGAATGACTGTCTCGGAGCGAGCTGGGGGCTTCTAGATCTGCCTTTTTCAGCCAGCCCAACTTAGCAGTCTCGCGAAGTTCGTGAATGTTTAAGCGGGCACCTCCATCGAGAGATCCGTTAGGTTCTGTGACGATGTAGTCCGAGTCCACGTGGCGCACTGCCCACTGGCCCCAGCCGATCTTTTCAAACACAACATTGTTTTTTGGGTCACCCTGCTCCATTGCAGCCATAATCAAGCGTCTTTGTTTGGACAACGAAAGAAGTTCAAATCCAGGTACCTCGATCGATAGCTGCGCTGTGATTAGCCTTATTGCCAAAGGCCCGTTGCGGATAAGCAAATTCGCGAGCCGGTTGGGAGTAATCTCAGAAGCCACGCGGATTGCCTCTGGCGACGACGTGGACAATTTGGTGACATGTCTTTTCTCGGTTGAGACAGGTCCGGTGGTTTCTGGTGACAGCGAAAGGTGCTGGGAACCTTTTGGCGGAAGTGATGTCATTTTTTTCCGGCAAAGTATGAAATTGTTTTTTGGAATTGATGGCTCCTGTGAACGACGCTTGAGTTTATCAGTAGTTTTGCGCTCTATATGGCACTTTTGAAGGCCTGAGTCCAGAAACGAATGGCTGAAAATTGCGGTGTGGCACAAATGACCAGATAAGGTTGGAGCGAAGAGATAAGTGAGCTATACTCAGTAAAGATTCGAGAACGGGGCACAACACGGTCAGAATCAGCTTCGATAAATGATAAATCTGCAGATTGCTTTTTTGGCTCCAAAGGCGTAGGACAGTGTCGAATGAGAAGTAGTATGGCCGCTGTTTATGCGATTTTTTTCCCTGTCGTGGAAATTAAACTTATTCTCCGGGCAAGCCGCAAGTCCACGGGCATGTGAATCAGACCTGTACACAGTGCCGGGAAAGGCGCGCCCACCGCGTTTGCGGGGCCATGCTACCCACGCTCAGGCCCCAACGGGTAAAAGAGCGAAATCCCAAAAACCTAAACTTGCCTAGCTGCCTCATTCGTCACAAAGAAAATAAGAGGCGGCTGCCCAACACTATGCAAACACGCCTTCGAGACGGCTCAACCATTTGGGACAACAGATTTAGTCCCCGGCCTAGCTGCCCCTTTGTTTTCCTTGGTCTGGTAAAGATTTCCCGTGGCGAAAACATAAACATAAAAATGATCCTAGGAATCTTGCCGCCAGCACTAAAAGAAATCATATAGGCGGATTTGCATCGTGATGCAGATTTGGACTGCGGGTTCTAAGTGCGGGCAACCAGGTGCACACGTCTATTCTCGCTTGAGTCACTCAAGGTCTCTTCGTGAAAGATCCGTGACTGCGCGGTGAAGTCACGCCCACAGCCAACCCCGCTGCGCAGGTTCCTATTTTTTTTTTTTTTGGAAGCAGGTCTGCTTTTTTCTATTCCCCCCATGTGAGACTGTGTGGCTCCCGAAACAGGGCTTCATATGTCGGTTTCTTTCTGTTTCAGTGTTGGGGTGATGACTCCCCATGTCTCTCAACCTAGAGTTGATGGTGGAGTTATCCTCGGCCATCGAAACAAAGTGCGTGCGCATAAATTGTTACGTTGTATGGATGGGGTCTTCTGCTGCTGCGACCCATGGCACTAACCTTTTGCAGCCGACATAGCCTATAGCATATCACACTGCTGCGCTGGTGTTGCCAAGATTGACCGCTTCCCAGATCTGGTGCGAAATATTGCCGAGGCTCGCTCCGAATCTGGAAGTACACTTCTTCGCTTTGAGGTTCTCGCTGGGTTGTCTCTTCTCCTTATTTTTTGGCATGAGCATTGATTTCCAGCCCCACATATCTCACTGAAACAGTGTCAGTCCACTTCAGAGTATCCTGTTCGCTCACACAGCAGTCGTATCTTGTCGTCGCGCCGAAGCTCCAAGCGAGACTCCAAACATTTGTACACAATCACTCTAAAAACAATGGTAGTCATCGTGGCTGTCCACATGGTGAAGCGTCTACAATGTTCACACTGGCCAAAGTTTACTATTATTCAATGACTATACTGTGGGAATGTACATTCTGAATGGCTTGTCTCATGGCAGTCGGGGAAAACAAAGACATAGCACTTACAGTAGGCGAGGCGGTTCGCTTACAAGGAAGGGAAGTTCTGCTCCTGCTTGACAACCTTCTGGTTTGGGGCGTTGGTCTTCTTACCCTTGAAACCTGGCTTTCTGTCGTTGGTGTACTTAGGAGCCTCGTCAGCAAACACGGCGTTGAAGTCCAAGAACTTCTTCTCCTTTTGCGACTTTTGCTTAGACTTCTTAGCGGCAGAAGGCTCGACGTAGCTGACTTGCTGCTTTTGGATCTTCTCGGCAGCAGTCCACTTGGCCTCGGCACCCTCGTTGGCCTTTCTCACAACTCTGGCACCACCCAAGGCAGCTTCCTTCTCTTGCAACTCGGCCAAGTAGTCTTGCAAGGACTTGGCGGCTGGACCGGCTGGGTTAGCCTCGGCCTCAGCGGCAAGCTCAGCGGCAGCGTCGGCTTCGGCGCGGCTCTCGTCCTCCAACTCTTTCTTGTCGTCACCCCAAGCTTGCTTGACTTGCTTCTTGGAGTCGGTCTTGCCGGTTCTGGAGTGGCGGTCAAATGGTTTCTTTGAGTGCTTGGATGGAGTGGCAGATGGGCCTGGAGTGCTCTTGTTGTCGGTTTTGTTCTTCAACGCAGCATCGTTACCAGTTGGGGCCTTTCTGGTCTTCTTGGCCTTAGCTGGGTCAGCAGAGGGTGGAGGAACATCGGCTTTCTTGGAAGAAGTAGTGGCCTTGGTGATCTCCTTTGGCATTGGAGCTGGGACGGTGTCGTCCTCAACGTCGTTGCCCAACAAAGCGTATAAGTTCTGGTGTTGTTAGTACACAGTCTGCGGAGACAAAGGTGTATCATGGAAATCTAGAAATAGTTTGCGGTTTAGAATGCTGCGGGTTGAATCATGAAGTATTTTGCTGGCGGCGAGATCCAAGACTTTACGAAACTTTTGATGCCGTGAAGTATCGTGGAATCAACGGCAGTCTTGGTTGCTATTTCGCCCATTATGTACTACTGCAAGCATTCAAGCATGTGCTAGCCGCAAATTCATCCAGACTTTAAAACTCCATCTAAACATGAGAAGTTGAACAATATAAGTGGTCTTCGTGACTAAAATGCTCCTTCAATTCATCCCCGCAAGCGCCGTGTCAAGGAAGAAATCGAAAATCACTTGCTTGGGAACGCACAATTCATCTCCAGTTTCGAAATTCCAAATTTCAACTACTTGAGCATAGCGACACATACCTTGTTCTCGAAAGACATTTTGTTTGATCAATTAGTCTGGGGAAAAGAAAAAATGTCGAACGTTCAGGAAAATTTTTCAACTTTTTTTGCGTAGTCTGACCGTTTCCCTCACTAAATCTAGTGTGTCGTGCACTGGTGCACTGATGCGCGCTATGGGCTTTTTACCAGTCTCTAGCTTGCGCTTTAGGTCTAGATTTTACCTCCCACTAGGTACAATGAGGCACGCCAATGGACTTTCTTAAACTTGCTTTTATTCCATATACAAGCTATTCGTCAAGTGCAGAAAGAGTTGCAGTTTTGAGATTTTCGTGGCTCCAAAACTTTTTGACGCCTGCTCCAGGCTTTTACTCATGGTGCGCTCGCGTGCAGCAATCAAGCTTTACATGCGCGGCCCTTAGTGTCTCCATTGCTGCACATCCTTTAGGGTGAGTTTAGACTCTATGATTTTTTTACGAACACATCTCCAACTCTAGCCATAAAAGTTTGCAGCGCTCTTCGCAAGTCAGCGCCCGTATTGCGCCCGAACAAAGAGATTGTAAGCTTGTATAAGTCAGGACAGTGTTTCGCGAAGTCAGCGTCATCCATCTCAATGAACCCTTCAAAAATCTCAGTAATGACCGGCCTCCATGTCACTATACTTTTTTGCTGATTACTCTCATCGAGCTCACAAAACCTCTCCACAATTGAGTATGACAAGGGCACCACCAACTTTACTATATCCTCCTTGCTTTTCCTACTCGTGGCCTTTTTATCGTCGCAGTAAAGTCTAAACATGACATTCAAAAAGACCGCGGCGGACATGCTTTCTTGCTTTAGCAAATTTGGAAGCCTTTCAATCACTCCAGCATTCCATAGACGTACTCTCAAATCATAGTCATCGTTAAATGTTTTTGCGAAATCAAAGCTTCTGTGAAGAAGCTGCGCGAGTTTCATAAGATGTTGGTCTGGGATGGTATCATAGAACTCATCCTTAGCAGCGAGCTCCAGTATCAATTCTATCATCAACAATTGCAACACACACTTTATCACAATGGATGATTTATCGCTTTCTGTCTCTTCATTGCGCAAATCGTTCGACTCGTTGATATCTAAGGAGTTCACATCCGAGTTTTCATCTTCCTCCTTCAAAGGATCCAAAGAAAATAACTCTTTTGCTGTAGTGAGATCAAACAAGCAGTCAAATGTTTCAAGTATGAGATTCCATTGTTCATTCAGGAATTTATCGCTGTTCTGTAGCAAAAAATTCTCGAAGCATGATTTTCCCGTTCTAGCAATTGTATCGTTCTCTTGACAAATGCAACTGACCAATAACTTGAGCAAATCTCCAAATCTTGGCGTGAGCGCCTCAAAGTAATGGGAGAAAAGAGACACCATACCGTTCAAGGCTTGTATGAACGTAGTCGAGACCCAAAATGTCATTTTGTCATTTTCTGCCATACTAACACCATACTGCGCTGAATCATCATATTTGAATCCCCAAGGACAGGCGATAACTTCGAAGATTGGTGCTAAGAGTTCTTGATAAATTAAATCCCAGAAGTCTGTTTCGAAGTGATCTCCGTACTTGAGAAGAACGTCAAAGAAATGAGTCAAAGTCCGAGAGCGCACCTCAGGCTCTTCGCCGCTCATGATGATATCGAAGAAGCCATACAAAAGCGGAAACCACAATTTCTTGAGATTTTCGAATTTTTTACTGGTAGCATCCCTTGTAGGTGAGATTGTTTCCTTGCTGTTGAGCTCAATTGAGGTTTTTGCGACACGAACTATCAACCTTGACAAAACCTCCAAAGACAAAAGGCCGATCTTTTGTAGTTGTTCGTTTTTCGCAAACTCGGTGAAGCATGCGACTAAATCTGCGAAAGACTCCTGCTTTATCACCTCATCACTAAAGTCTTTGTTAATTGTGAACGCCAACTTGTAAGCTTTGGTCACGAGAACGTCCTTCCTATCCTTCGCTGCCGCGGTCAAAACTTCGAAGATGGTCTTCCATCCTGATTTGATTTTACTTGCTTTCGCAAGAATCATGTTGTTAAGGCATTCGAGAACCATATCTTTCACCTCAAAAGACTTGTTGTTCAGAATAATATACTGAAAAGGCTTCAAAAATTCTTTTTGGAACTTGAAATGTGCCAATTCGTCAATGTCCATGAAACGCATTGAAAGCTGTCTTAACGAATCTAAAGCAAAATAATCAACTGTTAGATTGGGGTTGCACCCCACCCTGTTGAAAACATCGCCTAGTGTGACCCATAGTTGCGACCACTCTAAACGAATTCTGCTCATATTATAGTAGCATATATCAACAACTTTCTGCAAGGAAAACATCCTTGGGTTGGATGATTGGCCTGAGGATTCGATTTCCTCGGTTGCAACCTGACTTAAGGCTTCCACGAAATCTTTGATTGCATCGCCAGTCAATTCAGAGCTGTTAGTGAATACTTTGTCGATAGCAACACTTAACTCAGTTCTGAAGAGTAATTGAGCAGATTCTGTAGATAATTGCTGGTTATGATATTTGATGGAGGCTGATTGTGATGCTGATGTTTCTCTGGTAAACAGACTGAAGAACCCAGAGGGTTGTGAGGATGTGCTTTCCATTGAGTTCCGGTTGACAAGTTTTACTGAGCTCACATCCGGGATGGAGTCTCTATCGATTCCCTTCGCAATCAACTGAAGTCTCTCAAGTTGAGAAATTGACGTCAATATGGCTGTCCATGATTTGTGTAAATAGTTGCCTTCGCTTACTGCGATTTCCAACATTACATGCATTGCGTCAACATTTTTTGACCTGATATCCTCAATGTTGTTTAGGTTTTGAAATTGTAACAACGCTCCAATGAAGGATTGCTTGGCATATCCTAAGTCAAACATGCACGAAATCTTGATTGAAAGCTTGATGCCCTCCAAACATATCTTTATAACGCTTTCTTCGTCGTATTCCTTGAATGGCCCGGTCAATCCTGCCAATATGGACATCCAGGTCGTATCGAAAATGGACCTGACGTGCTGGACATTGGACGCGGCGTGGTAAACATGGTTCGAAGAATCCTCTGAACGCATTTTCCTACCTAAACTTTTGACAAGTTTTTCCGTTTTCGTCGACATTTCCCTAGAGGCATGAATGTAAGCTTCACGATTCAAATCTCTCGATCCAAAAAAGCTGGATTGTTGAGCCGCTGCCAGGTTTTGGTCTCCCGCAAGTAAGGCGGCGTGATGTTCTGATTGTAATTTGATTTCATTACCCTGTATCTCAGAATATACCTGCTCGAGAAATTCTCTTGGAAGATCTTTCCCATCATCGATTCCTGAATTGTTTACGATGAAGTTTTCAACGGTCATTCTGTTTTTCACTTGCTTGGAATGCTGGTCAGTATTGAGCATGACTGTTGAGTATGCCAACACATAGGCCGCATCAGCATTCGAGAACACTCTGGGATTTCCTAGCACGTATCTTTCAGCAAACTTTAACATAAACCTATCAATTTTCTGACCCTCGCCTGGTAATCTGAACAGCTGCAAAAATGTTCTCAAGGAATCCACAAAGGAACTATCTTGAAAATTCATCTGGTCTACAAAAGCATGCATAATTTCCTTGTTGTAGTCGCTTCCATCACCCAAGTAGTCACCTAAAGCTGCTTTGTCTAGAGTCTCTGTGTTTAACAAAAACAAAGCGATGTCCTCAGGTGAAGGAGACTTGATAAAGCCATGCTCGATGAAGTAAGCCACACCCTTTTTGGGTTTTTGGCTGAATTGCCTGGCGCCTTCAACCAATGCTTTTTTTCTTTGCTTTTGAGTTTCAAATTGTTCGGGGTCATCAGCCTCGCTTTCAGCAGAAGGTTGTTGATTTCCCACAAAAGAAGGGTTTCGGGAATTTTCATGGGTCGATATTGGGGACGCCTCGACCATTAATTTGGGGAACGAGTTTGCCAATTTTTGCGTTGACACAATACCCTTTTGAGCCCAAGAATATAGCGACCGCAAAAACGCAACTGAGCAACTTAAAGAGGTGATCTTCATGGAGTATTCCAAAGGAAACAAATTGTAAATCTCCGGCTCAGGGGGCTTAGATGACATGGCTGCCGTTGTCAAGTTGTCGATTTTACTGACTTCGTAGAGCACAACCCCTGCTCCTCTATTCTCAAGAAACGCCTCCTTTTGTGCCAACGTTACATCAACCCTACACAAAGCGAGCTTGGTCAAATAGTCAATAAAGGTCTCGCAGATATTTGGTTGAGTGCTATCGCAGTCGTAGTTCAAGTAGAATTCAATTATGCACCTCGAATCATTGCAGAGCCGCTCGATAACGGAGAGCAAGTAGCGTTTCTGGTGCGGAGTGGATGTCTTCATCTCGGCCACTGGAAAGTAAATCTGCTCCCATAACACCGGTATCTCCATCTTGAAATCGGAACGCAAATTCGAGATCAAGAGCCAGAACGTCTCGAGAGTCAACTCAAACACCGGAGCTAACGGTGAGGCAGCGTTTCTGATGAGTGCCTGGCACAAGTAGCTTCTTACAGCATCAATCAAGCGTGTCTGGTCATCGTTGTTCGACGAGAGAATGACAACGTCCCTGCTCAAGAAAATGTCAATGTTCTGGCGCAAGATAGTGTGAATGATGTGCAAGGAAAGAAGTTTTGAGCGCACCGAGTGCGAGCGCATGTCCACATTGTCGGTATCCACATCTTTCACCGAGAGCTTGCACATGGCCCTGAAAATTAAAAATGCGTCTTTCACCAGTAGATCTTCGTCCAGTTCTGAGGCTCGGTTCGCTTCCTTAACTCGCGCCAGATCTGCTGAGTCAGAAACAGTCTGCAACTTTTCGAGCGTCATTTTAGTGCCATTCGACTGCTGCGCAGGCTCTGCAGCACTCAAGTGAACATACGAGCTCAGGCGAGAAGTCCGGGCCCTCGCGTTTGCGCTTGCTTCACTCACACGCTGGAAGATCGTGGCAATCACTTGTGTCAATGTGCCCTGCGCCACCGCCTGGTTCCGCGGGTTCAACGAAAAGATGAAAACGTTATATATTTGGCGCACTGCTTTCAAGAGCGATGCCCCGTGTGTGGGCATGAGAATGATGCTGTGGATAAGGGCCCGCACGACTTGCAACTCCAACTCCGGGTCAGTGCCCTCGCCATCAAAACAGGCTGAGATCACGTCTACCGATGCATCAGTCAAGCGCGTGCGGTCTTCCTCGTCGTCAAACAGCGCGTGGTCAAATAGCTTTGCAAAGAGGTCCACGGCCTTGGACTTCAACTCGGGATTTGAAGTTTCACAAGTCAATTTCAAGGCATCAAAAAGAACGTGAGGATCCCGCGATGCCGAATTGTCTAGAGACTCAATTGCCCGCTGGGTGGCTTCTTTCAATGGTGCGTTGCGCAGAGCTTCTTTGCTCTCCAAAATTGACTCGAAAGTCTTCTTAAAAATCGCCGTATTGTCCACTTTCGCATTCTTGTTTCCCCATGGCGACCCGGTACTCGATGCCCTCCGTGAGTTCTGTGCGGATCCTGGAGACAAACTTAGTTCGGGTCCATGCACTTGGGCCAGTTTCAACAACCCTTCAGGATTGTTGGTACTAGTAGAGACCAGTGCTACCCCTGTGATATCGTGCAGCCCATTTGTATCTTCTCCTGTCTCGCGTATTTCTTCAGCAGGCTCTGTTGCTGCGCCATTGGCCACTGCTCTGATCACCACAGCTGCCAGGTCATCCGGTTGCACTTCTGCTTTGTCAATAATTGCATCATTTGCATTCAGCCCGCCGTCTTCCTTATTCTGCTTTTCGCTGTCTCCCACAGTAACCTCCCGTTCACTATTAAGTGTTGTAGCTTCGGCAAGGTCACGCGTATCAAGAGATTTTTCGGTCTTTCCACTGGCGTTCTCAGGCACTCCTTCAATTGGGTCTGTTACATCTGATTCCATAACACCCTTGTTGGGGTCATTGATATCTTGTGCTGGATTGGCTGCCTGATTCGTATCACGAACATCGGCAATTTTCTCGCCAGCAGTCTGGCTTTCGCTGGAGTTTTTGGCATTACCGTTTGCAACGGTCTCTTCGGTTTCGGGAGCTTCGACTTTTGAAACAGCCCCGTCTTCAGAGCATTGTGTCGGCAGAGGCTTGTCCTCACTGACGCGCGTATCACTCATTTCGGGACACCTCGCTGAAAGTAGGCCTAATCAAGTCGGAGAAGAAAGCTTCGGGCTCGGTTCAGAAAAGGCGATACTGACTGAAGTGTTTCGAAGTCTTGTGCAGCTTGGTTTCACGCAATCGTGGTATTCGAAGGATTGTTTGGCCAGCTTGTTGTCTTCGTTCGGGGATTCGCCTCAGAATCCACATCAGTGCCCAAATATTGAGATTCCCACGTGATTGTATGTCACGTGACCTCGGCTATGGCGAATGTTTTGGTCCTCTGCGACATAATCCTAATGTATCTCTGTACACCCATAAGAAAAGATAAATAGTTTATGACAGAATATCCTGTTATGTACTTTGAGTATTGGCGCAGAAATTTATGAGCGTTCAGTGATAGATTATTGGTGGAGTTATTCTTATCTCCAAGTCGCAATGTTCGTCGCGGGAAGCCGAACATAAATTGAAAATTAGAGGAAAAGCCCACTACCGCACCGAAGCGTGAGCCATTGACAATGCTTTAAAAAAAGAGTGAATTACTAGTCTTGCGTTAATGTTTTTTTCAGGTGATCCATAAATTTGAAGTATTTGAAATAAAACCAACTCCGAGTCTTTATACTACGCAAACTCGCTCAAAGCAACGGCAGTGGCTTGGAAGTCATCGTGGGAAATGGACACGTTTACTTTCTTAACACCGGCCTTGGAAGCAGCGTCAGCGGCTGCACCACTCAACTTCACGGTTGGTGCTCCATTCGCATCACGTACAATCTCAATCTCCTTCAAAGCAGCGCCAGCTCCTTTAGACTTGACACCCAAAGCCTTGAAGACGGCTTCCTTGGCGGACCAAGTACCTGTGAATGACGCTGGAGGGAAAGCGGACTTGGAGGCATACTCAACCTCATTGGCAGTGAAGTTTCTCTCGATGAACGTCTCGTTCTCCAAGTTCAAGGCAGAGATAACTTCAACGTCGACACCAACACCCTTTGAGCCCTTGTTCAATCCAGCCAAAGCCTTAGAAGTCGCGTCAGTGACAGAAGACACATAGCTCTCGTCTGATTGAATACCCTTCTTGCTGAAAACCAAGCCAGTCTTGCTCTCCTCAACACGCGCTAATGGGTCCAAGTACACAGGCTGCTCCAATTCATCGGCGTAAGGAGGCTTGTCCTTCGCCACAAACATTGTGTTTCTGGTGATGGCATTGTGCATGTATCTGTATGCCTTCTTGTTTCTTGAAGTGACTCTAGAGGCATAATCCTCGTAAGTGTTCTTGTCCAAGCAAGCGAATAAGTAGTCGGAGTGAACAACCATAGCTTGAGCACCCTTTTGGCCGAAACCAAAGGAAGTAATTGAAACTGCCTTGATACCATCAGTTTGGATAGACCTCGATGGGTACAAAACGTGCTCAAAGTCCTCCATGATCTTGTCCACATTGTCAGCATTTCTGTTTCCTGGAACGAGACCACTGTTCAAAATCTGAATAGCACCATTTAACATCCAGGCACCAGCAGCACCCTTAGGATGACCAGTCAAATATTTCTGGAACACACCAAAGACTGGGTTTCCCTCGGATCTACCCAAGTGTTTCATCATGGCGTTAATAGTGGCCGACTCGTTCTTGTCGTTGGCCTTGGTTGAAGTACCATGGAAAGACGCAACGCCCAAGTCGTCAATGGTCAATCCGTATGTGGCCAAGGCTCCTCTCAATGGCGCAATTCTAGGGTCACTCTTGTAGAAGTTATTGCCCCACTGCTTTTTAGCATCTGCGACTTGCTTGTTAGCTTCTCTGCTAATTTCCTCAGTTCTCTCGCGCAAGAAGTCACTAATAGAAAATTCAGAACCATACTCTTCCTTAGCAAGCTCAGCTTCTTCGGACAAGTAGTCGATCTCTGACTCTTCCCAGTTGGAAATTTGCTCCAATCTCTTCTTCAATTGTCTAGCCCTGTACTTGATGTTCAACATGGAAGATGGATACTTCAAGTCCCCGTGGTGCTCACGAGCGGTGGTCAAGATACCCTTTCCTGGAGCTGGGACAGATCTGCCAATCTTATCAGTGGCAGTCGCTGTCATGGCTAAAACAGCGTAGATGGGGACACCCATCTTGATGGCCAAGTCAGCAGTCATGATAAGCTGAATACCAGAACCTTGGGCTTCCATGAAACCATTTCTCGTAGTGGTTGTTGGTCTCGACATCTCAGATGGAGTTCTTCCATGAGCAAATTCGTCAAGAGCATTAGACGTAGCATTCATGTTGGCAAACTCGTATGAGCCCTCCTCTTGGAAGTCATCGTATCCACCGACGATACAAATCTTAGCTTTGTTTTGGAGAATAGTCTCGATACCAGTGTCAACGGACTCAACGGCAGTAGCGCAGGCGCCAACTGGTGTCTTAATTGGACCCGAAGAAGACAATAACAACATGTTCAC
Organism: Metschnikowia zobellii; assembly: GCA_939531405.1. Taxonomy (NCBI): domain Eukaryota; kingdom Fungi; phylum Ascomycota; class Pichiomycetes; order Serinales; family Metschnikowiaceae; genus Metschnikowia; species Metschnikowia zobellii. The sequence continues at coordinate 2,683,174 of OW618028.1, forward strand.
CCAAGCAGACATGGTGTTGATGAAGGACTCTTGTAAGATATCATTTTGAACAGGCTTGTCAGAATATCTGTCCTTGAACATGCCCCTCAAAGCAGAAACACCGCCCATACCGGAACCAGAACAGTTTCCAACCTCGGAAACGTGAACATACTTGTAGAATTCATAAGGGTCGGTGATACCCGCAGACAACAAAGCCTCCACGGTGGATACCAATACAAATAAGGTAATTGGATCAACTTGCGAAATAGTATCCTCTGGAATACCGTACGTCTTTGCGTTCCAACCAGTTGGGATCTGACCAGCAACTAATCTGTCAAATCTCAAGGCCTTGGGGATAAGCAAAGAAGCCCCCTTCAACACCTTGACAGTGTACTCGCCAGAGTCGTCAATCTCAAAGATCTCAACCTTGTCGCCATGTTGATGCTTGTATTGCTCGGCAGTTTCCTTAGAGGCCTCAAACGGCTCCAAATCATGCTGAATGACAACTTCTTGGATCATCTGTTTCTTCTCAGGGTCGTAACCGTCGAACAACTCAGGCTCAATGAGACGGATACCAGCGTGCTCCAAAATCTCTTCCTCGTACTTGGCCTTGATATCCTTGTCTTCGACTGGTTGTTGAGTCTTAGCATCGACCCATCCAACATAAGTCTTACCCTTGATCTTACCATTGAAGTATTTGATCAAGCCCATGATCCAGGCCATCTCGATACATCCCTCCAAGGAAAATTCACCGTATGCCTCCATCTCCCATCTTGTTCTGGCATTACCCCATGGACCAACTTCAGCAAAACCCGTGACAACGATCACAGAGCTCAAGTCCAACATACCCTCTAGGTCTGGAGAGATCAGCTTGATCTCCTCGTATGATTTCATACCTGGGAATGCAAAAGTCATGTTAGCTCTTGGCTGAACAGTGGCCTTGGAGTAGTTCGCGTCTACGCCCTCGCCATTGACAACTTTTTGCTCGATACTCGACTCAATAGATACAGCTCTTCTGATGTCAGAGTTCTCGACTAAGTCTGTTCTCAATTTGGTGGTGAACTCCTTCAAGTTCTCAATGAATTGCAAACCACCATTCAAATCAGCCATCACAGGTTCTTCCTGGCACAAATTGACAATGGCAGGAGTCAACAAGCCCAAAATATTGAACGCCATTTCTTTCTGGGAAAATGTTCTGACACCGACCTTCTCAATACCTTCAGCAATTATGTTGTTACCACTCATCAAACCAGTTCCTCTGGTCCAACCAATGATAGCACCGCACACAGTCAACTTGGTGCCCCAATCTTCAGAGTACCATCTGTTGAACAATGTCTCCAAAGAGATCTTTGACTCTGAGTACAATCCATCAAAGCCGAAAGTACCGTGGTTAGGAGAGAGTGGCAAGATGACTTGAGCTGGTCTAGTATCAGTCGTTTTCTTAGCTTTAACCGCACCCAACATTCTCAACAAGTTAGTCAACATGATTCTGTGGGCCAATTCAGACTTAGAGTCAATGTTATCCAAACCGTTTCCATTCTCTGGAATAGCAGCGAAAGGGATGATAGCATCCAAGTCCCATCCCAAGCCGTCCTTAGTGTCATAAATGTAGTCAACTAAAGCCTCAACATCTTGCTTGGAACCCTGGTTGAATGGCACAACAATCAAGGTGGATCCTGTGGCACCATATCTCGAGTACATGGCCTGATAATATTCAGTGACCTTCTTTGAAAAACGAGAAGTAGTGACAATAACCTTGGCACCACCAGAGATCAAACCTTGCAAGATCTCAGCACCAATAGAGCCAGCGCCGGCACCCGTAACCAAGACATATTTGTCCTTGAAAGTTAAACCGTTGACAGCACCACTCTCCAAGCCATCCAAGTAAAGAGAGGATAATTTCTGGTCGTACTCCCATCCATCGCGGGTCTTTCTCTGGAGGTTCAAGAATGGAATAGTTTGAGGTGGAATAGTAGAAGAAACGGGCTGCAAAATGGAGGTCTTGTCTGGCAAAGACGCAATCTCATCATCAGACAGAGCAGTTTCCTCCTCCTCAGTTGGCGTGCTGGCTCCGGTAGCGACTTGCAAGGCATCCTTGGTAGCTTGGTCGGTGACAATCTCCTTGTTGTTTTCCATGAAGGTAACCAAGGAGCTGTACAATTGATCAAGCTCGAGTTTGGTATTCTTGGAAACTGAAGATTGCTTAGAAATTGCCTTGTACACTCTAGCCAAGTCTTCCTGGATAGTAGGTTGGACTTGCTTGGTCATTGGTCCACCTTGCGCCATCTCATAGACATACTGCTCAAACTTTCTCACCGACTCCTTGTTCGCCTCTTCGTAGACAATCTTACCCTTGGCGTCAACAGTTGTCTTTGGGCCAGTGATTCTAGAAACGTCCTTGTAAACTGGGTCAACATCCAACACCTGCTTACAATTGTCAATCAACTGCTGGCCCAATTTTTGAGCTAATTGATAAGTCTCACCTTTGTAGCCAGGAGTGTGGTCGATGTGGTATTGCATAAACTTGATCAAAGAAGGAGAAGCTCTGTTCATGATTTGAATACACTGATTGATGGTTTCACGATCGATAGAGTCCAACTTACCAAAAATAATGTCAAAGTACATCGACAAGACATCCTGTCTGGCCCAGTTCCAGTACGAGTCATACTGCCTCGACTTCAACTTTGAAAAAATAGGCTTGATGCCCTTAGCGTAAAATTCGCCGTGCTCAGCCTCCCACAAGTCAAGTTCTTTTTGCAAAACCGCAGTAGCCTCCTTCTCCTTGATGAAGGATTTGGCGCCCTTGTTCAAGTCGACCTGCAAGTAGCGAGCCAACGTCTCAAGTTGTTGCTTAGCCAAGTTTTTGTTCTCAGCGGTTAATGCATCTAGAGCTGCGCTGTCAATGACGGCACCACCTGCAGCAGCACCACCTGCACCTGCGGACGCAGAAGCCAACGAGATACCAGCTGTAGTGGCATACTTCTGTGCAATAGTGTCTAAGAACTCCTTAGCCTCGCCCTCAGAGCCCAATCTTGCCGCGGGCTCATTGACCAAAGCCATGAGCAAGACCGAGTCTTGCCTACCAGGGCCCAAACCAAATTTGGATTCCAAATACTTTCTGGCAACTGTGATGGAAAAACCTCCGGGCATCTTAGAGGACATCAAGCGGCCCACCAAAGAAGTGGATGTCTTACCTAACTGGCCATTGAAAGAATCCTGGAATGACTCTGCCAACTCCTCCAATGGAGTGTCTTCGGGCTTGTCTGGGGTGGAGCCAAACTCCTTACCCAAATCACCTAAAATTTCATTTTGAACCGTCGATTTTCCGTTGACCAAGTCCTTGATCGCCTTCGTCATGGGCACAGCCTCTAAAGATTTTTTCAATTTCTGGGCAACCAACACGTGGAGAAGCAATGACGCCTTCACGGGCTCGTCGGAAACGGCGGCGGCAGCTGCTGTGGGAGCTGCTGCTACTGGTGCAGGCGCTGCGGCCGCTGCTGCTGCTGCTGGAGCTGCTGCTGGAGCTGCCGGTGCTGCCGGTGCTTCCTTTGGTGCAGCAGCGGCTTCCAACTCAGCGGGTTCTGGTGTGTAGTATATCTCCTTGGCGTCCTTGGCGTAGCACAAAACCTGGCGCTGCAAGGACAAAGCAGCGTCGTATGACTCATACTTGGCCTTGATGGTCCTCAGGGCCATGCCGGCCAAAGTTGGCGAAGGGCCAATCTCGACAACACGTTCGGTATTGTGGTCCTTCAAAAAGACGTCCTGAGTCTCGATCCACCGAACGGGCGAGGCGAATTGGTACGCCAACAACTCGGTCAACAAGGTGTGCGAGAGCTCTTGTTCAATTTCGGGTCTCATTGCTGTAAAAGACTGGGCTTTGTTGCGGGATAGTAGCACTAAAAGTAGGTGGGTCTACTCGGCGGCTAGGTGTTTCTCAGGAGCGGGAACTAAACAAGCAACTCTATTGATTTAGTTTTTTTTTTACGTGAGATATCCGCGACAAAGTCTTAAGGAATAACGCCGGTAAAAAAATAAAGTAAAAACTTAGGAAGAGAGTTTAGTAGTGCTTGAGCTGGAAAAAAAGAAGATAAAAACCAGCCGGCCATGGCTCTCCATATATTTGGGCCGCGACGCGGCAGCTCCTAGTCCTGTGGTGCATATAATAGTGCGCTAGGGCGAAAAAGGTTGGAATTTGGGTGCAAATGTTGGGGCCGGACAAGGGCTATCTGCAGACCACAGTGGGCAGGTCCAAATCACACGGTGCGAGAAAATTAAAGAGCTGATCCTAAAGTTCTTCAGTGGGCACTATTATCATTTTAAAAAGCTAGGAGTACAAGACTTAAAGCCCTTCTGTCTCTAGCTATCAAATCATCTGATTTGATGTTTGTATCACTGTATCTCCTTGATTGTAAAAGAATGGACCTAGTCACCATATTCGTGTGAGCCTGAAATTCCTGAAATTCCGAGCTCTCACTTGAAGATGTTTCGCAATTTACTCAGAAGCATCTTATGAGCTGTGAGCCTCAAGATTAGGAGCGCCTGAGGTCCTTTGAAGAAAAAATGCAGCGAGCCACCTGCAACTATTGACTACGAGCAGTATATTAGATTTCTAGGAGGGCTCTGCATCATGGCATGTTTGACATTTCTTGTTTCCCAACAAAAGATCTCGAATATAGACTCAAGAGCGGACACTTTCACTGCTAGACAATCGGTCCACCGACTCATTTTACCGTTTTTTTTTTTTTGAATTTTAATAAGTGGAGAAGAGCCCCAATGATCCAAGAAAGGTTTTGGAATATGTCGAGTTAGCATCTCATTATGCCTTGTATTATTTCAGTAGGACGTAAATTTTACAGAGCACATCCGATCATTTTACTACAAACTAAACTCTAGCGCTGTCAGAATTCGGTGTTTTGAAACGGGAATGAAATGAAACAAAATTTGAGAAGTATAGATCTTTCTTTTTAACCAAACTCTGGGATAACGAGCATGTTCATTTCCTAGAATTTGGCAATTGTAACCCCTCTACTGGGATAGCTTCACCAACAGATGATCTATGTCAAGCAGCCTAAACAATGCACGTTTCACTCCGTGTGCTGAGCTTTAAGTGAGTCTGCAATACTACAACTTCGCCAGTATTTTTTACGTTCTCAAACACAGAACCAGCGAGTGAAAATTATTGATTCCAAAGTCTTGGGGATCATCTGGGAATCGGTTATAAATTCGCTAATTGATATAGATCAGTTGCTAAAACAAATTCCATGTTTTGTTATATAGAAAATTATGACCGCCTAGAGATCATCACTTTTGATTATTGTATTAGTTATTCCTCGACTATTCAAAACATTCGTATCCTACTTGGTTTAAAATGGAAGTGAATCAGTAGACCTAGTGTCGAATTCCATGGTTACAAGTCCATCTAAAAGTTCACCTTCCTTCGGTTTCTGAAGTGGCCTGTAGCAAATCCTCCCTAAAAGTCATTGTGACTTGGAGATTTGCGTCTAACAATAACGAGCCGAAAATATTCCCACAAAAAAAGAGACCTTACCCTATTTCCAAGAGGTGCAAGGCTCTATACGACGATTTCTAAACTTTGCATCGATTGATTTCAGTCTTACATGCGTCTGATGGACATTCAAATAGTGTAGTCGACCGCTTTCTAATTAGCCCTACGTCTGGAATCATTAGCGTTCGCACCTCGACGCATCTTGGTCGTGTGCGACACGCTTTTGGCGGTATAAAAAGAAAAATTTGCTTTTCTCATCAAGATTATTTTTGAAACACAAATAAATACATTTGCATTTAAATTTTTACATGTAGAGACACCAACGCGTATGCCTTCTCGCCTGCCCTGATCGTATTCGTTTACTTTCAGTTTAAAATGGCCTGAGAGAACACTTTCGCTGTTGGAAGAGCAATTGAGATCATCTCCACCCTGTCTGTCGTGCTCTTTCGGAGCTTCGGTTGTCTTACGGGACTATTTATATGATCCACATCCCTCCTTATTCTATTGACTCTGAGCATATGGTTCTTTTATGCACGAAGGTGCATCTGTCAAGTTGTCTGAGTCGTATCAATACATAGGTCTCAGCCTGGTAGATTTCCTTTCGTGGGAATCTCTCAGTACAATGAAACGATGAAATTTTCCACGGTTCTCATTGTCAATGCTTTCACTAGTGATGACAAGTACTGAAAAAAATGTCTTTATGTTATGCATGCATATGAAGTATGTATTAGTTCGAAAAGTTAATAACACGTACAGAAGCGCAAGTGGTTTAGTGGTAAAATCCAACGTTGCCATCGTTGGGCCCCCGGTTCGATTCCGGGCTTGCGCATTTGTTTTTTTAATCTTTTTTTTGTTGTTTCGGTAATGTGTACAACACCGCCAAGCTCAACAATGTTGGGCCCACCAAAGTTAAAGTTGATACACTGCGTGCCAATTAATTAACTCTGCAGGATTATATCTTAACGGCTACCGCGCTCACCCAGATACCGCATATACACTACGCTGATAAAGGTGTTCCCGTGACTACTGCGCCAGCATGGCAGTTGCAGACAAAAACAAATACCAGACAGAACTTAGAGAGCCAATTTGCTAAATGGCAATACGCGGCAAACGAAAAAAAAAAAAAAGAGTCAGCAAGTTATTTTTTTCAGGGTCTCTTCCTTGTTCTTGCGGGCAATCCTGTTACATTTTTCGACCTAATATCCTCACTCACGTGTCTGATTAGAGTGCTTGCCTGGACCTGCCCGTATCTTATCTCACATCAGCTATCGCACTCGCACTGCTGTCTCGTCATCACAAACCTACCACTGACACCATTGATATCGGACCATGCCTGGGACTCAGCTTCACAAAGTGTACGTTTACTACTTTTAAAAATCGTTTCGCAAGCGTGCTTGCTATTGGGCAAAGATAACAATTGTGCTACATTGATGAGAACCTTGATTCCCAGTTCCCCCCTCAACTGTGCTCTTGTCAGTGGCTCGTTTTTTCCGCCATGCCCCTTAAGAACACTCAGTTACAGCTGCAAAGAATGTTGCCAAAAGCATTGGGAAGGTACACAAACCCAAAGATATACTAACTGAGTCGTAGTCTCACACATGCCAAAGGTGGTCACCGCCTCGGCACCTCTTCTGCCACATGGAACAAAATCAAACAAGCGGCTGCAGAGTCAAAGAGCAAGAACACAGAGACAATCGAGGGCCTGGGGGCATCGGAAAAACGTCAGCACACAAAGGAATCCGTGCCGCAGAGGCTCGTGGAAAGCGGACCCAACGGCGAGGTGTGTATCTGGTACGGTGCCCAGGAAACCTACGAGATTTGGAGCTGGCAGGCCGTCGAGTCCTACTCAATGTACCGTGAGGATGGCTCTTTAAACACATTTGATTTCTATAGCAGCACGCCGGCCAATGGCAAAAGTTATAGTGGAGACACGCTCACATTGGTATCTCAGTTCGAGGCCCCGGGCCGTAGCGTGGTGGCAATGGCTTTCATGACCACGGATGACAGCTCAGTTTTTATCAGCGCATACAGCCGTGCAGGCAGATACTATTTGGAAGCTCGCGCAGGCCCGCGAGTCCGTGAAATTTTACTCCCCGTATACCTACTGGGCAAGAAGCTTCAGTTGAAAGCGTCGCTGCAATTCCTCGTTGTGGCATCATCTGATGGTTTTCTATACATACTCAAATACTCCGCAGACTCTGAGAGTTTGTTTGTGGATGCAAACAATGATGGAAGCCTCCAGTCAGTCTACAGCCACTCGACCCGAGCAATCATTGAGAAGGACGAACTCAAAGATACAAGCAGTAAGACGATTCTTCTAAAGACGGGTACGTTTGATGGATCTGCAATCTACGACATTGTGGGCACATGGCTTGTCTACTGCCCAAAACGCCTGGAGACGGAGTATTATAAGAACTTGATGCGCTCCACTGACGATTCGTGCACCAAGGCGCAAAGCTCCGTTTCAAGGGTCGGTGGAATGTACACCTCGGTGAAACTTCCGCCAAAAGGCCCACTTCTCTTTCGCGCCGCATCCAGCTTGGCCAATTCTGCGATAGATCGCATCTTCAAGTTGTCTCAGATCGGCACCAAAAGGATGAAGAATTACTGGAATCCGGACAGTAATTTCTTCGAAAAAGATATCTCTCTTCAAACAATCAGCAACTCTGTCAGCAAAGCCTTATATTCTACCGCGAGTAAGATCAAGAAACAGGCAGATATGATAGGAGAGAATGAGATCATCAAGATCGTCGACTTATCCAACGGCCAGATCATGGCGACGTTCAAGCCGCCAGGAGGTATTTCTCATTTGTCGCTTAGCGAGTACGATTTGCTGTTGGCACAAGCCACGTACCGGGGCGACAATTTCTATCTATGGGACCTCTACAAACTACCACTCGAGGTATCATTTGTGGGCAAGTTTGCCCGCGGCAAAACCAGTGCTGTGATCAAGGAGATCTTTTGGCTTGTGAACAACAAGACTTTAGGAGAGCTGCTGTTTACTAACTCGGGGTTTGGGTGCATCACAGAAAAGACGGGATCGATTCACTGGTATAACATCAATTATCTTTTTTGCGCGAACGAGAACGACAACTATCCCAATACCTTGGAGCTTCTGTCGCAGACTGTTTTGGAAACCGGGCAGTTCTTGGACTCGTGGATCTTGCCCTCGATGAATGCTGTCAAGCCCATGAAAATCCCGGGATTCTCCAATATGCCCAATAACATGACACATGATGGAACGAGTGTCAACTCAGACCCCAATCTTCGTCGGTGCAACCAACTTGCTTTCGTCGATACGGCGTTTAACTTGCGCTTGGTGTCGCCATTGAATGGTAAACACACATTCAAATACAAGTTGAACGACAAGCCTGTTGATATCGACTATTGCGAAGGTCCATCGTACTCTACGTGGTGTCCGCTTGTGCACATCGCGGAAAATGACTGCCTGGAATCGCCGAATTTCGACACCCCGTTGTCGCAAATGGAGATCGAGACTTGCGTGCCGTTCCCTGGAATCACGAAAGACCGGAATGTTACCATCAGTTCGTACGTGTTCGACGGCAATGAAAGCGCCCATTCTTTTTGGAACCATTTTGCAACATTTGGGAACGAAGTGCCACAACTAGTTCACGAGTTTGTGCGCTCTGACGAATACGATACCCCAAGCACCAGTTCCGAAAACTTGGCAGAACATCTCAAAGAGGGATTGATTATCAACCCGGGAGTGATTAGTCCAGGGATCATGAGCCCTGGCATTTCAAGTCCGGAGATGCGGGATTGAAGGACAATTATAGGATTGTTGGAACATCCAGCCATTGGTACGAATGTACAAGACGCTGTCTATTGTCGCCGTACCCACTGGAAGAGTGGGAATAACAGACGTATGAATAAGACGCAAATACGGATATATTGTTTATGTAGATCATGGAACGGCTTCGCCTGTCGACATCTTATCTTGGGTTTGTCGAGATCTTTGGCGGTACTCACGCTCGATTCATGGATCGTCAGACTTGAGAATCAGCGAATCTATCTTAGTCAATCTAGAAAAACATGCGAAGAATCTCAAGCACAGCACCGCCACAGACCAAGAATAATAGGATGCCAACCCAGCCTTTCGAAATTGGAAACTCAATGGTCTCGGCTTTCTTTCTTGGCTTGCCCTGCTTGTTGACATTCAACTTGGCAAATTTGGCATTAGCTGCCTTCTGTTTGGGGGTTTGGTAAGCCTAGGGTTAAGTTAGTACTAAGACAAAAGATTCATAGCAATATCATGTATTGCCATCTTATTTATAACATACCATGATCAACGGGGAATCGAGCAGTCTCGGGTATCGTGTTGAATAAAGACACGTAGATGTTTGTTCCGTCTGCATACAAGCACTTGTGGCCGAGCAAATTAGTAGGCAGAATCAAACGAAGATATCTGCGCTTTATTTTAATATCACGTCCTGAAGCATTCAGATCAATCGCTTTCTTTACTTGTCTCATTTGAAGAGTTTATTCAAGGATAGAATACTAGTTACAAACGAAAAATGCAAGGATACAGATCGTATTCGAAAAAGATAAAAAAGAAAAAATAACTAGCGCAGCCCGGTTTCGATCCGGGGACATCAGGGTTATGAGCCCTGCGCGCTTCCACTGCGCCACTGCGCTGCTAGTTGTTGAAGTTAAGGATGTTTCAAAGTATATATTGTTTGAGATTAAAGAATTAATCGTTGTTTTATATCGCATAAAGCTATATTATGTCGCGGCTATTCCGTATGAACGTTCTTTTGTTCACCATTTCTTGCACCTAACTCTCGCAGATTTGAACCCCGCTTAAAGTTCCGACCTATTTAGGTGTTCACGTTCTGAGTAACGACAGCGTTTCGTTGGCTAGGGATAACGTTCATCTGAGAAGCCAATGACGTAGAGCATAGACTTGTTGAAAAAACAGTTTTCAATCCGACTTTGACCACATTTTTTGGGTATCAAGCTGTCCGTGACGACAAGAGCCACAACAAATATGAGAAGAATATTTGCGACAAATAAAAAAGAGGTTCAACCAGTCAATGTTAGATCATTGCATAACAAAGGAAGGCTTTAAAGTTTGATGTTTTGCCCCTTGTTTATTAACATAACGTGGTCTGCAGTAATGGAATGACCTAGTTGGTACAGCACCAAAGGATCGACAAGAAGTGAGACTTTAGGATACCTCTGGCAAATTAGGGAATCGCCACTTGACTTCAAGAAAATATACAATTTAGACTATAGCTTTTAGCTCCTACCGCAGTCAAAAAGAATTGTGCTGGGTCACTTGTCGAAAACATGGGCCGCGTAAAATCTCAATGCTCGAAATATCGCTGGCTATGCAACAACATGGTATGGCTAATAGCTATCAGACTCAGAAAAATCATTCCGCACTTAAAATTTGTTATTCGGGTCAGCAAACAGTGAAAGAGACATTGATCCGAACTTTCTTGAAAGCACTGAGAGTGGCCCAGCATAGCTACATCACATCCGTTCAACCACACGTTAGCCTCAGTCTCAGCCGCATTGCTTCAAGCAAGGCGCGCCCCGTCCATTTGTAGTACCCGGGGACTTTGAAACACGTCTTTCACATTAAGCAAAGACCATGCCTGCAACAGTGACGTACATCTCCGTGGCTCCTGGGGCTTCCGTGCCTGTACGAGTGTTTGTAAACCGCAAGAAATTGCTTCTGCTGAGCGCCGTGGCAGTGAACGAGAAGTCGATCATTAAGCTTTCCCTGATAAACCTGATTCGTCTCAGCAACTTCGACTTGACCAATCTTTTCCTCGATATTGGCCCGCAATTGGAACGACTTCTACTAGAGGCGCCATTTGCTGAGTTATTCCCACAGCGAACCGTGCTGCGTCTGGTGAAATCAGTGTCCGAATTGTCCAACGCATGGACGTGTAAAGTGGTGGTTTCTCTAGGCTACTTAGCCGACTTGCGCTTTAAACTAGAACGCCTTCAGAACTTAGCAGACGTTAAGTTTCTCGAAGCAAAAAAAATAGATATTGATCAAAGAGAAGTGAAGGGTTCTGGACTATTAGAGAAAAGCGTCAGGTTTCATTTCTTGAAAAGGGAACCGGACTCCGACAATGAAGTCTCGCCCCTGGATGACAAAAAAGGATTCAGCTATAAGCTACAGAAACAGAGGCTTATGAATCATAATGTCGTAGATTCTCTAGATGTATACGTGCTACACCGCCCAAGATCATAAAAAGTTGATGTAATACTTATCAATCAGGCGACACTGCTGCGATAGTTCAGCTAATTTCTGGCACTTTCGTTTCTGTTTATGCATTCTTATATACAACTTATCAACAAACAACGCTCCAATATACAATTCGTATTTCTATACCACGTCGCTGATGACTCTGGATGCTTCGCGGTACGTCTTTAACAAAGACAAACACTTCTCTCTCTCCATTTGAATGGTCTCATCCTCTTGAAGCAACTCGTCAAAGTAGTTCTCATTGTAAAGCTTCACCACGAGGCGGTTTTGTATGTGCACCTTGATGTAGTTTACCAACAAGCACATAATGGACTTTGGCACTTGGTCCTGAACAATCTCTCTCACGATTCCAAAGTAAGACACAATCAAACGTCTAATCAACTCTGTTTCCAACTGCTCTCTCTCGCTTAATTCAGAAAGGTTGTCTTCTTCACCTTCAACATTATGGCGTGCCATGCCGTTCATGTGAGGCACTTCATGATGCGAAGGAGTCTGGGAATAGCGATCGTCGAGATGCAAATCCTTCATGTCATGTATGGTGCCGTTATTTATGAAATTGTTATTGAATTGCAAAGTTGGTTCATGCGCCTGAGGAAACTTGAAAGGGGTTGGGTGCAACTGCGCTTGAGTCTGCATTTGCTGTTGGTGAATAATCGGGTCTCTGCCAAAAAAGTAGTTAAGATACGACTCATGATTCAAGTGATGAGTGGAGTCTGACTTGATCGACATGCTTGTTTTGATGGAATCGCTTCTTTTTGGCCGTGGCACAGGCTTGACGTCGTCGTCGACCTGGCTCACATCAAGCTCGGCGGCTTTCTCGTCCTCGAACACCTCATCATCAGCCTGTTCTTCGTTGCTTGGTTTTCTCAAAATGCGCTTGGTTGCAAGTTTAAGCTTAGAAGACAGCTCCATCTCTCTCTGTCTGTGCCTTTCTTGTACAACCGACCCCATTGCCTCTGCAGCGCCCACGAAGTTTGGATGGTTGGTGTTGATATATGCCTGTTGAATCTCAATCATGGACTCCACATATCTGATGGTGGGCCCGAGTCTTTCTCTCAACAAATCTGAAACGACTTCGATAAGCTTTGCCTGAAGCTTCGGGTACCTGTTCATTTCCAGCCCGTGTCCTGCAGTACAAACGTTATGCACAATTTTCATAAGTTCCTCGTATACCAACTCGACGCATCTGCGCGCAGGATCTTCTAATAGTCTGATCTGTGGTTTCACAAGCAAATCGAATGCCAACTCGGGTACGAAGAGCGATGGTCTGGGGCCTGATGAGTTCCTAATAGCTGTTCTGATGTCTTTGACGGCCAAGTTGTGCGTAGGATTGATACATGCCAACAGCGCACCAAAAACTTCATTGAATATATAGTAGATTCTGGCACCTCCGCACAACTCCTTGATGGAGTAGTCGTTCAAGGATGTACCCTCCACTGAGTTGACAAACCCGTTGGCAAACTTCGTCATCAAATTCAAGAGGAGTGCGGATCTTCCTTCTTTTGTTTCTGCCAATGAAGGCAAGTCACCGTAAGATGCCAACTCCTGCTCGGCTTGGCCCATTAATGTGTTCAACTTGGCCTTGATATCTGGCAAGCGGTCCCGGATGTGGTTCATCAAAATTTTGTTTAGAGTAATGGTTAAATAGCGGGTGCCACATTTGTTCGCTATGGCACGATACGCAGGGTGGTTGCTGAAGAACAGCTGCTCCGAATACAAAGAGTCGTCCAAGGACTTGTTCTCCTGGATATCCTGCTGGGAGCGGTTGACCACACCGATAAATCCGAGCTTCAAAGGGTATACGTTTCCCTTGAGGATATCGAGCGCATTGGTGCCCTGGTCCATCAAGTCAATCTTGGACAAAATGCCCACAGTACGCTTCCCTGTGGGGTCTACCTGTCTAGCCAACTTCAAAGACTCTGAGTTTACCAAGTCCACATTTGCAGGAGACACGGCCAAGATGATGCAGTTTGGCTTTGACACGTACTCCAAGATCAAGCTGCGGGTTTGCTTCTCGATGTCGCTGGGCTGGTCGCCGATGGGAATTTTCGTGAGGCCGGGCAAATCAACCAAGGTCAAGTTCAAGACGCGATCCGAGTAGATTTTCAAGTTGATGGGCAACCGCGAAATACCCTTGTTGCTTCCTGCGATTCTCGCGGTTTCGTTCTCGATCTCGCGCCGAATTGCGTGGAAATTGTAGAACCGCTTGTTGGGTATATGTAAAAACTCACCCCACTCGCTCGGTTCGTCATTTTGGTAAGCGTGCTGCGCGCCCGCGCCTTGGGCCTGGTTTCTGAGGTGGGTTTCTAAGTTGATTTCGTCCGAAGGCAGCGAGTCGTCGTGCAAGTCGGCAGGGTTGTAGTTACGTACCAACGGGTCGTCTTTCTTGATGTTGATCAACTGCAACACCAAGGGTCTCCGGGTAACGATGCCGGTTCCTCTTGGGAGAAAATCCTTGCTGACAATGTTTTCTAGCACCGACAGTTTTCCACACGACTGGGAGCCCACGACTGCCAAGATGGGCAAGTCGATCTCCGCCAATTGCGTGGTGGTCGCAATATCCTGGAGCTTGTTGACTACTGGGATAAGGTCGTGCAATGACATGGTTTTGTTTGAGAGGGCAAACGAAGATTGCAGGAGACTGAGCGGACAAACGGACGGTGTGTGTAGGGGTTCACGTTATGGGTATCCTTGACACGTTTTGAGCCGCAAAAAAAAACTAATCCGGACAAAGGCGTATCAAGTGATCTTGGTTGGGTCAGTACCGCTAGATACGTGGTGCAGCCCAAGCGAGTTCAAGAATCGGCAGAGATCTCAGATAGGAAGAACGATCACGCAGATGCAGAAACGGTTGCTGCAGCGGCGATTTTATTTATTTTCCTTTTGAAAAAGATTCGCTGGCTGTTAAAAGCGTCGTTTCTCAGGTCGTCAATCAGAATGAACTTCTGTAGAATTGCACTGCTCGACAGGTAGGGTTGGTGCTGGTGGTAGGAAGTGATCGTTGTAGCGAGACTGCGGAAAAGTCGGCTCTAGCTTGCTCACGTTTTTTTTTTTTGTTTTTTTTTCCCGCATTTTAAAGGGCACCAGGCACCAAGAGTGGCTCGCGGGGTCCGCATGCTTTACCCAAGCTCCGGATAGCCACCTGCGCGGTTTGAGGGACAAAATCAAAACACCGGTCTTGGCAAGCACACACTGGGCGGCTTGCCATAAGATTCGGCCTTGTCATCGCTTGAAAGATCCCAGTTTTTTTTCAAATTGCTGAGGCTTCAACTAAGAGACTTCCGAGTGTATTTGCTCGAAACGCAGTGGCCCAAAGCCAAGCAAGAGACGCATCACGTGACGGCGTGCTCGCTTAGTGCCGTCCAAAGAGCCGGGCCAATAATATGAGCGATTCTAGAGCTTTTGGAATCCGCCCTGGAGACCGCGTGGCTCAGGGCGTGTGTCTTTTTATATTGGCGGTCTCGGTGGCCCAATCTAATCAAAAACTATATGAAATGCCAGCAACTTAAGTTATTAGTTTCCAAAAGACCGTGGCTTATTCTTATTTTGTTTGCCTATTGTTTATTGTATAGCGAAAAGTTAAACAATTGTCATACTGTAAACTGTCTTGGAAAAACAGAAAACAACCATAGATGAAATCTGGTAGCTCCAGTCAAAGAAGGAAGGTCCTTTAAAGAGCACGTACTTGTTTCCATGCGCAATACTTATCTCCTTTGCTGTGTTCATCATACTGTCGAATTATGCCGACTGGCAGCCTTCTTGTGAGTGCCTCATTTTTTCGCAGACAACGCCTTTTTTGCTCGGGCCCACCAAAAGCTCTGGACCCGCAACTCCCAGCGCGGCTCGGGCCCATGCGCTAAAAACTTCTATTGGTCGACTCCACGCAAGCATATGCGACAAAAAATAAAAATAAAAATAAAAAAATACAACAAAAGTGGGGGGGAGAGGGAGTATCATAACAGAGAGATCTCATGGCTGTTTCAACATGTAGAGTGGTACGTTCACTGCTCTCCCATCAGAAGCCATTTGGAAGATTCTCAAATCGCTCAGGAACGTTTCCTCTGGCGCTCCTGCACCGGGTCGCGCTACTCAGGCCAAGTGTCCATGAACACCAGGCCTCGTCAGCCAGCCTTGTTTTTCCAGTACAGACTTTTAACCACCAGAACAAAACAGCATGCTCTGGTCGTGGCTCCCCGTCTACTTGGCGCTTGCAGCCATTGCCGCTTGTGCCGAATTCCATATTGATCCGTCCGTGTGGGAAAACACCCGCTACTACCGGAACCTCGACCTCTCGCACCCCTACGTCACGGAACGCTGCTTGATCGAGGTCAAGAACGTCTCGCCCGAACCTCAGGACTTGTACGTGTTGCCAGTAAATGATGGCTTTGATGCCATTATCAACGTGTCGCACTATGGTGTCGTGCTCGTGGAGCGCAAGGAGAATGCACTCGTGGTGGAGTTGACTGAGGGCATTTACGCCGTCAAGTTCCCGTTCCCCATTGCACCTGGGTCGCTGATTGAAATGAATGCTGTTTTTGCGTACACAGACCCTGTGTCGCCATTCCCACCGAAAATTGCTTTGGAAGACCGTCAGCAGTTGCTTCTCAAGCTCAACAAGTTCTGCTACTCGCCTTACGTGACCTCCGAATACTCAATGACTTTCCAGGGCCTCAGCAAGGGCCAAGAAACGGATTTGCTCGCTGCACGGGACGCCACTCCCGGCTTGCCAGAAATGAAACCGCGTGTGGATAAAGAGGCCCGCATGTTGATCTACGGGCCAATACAAACGGAAATCCCCTCGTACTCCGTCGCGCCCATGGGGCTTTTGTATGACCATAACCGCCCGTTGACGCACGTAGCTACTTACGAGAGAAGCTTTTGGCTACCTGGCTCCGACGTGGGCGTTGTGCTGACTGAGGAGTACTATGAGATTTACCACAGGGGCGCAGAGTTGAAGGACGGATTCTCACGCATGCTGTGGATGAAGGGCCGTTACGAGCTATTGAACGACCATCACGCGCTCGCGCACTTGGCGTTTGCCATTGATGAGTCGGCGCCGTTTAACGACTATTATGTCACGGACAAGGTGGGTATGGTTTCTTCACACAAGATCACGCACGGTAACCTCGTCGTACAACCACGGTTCCCGCTTTTCGGTGGCTGGAGGTACAACTTCACTCTTGGCTGGACCAACTCGCTCGAAACGTTTGTGCGGAAAGTGCAGGGTCAGGAAGACATTTTTGTGGCCCAGTTCCCGCTCTTGAACTCGCTTAAAAGCGTCCACTACGACAAAGTGTACATCAACTTCTACTTGCCGGAAAATGCTGAGTACCTCAACGCCAGTGCGTTGGAGACCCCGAATAGCGTGCTGGTCGGCACCGAGTTGAGCTATCTCGACGTCTCGGACGGCCACGTAAAGGTCACGCTTGAATTCTCCAACTTGGTTGACGTGGTTGCCGACACAAAAGTCTTGATTAAGTACAAGTACACCGCCGCCAACTACTGGCACAGAGTTACCAAGATAGCCGGGTTCGTATTTGCGGGGTTGATGGGTTACTACGCGTTGGGGCTTGTGGATCTTTCCATTAAAAACTAAAATACATAGTGAAAAATACAGCAGACGTCTAGATTATATAAGTAATGACGCGCATCACTGTAACTTTCACCATATCCTCACTGTCGTAAGGCTCGTAGTTGTTCGTCGCTCGCCTGGAGCAAATGGGCCACCAAGTACCTGGACTTGAAGTTCACACCGTTAAGATCACGGGCAGCCTTAGTGGCATCTTGCAAGAAAACAAAAACCACGTAACAGGTTCCCTCCGGCACGGAGCCGTCAGAGATTCTGATCTGGTGTATCTTCCCGAAATTGGAAAAGAGATCGTAGAGCAGGGCGGTGGACACGTTGTACGGTAGGTTTTTCACCACAACGATCGGAAGCTGGGACATGTATGCGGGGCTATAAATGACGGGGTGATGGTGTCTATGGGATATCTTTCTCTTTTATGTGTGATGAAATCTCGTACTATGGCTTTCGTGATAAATCCTCAGAACCATTGATGTTTCGATGAGCTTTCGGCTGTGCGCGAATCCAATAATAGTGACTCGAGCAGACAGCAATAGAATGGTGACTACGAGAATACGTTGCTGCTTGCCTGGTGATTGGAGGCGTTCAAATCACCGATTTTTCATAGCTTGCGTGAGACTTGGTGGTATGTATGAAATTGGATATTCCTTTTGCACGGGGGTACAACTGAACGCTATTCCCGACGCGGCGGGGCTGCGAACACATACCGTATAAACGTCTGGGCAAAACGTTCCGGCAATTTGGAAATTAGGCTTGTATCCTCCATGAGCCCCAAACATCAAAAACATGTCTTTCCCACTCACGAATTCATGTGGGTTTCCCAGTATTCCCCTACTAGAAGCCTGTCGATGTCTGATTTCGAAGTTCGAGGCGTATGTCATGACTCGGTCCACCGCAGCCGGGCACGGCGTAGGGCCAAAGTTGAACGGCGCAGTAAACAGAAATAGATAATGTATTTTTTTTTTCTAGTACAACGTTTTTGCGCTACAACAGCAGAATAAATCTAAGACATAAAGCCTTTAAGGTCCACGAGCCCCCTGCGGCTTCTCAAACGGTATATACCAAAGAGCACAGCCGCAGCAACTGCAGCGTAGAAAAAGAATGAGTACTCAGAAGTCACTGCGCTGAAGTCCATGACCATTGGGACCGACGATGGGTCCATGTACATGGACTTGGTGATCACGATCTCGCCAATTGGAGTCTCGCCATTCAAGGGGGTCTCATTCATCTGCTTGAGAACATCGAAGCCCAGCACAAGCTGGCCAAAGGCCACGTACTTGCCGTCGAAATACAGTGTCGCTGGGGGAATGGAAATGAAGAAGGACACTCCGTTGGTGTCGTCCTGCGTGCCGGCCAACGAGATCCGACCGGTCTTAGTGTGGCGGATTTCGAAGTTCTCGCATGGGAATCTTTCGTACACCATTGGCTCGTACTCCTTCCAGGCAACCTTCTTCAAGAAACCGCCCTGGACAATCACATCCTTGACCACTCTGTGCATGATGGAGTTGGTGTACCCATCGGTTTCCTGTTCGATCTTGGTGATGAAGTTGGCCACTGTGATGGGAACGGTGTTGCCGAAAAGCGCAAACTTCAAGTCACCAAGGTGCTCGACGCCCTCCTCAGAGGTCTGGAGGCCGATAGAGAACTGAGCAAAATGCGTGACTTCAGGGTCTCCCTCGAGGTGCTTGAGCTCTTCTGCGGTCAAGGCAAGGTTTGCAGCACACACGGCGAGAAGCGGCAATGCCAAAAAGAAAACGAGTCTGAGCGGGTTCATGGCTGGGTGCTTGGTGGAAAAAGGCCGGTGTGGACGTGGGAGATTGGGCAACAGAACGTTGGCCAAGACCTCAGACGTGTTCAAAAGAAGTGCGCTTATCTGCATACCCAAGTCTCGCAACCCCAAAGCCAATGCAGGACGCGCAGTGCTTATAAATTGGGCCGGGCAGGGTGTCTACACCCACACACTGGAGGGTGCTGGCCCGAAAAAACAAAGAAAGAAACAAACAAACGAACAAACAAAAAAGGCAGGAGCCAAAAGACGCCCGTTTCTTTCGACGACGCTGCTGCACCAGCGTTGTGCTTGATTGGCCGTGTCTTGCTTAATTGTATGACCTCCCCCATCATTTTCTGTGTTTGCTTTCGATGCGCATTCGGGAGACAGCGCGCATGCCGCTTCTCCGCCCGTACTGCAATTACGAACTTCTCTTGCGCCGGTGCATAATTTCGGCTTACGCGCCCGGGCGTGGGTATGGGTCAGCAGCGCGAGGGCTCTTGCCTACTTCAAAAAGAGCACCCTGGCCGTTTCCTTTGCTTCCCAGAAGCACAGAAAAAAATGGTCGTCAAGATTGCTAGAGCCAAAAAGATATGAAACATAAGCCGGTTACAGAAGAATACCTTCTGGGCGCATATTGTATATCGTTCGGATAAATGGCCTTGGAATATACATACATTATCATACGTCCTCAATACCAAGTGTTGGCGGCACGAATGGCAGTTCTCTGCAAGTGACCATTTTTGCAAAGAGCAATCTTTCCATGCGCGAAAAGACCTTATTGCTAAGCTCGACACCCTCATCTACCCGAATTCCCCATGCCCCCATCATGTTTGCCACGAGAATGTCCGTAAATAAACAATTTCCGATGACGGCCATTTCAGCTACATTGTTGATGCCGTACTGCGCAAAATAGTCCATTCATCCCCCGATGACAGCCGGGCTTCTTTATTCGCGAGCGTGGCTGCGGCCGCGGCACAGGATCGCATGTGGTGGGCCGGTAGCCATTTCATCCTTCAGATGCTCGTGCCGAGACATTGGCGCAAGAGGAAACCAATCGCGCACTGGCTGGGGTATTGCTGCCTGCGGTCTGCTCGGGACAGGCCGGGGGGTGGTATGGTTTCGATTGCACAGTCATGTTATAGTCGTTGGGAGCACGGTCTCCTTCAAGCGTTGCACCTCGAGCCATGGCTCTATCAACTATCCTTAGATATAATGTGCTGCAAGAAAAAGATAAAAAAAAAAAGAACAAGAGAACAGATAGAGTTGAGCCGGTGTAAAAATTTATAAGATAGTCTATAACATAAATGAATCTACACGGGATTCATTTTGCTTACTATAATATATACAAGACTATTATATCTTTCCTTTATAATGTTTTGGGGCCATTGAGCGCCGCCCATATACGTACATCCAGGGCCTGGCGCCGCCGGACTGGCTAGATGCCGTATGTATTGCTGATACGCTCATTTAAACTCCCCGAGACGGCGACGGAGCGCTTGAAAACAAAGCGAAAAAGTAAAAAAGATACAAAAGAAGCAAAACAAAGCAAAAAAACAAAGCAAGCAAAACAAAAAAAAAGAGTGTCTTTTTTTGGGCCCAACGGGATCCAGGTGCACGTGACCCGCAAGTGGCGACCTGGAGGCATGGGCCCGCGGGCCCAGAGAGCCGCGGCATGGCCCCAGACCCTCGCGCCCCAACCACCAACGCTCATCCTTCCACACCCCATTCGAAAACACACACGCCAACATGAACGGGATCACGGTGGACATCAACCACTTGAAGAAGGGCGAGGTGTCTTTGGGCACGTCGATCATGGCCGTCAAATTCAAGGACGGCGTCATTCTAGGCGCCGACTCGCGCACCACCACCGGCACCTACATCGCCAACAGGGTTTCGGACAAGTTGACGCAGATCCACGACACCATCTACTGCTGCCGGTCCGGGTCGGCCGCGGACACGCAGGCCGTCGCCGACATTGTCAAGTACCAGTTGCAGATGCACGCGATGCAGATGCCGCCGGGCGAAACGCCCACCACACAGGTGGCGGCCTCCATCTTCCAGGAGATGTGCTACAAGAACAAGGACAGCTTGAGCGCGGGGATCATCTGCGCGGGCTACGACAAGCAGAACAAGGGCTCGGTGTACCTGATTCCGATCGGCGGGTCCATGCATGAGCAGGAGTACGCCATTGCCGGCTCCGGGTCCACGTTCATCTACGGCTGGTGCAACGAGCACTTCAAGCAGGACATGGAAAAGGACCAGTGCGTGGGTTTCATTAAATCGGCGCTCTCCGAGGCCATCAAGTGGGACGGCTCTTCCGGCGGCGTGATCAGGATGGTGGTGTTGACCGAGGCCGGCGTCGAGCGCTTGATCTTCTACCCTGAGGAGTACCAAAAGTAAGCTGCTTTTCAACGCTGGCCCCAACGAGAGCGCGGGGCGAGGCGCTTTGCCGCAGCACCCCGCGGGCGCCCGCTCGCACGGCGCCAGACCAGCCCGCCGCGTGGCGAGTCTTGGCTGAAGCCGGGGCCGCCTATGCCGCGGGCCCGGCGTACGTAGACACACCAGCGCTACCTCACCGCGTGCCCAACGGCCGCGCGCGCAAGGTCTATATCAATACACAAGCTCGTGCCTTTCTTCAGAATCCCGGTGTCGCATGTGCGCCAGTAGTACAAGTGGTACATGGGCATGTATCTGCCGACAAACTCGCGCACGGCCCGCTCCGACATGCCGCGGCCCACGCGTGCCACCAACGCTGCTTCCTGCTCGCGCCGCCACTGGTACACGTGGTCTAGACTCAGAGTGCGTAGGACGATCGAGCAGTCGAACGAGGCCCAGAGCGCCTCGTACTCCCCGAGCTTGCGGTTGATCTCGAGAAGGTGGTGCATGCTGCACCGCTGTACGGAGCCACACACGGGGCTGGCGAAGTACACCGGCGCGAACGACGCAGGGGGGATTTGCCGGAACCCATTGAACCAACCCTCAAGCACAATCACGTGGACGGGTCTTTCGACGAGCAGCCACCCGCTCTCGGGGAGCCGGTCACCCTCGCCCGCAAACGCGCTCTTGTCGTAGCGCGGCACTTTTACCGGCACGTTTCCGGCCACGAGATCGGCCATGGTTTGGAGGGCCAACCCGACGTCGTGCGTGCCGGGAAGACCCCGGCCCACCAAGATGGCATTGCCCGTCTTTCGGGCGTCTGCAGAGACACGCGCCTGCTTCGCATGGGTGAGGTAGAAGTCGTCAATCAGAATGCCAACGCAGTTCAAACGCGCGTGGTGCTCCTTGCAGTGGTCTAGCAAACGGTCTGCGAGGAAGGACTTGCCCAGACCCTGCGGCCCGCAGATGCCTACGACTAGCGGCTTCTGAGAGGCCCATTCCGCCAACTGGCGGTCGAGAAACGCCGTGGCGAGTTCAAGCGTCATCACTGTGCACTGGGGATTGGCTGGGGATGCGCGTGCCCTCTGGTTCCTTTGGGTATGCCCGTGGCCACGGGGCCGTAGGGCCTATTGCCTATTCGCGGCCCAGGGCGCGGCCCGGAGCCAGCCAACATACAGCCACCGGGGGCACCGGCTGAAAGATGCGCGGTGCCCCTGGAGTGACGTGACTCGACTCATGTATTTGCTCATACTTGATGGCGTGTTTATTTTATTTTATTTTATTTTGGTTTGCTTATCCTTTCACGGGTCGGCTGCGCACCAAATTTCCAATGTACCGCAAGCGGCGCCTAAATAGCCTTCATCTCCTTCAATTTGGCAATCAACTCGTCCACGTTCTCGACCTTAACACCAGCCGAGCGCGTGGGCGGCTCTTCAACCTTGAGCGTCTCCAACCTGTTGACGACATCGATGCCCAAGTCGCTGGCCTTCAATTTCTCCAATGGCTTCTTTTTCGCCTTCATAATGTTGGGTAACGACGCGTACCGTGGCTCGTTCAACCTCAAGTCGGCCGTGATAATCATGGGCAAGCTGGCTTTCAACGTGTCAGATCCGCCATCGACCTCGCGCGTGACGCTGACCTTGTCGCCATCGATCTCAACCTTCGACGCATTGGTGGCCTGCGGCCAGTTCAACAAGCCAGCCAAGATCTGGCCCGTTTGGTTCGAGTCGTCGTCAATGGACTGTTTACCTAAAATCACCAAGTTCGATTGCTCCTTCTCAATCACCTTTTTCAACATCTTTGCCACGGTCAATGGCTCGACTTCTGTCTCGCCAACGTCAATCAAGGTCGTTGCGTCAACACCTTTGGCGAGTGCTGTACGCAAGATATCCTGAGATTTAGTAGGCCCAATCGAAACAGCATGGATCTTCTCGACGAGGCCCTTGTTGGCCTCTCTGATGCGCAAGGACTCCTCAAGTGCAATGTCGCAGAAAGGGTTCATACTGAACTTGACGCCTTTCGTCTCGACACCAGTACCGGCCTTATTAATCCTGGGCTTAATTGCATAATCGATGACCCGCTTGACGGGGACAAGAATCTTCAACTTGTTTGTCATTTTTGAGGCTGTCCGGTCTACACTCTGCTAGCTTATTACTGGCAGTGCGAGTTTTTTTACGCTCGCAATCCTGGCCCGGAGACAACCTGCAGTACTCCCTGTTCAACTAGGTACATGACTACCGATGGGAAAGCCGGTTTCGTTGCTTCATTTTCTCAATCCTCGCCTTGAGCTGGGCAGTCACCTCAGTGGCTTTTCTCCAGTTCTCCTCTCCGTCTTTCGGGTCCAAAGCCAGCAGATACTCGGCGCTACCTGAATTAGCCGATTGCGTAAAGAGACCTGTACCTGGCTCGCCTGTCAGCGTCTGCTCATCAAAGCTGCCCTGAAGCCCACCACTACCGTCAATCGAGAGTCGGTTTACGCCTGAACTGAGCTCAGACAGTGCAAGCCTCGATTGTGGATGTTTGGCTGGTGACGCGAAAGGCGATGCGAACGTGTCGCGTTGGTACAATGGTGGCAGTTGCGATGGCTGGGTTGAGTGTTGGAGTTTCATCATCTCAATTATCTGCTCCAAACTCTTAATCTTCAACTTTGCATTTTCTAAGTCGCTTGTAAGCCGCATGAGCTGTGTGTCCTTCTGTTTTACCATTAGATTCCCATTGGTGTTGTCCCGACAAAGTAGCTCAACGCGCTCGGTCAAGGCAGCATTCTCTTGTCTTTGGCGGCGATTCTCCTCCGTGGCTGCAGCTTGCGCTTGCAGCGCCAGCTCAGTCTCCTCTCGAAGACGTCGGTTTTCCTCTCTGAGGACTCGTAATTCCTCAAGAACTTTCGGTGACACCGACGGTGACGCCTCCACGGACTTTGTAGATGCACTAGATGATGGGGGAACAAGCAGTCTGCTCGTGAAGCTTTTTAAGGGTGCCTTTTGTACCAGATCAGGGCGCTTGGCAGGTGATGTGGCAAGTCGTTTTGATGGAATTGAGGGTGGAGGTCCCGTTTTCTTGAGCGCGGCCGTGCTTGCGAGACGCGGGGCGGGTACCTTCACAGTAGAGGTTTTTGCTTGCGAGGATGAAGGCCGTGATGGCGCGGTAGCTTTCACAGAAACGGTTTCGAACACCGTGCGCACCTTAGCAAGTCTGTTTTCGTCGACTTTCTCAAGCGATGCACGAAGCTCGCGCTCGCCTGTGATCTTCATAAGAGTGCCGACCATTTCGGTTGCTGCCTGGCGAATGGGCTCCTGTGAGTCAGTGAGAAGCTTCACCCCCACATGCATAATCAGGTCGATTTGTGCACTGGAAGGTGCGACAGGTGTCGCTGCTAAACACCGCTGGAGGAAATTGGTGGCAGCGATCTTGACCTGCGGTGTCTTGTGTGCCATTCCCCCGAGAGTTTCATCCAAGATGTCTGTGAGCGAGCACGAGGCGAAGATTGCATCCAAGGCCCCTGCAAGCGCTTCAGCAACGGCTGGTTTCTTCTCCTTTGTGCGTTCGAGTAACGGCGCAAGCACGAGCGGCCGATACCGCAGGAACGCGTCTCTTAACCCATGAGCCAAAGCTACGATGCCACTCGCTGCAAGCAGCACGACCTGGAGATTTGCATCTTTGAAGCACCGAGAAAAGAGCCGAACAAGGTCTGCGTAGTCGTCGTTTTTGAGGCGAGGCGCTCGAGAGAGAACTCGCTGGGTTTCCTCAAGGGCCTCGACGCGATCCTTCCATTTGCTTGCGGCAGCACGCACGTATAAATCAGCAGGCATTTTTGAGAGAACATCCACGGGCTCTAGCAAGTCGAAAGGGTCGATTTTGGCACCGTCTTGAGCAGCGTTGCCGGGGCTTCCGTCGCCCGCGTCTGGCATGGCCTCGTCGCCGGAAAGCGCGTCCGTGCCGCTCTGTTCACGAGCCGCCGCCTCCTCACGCTGACTCCTCGTGAGTCTGCGCTGCTCCGGACGCGTGTCCTCGACCTTTGCAAAGGCTGCGGTCAAGTCGCGCTGTTGCACAGGCTTTAGCGCCGGGAACAATGCCAGCGTGAGCCCTGCACGGAGCCACACGTAAATTTCTACGGCCAACTGCGTTGTTTCTGCGCGCACACTGCGGTCAGCGTGGCCAAAAAGCTTCGGCAAGGCCGAGAGCACGGGTCGCGGCGGCACAACAACACATCCGAATTCATGCACGAGGGTGGCAAGCGCCTTGACACATCCCGCGACGAGTTTTGGGAGCCGGTGTTCGAGGAAAGGAGCCATGAGCTCCACGATCCAGTCCGCGGACCCCGATACGTCTGTGAGCCAGACAAGCGCATCGGCGGCCTTTGTCTTTGTACCCGCACGGGTCAGCGCAAGTCCCTTCTCGCACAAAGCGGGCACGAGCCCCGCGGTTTTGAGGCGGGTGACGCTGGCGGGAGGGCACCCGTGCTCAAGGTACTTGCACACGAGCAAAACAGCCAGTTCTTGGGCGACGACGTTGGAATCGAGGACGGCGTTTGTAAGCGTTTGCGGACTAGCAGCCACGGTGGCAAAACACGGATCCGTATCGCTGCGTGAGTTCTCAAACTGGGCAGCTAGAGAAGTGTAGCCGTCGAGCCGCACCTTCCATACACTGTGCACGATTTTCTGCTCCACGGGTAATTGTGAGTAGTCCTGATCAGCGCTCATGATAAGGTGGCAGCGGGAGATTTAAGGAGTGTGGGTTTGAGCTATTTTGTGGGGGTTGGCGTGATGGAAACTTGAGATTCAAAGATGGCTGATGAAGTGATTGTAAATAAACCGCGCCGCGCGCAGGCCACAAGCACCCAGTGCGGACTGACATGACTGGTGAGACAGGTTTTTTTTTTTTTTTGCGGAAGAAACTGGCAAAGAAAAAACTTTCAAGATGGTAGTGGTGTCTTTATTCCGGAATGAGCTCTTTTTCGTATGCTGATATACATTTTAACTTGCTGCTTGCAGAAAAAAAGGTCGCTTTGCAAGCTTATTTGGACCAGGTTGATTATGTGGTGCGAATGCTTGGTTGTAAGGTGCAACGGTTAGACAGCTTAAGATCGGATAGGCAAACAACCATGACTTGAGCCATCCGCAGGCGTGAGAGCTATTTTGCATAGAGCATGCTTTGACGTTCCCCGTTTCCAAATAGTTTACAACTAGATATTAACTAGCAATAACCCCATACATCCTTTTATGCATCCCGGCTCTTCTATGTCAGAATTATGACTTGAGTCCAGAAACCACAAGCGTTGTAGTATTGATATGAACAATGTTTTGATCTAGAGAGAAAGCCATATTTCTCCGGTAACACGCTCCGAAACCAGAAATTCGCTTTCGTTCTGTGAAACGTTTCGACCGATGGGATCGACAAGCGTACTATACATTTCAGAGTGGAACATGGTATCGGCTTTTGTGGGTGCTTCAAGCTGCTGGTGAACTAAGGTCAAACCCATCCGCAAATTCATGCGAAGATGAAGACTAGACTTTCTGCACTTTTTTTTAAAGCTTATATGCCAAGACAGGTATTTTTTTGTAGATTAGCACTTGGTAGGCTGCGGCACATATTTGATAAATATGAAAAAAATCCTTCATTGCATTTCACTACAAGTTCCATGATAAGTTTCAATTCTCTACGAAACCCTCATTCATACTACGGTTTTGTGCAAAGAATCCTGTAATCGAGCCGTTTACTGGCATCGGTTTCTCCACAAGGTGATATTCAGAACTGGTCATTCCCGTCGTCACTTTGAATAGAGGCCAATGAAAAAAAAAGGTTCCCCAGCAGTCTCGAATCTTTATCAAAGAATAAAACAGCGGAAGAAAATACAGACACAGAGTATGAGTTCCAGCTTGGAGAAGTGTACACCAATATTCTCAGATATGCACCCTTCAGACGTATTCCATAAACAAATGAGGACTGCATTATTCTTGTTTGGGCCCGGGGACACTGTGTGTTCTTCCATTTTCTTTTTACTTACAAGCTTCTTATAATATTCTAAACTTTTGTCAATACATTTCGACTCAAACTTCTAAGGTATTTCTGCTCACCAGCCCACCGCACGTTGTGTGCTATACCACATAGGTTTAACCTATGATTATTTGAAGTATGATGTAAATAATATTTTACAAGGGTTAATCAGGTAGAGTTTTAAAAAATACAAAACAGAATCAGGAGAGAGGAAGCTCTAATACAGTATCAAATAGATGTATAAATTACCGATCAAGAAATAAAATAGACAACGCAAATGCGGAACTGGATGTCATGACCTTGAAGTTATTATTTCCATGTCAGGATAAGATAATATTGAAGGTAAGGAAGAAGCGCCTACGGCTTATAATACGAAGAGAGCATCAAATTCCGTGGCGGAAAGCGTAAAATAATCATGCGAAATACAAATTAACTACAAGGTGAAAAACCGAATCGAAGTTTTTGTCAACAAGAATCCGCAGCCCAAACACAGCAGCTAACAAGGAATATCCAGATTTCACACACATAGTCCATACACAGGGCACATATTTCTAAACAGACTTGTATTTAAGTTGTTTCATCTGAATGATTCTGGCAATCAGCCGCCTTAGGTCTATCGCCAAGTCCCTGTTCTTCCCGCGGGCATTGCAATTCTACGCCAGAGCCCAGGAGTTTGGTAATCAACTGGTGGTTTTACGTGGCCTCGCACCTTATCCAATGGTTGTATATATAATGCAAAAGTAGAGTCCGTACACCTATAAACCTACTCAATGACCGTCGCGTACTTGGCCTCGATTTCTTCGTAGGGCTTCAACGTGAAGCCCCAGTTCTCCTCGCCCGGTCTAGTTTCGTAGTACTTGCGGACATCTGTACCGTGGTAGGGATGATACGCCAAGTTGAACCATGGTAAGACAGCCATAAGCGCAAACGAGTACTGCGAGTTTCTGTTCGCAATGTCCTTCATTCTGTCGTTCAACGTGGACTCATTCTGGTGGTATGGCAACTTTTCTTCCGATAACAACTTCTTGATTTCGTATCTGTCTTTCGCAACTTCTCTGGCGTTTTCAGACCACCCCAAGAACCTCTTCAGCGAGCGCACGTACGCAGCGAAAAAGCCACCGGTGAACCCCAAAAGCGTGGCTGCTCTCAAGGCAATTCCTGGCACTGGCTTAGGTTTTGTAAAAGAGCCGGCAACAGGGTCCAAGTTTTCCCACGCGATCATGGAGAGAGGGAACGCAGCAGTAGTGGCTGCCCACACACCCAAATCGGAGACTCTGAAATAAGACACCACTCTGTTGAAGTGAGGGTCCACGTCAATAAGCTCGTAGTCCCCAGTAGCAGGGGCACTTCTCACGGGCTCGTACGCTTTGTTGTAGGACATGGCAGTATTTCTATTGGCGTGGAAGTATGTTGGACTAGCTATCAACATGAAATGTCTTTTTCTGATTGGGCGACGTGCGGTGCTCAGAGATCACGTGACGAGCTCCTTCATGGCCTGCTCCCACTTCAAAATAGACCCCAATGAATGCCCAGCTTTAGAGATCCCCGTCCCCCTCATATTCATGAAGAAAGACTATTTGACGTGTATCTATTGCCCAAATGAGGTCAGGGGTGAAGTAAATTTCTCGTGAAGAAGTATGGTGGCGCGTTGTCTAGTTACGTGCATGGCAGCACCCGGGGCCCAACTCGGAGATATTGCTCTACTAGATTGAATATTCGTCCCTCATGAAGTTGAAACAGAAAGTCCTCAAAATATCCCAAAGAGATTGCAATGCGCTCTTCGTTTTTGTTTACTCCAAGCACCAAAGTCGCTCTGCGAAAGTATACACCTCGAGCTTCCAGCATCACAACATTACGTCATCGAAGTTTTTAGACTAAAGGGCCAGGGCTATCAGTATATTCTTTCATAAAGAGTGAAGGTGATGCTTTTTCTGAAATACTAAGCGGCAACTCCATAGTCTTTGTTCACAACAGCGTGTCTATCTACTTCATAGTTCCTGTAAGCCAGCCGGAATCAATGACACAACCATTGCCAATATACTGCAGAGATCAAAAGAAAAACGATGTTTTAATCCAGTTCGAAGCGATCTCTCTCGACTCTTGCGCTACTACTGAAAGCCATATATCTTGGGAAAGCACCCTTACGCATTAGTCATGGGATCGAAGCTTATTGTCTGCGGCTAGCTCACACATGTTGCCACTCAAAATAACCAAAGCAATGCGCCGCATTGAATATTTTCACACCCAAGTTATCATGTCTGGAATACGGTCTCAGTCGTCACCACCGTTCTCACAACTAAGTCCAGTTCGACTTTAAAATCGCGCGCGCCATATCCGGGCAGTGTGTGGCTTCGCGTCTATGGCGTAAGCGGCCCCAAACCTGACGCAAGTTCCGCCAGTATACTTTGCGGTTTATTAGAATCCACGGAATAAGACTACCCATATATTGAGATTACAAATACACAAATGGTGCGACTACCCGACGACCTAGAACTAGGCAGGCTTTCCGAATCCAGTCTCGCGTGGAAGTCACAGCTCTTTCAGCTTATCAACGCTATCCGGATCCGCAATGTGCCAGTGCTCAATGTGTGCATTGTTGCGGTTTTGGGTGTATTTCTAGCAAAGCTCACTACGAAATATAAGGACTTGTACATGAAAAACTCTCTTGTGACTATAATCGTGACAAACCTAGTTCTATACGGGATCTCCGAGACGATGGCGCAGTCGATTTTGAGTTACAACAAAAGAACGCCTGTCTTGTCGTTTGATTTTTCTGATGGCCAGAATCACAGAGTTTATTCCAGCAACGTTACCAGTAGCCCAGTAGCTCTAGGACTGCATCCACGAGATTACTTTGGGGATCATCGGGAGTCTACTGTCGAAGACGACGATATTGAGAGCGGCGACTCAGACGATGACGAGGCTGGTTTGGATCAATTGCTTCATCTTTTTCGTTCAGAGACTAGCTTGCCGTACCAGGACCTGGCGTTTCTTGAGGACCCCACTCAGCGCTACGTACTTTCGTTCTTTCTGTTCAACCGATTGGCAGGCTTCATGTGCTGGGGGTTTGGCATGGCTTTTGTCCAGTGCTGGTGGTACAAATTCCTACAAATCTACTCTTCACAGCCCCAGTTTGTCGAGGTTCTTCGCAAGGTCTTATCTGATCAGTTCTGTTTTCTGCCTGTATCGTTGTTTTGCTTCTTCACATACGGAACTATGGTATTGGAAAGCGGCTCGTGGGAAGACGCTCGCGCCAAGTTGCGCAAGCTTTATATTCCCACATTGGCGATCAATTACTGCGTGTGGTTCCCTGTGCAATTCATCAATTTCTTGCTCGTGCCACGTGACTTCCAGGTACCCTTTTCGTCGTCAATTTCTGTACTCTGGAACTGCTTTTTGTCTATGAGAAACTCGTCATCTTAACTAGGCTCAGCTGCACTTCTGTGTGTATCCAGTCAGGCCTAGAGATACATCCCCGAGGTATTGCCTGAGTTGATTTTCCGTACCACTCCGCTCAATTTCTTGACAAATTCTGTCCAGTGTTTTTGTGTCAAAACCACCTTCGCAATTACTGTCGCAGCATCCATGATTGCATCAGCATCTATCTTTTCAAATCCAGGATGGCCCTCTGAATTCAAAACGAGAACGCCCACATTGTCCAGCTTTCCTTCCTTGGCCAAGGCCGAAGCAAGAGCTGCGCTGATTCCGGTTATGAAATGAGGGGGCTGAAGGGATGTAACCTCCGTAAAAAAACGGGGCGAAATGTCGAGTTTGCTAATGGAGGTCCCGTTGTTTAGCTGGCACGGAGCGAGCGCGAGCCACGCCTTGCATTCGGGAGCCAAGGCAGCAATGGCTTTTGCAACTTGCTTCTCGGCCATGGCGTTAACAAAATGAGGCACAACGATTGCCAATGCTGGCCTCTCTCCTGTTTCGGAAACGGCATATAGAGGTATTTCCACAGAAGGATATTTGCGCCGAGATACGTCCATATTAGTTGCAGAATAAAGCTGCTCATCATCATCAAATTCCTCATCTGGTTGCACAAATTCTAGCTGCGGGTACAGGACGCTTATATTACCCACGTTCACTTTAGGTAGTGTCAGTATGATCACGTCCATCGTGCTTGGGACAACTAGCACGTGGTCAAAACAAGTGGATGGGTCGAGTTTGGTTTGTATCTGTGGAACAAGGGGTTCCCTTTGGAACTCGTCCTCATCGTCCAAAACGTGTCTTGCCGCTTGACCGTCTGCCCATTGTTTGATCTGGAGCGTTAGTTTGAGTTCTTGTTGTTGTGACTGATATTAGACAGACGCAAGTAAATCATGGCACTTCCGAGTGACAAAATAAGATATGGTATGTTTTCTACATACAAGCATATTCGATAGTGGAGTATAGGCACCCAGCAAAGATGACGACGCATGAGGCGAGGTGGATCTCAATACCCAAGTCACGTGACCACTCAAATTTCGTACTCCACTCTCCGCCCGGCAAAACAAGAAGCTGATGTAGGAAGCCAAAAAAAAAAAGTTGGTCCTCAGGCTGTATTCGGAACGGAGACAGGCGCATGCAATCATGTAGGCGCCGTTTCGTCAAGAGATGTATTGTGCAACCAGGAAGTGTGCGCAAAGTTTCACCGGCGCCCCAGGATGTTTCCCGTCTCTAACTTGTATATTCCCACGACAAAAGCCTGCATGTTCACACGTTTTGAAAGAGGGAAGCACAAACGCATGGCTTGCGGCTTCATCCAAACGTGACGAGTCACGAGCGATTGCAAAAGCGCCATGGGACCTCCTCTGTAAATGGAGTTCCGGTCCCCAATTCATCGAGTCTACAAATGATACAGGGCAGTCTGGGCAGAGGACGGCTGGGTGTGTCGTCCCTTGTGATATAGGCCGAAAGTGTCAAACCAGACCAGACGTGCCTCAGAACTACACGCCCGCCAAGCCCAGCCCTCTGTAGCGACTCCATGCCCGTATATTCCGGTGCCCATTTCGCCGCCTCAACACGCCATGGTTCGCGGCCTAGGGCCCTGCTCCTGCACAGTTCTAGCTGGCCCCATATCCGCCGCTGTATCACGCCAGAAATCCATACGTACAGAGCCTCGACCCCAGCAGTTTCGCCATCTGCCCGCCCACGACTTTCTGCACCAGCGATACGCCCGAGCCCGAAGCGCAGCGCCGATCTCATCTTGTATCCACCCCGACCATGTTTTCCCGGGGCCTCTCCGCGCTCCGCCCGTGCACGCGTGCGTACCATTCCATCTCACACCCAGCGTCGAATGTCATAGTGCACAAGAAATCGCCCGAGGCGATTTTGTTCACGCAGGCCATCGAGCACGTGCCGAGCCACGGCTTCTCGAAGAAGGCCATCGACTGCGCGGTCGCGGACTTGCAGTTCCTGGACCTGATCCAGAGCGCCGTCTCGGCGTCACTGGGCCGCACGATGGAGTTCCTGTTTGTGTTGTTTTGGCTCAAGTTGCAGAGGCAGAAGTTGGCCGACCACGTGCGCGACGCCGCGCTGCCGCTCCACAGCATCGGCGACGAGTACGACCGCGCAGCGTACCTCTTGAACAAGCGGTTGCTGTACAACCTGCCCATCATCCGCCAGCTCCCGGGCGCCCTTGCGCAGCTCGTGGTGCCGTACAACGTGGCACTGTCTTTGGAAGAGCTACATAACTTGAGCGACGACGTTGCGTTCTACGCGGGCGACATGTCCAACGACACCGCGTGGTACGCGAAGCGCATGTTGTTGTCGTCCATCTACGTGAAGGCCGAGTTGTTTCTGCTCCAGGACACCTCGCGCGACTTTGAAAAGACAAGCGAGTTTGTCAACGACAGTGTGGCGTCCGTCCGCTCGATGGGCTACGCGTACACGTCCGTGGAGCAGTGGGCTATTTTCAACGCCATCTCCCTGGTCAACTTGATCAAGAGCCAGTTGGCGCGCGGCTGAGCCTGCTTTAACAAATGTTGTTGTTTTGTCTTGTCTTGTCCATAGCTGTCCAGACCCCCTAAGGGCCAGGGTCCTACCTAGAGTATATATCAGATGCAAGCACTTGCTGCTTCCCTCTTCCACCTACGCTGCCATCTGGCTTCTCACCTGGAGCAACTTCGTTCGCGACGCCTCCATGTCCTTCTGCGCCTTCTCGACTTTCTCCTCGACGCGAGCAATCTCGCCCTGGATAAACTCTATGCGCTTCGACACGTTCATCTTCGCCTCGCTGTAGTCCTGGGGCATCAACACGGGCCCGGTCAACTTGTAGATTTTCGAGTCCTCGGTCATGGTCTCGAACTCCTCCATGACAATCTTGTTTTCTTGATACTGGGTCTCGAGTTTCGACCGTGCCCCCAACAACTCGCTCATGGTCGTTTGGGCCTGGGTGAACTCCATCGAGAGTGCTTCGAACTGCTGGTTGGCGTCTGACATGGAAGGGTGTGTGCGGATGCTGCGGCGCGCGTTTCAAACGTACTGGGGTTTATTTCCAAAAGACTCGTGGTTTTTTCGGTTATGCCACTGGGTTTCAAGCAATTCCGTGGTTCTCGGGATTTCCAGAAACATCAGGGCCCTCGCTGGGGCCAGTGCGCATCGCTGGGCGCGCAGGCCCGGTGCGCAGGCCCAGCGTATGGCCGTGCTGGGCCTGGAGAAACCAGGCCTTCGACCCTCGAGCCCCAGCTAGTTTCCCGTCTCTTGTTTTCTTTTTTCTTTTCTTTTTATTTATTTTGGAAATCATTTGTCAGTACTTGATATACTTGAGGTTTTCGGAGGCTCCAGAACGTGTTTTTTTTTTACGATACGTGACGTTGCCATATGGGGCACACTCGAGCATGGCCCCCCTCCTCCCCCACCTTCAGGGCCCTCAGGGCTCTAGGCCCGCACTCCAAGCCGTACATGCCCATAGTGTCCCAACACCTCTTGGGTGCCACAAACCGTCGATCTTCACGGCTTCGCTCGCTATGAACATGAAACAAGCATGCATGTGTCCTAAATATCGGGAATAAAGTCCATGTCTTCAACCAGGATATCGATCACCGGCACGTAGTTGGAGCCGATCGGCGCAAACCGGGGCGACGCCAGACCACCGGAGACGTCCGACTCGCTATCGCTGCTCTCAATGTCCACGTCTTCATTTGCAATGCCGTCGCGGGCCGCAACTCCGGTACTCGTGGCCGGGCCGTGGCCCTCAGTATAGCCCATGGGCTCGGCCAAGGTTGAGGACAGCTCCAGAGCCTGCACGCCGGCGCATTTGTCTACATACAGCTCGTCGCTGGAAGCCTCGTCCACCGCCAGATCCGCCCCGATCTTCTGAAGCATGGGGCCCAGGCCATATGTGGTATGGCGCCGCTGCTTCGGTGCCAGTGGGTTGCGCCATCGAAGCGGGCCGCTGTGGGACTTGCTTCTTTTTTTCAGGCTGTGCTCCCGCCACTGCTTCTCTCGCATAAGCGTGCGCAGCTGCTGGTACGTACTGGCGAAAAGGTCCTGGTTGAAACGGAACCCCTGTGACTCTTTTAGAGAAATCACGTGGTACGCTGCAGCGCCCCGTGAGAAGCTGTATGTGTCGTAGACAGAGAAACTCTCGTTGTCGATCATCGTCTGTGACAAAAAAGATGACCGCCGCAGACTGCTTGGGGTGTGTGTCAGAATATGAGACCCGGTGCTCTCACCCACAGCTGAAGATTTTCGAGCCTGGCTCATGCAAGGTATGTTTTTTTTTTTTTGGCTGTTTCTTTCTTTTGGTTTTCTCTTTTTGGGTAATTTGCCCTTTTCGTCTTCGACTCTCTGTTGGTGTAGGAGAAAAAGCAGATACTACCGCGTCTACTCGGCAGTCACTGGGTCCCAGAATCCGGGGACTTGTGTGCAATAGTTAGCCCGCGCAGCAGTCGAAGTTAGGCGCAGACAAAATGTGAATCTTGGCCGGCAATCGAGGATTCGGATTGACGTTTATTTGAAAGGTCGCAACGGGTTGGCTTCGAACCGTCTTGTTGGAAACGAGGCCCACGGCTTTCTAGTGTATATCCAACGGATCCAGCGCAGCTCACAAGCAGTGCTAGACTGGTGCAGGCTGTGGGGTCAGGGGAGATAAGCGGTTCTTGCCGAGGAGCTGCAGAGGTCAGCCCAAAAAAAAAAAAAAATTAGCGTATGAAGCTTGGCGAAGATACCTTTGTATTTATAGAAGCTAAATCCAACCGTGGCTTTTTTTCAAAACCACTTGAAGTTTGCCGACAGGGAGGTAGGCACCAGGAACCTTAAATTCTGGGGGCAGTGGTTATCGGACACTGTGCTCAGTCTATGCAGGCAGATAGACTGCGTGGTAGGTGCCCTACCGAGAAGGCTCTACCTTCCCTGCCCATAGGCTCTTGGTGGTTGAATGATTTGGCAGGTTGGGGAGGAAGGACCCGAGGCTACACTTTTTGAGCTTGGTATAGAAAGAAAAAAAAATACCATGAAGTTGGGGAACATAATGGTCAGTGCTGTTATGCGTGATCTTCCGTGTAGGTTTGTATGCGGCAAACGAGTGTAAGGAAAACGGCTAAGGTGTGTGAAAGTTTTTCTTGTGGGGGTGATTGGTATCCAAAGATTGCAGTCTATTTAACAAAAAAAAAAAATCTTTCCTTGCATGGCTCATATGGCTGAATCGTACGACACATGCGTCCAGATTTGCGGGATGATGTTTAAGGTGTGGAGTGACCGCCTTTCCTCCATTTAAAAAAGGTTATCATGTGCAAGGCGTTGAGGAGAAATGCTCAATTATCAAACAAATATCATCATTTCTATCTCCCTGTACTCCTCGTTTTCGATGTGTATCCTCTGAAACAATAAACAATGTGCACTTTCGCTTTCGGGTATGGGTTCAAGAAAGAATATCTTTTAGTGAGGTGTTGTAGTTGGATCTGGCATATATTGATCAAAATCCTGGGTGTGAAGCAGTGTCTTCTTCGTATAATCTAGGAGTTTTCATACCGGGGTTAAAATTTTGAACTGATATCGCTCATTATGGAAATGACAATTCTCCCGGTCGAGTGCATGTGTAGCTATGCGACCCTTGTCTGAAAACATGTCTACCTTAATAAAATATAGACAGGGTGACTTTAAAACGATGATATGACATTGCAGAAATGACTGTATCAATCTATACAAAATTATGCCTTCGGTGTGCTTCGGACACCTCGTATGGTCTTGACTGTTAGGGAATATGAAAAGAATCTTCAAAGTATATTTATGACTGGAGTACTGATTTAAACTTGTACTTATTGTCTTTCTTTCATCAATCGCCGAGATAATGAGATTGGACAACCGATCCAATTGTCAGAAAATAATGTTTTGCAATTTGTCTGCAATCCTAACTGAAATTGAAGTCATCAAAAGTCTCGACCGCTGTCGTAGCTCTGACGGAAACTTAAAAAGACTGGTGAGCTAACTCTCAATTTATGTAAGGTGTTAGTGCGGACCTCAGTATGTTGAGCTTCAGAAGCCTAGAATTCACTAATTTCAAATCACAAGAAGCTTCATTTGTATGATGATCTGAAGTTCGGCGCCTGCTTTTGAATTGTTTCAACTGTTTTGAATACTCACTTCCTTGCCAAACCCCATCCCCGCAAACAGCCAACTATCTACTTGGGTCAATGACGGCTAGATTAATGTGCTTTATAATTTTTTATTATATTTTGTTATTCTGGTTTAGAGTGAACATGACAACGACTCATTCGCAGAAGCTCGACATTCGCTTTCTAATGTTGATGATTGAACATACCCGTTTCGGCGAATTGTCTTTCTAAACCTCACCAGACACACGTTTTCCTGTTTCTTTTTTGATCAGTCACTCACCAAGATCTAGATTTCTATAGTATTCAGATGGAATCAAAATGGGTAAAGGCGCTTTCGAGTATACTTTGGTTCCCTAGGCTGTATGTAGAACATGTTTGTTTTCGCAAGCCTGCGAGACAGTAAAAATAAAACTTCTAAATTCATATTTCTATAAAGTGATCATTTGAATCATGAAGTACCCAATATATATACAGGCGGATGCTGTGGTTACTCAGTATACGCACAAAGAATTGAAAATGCTGCCCTTGGTGAATCACGGGTAATGCGATGTCATCAAGCATTTAGTGTGGCAACTCCTGAGGAGACTGGCTTAAATTTGTTTATGACATACATGAACCCATCTCTATGGTCCAGCAAGTTCTTGGTGAAGCGGTCTCTACTCCACTGTTCAATCTTCCGTTTGAGCCCAAAGAAATTAGATGAGAATCGCACGTTGACCTTCAAATTGGTCAGTCCAAGCGAGCAGTCGTACGTAAGAAATTCTTGCACCTTCACGAACCGGCGATGGTCGACATTTGCTGAGTAGGCCACGACTTTTTGCAGAGTTGGGTCAATGATAGACTTTTCAATCACCCACAGCTCAAGATTTTTGCCCAAAAATGGCTTTACAAAATCTGGCAACAGGCCTTCTTTGACCACAAGCCGAGTCGTGTGAAGCCGGCCCCCTGCATCCACAAAGCATTCAATAGTGTCGGAACTAAGTACGTGCTTGGCGTATGGGTTTGGATATCTATTGAGATATGCCACAGACGTTGCCTTGAAATCGAAATCATAAAACTGGGATGATTTGAAGATTTGCACCATTAAAACGAAATGGAAGGACGAGGTTTTGATGAGGTTGTGTGGGGAGTTAAAGCAGAGCGGTATTAGTCGGCTGGGAAATAGCGGAAGAGTATAGTCACGTGATTGTGATACGAGCGGGTAAAAAAAGCTTTCAAGTATGGCCTGAGTCAATTTTGATATCACGTGACTTACGGCCAATCGGTTGAGCTCGGAATCTGCATAATTTCAATATTGATCCTCTCCATACCATATTCCTTTGGGATGATCTATTCTGTGCTGGGATCCCTGAGAATATTACTGCTTACATATGAATTTAGCTGCTGATAGGCCGAAAAAGAATGTGAAAGTAGATTGGTGGTATACCCTGTTCCTCTTTTGCTCCGCCTAACGCTTCCGAAATTTGAAGAAATCAAAAAATTTAGATACCCTATCTGTATACTCCAGGAAGTTTGAGTGAGTGGGGTGTAATTGAAAGCCATATTTGATAAAAATAGGTGTGGTTGATTGAAAAATCCAAACGTTTTGGGCGCACGACAACTTCTTCCCAATGACTTTCTCATTTTAACGCATAAAATACTGACGCGGGGGGCGGGGTCTCTTGCCCAAGTAGAACACTCAGTCTGAGATTGAGCTTAGACTATATTAAAAATGAACTCAATTATGCTTAGGATGATGGAGCTTTGAGGACTAGCAAAATGGAATTCGCGCGACTCGATTCAATTAAGTTTGATCGCGAGTATAGGTGATGAAAATTCCCCAAAGAAAAAAAACACAATAAACGAATAACCAGGATGAGTAAAAAGTTGAAATTTCTGAAGACAAACTGAACTGTAATAGGGAAATGTGGATTTCTTTGTAGTTCTATGTTATTGGACTTGTCGTGCCCGGTTCACTGATACTCGGCGCAGCCAACTGGTTCATTCGCGTTCTTCCCTTATCAGTTTAACTTTCTCAAAAACCAAAGGTTGTATGTCACAGTTCTTCCGTGCATCGCGTCTTGATTTCTCTTTGTAAGATTTTCACAACATACAACATAAATACACAGATTATAGTCTTGAGAGGGTTCAGGATACATACGCTAGAGCAGATTGCGACCAATCAAATACTGTCATTTCATGTCTTACCAGAAATTGGCATCTGGAAATGTGTCAGTATCCACTTCATTCACAGACTTAGAGTCGAGCTCATCAGACCATCCCGCCGAGCTTCAAGACTTTACTCTCACTCAGCTACAAGAGCCGGAAGAAGCTCCTCAGGGCAGGCACTTGGGTCTTTTCTCAACTATAATTTTATTTGTTAGCCGGATTCTCGGGTCTGGATTTTTGGCTATATCGAGCGGAATGTATAATGATTGCGGCAGGTCCCCATTTATTTTCTTGCTATCATGGCTCATGGCGGCCGCTCTTGCTTTTTCTGGTCTCTTTGTCTATCTTGAGTTGGGCTCTTTGATTCCTCGCTCCGGGGGCACAAAGGTATTCTTGGAATTCATATACGACAAACCGTACATGATGACTAGTGTAATAATATCTGTTTACTCAGTTTTATTTGGCTTTACGCTTCTGAACTTATTAGTATTTGGGGAATATTTCTTGCATGCATTCAATATCGTACCCACGGACTTTCGTATCCGGCTCACGGGCTTAACTCTCTTGTACATCGTGTGTGCCTTTCACGGCTTTAGTGTTAGGCATGGTATAAGAGTGCAAGACTTTATTGGATTTATGAAGTTGATTCTTGCCGGAATCATAGTTGCAACTGGGCTATGGGTGAACGTTTTCCCATTTTCCGTGACACACATAGAATATCAAATGCGGTTAAATGAGTTTTTTCCAGCAAAGACGAATTTATCTTTCTCCCTGTTCGCAAGTTCTGTGATAAAAGGAACATTCGCATTTGGTGGTTGGAATTCAGTGCACACCGTGACAAATGAAATTATTGATCCTGTTCGAACTCTCAAAATTGCTGGACCGGTGGCACTTTCGATCATCACCCTCACTTATCTTGTGATAAACTTTACGTACCTTGCTGTGATTCCTAGCGATGAAATTGCGCAGAGTGGTCAGCTCATTGGCTCCATTTTATTCGAGAAGGTCTTTGGCTATCACTTCGGTAGGCAGTTTCTCACCTTGTCATCAGCAATATGTACCGGTGGAAATGTATTTGTCGTGTTGTACACAATATCCCGGGTTAGTCAAGAAGTCTTTCGGGAAGGCTTCCTACCATTTTCTGGCTTTATGGCTTCAAACTGGCCGCGGGATGCCCCGCTTCCAACTCTTCTCTTGAGCTGCGTCCTTTCCACCATCATTATTGTATCATCGCCAGGGGGAGATGTGTATAACTATATTGTAAGTTTGGAGAGCTACCCTCAACAGATCTTTATCGCTCTTTGTGCAATTGGAGTCTTTATCGTCAGATACAAATATCATGATGTTGTTGCGCCAATCAGATCACCACACGCTGGAACAAGCATCGTTATAATGATATCTTTGTATTTGCTTATTCTCCCATTGACCGACTCTCACCCAAACCCTGCCGGTATGGAGTCGTGGATCCCTTATACTTACTTATCTTTGTTATCGTTGTTTTTGTGCTTTTTTTATTGGCTTTTCATGTTCGTGATTAGCCCGTACATGGGAAGGTATACGTTGCTAGTTGAGGAATCCCGGCAAGAGGATGGGCTCGTGGTGAAAAAGTGGGTCAAAGACTACGCTCGTCATCTTTAAAATAAAAATGAGTTATATTGTTTATAATAATTTTAAAATATCTGGTACATGGTTCTCTCACTACGGGAGGATGCATGTAGCAGTTTTCTTCACATAGTATTACTAGGGCGATAGATTTATGTGTGATGCTATTATTGGTTTCACTGGATGTGTTTCCGATTCTCTTGCGTGAGATGTAATAGCAAGCGCCCATGAGGTCGGCTATAAGATACTTTGTGTCATAATTGGCAGGCTCAATTCAGAAACAGTTCTCGGTAATTTGAGCTACCATCGACGGCAAATCCCCATTAGGGGTATGAGCTGATACTCACAAATCAGCATGGGACATGTGACTAGTGGCTATGTATTTTCTTGGCTTGTCTTCAAGGTATACATACGGAAGTAGAACTGAAGCTAGGAGCGAATGGGA
Organism: Metschnikowia zobellii; assembly: GCA_939531405.1. Classification (NCBI taxonomy): domain Eukaryota; kingdom Fungi; phylum Ascomycota; class Pichiomycetes; order Serinales; family Metschnikowiaceae; genus Metschnikowia; species Metschnikowia zobellii. The sequence continues at coordinate 2,724,362 of OW618028.1, forward strand.
GGAAGCGCAATACGCGTGCACTTAAAACCTGACTTGTAAACTACTCCTTGGATAAAAATGAGATTATTTGGCTCTTTTTTTTCCATTACCTGTACTCGAAGCGATGCGTCATTTGTTTCGTGGTTGAAAAGCAGTTCTGAGCTGATGTGGCTAGCACCCTGTTATTGACCCCGAAGTGCAGTATTTCGGGGCAATGAAAACTGCGTGCGCTGTGAAACAATTATGCATTGTTCTTTGATAATCGATCCACTTTTTACGAGATGACACTTCGAAGAAAAAAATGGTTCTCTGTTATGCCCTCTCATTCTTAATTTGGTCTCGATCTCCCAAATATTGTCCAAACAAGTAGGCACAATTCTATTTGAGCATGCGCATGCAAACTCGACATTGATATCCAATTACAATATACTCCACTGAAACCCTCAAGCTGCACCGTCTACATACTATCGAACTTGCCCACTTCTGCTTTCGGTCGGGAGAAGCACCCGGAATGAAGGACTAAAATAGAGAAACTAATCACGTCTTGCAAGCTTTCAGGAAGGATATCATAGAATGATGATACTCTTGAAATTGCGCTTTCGCGCGGTTGCACTTTACAAGGTAGCGGGGATATTGCGCATTCCGCTCATGTAATCGCCGTTCTTACGCTGTCGGTTGTGTTATCAAGCCACTGACTGCCTACTTTTTGAGGGGGGGGGTGCACACTGTCCGATCTTGGACTAAATTGAGAATTGGCACCTGCCTGGTTTTGGTTTTTTTTCTCGTGTTTCCTGCACATCGCCCCTTTCGAACAAGAATTCAGGCACTCATCGCTGACTGTGAAGAAAAGAAATCAGCAGATTCTTTTCCACATCATTGCCAACGAGGCCCTGCTGCAGGACTTAAATTCCCTAAGTCTTCGCAATCAACTCAAAGCGGCTTTCCGGAAAAAAGGGCATTTTGTACCTGCTTACCACACAGCAAGACTAGGCACTCTCGGCGAGCCGGCCCGAAATTATGGCAAAGCGCATTATTAAGCGATGGCCACAACTCGCAGGCATCAGATGGCACTTGGGAAGATCTTCGCACGGCAAAACAGTATAAACGTAACCACCCATGTGTATGCCTGCACACACTACAATGGAATAGGGCATTTTCCACGTCAGCGCGGCGTTTGCATCTGAAGCGACGCGGCGTGCACACCCAGTGCTGCAAACCGCTGCAAAATTGCCTCGTGACCACGGTGCCTTCACACGCTTCGGTTACAGTGGCCAGTAATCGAACTCCGATTTTCACTGCGATCTTTTATCGTGGATTGGCACCTGTACCCCAGGATCGGCTGAGCAGATGCCAGGACATACTTGAGGCAATAACAATACAAAAAAGAAATTCGTCGCATTGCGCCTGCCGCGTGCATACCCAGCGCATGTTAAATAGACCCGACTTGCCCTTGATGAGGAGCAAAAATTTGTAGCCGGATTCTGTTTCTCCAAATTGCTCATCATCGTTTACCTTCCTTTTTTTTTTTTTGCTCTTTGGCCTGAACATTTTATTCGCTGCTAACACGATAATTTGTTGCTTCCTCTCTTTGCTCTTTGGTATTCTCACTAAATTGCGTTTTGCAAAATCACAGTCACAAACATCAGGTCTCCTGTTCATATCCATCATAAACCCTAGTTTCTGAAAGAAGCATTATTCCTCATCCAATTCAAGCACCACCAGCATTTTCAAAATGGGTAATTCGAAATTCGAAGACGGTCTTAGAAGTGTGTCGAGTGCTCTCGATCCGATCATCTCGGAGATAAAACCATATGCCTCCGACGAACCCCTGCCAAAGGTTGGATTCTGGGAATCATTTCAAAGAAAAGAGGAGAAAGAGGTTCGAAGAAAAGACTTAAAAATGGCACACTTGAGTGTTATTGCCCTCAGCAGTGGTATGGGTACCGGTCTCTTGGTGGGTTCCGCTTCCAAATTACGGAGCGGTGGCCCTTTGTCGGTCTTAATTGCGTACGCCCTTGTGGGTGCTATGTGTATCTCTACAATGAATGCGGTTGGTGAGCTTACCGTTGCTTATCCAGATTTGGAGGGTGGCTTCAACGAGTGGTACAGAAAGTTTTTAGACGAGTCCATGGCGTTTGCTTTAGGTTGGAACTACTTGCTTCAGTGGGTCACGACAATCTCCTTGGAGTTGGTCACCGCTGCTTTAACGATCAAATACTGGAACACTAGTATTGATTCGGATGTATTTGTCGCCATCTTCTTCGTGGTTATCTGTCTGATCAACTTCTTCGGTGTCAAAGGCTATGCTGAGGCAGAGTTCGTCATGAACTCTCTTAAATTGATTACTTTAACTGGCTTTGTCATTATGGGTCTCTGTATCGACTTGGGTGCCAGCTCCTCCGGATTTATTGGTGGCGAGTATTGGAGAAACCCTGGTGCTTTCACCTCTTTCAAGGGTTTGGTGTCTGTCTTTGCCACCGCTTCTTTTTCCATGGGTGGTACCGAATTTTTGGCCTTGTCTGTCAGTGAGGTCCGCAACCCAAGAGCAGCCTTACCCGTTGCCATCAGACTCGTGTTTGTGCGTATCGTTTTCTTTTACTTAGGAACCTTACTTTTTGTTGGTCTCTTAGTTCCATATAACTCTGATCGACTCATGGGTTCTGGTGACTCGGCCACTAGTGCGTCTCCTTACGTTTTGGCTGCTGACTTGCATGGTGTGAAGGTGGTTCCACACATTATAAACGCGGTGATTTTGAACTCCGTTACATCTGTCGCCACAGCCGCCATGTACTCTTCCTCCAGATTGTTGAGGTCTTTGGCAGTGCAAGGTTACGCTCCCAAATGGTTTGACTACACCGACAAGGCTGGTCGTCCTCTCAGAGCTTGGCTTATTACCATCTTGGCTGGAGCTTTTGCCTTCATCGCAACTTATAGCAACCAAGACGTGGTTTTCAACTGGTTGTTGTCCATTGTCGCTTTATCTATCGTGATTATTTGGCCATGCCTTTGCTTGTGTCACTTGAGATGGAGAGCTGCATTGAGATACAATAATATTCCTTTGGAGTCTTTAGGTTTTGTCTCCTACACTGGAGAAATTGGCTCTTACTATTCCATCGTTATTAATATTTTGATTTTGATTGGGCAATTCTGGGTTGCCCTTTTCCCTGATGCCGATGCCGATGTTAACAACTTTTTCCAAAACTACCTTACCGTGCCTTTTACTCTTTTATGTTACGTCGGCCACAAAACCTGGACCAAAAGTTGGGGACATTTCTACATCAAAACGGCCGATATTGATGTCTTCTCTGCTAGAACTATTGTGGACCCTGAGGTGTTGGAATTAGATATCGAGGAGAAGCAGCAGAAGTTGGCTAGTGCTAGATGGTGGAACAAGCCATTCATCTGGTTTTTCAACTAGACCCTGTATTATAGTATGTGCGATGATTATGAGATAGCATGCAATAGACATTGTAATTTAGATTCACTCCTGGATTGTTCATTTATCCCCCTTTATTTTATATTTTTATTCTCTGGTTTACCGTATCCTTTCATCTGCTTGGTTCAATTGATAATGGTCTCAGACACAATCTCCCGTAAACTGCACCCATTATAACGCCTTGCTATGATGCTCGGTTGTATCTTTTTGTGAAAAGATACGCATTTCAGACCATTTCGACAGATACCATCCCCTCGGTTTGAACAAAGCTTATATAACTCAATTCAGAGGCCCCTGGAGGAGATACTAGCGCCTTGTGTTTGCTGTTTATACTTAAATCCAAACAATCATTTATTTGGGAGTATTGATGAATGAAGATAGCGCTAGCGAAAATGTTGAAAGAATACCGATCTCTGTGGTTGTACTAAGTTTTTCCAGCTAAACTCACTCACAAATACAAAGCACAACTCACCGTTGCCCTTTTGCTTGTTTTATTCATCTTCATAAATTGCATCCAAAGTGTATAGTCTTTGAATTTTGAGGCCGATTCAAGTCGGAAACAGTGATATTTAAGGCTGCGGGTATAATGATTACAATCATTCAAACAAAAACTCGATTTTTCGAGATTAATTGTGAAAAAATCTATCAACAATTAACGTTCGTCGTCGAAAATAGTCAAGGTCTCGCCCTTTCTGTGCCCTGTATCGGACATGAATATATATCATATATGCATGGTTTTTCCACTAGGTATTTTTAATATCTCTTGATAGTCCCCAAATTACTTTACGCTGAAAAGAAGGTACACTGGTCAAGCTGCCTCATACAGACTGCTTCACGTACATCCTAAAGTAAAACCTGCTAGAAATCTCACTAGAATGCGAAACATTCGTGGAAAATAGCCGCTTAACAAGCAGCAAAACTCCAGAAATACAACTGTCAAGATGAAGTTCAGACCCCAATACAGAGTCTTTTCGATTGGTGGTTTTTCCTTCGAATCGAGAAGCCATTCGAAAATGACTGCTGCCAGAACTCCTATGCCAAAAAGACCTGCTAGACCCGCTTTGTATTGATAAAAATCGAAGCCTCTTGTAGGATTTTGGTGTATGCCAATGACAATTAATATTAAGTACTGTGTAGCCAAGCATATGCTTCTCATAGCACAGCCGACTATCACGACTACTGGAAGTGGCGCGTGTTTCTCTGCAATACTTTTTTCATTGTAGTCTACCGAAGTCTCTTTTATTTCGTTCAAGTCAGTTTTATCTCGACTTGTTTGTTTTCCGAATTCTTCCGTCGCTTTGTAATCAGACCATGGCGTAGGATAAAATGGAAACCTCATATCGGCCATATCGATGCCATCATGTAAAGTGTTGGGTGTCGGCATGATTCGCTCTGAATTGTGTCTTTACGAGATTAGCTACAAAAAGCTTTCCTTGGTGGGGTGTAGGTTCTGGTGCTGAGTTGTAAAAATGGGAAAGTATAAGCTTTGGGTGCAAATGAATTTGAAAATTTGCACCCGCGAATGTTTCAAGCACACTGCAAAAAAGCGAAGTGAATGAGTGGGAAGAGCTGTATATTACGGAAAGGCCTAGAGTTACTATGGACCTTCTTCTGGTGTGATGCTATCAGAAGTCTTTTTAACGTTTGGTTTGGATCTGAAATTTGCAACAAGACTCTGTTGGCTGAGACTCAATGTAGGGTTTAACTTTGTGGAATAAGTCAAAAAAAAACTCTATGTCCTGTTTTCTGCAATTAGTTTATTTAAATATTTCTTGCGCGTTACTTGAACAAAAAAAAGAGAGCCTAATGGAATATTTTTGTCTTGAGGCCACGCACGTGCACATTTGCAAGGTCAAAAAATCATTTTTAAAAATCAGGAGTTTCCTAAAAGAAACCACAGACGACACTCCAGACAGCCAAAAACAACCAGTCTGACGTGGCACTAAACTTAAAAGCTGCAAAAGCTTAAGAAATCGTACCACGCCACAATCGCCCAACCAAGGCCGATTCGGGGCACTGCACGTGACAAGCCAAGGCCTCCCCACACTCCGGAGCTCGGTCTGTGGCTATGCGCGCGGTACATGAGATGAGCGGCCCCGGACATATCGGTGTTCCCTGCCCCAATATAAAGGCAGCCTCAGACGCGGGTCCGAATACCCTCCCGGTTTTTTTACCACATCAATTTAGACCACATCACTTTAGACCAGATCATATTCACCACACATATTCACCACACATATTCTTGCATCCTCTTAACAAGCCTCGCCTAAACAAACACAATTGGCGACTGCAAACTATTCCGACAACTGCCCAAATCCATTCATTCATTGCGACTTGAAAATGGCTTCGAAATTCCAGGCCGTGGGTGCCACCACCAAGTTGTCCCAGCATGAGATCATTCCACACAAGACCGACGTTGGGGCCTTGGCCAATCGTATTAACATGGAGACGCGTGCGCTCCACAACAAAATCGACCGCTTGGTCACGCTTAAGTTCGCCATCGCATTGAGAAATTACAAGGTGTATCGCCAGGGCTTGCAGAGTTTCTACCATGTTTTTGCTACGGTGGAGGAATGCTTGTTTGCAGAGATGGAACGGCCCGACAGTGAGTGGAGCGATACGTTGCGCAAGGTGTGGAAGCCCGAAATGGCACGCACAAGTCGCGGCCAGCAGGACTTGATGTTCTACTACGACGACGACAAGTCGAAGTTTTTGACGCCCAAGATGCCTGCGCAGATTGAGTTTGTCAACCACATAAAGGCCGTTTGTGCAGAGAGACCGTACATCTTGTTGGCGTACTTGCATGTGATGTACTTGGCACTTTTCGCTGGCGGACGTGTCATGAGATCCTCCGTAAGCCGTGCTACGGGGCTTTTCCCGCAAAAGGACGGCTTGAAACACGAGCAGATTGTAAAGATGGGCACCAACTTCTTTCTGTTTGATGTGCCGGATGAAGATAACTTTCGCCTTTTGTACAAGCGTGACTACGAGTTGCTGACACGCAACTTCTTGACCGAGGAGCAGAAACAGGAAATCATTGCCGAGTCGATGTACATCTTTGAGCAAAACGCGAAATGCGTCACCGAGTTGCAGGAACACAACTTGGCCAAGATTCTGCACACATGGCAGTACTTTGTGTGGCAAAGGGGTGCCACTGTTGCCATGGTGCTTGTGGTGCTTCTTTTCCTCTACTACATGGTACGCTTTGCCCGCTGGTTTGGCGCTTAGGTATCGTTATGGAATACGACACGGGGCTGAGATTGCTTTTCGGTATTTAGACTAGAAAATATACCAGCATCACTATTGCGCAGTTGGTAGAGCTTGGGTTTAGCTAGCGTGCACCAAGATCATTTTCGCAAAGAGGGTTTACATTTGTACGTAGTGAACGATGACCAGGTTTTCTGGCTGGGCTAGCGTCGGCTCTTGCGCAATGACTTCTACATGGACTCGTCGTCGCTTTCGCTTCCCGGCACCAAGCTGGGGTCCAACTCGTTCGTGACACCTTCCGCGTTGTCCCTGACCCAGTTGTCGACCCAAGCGGAGATGCGGTCGATGTTCTCGTCCATATCCTCGACGGTATTGGACAGCAACGGAATGACAATCTCGGGAATGTAAGCGCCGGCCGCGTCCTGCCACACGACCTCCATGATCTCGCAGTCCAAGTTCTCCTGGATCTTGTTTTCCTTGTATCCTCTTTTGGACAACCGCTCGTGCAAGCAGCCTGTGTCTGTTTTCAACACCACGACCAAGTCGATCAATCTTTCGGGAAAGATGTCGCAGCAGTGCCAGTCCACGACGGCGCCACCTTCGCGCAAGTCCGGCTCGAGCGAGTCCAATAGCTTATCCTCGTCCACGACGTGGCTGTCGAATTCCTCGTTGTAGGACTCAAAGCACTTTCTCTCCTTGGCCAAGTCGCTGATGTTGTAGTGCCTGTACGGGGTCTTGAGGTGCGCCACGAGCGCTTCTGCATGCGACGACTTCCCGCAGCCGGGCGTGCCCGTGAGTATGATGTTTGGGTGGAATCTGGTTTCTTTCATTGTATAAGGTTGTGGATGCTGGGATGGGGAAGTTGCACCGAAACATGTCTCCGCCTGCGATGACATGGGTGGGCGCGGGTGCAGGAGGCGAGCAATGAGCATCGGCCGAATGATGTCATCTTGTCGACCGCTTGGCCCGACAAACACTGTCGAAATCACGATTCGGTGGCGCCAAACAGCCAGCGCCATATCGGCAGCAAGCCGCACGGGGCGAGGAAACAAACCAATGCACTGCTACGTCCTAGTCAAATTGATCTCTACATCGAGGTATTTGTATATATATGTTCAGTTATATAAAGGTATAATTATCAGATAAGTAAAGCAAAGATAATATAGAGAATAAAGATAAGAAACTAAATAAAAGTAAAAAAAAAAGAGGTCCGGCACAAAAACAACTTTATTTTCTATTTTTCTATTTTTCATTGCATGATTTTCTATTTTATTTCTATTATTTTATATCTAATAAAGGTTCAGGTGTATTTGTTTCATCTAATATAAACCACACCGGATGTATTATAACTCTATATTAACTTGCTTTCTGTATAAATATATACAGATATGATAGGTAATATAGATATCTATGTAATAAAGTATAGTTTATATAACTCTATTTATAGTTAGTTTACCTATATATTTGTTTATATAAAGATCTCTATAGTTATATACAGAACTATATAAAAGGGTACTACACTGAGATATCAAGTATGGTTTATCTAAATAAGGTATATAATAATGATAATGATAATGATAATGATAATGATAATGATAATAATAATGATAATGATAATGATAATGATAATGATAATGATAATAATAATAATAATAATAATAATAATAATAATAATAATAATAATAATAATAATAATAATAATAATAATAATAATAATAATAATAATAATAATAATAATAATAATAATAATAATAATAATAATAATAATAATAATAATAATAATAATAATAATAATAATAATAATAATAATAATAATAATAATAATAATAATAATAATAATAATAATAATAATAATAATATAAGCATCAAAAAATCTATAAAGAATAGACCATATATACAGCTAATTCTGTATAGAATAGGATATATAAAAGATATTACAATATACATGTTCAATGATGGAAAAGATATAATATTATGGTAAACATCATATATCTTATTAGAGTAACTGCGCGTATTGTATGACCCCCCCGTGCAACGCACGATACCAATCTCTATAAGAAGCACGGGCCCTTCCCCCCTCAGCTACGCCAGGTAGGGCGGCGGCTTGCAGTCGTGCGAGTACAGCGGAAGCGTCTCCAGCGTGCGCGCGCTCTGCTTCTCAAACTGCCGGAACGCCGTCGCTAGAATCGACCGCACCGACGGCGACAAGTCTGGGTTGCACATGGACGTCTGCAACGCCTGGAGCCGGCGCCCGCTGTCGGCGTCCAAGGTATTGCAGCTGGCGTACTCGTCGTACTCGCTGGGCTCCGTGGGCCACGCGGGCCCGCCATACGAAGAAACCAGCAGCAGCGAGCTAGATGGCGTCAAGCTGCGCACGTACACCTGGGGCGCGCCGGAGCCCGCGGCCCTGGCGCCATCTCCGGGGCCACCGCCAGGGCCACCGCGCGCGGTGCTCGGGGCCTCGCCGCGCCGCGAAAAGAAGGCGCTGCCGCGGCCACCAAAGAAAAGGGTGCCCCGGACACCTCGTCTGGCACGGGGCTCACGGGGAAACGACGGCTGGGTCATTGTTTCTCGGGGCATGCTGGCTCAGCGCGGTGTTGTGTTGGGCCCAGCAGAGGAAGGGGCGGGTAGTTGAAAGCAGAGGCAGAGATGGGCGGAAATCCCTGGTGCCTGTGTTTGCCAGCGGATATGGGCTTCTTTTATTTCACCTTGCACCAACTGCCCGTGGGGGGCCCCGGGGCGCGCCCCGGGGCTCCAAACCACGCGATACGAACCGAGAAGAATGATGGCTTTGGGGGAGCAGGCCCTGCGTGGAGGATTGCGGCCGTTCTCTGTTTCGATTGCTTTCCCTATTTTCAATTTTCAATTTTCTTTTTTCTTTTTCTTTAAATTTTTTTTCGAAAAAAACATTATTGGAACGGAGAAAACGGGCCATCTTTTTCTCCGTTCTCTCTTGCAAATCCCGCATACGTATTCCCGCCCCACATTCCTGTTTTCGAACTCGCGCCTACTCTTGCCTACTCTTGCCTACGCACAGGCTCACGGCCCGGCATCAGCTTGGTGCAGTGCGACTGCCCTTTGCGTTTTCACAAGAAGCACCGGGGCTCTTTTGGAGAAGGGCATACAGAAGCCTTGGCCGGACGGAAAGTTGCATACGGCCAGAATTATGACTCATTCGTGTAATTCCTCGGTTGTTATTGGGACTGCTGTTTGGAGTGGCCTTGCTGGGCTCAAAAGATACATCAGTATGTTATTTTGTGCGCGAGCGGTACTTGGTGCTGCGGTTTCCATCGTTTCATTGGTTAAATCGGCAATAGAATCTCCAAGACTTTTTTTGAAAATGAACGCAAAGCGTTGGTGTTGCTTCATGTCTACCGAAACACAGAGCTGGCATGGCCAGGAGATGCCTTGGCTTTTGCATATCGACACCCACCCGTCACCTCTCACTGGTGTCACGCTCGGTGTTGACCCATTTCAACCAGAAAAAAAGGTTTGGTTTTCTTACGAAGGATGCGGAAGAAAATATCCAGCAACACCAGATATGTCTAGGGGCTCACCTTGGTTCTTAAGAAGGCTGCCGATACATACAGACAATACACAAAGCCATTCTGGAATATGGCAATATGATTTACTCTGAGAAGCTAAAAGCTAAGTGGCTACACAGAATTTGGGAAAGTTTTTCAGAACAGGCAATACTGCTTTATCATACGAATGAGGATGTGCCGGGCTCATTGTGCCAAATTCGTCACACTGTATGGATCATTTTTTTTTTTTTTCAGAATGTCAAATCCCATCACTCAAAAAGAAAAAAAAAAAGAGGGAGGCAAGAAACCAACGTTGGTTAACTAAGACCCGGGTGCTGTATCTTGCCCTGTATATATATATTCGAGAGTTGGTTTGATGGCGCTGCTAGAATTAGCCGCGTCCACGTGACCCAAGGCTACATGAGTGTGCGCAACTCACGTACGCTTGGCAGGTTCTTCCACCGCTACCGACCGACATACACAGCATACGCATACCCTTTTGATAGAGCAGAACTACACAGAGCAGAACTACACAGAGCAACAAACCAGCCCCCCCTGATACGCTCATAAATACAACAAGCTCATAGTCATTCCCTTCTCGCGCGCCTGTTTTGCCTCGAAATGTCGTCTGTGCTTCCGCCAGGCCTACAAAACACACCGGGGAATAATCTAAACGGCCACTCGGGCCCCATGGGTGCTGCAAATCCCGACGTGGGGAACAAAGCTATTGATGATACATCACCCATCTCAAAGTTTGGCTTGAATGGGCTCACTGCGCTCATAAAGGCCGATGAGAACGAGCAGGCTTCATTCGCCATGGGTCAGAACTTGGCTCTCATGGGCCTCGACTTGTCTGACGAGCTGGAGGTCTTGAAAACGCTTGCCTCGCCATGGCAGGAGACGTCGAGATCGGAGGTTGAGCCGTATTTCACCCTCCCCTCTGTCATTCTACAAAAAAACATTGTACCGAAGCCCGAGCCCTGCGATAGCAAGATTCTGTCGTTCCTGGACGAGACGCTCTTCTACATTTTTTATACAAAGCCCAGAGACACGCTACAAGAGTACGCGGCGCGGGAGCTTGTCGCGAGAAACTGGCGTTATCACAGAGACATTCAGGTCTGGTTGACGAAAGACAGCAACGTTGAGCCTGTGCTCATAAGTCCGGAGGTCGAGCGCGGCGTATATGTGTTTTTTGATCCCCACAACTGGGAAAAAATCAGAAAGGAGTTTGTTTTGCATTACTCGTCTGTGCAAGCATGAGAAGACAGACTCTCAAAATTCCAGCTGGGCTACATAGCATGACTACAAAGAATCGTTTCTTTTTGTCGTAGCAGGCCTGGGAATGCTTCAAAGCGTTGTCAGTAGACACCATATATACCTTCGTCATTATTTGCACATATCTGCAAACATGCTTCGGCAAATTGTTATCTCTTAATCTTACCGTTTTCCGGCAAGCAGCCATCACAACTGTCGAATGTAAATTTGGTTGCATACTAAAAGAAAAACACCTCTCTTCAATGACACCTGAGCATATTCTTCTATACGCCAGGGCTCTTAATCCTGATATTCAGTCTTTCAGGTACAACACTTTATCGACCTTGACCTCGTCATTAGTGTATGTGTAGATGTAGAGCGTGCACATGGAACTGTTCGTGTCCAAAAGACAGAATGATGGAAGGCTCGACGACAAGTGCAGTGGGTCAAACTCCAGCTCGTCTTCCCCATCCTCATTCGGTTCATCTTCTTTTACGTTCTCTTTCTCCGAGGCCTCGTCATTAGATTCTTTGTTGTCGCAGTTTCCTCCATCCTCTCTTTCCTGAAGATGGGCAGTGCCCGAGAAAGAGTCCCCGTCCCCGATAGATTCCCCAGCATCACCAAAGTTTTCCTCATCCTCGTCTTCATCTTCATCCAAGTCAGGCCAGCTCATGCTATGAGCCCCTGTTGCACTCCCGGGGCTAATGAAAAACTTACCATCTAGAGTGAATGCTTCTACACGGTGCGTACCTCCCCAGACCAAGATATCGACGTCTATCTCTCGCGCAAACGCCAAAAGCAGCAAGGGATCGTTACGTGGCACTATCTGGTGGCCCGAGGTGAACCCAATTCGAAAATTTCCCGCCGTGACAACCCGATAAAGCGGCAACGTGGCGCTGTTTTTGGCGTCTAGTAATGCAAGTTGCTGGCTGGTGAGATTGGCGTCGTCAAACTCGCCCCTGACTGCGCAGAAAAATGGCGAGAGATCATGAAGGAAGCGTAAAGTCGACGCTGACTGGGTGATGTTGCCCAAGCACAACACCTGCGAGATCTTGGAATTGGAAGGGACTGCTGGGGCATTTGGAGATAGGAGTTTGCGGAATTTTAGCGGAATGTCCACTGCGCGGTCGGGAATGAAGAGATCACCAATTAAGAGAGAGAGCATTTCGAGAGTCGGAGAGTTGGCCACGGTTTTTGGTGATGTCCCGAAGATTCGTGCTGTCTGGAAGAGATTCTTGGTATTATTGTTTGGTGCTTACACCTGGAGAGAGTGCGACAAAGTGTGGAGGAGTCCGACTGAGCCACGATATGGAACCGGCTGTGCTATGGCGATAATTGGAAAGTCTTGACAGACAGTTTTCGGTTCCTTGTATCAATAACTGATCAGCAAAAAAAGAAAGCCTTTTCTTCGCCCAACAAATCTGAATCATTATATACGATATCGTGTATGACATCTTGGTACTTTACAGAATTATATTTTTTAGTAATTCAACGCGATCGGGAACTTGAGTCCCGTAACATCAAACCTAAACATACAACAGCGTGAATGAGAAAATGAAATTTAGATTAAAAAATGCTGTGAGGTTTACAAGAGCTGAGACTTTGGAGTAAAAAAGATATGGAAGCTTCAATGCGCCACAATATGCACCCTTATTTCCTCCTGTTCATTAGCTTAATACCGCCCGTATTGGGCAGGCTGTTGGTAGTACGGCTGATTCTGCTGTTGCTGCAGCATCTGCTGTTGCTCTTCTTTCGAAAAAATCTTTTCGAGTACCTGCGGGTAGTTGCGGAAAATCTCGTCAAAACGGTCCCTGTTGGTCATCTGGAAAACCTCAGGATCTCTTGCCAACGCGACAAAGAAGGTCGAGATGCCAGACTCAATGACTGTCAAGGATACACGTGTAATTTGACCAGCAATCAAAAAAGTAAAAGCAATCACCGGTGCGTAGTAAGCACCATCAGAGTTGTAGTCTGGTTTAGTGAATTTCAAGTACAAGTACGCGAAAAGGGCGGTGATGTAGGCAACAAAAAGCGAATAGAGCTGGATGGACGTATTCACGAAGCAGTCATTAATCAAGGCATCCATTCCTTTGAAACGGAACAATTGGAACGTCTCTTTTGCAGAAGTGATGTAATTCTTACCGTAGAGCGCAACATATATGTACGCGTAATGGTTGAAGTATCTCACCAACCATTCAATGATGCCAATGATGAAATCCAATATAAGGTAGGCACAACCAGCACACAAGTCGCCCTCGCCCAAAGCGTTGCTTCTTAAAATCAGAACAAGACCTCGTATCAATTGAATAATGGATACAATCAAGGAACCAAAGCAAATTGAGCCAAAGCTATATGTCATGGCACGTTTGAAAGCACCCAATGCTGGATGTTTGGGCTCTCCCTGGTCAGAGTTGGCCAAGTAGTACCAAGTACCATAGACGCCTGCAATGGTCACGTGAATGATGTTTTTGATCACCTCAGAGATGTAGTACCCCGCGAAAAAGACAAACACCAAAACACCGACCAATGTGCTTTGCGAGCACGATCCGCCGTCAATGTTGCAACCTGGATTGTTGGCGTCTGGAGAGTACTTGATGTATGTGGCCACCAAAACCATGGAAAAAAGCGCAGAAAAAGCTCCGGATATGATTATACCAAGGAAAGAAGTCATGAGCGTGGATTTATACCGTTTCATGACATCGATGGTGATTTCAAGCACGGTTGCACTGAATGGAATCCTTGATCTGCATTTCCAGTAGAAAAACGCGGTGATCAAGGTGAACACGAGAAAAACGATGGCTGCCGAGTAGTAATTGGCCACAAAGTAGTAAATTGATGTTGCCAAGCCAAAGACCACATTCAAAATGAGCCCCGTTGTGATGAAAAACTTGGCGTGAAGCCTTGCAAACAAAACAAGCAAAAAAGACAATACAACAGCAATCACCACAACGAATCCAAACAAAATTGCCGTGTTGGAGTTGAGCGTGAACGAGCTCAGCGAGCTATAGATCGAACCTCCTTGGCTCGAATAAACCTGTCTCATTGCATTGAGAGTAATGCCTGCAACTGCCCCAAAACCAGCCACCACTAAGACGAAGAAAATCGCAAACGCAATATCATTGTACTTGGGTTTCTCGACCTTGAAAGCATCTTCAAAGGTTTCCAGGTTTTGTGGCTTGTCTATAAACTGCCCGTTTTGCTGGATTTCATAATCTTGCTGACTTGGCGGAGGCTCCTGTGGACGATTGTAAGCCATACTGATGGGTTATATAGCGAGTGACGCGATTTGAAGCGGCCTAATAATAGCTAGAAAGGATTTTGAATCAAGAGCTAGCAGATGTTCAATGACACACCCTGTGAAAGAACGAAAGCCAAACTTTTCTCTTGAGCGGCGCAATAGATGATCTGGAAGGGAGGGTCAGCGCAATAGACTTTTGCATGCGAGCTTAATTTGAGCCACCAGGCTGCGCCGGCTTTTTTATGCACTCCTTCCATATTTTCTGCTTCGACATTCTCTATGGAAACATGCGCCGCGAAGGTGACTTGGGAATACATACTCGCGGAACAAAGAAAAAAGAACTGTACGATTCAAGTCGAAAGAACTTTGACAAATATTGCGAGGGAAATTTTCCTTCTCGTTTTGATCGTTTGTTCCAGAGTGCTTCAGAAAGATGTTTTACGACATTAATGCTCGCATCCTTCCTCGAATCTTGAATACCACGTGACGCGGCGTCTCCATTACGGCTGAGCCCACTATATTTAGATAGGAACAGGGTTGCAAACCTCTTCACCACGCTTCAGGTTATGAGACATGGGTAGTAGAAAGAAAGACAAGCAACACTAGAAAGACCACATACTTCTCAGAAGACAGTGACTTTCTATCAGCTCTCTCCTGTTTGGAGTCAAGCACGAGCACGATTTTGTTTCTCGTAATGTCTGCTTTGTGTGATAGTATGATTTTGAATAATTCTTTCTTTGGCGACCAGCAAATGTGTTTTCATTTTTTGTTCTCGTTTTTTGATCGTACGGAGTCGAAGACACAAAAATCTTCATTGCGTACTGGTGTTTGTCTTTTCAAGACGCTCGGATGAGATTTTATTGTATGACATTTAGAAATTTGGGCGTCGGGGATGGCTATTAAGATAGGTTAATTATATTGATGAAATCCCTGATACTTAGTGAGATTCCTGCTTAAGGTAATGGCAAGAATCCGCTGACCATCGCATTCAATGTCTCACAGAGTGTGTACTTTTTTTCATGCGCTTATGATCTTCAGCTTTCTTGCTATGCTTGAAATGATGATTAAGATGGTATTGCAATCAGCACTTGCTCCTCAAGTGTGCTTATAAAAATCTCGTTTGCCAGATTGATTTCACACCAGATATCGAGCGGTTACCATGAGACTTTTGGCGGAGATTTTCCCTTGCATTACAATTTACAGGAGTGCTCTCAAGAATGTGGTCCGCAAACACGTTCCTAGGGATTAGAGGAGTTGAGGCGTGAAAATAAAAAACATCATTATATTTGGAAAAGATCTTGGAAAAAATTGGTTGTGTCGAGTTTTTTCGAAAGGGTTCACACGATCGAACCAAAAGAAAAAGTAGATGGCGCGCTTTCTGTATTTATGTGAGTACAGTAAGTCACTTCTTCTTCTTTCTGGCGACTTCAGGGTTCGTTTTATCTTTCTCACGTTCCATACAAAACTCTACATTTTGGAAGAGACCAGCGCAGCGCCGGACTAGCGGATTTTTTTTAGGTCACGGTCCTGTCTATATGTCAGATGGTTTGCGCTAAGGTCCGCAACGGAATCTCGCCGATTGCCAAAATTCCGTTGATTACAATACAATGTACTATCTTGAAAAATAGATAAAACACGCCATATATACCATTGGGAAATGACTCTCTGATTTTTGTTAGAGAAAGCCTTCTATCTGTGCTCCGTCTCATTTTTGTCACTATGGTACGGGCAGCATTCTTTTGGACATTATCTGTTGCCTTGGCAGCACCATCAAGTGAGTACAAGATGAAACCGTCAGATCAAAATGCTCTTTTCATCGAAAGAGAAATCTTTCTGCAGCTGCTTGTCGATCAGCTTTATGGTGAAGTGGTGAGAACTGATCAGTCGGATGCATTTAGATATAGAAAACTCGAAACAGGGGAGTTGAACTTACCTGAACCAGTTATTCAGCCATCGTTTCTTTCTTATGAGAGGCTCATGGAATCACCTGAATCATTAATGCTGGAGATCTCTAAAATAAGGAGTACTCAAGAGAGAACCTCTCGTGCTGCAGCTCACTCGGGGTACTTACGTCTGCGAGACAAGCTCAATTTACCCCATGAAGATGATACCACAGACTTGAGCAGTGGCAAGACTATGTTTGGCGGTATCTTAACCTTTGGAGGCTTCCAAACGTTTGACTGCTACGATCCAGCTCTTTATGACACTCAAATCGACATAGCTATAGTCGGCGCACCCTTTGATACGGGAACCTCATATAGACCTGGTGCTCGGTTTGGCCCTGAGGCAATTCGACTGGGTGGGAGAAGACTCAAAGATGGCATAACTCCGGTAAGAACTAATGGTCCCGGGTCAAAACTAGGAAAAATCAATCCGTATAACCCTAAATCCCACAATCTATCGATAGTAGATTGCGGAGATGTGCCCATGACCCCTTTCGACAATAGAGTGGCACTCAACCAATTATACCGTGGTCAGAGAGCGATTCATAACCATACAACTTCGGGTGCACCACTGCTACCATATCCAAAGATTCTTACCATGGGGGGTGACCACACAATATCGTTGATGGCCCTTCGTTCCACATACGAAAAGTACGGAAGATTGGCAGTGCTACACTTCGACAGCCATATTGACACTTGGAACCCCAAATTGCTCGGTGGTGGCATTACAGATTACATGTCTTTGAACCACGGAACTTTTCTTCACTATGCCGCCGAAAACGGCTACCTAGAGTCACATAAATGTTTCCACTTGGGTTTGAGAGCGCCGTACATCGATGCTTCGTATGACAAACAACACGACGAGGAATGCGGCTTCAATACAATCACAGCTAGGGATATCGACAAGAAGGGCACGGCAGAGATTTTGCGTACGCTAAAGGAAACACTCGGAAATATACCCGTTTACATATCTGTGGATATTGACGTGTTAGACCCCGCCTATGCTCCTGGGACAGGGACCATGGAGGTGGGTGGCTGGACTACTAGAGAATTACTTACTATGATTGATGGTCTTGAGGGCTTGAATGTGGTTGGTGCTGATGTTGTTGAAGTGAGTCCACCTTTTGACACCAATAGTGAAATCACGAGTTTGGCAGCCACAGCTGTAATGGACTCAATCTTGGGACTTTTTATCGTACAAAGTTTAGAGTAGCTCACAATAATTGAAGACAAGATAAATTTATTAGATTTAAATACTAAGAATCCAAAGATTTCGCACAAGAAATAGCGATACTCAAATAAATATGCATTAAGTCTACACAGTGTTGTACTTAACTCTATAGTAGGCTCGAACCGAGGATGCGAGGGGTGGCCACAATTTTGTTTCCCAAACCGAGATTTCTAAAATTTCATAGACTCATCAATATTCTGGCGAGCAAAAAGTAAGACCCCAAGTCGCTTAATGAGGCGAGATACTGTGTAATTTGCGTATGCCAACAAGCCGAGTGTAGTGACTTACAAGTACTGATTATTCTGTTTTCGTTTCTGAATAGTCTCTAGACCGAAAGTCTCACACCATCATTGACAGCTGCAATGGACGTCCTTTTCCGATGAAAAGCTTGGACATATCGGGAAACAAATATTGTTGAGTCGCTTGCAACTGCAATGAAGGCAAATCTCAAGTCTTTTTTTACTGAGCTCGATGGTATGGAAAGGGCGGGCGAGTGATTGTTTTAGATGATAATACCCGCGTCTTCTCAGTGACGAAAATCAAATCGCATCGAGTCATGAGAGTTCAAAATTGACGGTGAATAAGAAGAATATTATTGAATGATACTTATAGCTGCTAGCTTCAATCTGGAAGATAACTATTTAGGAGATTATGAAGAATAATATTTGGAGAATATGCATTATACTCCTCTGGCTCAATTTTGAATCTCTACAAACTAAAGCCATATAACAAACTCAAAAAGGGAATGTAACAAGTGAGGGCACGTGGTCTAGTGGTATGATTCTCGCTTAGGGTGCGGGCGGTCCTGGGTTCGATTCCCAGCTTGCCCCTCACTTTTTTACTTCACCTGATAGACTTTATCATTTTGTCTTGTTCCGTGTGCTCTGATGGTACTTCAGAGTGAAGCCTATTCTTTTTTTCTTTTTCCACGTACACAGATCATTGCTCTCTTCGCGCGGGGCACAGCGGATTCCCCACCCGAAAATATGACTAATCCCCGCGCCAATCCGCTAGACCGGTCTGACAGCTTGTAAGAAGTTTTTTCGCGCAAACCTCTCCGGCGACTCGATCCGAGCTTCCGACAATTCGATCCGAATTCCAACAATCATCGCCGCGTCTGACCGGTAGACCGGTCAGACAGACATATATAAAGTACAATCCGGACAGTAATTAGCGAAAAAAAAGTACAAACCCTACTCCCACAAAAACACTCTCTATTGAAGAGGTTTGTTTAACCGCAACAACTATATTTAAGGTACAATTGTTGATTTCGGAAATTGTCTCATTTTCCGAATTGAGCCGTTCAGATCAGATAACAAATTTGCGCCACTGAGTACCGCGAAAGCCTTCAAGCGGAGATCCTCATCGAGACACCTCAACCAATTTAAGTAAATCCCAACTGGAAAATTTACACTACACTTGCCAGCTTGAACCGCGTCAAACTCTACACGAGTCACCAAATCAAAGTCCTGACAGGTTTCTGCGATCAATTTTTGAATACTATATCATGAGTGCTATAGCAGAAACGCCATCAGAAGATTCAGCCATCACGTGTGGCCAGACAATTTGTGACAGTGAAACGGACTGTATGAAAAAGTCTTTCGAAGATCAAGAAAAAAAACTTTACGACGCAAGCGAAACACACGAAGAAGACAATACTGTTTCCGCACAGGCTCTTGCGGAAATTCCTGACGGCGGCTACGGCTGGTTCATCGTGTTGGCATGTTTCCTTCTCAATTTCAATACGTGGGGTGCCAATTCGGGATTTGCCGTCTACCTTTCCACGTACTTGAACGAAGGCATATTTGAAGGCGCAGACAAATATGACTATGCCCTCATCGGAGGCATGACCTTTGGTGTGGGGTTGGTGTTTGCACCTGTCGTTAATTGGACACAGGGCAAGTTGGGAATACAGCTAACAATTATTCTCGGCATGTGTTTCCAATTTGCAGGCTTGATGTTGGCATCGTTTTCCAAAAGCTTGTGGCAGCTTTACTTGACCCAGGGCATGCTTCAGGCATTTGGACTCGCATTCATGTCGATTCCCGCAATGGCTATTTTGCCCCAGTGGTTCAAGAAAAAAAGAACTTTTGCCGCTGCGATTTCAGCAGCAGGATCGGGGTGCGGCGGTATCATGTATAACTTGGCTATGCAAAAAGTGATTGAGATCAAGTCCGTCTCATGGGCGTTGCGTGCTCAGTCGATTCTTTGTTTTGGACTCTCGTGGATATCCATTGCTCTCATCCGCACGAGAATGCAAGTAAAGTTCACGCTCTTCGACAGCTCCGTCTTGAAGACGGCCGGTTTTTACATAGCCGTGTTCTACGTGGTTTTCTGCATGTTTGGGTACGTGGTTGTGCTATACAATATGGCCAATGTTACCACTTCTCTAGGATACTCAGAGTACCAAGGATCTATTGCTTCAGCCATGGTGCAAGTCGGCTCTGTGGTGGGCAGGCCGGTTGTGGGACGAATTTCTGATAGATTTGGCGCAATCACCGTTACATGCACCGCATACTTTCTCTCCGCAGTCTTTGTATTCGCCCTTTGGGTTCCAGCGACAAACTACGCTATGATTATTGTATTTTGTGTGATTGAAGGTAGTCTCATGGGCCTGATTTTTGCCACGATTGCTCCGATATGTGCTAAACTCTTCGGGTTGAAGCGGGTCAATGTTTCGTTGGGAATGCTCTGGATCTTCTTGGGCTTCTCCGGTATTGCATCGCCCGTAGTTGGTCTCTCGTTGAAAACCGGCGGAACTGGATATGTCGGTGCTGACCAGTACTTGCACTGCTCCATATTTTCGGGCGCCTCTTTCGTTGCATGTTTTACCACTTTGCTTGTCATGAGAGGCTACGTCATCTACAGACATGAAGTCGAAGATCTGGATGCGGACGAGGGGCACATGCATGTAACTGTGCCTTTCCTTGCACCTATATACTGTGCTTTTAAGCCCGTGCCAAAAATCTAGATCATTTCGGACTTGCAGGAAACCAGGGAACTACATTTCAAAAAAAAAAGCGAAACACATCAAATATCACGCACTAACCATCCACATGGAAGCTCCAGATGAAATCCGTGATACTAAGTCACTATCCCTCAGTTCTTCTGATTAATATACGAGGCTTTCCATGGGGTTTGACGGAACTCCACATTATTTATAGAATAAGTACACTCATTTATACAATTTACACATGATTCATTGTACCAGATTGATCAAAGGGTTTAAATATACTACCACGCATACGATCCATAAATTGGTTGTAATCGTAAAATTATATATGAAGCTCTTCCGTTGTGGTTGAATGAACCCATATCGAGTCTTTGCGCATGGCAATAAAGTGTACTTTTCTTCACATAAATCAGTAGTCGCTTCAACAAAATTATTTTCTATTGTTTTCCAATTGAAAAGTTTATGCTACAGATTGTAGAATGAAAAAGGAAAGATTGGAATGAGCACTCCAATTGAGTCACAACAATCGTCTTTCGTGAAACATAGTTCAAAGGTTAGGTGCACAACACCCGTGCACCGATATTATTTTGGTAGGAATGCGTCGTATGCAAACCCATCGAAGAATACTAGATCAGTCTATGTCGTTTACAACTGACAATATTTAGTCAAGACGCGTACATGCGCCTTTGCTGACCGAGACCGCAAATTATTTAACTTCACTATGGAGAATCTGATAGAACCTGCAACTAAACGAATGAAGCTGGAAGATCTGAACCTGACGTGTGATTCTGGCTCTGGGCACCCAAATCTGATATCAGAAATGCCGAGTACCACCGCTGAACCAAGAAACAACGCAGTAATCGCAAGTGTGATTACAGATTTGAATTCCGTAAATGCGCTGAGTTCTTCTGTAAGTGCAGAAAGCGCGACACAGGGTACTTCTGTCTCTCTGGGCGGGGCGAATGAATCAGTTGTTATCACGATCTCTGAAACTGGTGATCTCGATAACTTGGACTCCAAACACCTGCTTGACTCTAAAGAGATGCAAAAATCAGTACCAGATACCAATGGTGAATATACGAATGGTCTCGCAAGTTATGCGGAGTCTGGCCCTGAAACCAACGGAGACTCTAAAATTGATATGCAGCCCCAGACATTGGAAAGCTTGAATTTGAGGACCAGCGATTCGAAACTTTCTGTATCAGCAGGGCTGGTTAATTCTAGACTCGTTGTGAAACACGGCACAAGTGAGCACTTCACCATTCTTGTCAATGACTTGAAGGCGGACCCGACATGCTCAGTCTCTGAAATATCACTTGATGACCTATCGACCACTACACTGAGCTACGACAACATACACCTATGTGTCTCTTTTGATGAAGGTGCGGAAGATATGATGGCAAAGCTAGTGGCATTTCTTCTGTCAGACTCGCAGCTTTTCCACACCTCCAAAAATATCCATATCCACTTTGACTTTGGTAGTGCTAAGAACTGGTCACAATGGCTGGAGTCTTTTCAGCTGTCATACGCTCAGCTAAGAAACTCGATATCCAAGGAACACTGTCTGAAAGTCACGCAGTGCTCTTTAATCAAAAAGTATCATCGGGAAGAGGGTCTGTCGGATTCTGGCAGTGACCCGTCTCGAATCACCAAAGACATACAGCAAGAGGTTTCTACTTGGAAAAATCTTTCATTCCTAGACTTACCGTGCAATTCGCTACAACTGGTCTCTGGGGTTCAATTCCCTGAATTCCTAGAGTCATTAAACATTGCTGGCGGTCACAGTCTTACATCGCTCCAAGGCGTGCAGTTGCCCAGCCGATTGAAACTTTTGGATGTTTCACTGAACATTATTTCTGACATTGATTACATTGTGTTCCCTCGATCTCTCAAAACTCTTACTTTGATGGGAAATAACATTTATTTCTTGGAGAACGCCGACTTCCCACCGGGGCTAGAAAACCTTGATATCTCGTGCAACCGAGTCGAAAGCTTGCGGAACGTGAATTTCCCAAGAGACTTAAAGTCTCTATCAATCTCGTCAAACCCGATCGAATGCATCAAAGGTGCTCGGATCCCCGAGGGTATTGAGTACTTGGATGTCTCGGGCATCCCGAACGAGTCAATGACCGGCATAAAGTTTCCAGACCTGACGAGGTTTCTCAATTTGCAGTCATCAATGACCAACACGAGGGGATTGAAATTGCCACTGAACGTTGAAGAATTGAATCTCGGATGCAATGGTGTGAACAGCATTAATCCACTCAAGCTACCGAACTCGATCCGGTCGCTTTACTTATGTGAAAACAACATCAAGACACTCAACAAAGTTGCCTTCCCCACATCAATTCGCGAGCTATTCTTGGGCAACAACATGATCACCACGCTCAAGAACGTGCAGTTCCCCGCCACACTCGAGATCTTGGATATGGAGATGGACCCGGACACCGACGAGCACGAAAAGTATCTCACCTCTCTCAAAGACGTGTATTTCCCAGCGAGCTTGCGGGTCTTGAAGTTGGGGTACCATCTTATCAAGACTGTTGAGGGCATCGAATTCCCTTACGGCTTGGAAGAATTGTCGCTCGCATACAACGACTTGCGTGTGTTCAAGAACGTGAAGTTTGGCCCCAAGCTCCACACGTTGGATCTCTCAGGGAACCAGGAGCTCTTCAGCTTGGAGAACGTGATGTTTCCAGAGTCGCTCCGGGAGTTGAAAGTACCGTCGCTTGTCGTGGATAACCTCCCCGCTGTGATCGTCGAGCGTGCCAACCGGCACGAGGTCTTGATTACCAAGTCGATGCCTTACACTACATAGAACGTTCTAAATATACAAGTGGAGAGTTGAAACAAGTACGGCGGCGCCTGGTGAAGGGGCCGAGGAGCCATGGATACTTGCAAAATGGCGCAGGGCTTATTCGTCATCCTCTTCGTCGGAGGACTCCTTTTCGTCAGCCTCCTTCCTCTCCAAAAGCGCCTGCAATTCGGCGTCTTCTGTGGCAGTCACGGCCTTTGGAGCCATGGTGATCTTAAGGTTTCCTCCCGCAGCCTCGATGGACGCGGACACCTTCTCAATGGCCTTCTCCAACAAAGCCACGCCCTGATTTTTGTCCAAGGCCTGTGTAGAGATAACATACAAGGGAGCCGCGACCAACTTGGCCTTGACTTGCATCTGCTCTGTCAGCTCTTCCTCGGCAGCTTTCAATGCGGCCTTGATCGCATCAATGCCCTCGTAGGCGAAGCACGAGACCTCGACATCCGCTCTAACCTTGATGGCCTGAGGGGTCAAGCGGCGGCTGATGTAAAGCTTCAACTCCTCCAAGACCTCTGGCAACGGAGCCTCGACGTCAGCGAAGATCGAGGGGTCCGTGATCAGCAACTTGAACGCATCGTACGCGTGGCCGTACTTCCGCAGCAACGGCCAGCCGACGGTCTGGTACAACGTCTCCAACAGCACCATGTATTTCTCGGCACAGTGTCTCAAGATCAGGTGCACCGCCTTCAGCTTGTTGTAGCGCTCGTCACACTTGACGATATCCTCCGCAGAGACTCTTCTCTTCGACAAGTCGATGTATCCCTTTTCCTTGTCGACCCTCAACACAACGGCAACCTCGTTCTTGCCCACGCGGATCAACTTCTGGATCGATCTGATTCTTCTTCTAGACAACTCACTCAATAAGACCATGCCCTCGATGTTGTCGTACTCGAGCAACTTCACGTACGCACCCATCTCGGCAATCTCCTGCACGTTGACCATGACCACCTCATCGACCTCGGGGTACTTGTTCTCGTAAAACCGACAGTTGGAACTACTCATTTTGTGGCGTTTGGTTTTGTTTGTAGGGGCCGTGTGGAGATTTTTTTTTTTTCAACATGCGACGCTATAGCTGACTGCCATGGTCAACTTTTCTCGCGTGGGTCGCACACGACCGCTTGATGCCGTTCTTCAAGTGGCAGGAATTTCACGCCCACATCGTCGTTCTGAAAATATTGTGCCCGAGTTCCAGCTCGTGGTTAGCGTGGAAATTGACTTCTGCTGCCCTTTTTGAGATTTTTGAAGCTGGAAATGGTGGTTTTGTTTAGTGATTAGGGCGGATGCTTGGAACCGTGGGGCCGCGCTCAGCCTTTCGCCATTTGAATTGGGACTGGCCTATATAACAGCATGCCCAACTGGAAATTCACCAGTCATGATTTTTTTTTTTCTTTGAAATAAGCAATGTTTTCTTGCAGCTCCCAGGATGCTTGTCACTCCCACGGTAATAGGCATTATCGGTGGTAGATTACAAAAAAGTACCTTGATATGAGCCCACGTTACCTTGGTCGTACAGGATTTGGGCATTCCGTCATTTGGCTGTGGGGTGGCCTTTCTACAACCAGGGCCAAGTTGACTTGCTTTAAACTGTTATACTCTATCTACGGCATTAGGCAGTATTTCTCAAGAATTCAACGTTCCACGCAGGGGTATGAATGGATTGATATCCTTTTTCCGTCAAATGAGCTCCAGATGTCTACCATCAGAATTCTGAAAGAGGACCGTTGCACGACAACTTGAAATGCCAAATGACAATGTGATTAGTGGCACATTCCCTTGTTCTTGCGGACCGGAAGCTGTCCGAAAGATCGTGTTTTTTTTTAAAAATTTTCCCGGGGAACTTTTCGCAAGCAAATATGCTTAGTTATTCCGACAGAATCCCACATTTGGGGATTATCGAGACCCGGGTGAAATTCGGTGAGTATTGACGCGCCATTCATAAAAAAACTGGAGCGCCGCCATTGAATCCGCGACGCTCGCCTGGTTTGGTACAGACTTTTTCGCAATTGCAACCGATATTTCTTTTGCAACGCGGCGTTCGTATTTCACCACTTTTAGATATTTTGGAGCCTGTAGCCTCTACCCAAGCTTCTCAGATCCTCAAAATGGATTTTCAAGCATACAAAAGCACCAATTTTTACGTGCCTTCGCGGTACAAAATTCAAGAGGTTTTGGGCCGGGGTTCTTATGGCGTGGTGTGTGTTGCGATCGACACAAAGTCCCCGGACCCAGTCAAGCTAGCAGTGAAGAAAATTTGCAAAATCTTACAAAGGGAAATTTTGCTCAGAAGAGCCATTCGAGAGTTGAAACTCATGCGCTTCTTCCGGGGTCACAGAAACGTATGTGTATTTTAGGTTGGTGGAAACCCCTACCTTCTCACTTCTTTCAGAAGCCAAACTTTGCTATTTGATCATAAATTGGGGGTTTTCATGGATATCAGGGAAATCCCAATGGTTTTGTGCAAAACTAACACACAGATTGTGTCGCTCGTGGATGTATATCTCATCTCGCTATCTCCATACGAAGGGCTCTACTGTTTCCAGGAACACATGGATTACGATCTTGCACGTGTCCTTTACTCGGCAGTGCAATTTCTGGAGTTCCACATTCGTAATTTTCTTTACCAGGTGGTCTGTGGCATCAAGTACATCCACCTGGCCAACGTCGTTCACCGTGACCTCAAGCCCGGCAACATTTTGGTGAGCTCTCGAGGTGTCTTAAAAATCTGCGATTTTGGTCTTGCACGAGCTATCTCCGGAACACTGGCCAACCGCTCTGAAGAACCAATTACAAATTACGTGGCTACACGCTGGTACCGGGCGCCGGAATTGATTCTTCGGTCTACTCATTACGGAAAAGAGGTGGACATGTGGGCCGTTGGCTGTATATTGGGTGAACTATATGGCCGCCAGCCTTTAATGCCCGGGAAAAGCTCGGTACACCAATTGCATGAGATTATCAAGTATTTGGGCAGTCCTCCTCCCCACATCAGCATACGCCGCGACTGGGACCTCCCTGGTGGGGAACGTTTGGGCGTAGACTGGTCTACAATATACCCCTTTGCATCGGGAGAAAGTCTTGATTTATTAGGCCTGCTTTTAAAGTGGGAGCCAACGGCCCGGTTAGATGTGGAGCAAACCATCGCGCACTCATTCTTCACCAAAATTAGAGATATTGCTTGTGAGCCGCATAGCCGAGCAGTATTTGTTTTTGGGAAGGAGGAAAATGAAACAGATTTGAGCAAGCTACATGCATTGTTGAAAGAGGAGGTGGCAACGTTCCAAGCAGAGAGAACCAGACAGCTTGTGTAACTACAATGTGCTCACATTGGAAGTAGTACCTCAATTAAAAGATGGCATGAGGCACTGATTCAAAGGGTTTGTCTCCTGTCACTTTCTCACCCCAGATTGGATATCCTCCTCTTGGTACTCCGAATGGAGCGTGCCCATGCGTTTCTCTACATCACAATACGGTGCAGAAGGATTCTTGATATTGATCATCGAAGCACTCTGATTTACTAAATCGAAACAAAATGAAGCTCATCTTTCTTCGAGCTTCAAACAGCTTGCCAAAATTTGCTCCTGTATTTCTCCATTACATATTCTTGTGCCCTTTTTCCGAGTGAGCCTCGGTGCGAGCCGCGGACCTCGGCTCTGGCCACGCACCCCGCTACGCAGTGCCTTAGAAACGGCCCACATGCATTTCGGGTGCACGAGAAGTATGGTATACAATTATACATATAAAGTAAACATACATGCCTGCTTATGCGGAAATTGAAGGATAAGAACAAAAAAAACATTATAGCCAGACTTGGTTCTATTCTTTCAGTGCAATAAGTCGTACCTATGTCTGTGAACCATCCAAACCTTGAAATCCTCAGTTTCACCGTGAACTATGAAGACGGCTCCAAAAACGTGATTCCTGTCAAAGGCTCAGAGAGCATCGAGTTCAAAATCCCAGAAGACACTACTTATCAGACAACAATCCATTTTCGTGTCAAGGAAAAAACCTTGAACGACCTTAGATATAAGCAGGAAGTGAGGGCATTTGGCATCGTTGTGCGTAGTCGCGAAGTGGTTGTCGGTGAGAAATTTGAGCCGCGAGAGGCACCGTACGAAGTGACTTTCGAAAAAGATAGTACACCCAAGGGAATGATGCTCCGGGGCGAGTATGGCTGTGTTTCTACATACTACGCGGATGGCGAGGTGTTGTTCCAGTCGCCATGGAAGTTGAATGTCACGCGGAAGTGATTGTCGTGCGTGGTCAAACGGCAAGAAGCGGGAAAATTGCATACTGAAATACGCCGAATGAAATACATTGAATTGAACTTCGAGTACCCAAGGATCAAGAAGGTATGTATGAGCCAGCGAAGCTCCGCAACCCGAAGCTTGATTTTTTTTTGATCTACTGGCGAAAACACCGACAAGAGTAAGCAGCCAGAGAAAGTCCATAAACTCCGCAACAGTTTCAAACGCGGTGAAACCCTATTCAAGTATTGACAATGCTATTCTAGTTTCTTTACCTTGGGTCGAATCGTGCGAGTCATGTACCTGAAGAATTTAGGAAAAAGGCCGTGTAAATGCGGTGGTATTGCTGTCTTCCCTTCCACGTAGTATCACCCTTTCAAATATCATTTCCCTCAATCAAATATCCAACATGTCCTTCTTGCAGATTGGTTGCTCATTCTGGAAACCCAGAACGAGCCTACGCGAGCAAGGACATTATCCTAAATTTCGCACCCATTAATTTTGCCCCAGGGCTGCGAACCGGCACTGGCCCCTACATGAAGCAGGGTCTTTCCAAGGCGCAATCATTTCGCATCCCCCCCACAAAGATTACCTCTTTCTTTCGACTACATCATTGCGGCCGCAAATTCACAAATTCGCAAGCCAATAGCCGATATCACTTCACTCTCCATTTCTCAAACTCTCCGCTGTCGTCTCTCATGCTGACACGGGCAGCCACCCATGCTGGCTCTTGGTATCCGAAGGACCGGGCCACTCTCGCCAGACAAGTGTCGGATTTTCTCAGCCAAGGGCCGCTGCAAATCAAGGGCGCCCGAGTGCTTGTAGGCCCGCATGCGGGTTTTGCATACTGCGGACCGAGATTGGCAGAAACGTATAAGGTCTGGGACTGTAGGGACACGGAAACAGTGTTCATTCTTGGCCCGTCGCATCACGTGTATTTCAAGGACACAGCTCTCTTGTCACGGCATTCTTTCTACCACACCCCGTTGGGCAGTGTGCCCGTAGCCACCGGGATATGCGAAAATCTTGTGAGCGAGGGCCTGGCGTTCCAATACATGAGCAACCTGGTTGATGCAGACGAGCATCTGTTTGAGATGCACTTGCCCTTTTTGGTGCAGCGGTGCCAGGATGAGCGGGTCGCAGTTCCCAAAATCGTGCCTGTTATGATCTCCGGGCTCTCGGGGCATGCCCGCAAAGGACTTGTGGCGGCGTTGGCGCCATACTTTGCCGATGAAAAATGTACCTTTGTCGTGCTGTCGGACTTTTGCCACTGGGGCCGCCGGTTCGGATACACGCGGTACTTGCCCGAGCTGCAGTTGCTGCTGCTCACGATGTATGAAAATGCTGCCTCCCACTCATTGCCGATACATGAGTCGATCGAGTATTTGGACCGCTCGGCAATGTTGGTGGCTGCAAAGGGACTGCTGGCTCAGTGGGACGCGTACATAGAAGAAACGGGCAACACGATCTGCGGGCAGAAACCAATTGCGATAGTGTTGTCGCTTGTGGAGACGTATAGAGCCAATGGCGGCGAGTTGGCATCCCCTGCTGTGTTTCAATGGCTCGGATACTCCCAAAGCAGCAAAGCCAACGCCGCCTCTGACTCAAGCGTTTCGTACGCCGCTGGGTATGTGCAGCTAAAGTAAGTGAGACCACGCAACAGGTCGTGGGGGAGAGAGCAGGAGATTACAGGCAATGATGCATGCATCTTTTTTTTTTGGGGGCCTGAGAATACACTTAATAGCTCTTGTGAAACTTTTGGCTTACTTGGCTTCTGTCCCGACTATCGTAGTGTAGGGTGGAATGAGAGTGCTGTGGAGAGAGACTCGTGGGCGACGCGGTGCTCTGCTCTCTTCCAAAAAAAAAAGATTGCGTTGGCATGTTTCTGTGACATGTCTTGTTTATTCTGTAGTTTTCCCAAAAATATATCGCACGAAGATGCTTCAGAAGCAGTTGTGATGTCGGATGGGTATGTGGAGCTTGGTTGCTCCAGTCATTGCGCAAAGTTTTTTCTGGCTAAAATGTCTTGAGGCGTGGATTCGCCGATGTTCTGAGATTTGCGAAACGTTGCAGTCTTGAAATGGCAAAGCGTTTCGGGTCTCAGCATATAATCTTCTATTTCTCACGCTCTTGTATGAGGCGAGGCGTATGTAGCGAGCATAAGGCCCTCTTGCGAGTGATCATAGATTGCCAAAAGGCGCGAGACTCAGTCAGTAAATCGGATCGAACTGGCCGGATTTTTCAGAAGGAAGGTTTTCCCAGTAGATATCAAAGAGTCAAATTAATATGAATATTGCCACATGAATTAGCCAGGCACCTCATATCCATTGGTGGTGCGGAAACACAAAGCAACTTGCCCAGCCATGGCGATAATTTCCCGCGGGCAAGCTCAGAAATTCCAGCGCTTCTTCAAGCTGACTCCAGCATGGAGGTGCCCAAAGTTATGCATTCGTCACCAGCCAAAAACACCATATTGTAAGTCCAGCACCACTCCAGCCGGGCGCGCGCTCATAACTGCGCGAACAGCGAGATTGCATCAAACGAAACTACGTGCACCCAAGGCTCCAACGCTGATTCAGTCTCGCCCGTGCTTGTAGTGGCACCTCGGATACGTGACAGACATAAGCAGACCCCTCAACATAGCTGTTTTGAGCACCATCACTCCCCTGTTTACTAGCTGCAAACATACGTACCCCGACCGACTATGGATTCCAAATACTTTGGCAAGTGCAAAGCGTCGGAGCTCCGGGCTGAGTTGGAGCAGGCCCGCAAAAAACTGCGGCCACAGCAGCGCGTGCGGGCCGTGCTAAAAAAAGTCGTGGCCAACATCATCTTGAACCGGCCTGAGTTAGTACTGCTCATGCGGGACATTATCGGGCTTATGGTGATGGACGACTACGAGGTGCGCCGGCTCTGCTGCCACTACATTGTGCATTACGCGGTGCTGGACCCCGCGGGGGCTGAGGAGCTGCTTGACTTCTTTGCCCGCTTTGTGTCTGACCTCGACCCGATGCTCCGCAGCTTGGCGATCCAGACGATATCCAGCATACCGTTGAGGCTGTTTACGAAGATGGCATTCCTGCTGGTGCCGTACTTGCTTGCTGACCAAAACCCGCACGTGCGCACGCGGGCGGCGTTTGCGGTGGCACGGTTGCACCAGTTCGACCCGAAGACCACCGTGGAGCAACAATTGATCGAAAGCTTGAACGAGTTGCTCCACGACGAAAACCAGATGGTTGTCGCCAACGCGCTTGCGGCGCTCAATGCCATCACAGATTCACTGGACTCCATGAACTTGAACATAAACAAGGAAAACCTGATTCAGCTCATGCGCACCGCGGGTGCTGCCAACGAATGGCGCCAGGTGTACTTGATCAATGCCATCATGGCGTACGTGCCGCAATCGTGCCAAGACGCCATTGAGGTTTTGGAAGCTGTATTGCCTGCTTTGCAGCACGAAAACTCAGCGGTGGTGCTCAACGCGGTCAAGGCTGCTTTATATTTGAGCAACTATATCGACTCTCCCGAACTCGTGGTGCCTGCGCTCGCGCTGAAGTTAGGGGCGGTGCTAGTTCTGTTGCTCACAAAGCCCCCGGAGCTACAGTTCTTGGTGCTCCGCAATGTCATTTTACTTCTTTTGGGTAAACGGTATTTGATTTCTGTGGATGTCGAGCTGTTTTTCTGGAAATTTGACGATCCAATATACATCAAAGACACCAAGTTGGAGATCATCTACCTCCTCGCGAACGAAACAAATATCGAAGTCGTGTTCCGCGAATTGGAAGAGTACGCTACAGAGGTTGACAGCAAGATGGCCCGCAAAGCGATCCGCGCATTCGGAAATCTCTCGCTTAAGTCGGAGGCCGCTGCTGCTTGCTGTGTTGATATTTTGGTAGAATTGATTGCCAATGACATCTCCTACATCGTACAGGAAGCGTGTGTCGTGATTAAAAACGTCCTTCGCAAATACCCGGGGAGGTTTCCTGTTCTTTTGGAGAGCATCATGCGCCACTACAAGCTGATGGTAGATGCCGATTCAAAACTCGCAATCACGTGGATGGCAGGGCAGTTTCCAGAGCAAATCCCAAAAGTGGAGACAATCTTGAGTTTTCTCTTGGACTCTTTCAACGAAGACCCACTCGAGGTGCAATATGCCATGATCACTGCCGTGATCAAGTACTACGTACATGATCCACATAAGGGCGAGCCACTCGTGCTCAATGTATTGAAGTGGGCCACCGAAGAAACCGATAACCCGGACTTGAGAGACCGTGGCTTCTTCTACTGGCGCTTGATCACCCACCCGGAGAATGCAGGGGTCGGTGACCTGTTTCAGAAACACACAAAGGAAATTGTCATAAACACAAACCCAGAAATCAGTTCGGAGAGTGAAAAGATTGACCCAGAGGTTCTCGAAGAACTCGAACTTAACATTGGCTCGCTAGCTTCCATATACCTAAAGTCAGTGAAACACGTTTTTCGTCTGGCTAAAAAAAATCGGCTTCCTTCTTCCCCTGCATTGCAGCCACGGAGAAAGCCAGATTTGTCCTACCATGTGAACTCTGCGACACTGCAGCCTATCGAGAGACCGCCAAGAAGAGAGAACTACCAAAAGCCGTTGAGTTTTGCCAACAGAAACTTAAGCACCAGCAGTTTCGCTACCAATTCTTCGCTCGCATCGCCTGACTCTTCCAAAAAAGAAAGCTTTGGACGAAAGCTTTCTCGGAAAACCTCGATCATGGCATGGAAAAAGAGCGTAAGGAATTAGTGCATACCGCTTTCTTGTTTAATCACAGGAAGCTTCGTCATTGCCTTCCTTACAGCCACGATTTGAACGTCCGGAGAAAACTTCACGACTCGGTCTCCGTGGCCAATAGTCTCTGTGTTAATTAAAGGCATGTTTGGCTCAGGCCCATAGGGCACCATGCCTTTCAATTCTTCGGCGTCAACTCCCAACATCGTTCCTAAAATGATAATCGCTCCAGGTTTAGACATGACAAGCATATTTTCTTTGCAAAAAGTTCCAGCCACGCACAGAGGACACCCCCATGCACACTCACAGTCCCTTACCTTTTCATAAGTTGCACAAACAATCTCATCAATATACTCAAACGTTTTTTCCGACATCCCAGTACCTTGTTCTCCCCCTTTTGAATCGTAGAAAATCAAACGAGCGGGTCTCATTCGGAGAGACTGTCTTCTTGCAAATTCCTTTTCAGGTGCTTTACACTCCGTTGATAATTCAGCGTCGGCACCATTTGGAAGCCATTTCGAATTAGGATTTGATGTAGCGCCACCAGTAATAAACAAAGGAAGTACATTCATTATCGCATGTTGAGCAGCGTGAATCCCGCCAGCAGGATTGAGAGACTTTTCTTTAATAAGATCGATGGCCTTTGAAGGAATATCTATCCAAAAGCCCTTTGATTTGAGAATGACTGGGGGGTTTTTGACTTCCACTGCTTCCAAGATCTCGCCTTTGCGATTTACTTTGAAATAACCAAAAACAATTATGGTCGTGTGAACTTTTCCATAGAAAACTGGTATGTCTGTTGGGGATGCGGCTTTGGCGATACTGAATTGCTTTACCATTTCGATCTCCATTGGGTCCACATCCGAATAATCCCTTTGCCGGGTGGTCCAGGTTACCTTCACTCGTTCTACCTTGGCAAATCTTCCTTCTGGGTTAAATTCTTTCACTAAATATGGAAGCCCTTGATGGAGAAAGATACCACCCTCATAGAGCGTAAAGCTAGTGCGCAGTTCCTCGACTTCCTCGATCACAATGTTTCGATTATCAGAAACATCAACAACAGCGTACATTGTCTGCTCAATTGCTCTTAGTGAAACTTTTTCTGCGGGCCATGGCAAGTACCGAGGATCTGTGCGATAGAAACCCCTGTTGTCTTGGTATAGATTTTCAGCACATAGCCCTAAGAATTTTTTTAAAGCATTCGGGTCCTTTCTGATGCAGAACCATTTGCTATCCATCTTTAAATCAAGGGGCCACTCAAAGGCAGCACATTGCAAGTGCATAGACATCACGTGCTTGTTCAGGCTGCCATCGAGAAATCCATCGATGCATAGGTCTTCGTAAGTTTTATCGCATAGTTCGTGTGAATTTTTGAGATAGTGCCTGTCAATTGGCGAGGCGCCACATACCAAAATGGCCAAACTTCCATTGGAAGATTTTCCCCGCCCGGCTCTTCCAAATTGCTGGTGTAAGTTCAGTTTCAGGAATGGAAAGCCACATGAAATCACAACATCTAAGTCCGACAAGTCAATCCCAAGTTCCAATGCATTTGTGGCGACAATGGCTCGAAGATGACCCAGAAACATTTTATGTTCGATTGCCCTACGATCCGACTTAGAATAGCCTCCTCTGTAAGCCATGACATCGTGTTCGCTGAGAGAACTCCACTCCGGGTGATTCCGGTCAGATATGAGGGTCCTAACTTCCTTGATCAAATGCTCGCACACGGCTCGTACGGGGCAAAAAACAATAACTTTGATGGACGGAAGAGAGCATAATAAATGTACAAGAATTTTAGCCAGTTCTCCCACAATATTTTCCCTCGGGAGAAACGCAGACTGAATTGGTGTCTCTAATGATGTTGCAGATGTCAACTGCGCCTGCGGCACTTCTCGCTGGCCATTTTTGTTCATTAATACAGGGGGCTCCCATATGACCATTTTCTTTTCTGTGCTGGGGCTTCCGTCTTCAAATACATGTAGAACTTCGTCCGTGGGTGGTATCGCGCAAAGGGTTCGGAAATGTGTCTCCGGATTATCAATGGTCGCTGAGCACGAGATATATATAGGCACAGAGTCATTTAGGCTGACGGTGGCACGAAGACGATTAAGACGTGCCATGACATACAGGACATGTATGCCAAATGTGCCTTTGTACACATGCAATTCATCCATAATGACATACTTGAGGTTGCAGAGAAATTCCAGCCAGCCTCTATCTTGGCCAAACTCTTCGGAAGACTGATTTGGTAGTATTGCCGCATGTATAGCGTCTGGGTTTGTGAAAATTATATCGGCAAAGTTTCGAATGTATTTCCTGCTTTTCGCTGGAGTGTCGCCATCGTATGTGTCCACAACGATCTTTCGCTCCTTGTTTGGTAGATGGCAAATTAGCTCCCGAAGATGCCGCATTTGATCCTGAGCAAGAGCCTTAGTTGGAAAGATGAGCATTGCAGTTGTTGTGCGTCTTTTGGTATTGACGCCGGAGTCACAGTCCTGCAAGATTTCATTGAGTATGGGAAGCTGATAGATAAGCGATTTTCCGGAACTCGTCGACGTGGAGACTATCACATGCTTCTTCTCATTCATGATGGCCAGTATTGCCTCAGATTGGTGGGAGTACAAGCCGATTTCAATAGCATCAATTTCCTTATATTTCCAGAGGGCATCCACGAGATCCAGATGTAAAACTCCACAAACAACCGGCTGAAAGCGTGGACTTCGCGATTCTGTGAGAGTGTAGAGTCCACGAATCTGATTTTTGAATAATGGAGTCGTTTTGAGGGATGCAAGCATATTTTCAACTGTTGGCTTTTCGGTGCAAGCCACAACTTCGACATTGCCTGTGGCGGTTTCCATGATAGATATGGGGTCAGCCAAATGAGCCGGTTGTGGGACACTCTCTATGCACGTTGAAACCAAAGTTTTAAACGGGAGCTCGCCCTCTATGTCTTCTGTAGTAAAAATATCAAGATAGCTGTCAATACACACCGTAAACTTCTCGTTGCGTCCTTTTATAATTGCCAAAAGCTGTTCTTGACTTAGACCACTGATAGTCATGTTTCCTGATGTTGAGAAAAAGCCAGGCGATGGTGACTTTTGAGTTCTTTGTCTCTTTTTGTCTTGGTAGCTTTTGCCTTTGATGACCGCTCCAATACCTTGGGTCTTGATGTCAGAAAACTCGAAAATAAGCAACTGCCGTTCATGCTTAGGTGTAGTAGATTCTTTAGCTAGTGCTTCATAGGCATCGTCTATTGTTTTGGGCTGACGTTGTTCGTATCCCCTTTGGGATGAGTACTGTACTTTCTCAAGGTGTTGGAGAAGTACTTGATTTTCATCGAAATAGTCGAATGTGACATCACCAGAAGGAAGCAAATACTTAATCATCTGTAGATCAAGG
This sequence comes from Metschnikowia zobellii, assembly GCA_939531405.1. Taxonomy (NCBI): domain Eukaryota; kingdom Fungi; phylum Ascomycota; class Pichiomycetes; order Serinales; family Metschnikowiaceae; genus Metschnikowia; species Metschnikowia zobellii. The sequence goes on from OW618028.1 coordinate 2,760,338, forward strand.
TCCGAAATATCGGCATCAAGCTTTCGAAGCAAGTCGGCAGTGGGGATCGTGTGCCGGGAGAACGAAGAGAGAAATGTGAGGTGAGTGTTGATTTGGTTGAATTTCTTGTATAGAGACACAAAGAACAGCGGCCATTGCCGAGAGGGAGATTTTGAAGATCGAGATGAGAGCGTCTGCTGATCACTAGGCATACGCTTTATTTTTTGAGTGTATTGTAGGCTGATATGAGAAGATTCATGGACTCACCCTACTGAAATGACGCGAGATCTGGGACGCGTGCGATGTGACATAATACGAAATATATGCGCAATGCTACCATAATTCTTCTTTCTCCAGTGCTTTTTTTTGAATTTATTTCTCAAGATCTTCATTTTATGGCTCGACCAACATGTAGTTTCAGCATGAAGCTACCTACGGTCTCAAGTTTTCTTCAGAAACAAGAAAAGCGCCACTTTTCTGACCGAAGCTGAAACTTACAGCCTCCAGTCATTAATTCCACCGTTTTTCTCGTTAAGAATGAGTGTCTGACATGACATTAATTGAGAATGCTTAATATCTTTTATAGTTATGTATTAGTCCAATTCTATGACATGATGCACTCTTTATGTAAATGCCTAATTGTTTAACTTACGGTTGCGGCCATACCATGGAGAACACACTGTTTCCCGTCCGATCAACGTTAGTTAAGCTCCATAGGGCCACACTGAGTAGTGTAGTGGGAGACCATATGCGAAATTGTGGTGTTGCAATCATTCACCTTTTTTTTATATGTTAATCGTACAAACTAGCGTCTTGTATTCTACTATAGAACAAATACCACCAGCTTCAGTAACTTCAAAATCTTACAAATCATTTTATGAACCAATGTCTCGTTGAGGAATGAATGGTGTTATCTAAAGTGCTTTGAACTTTTAGGAAGGTGTTTTGGTTCTTCAATACGCGATAATGTGAATTTATACGTCAAGATGAGTCAAGATCCAGAGTAATCGATTAAGACCATATTGAAGCAAAGAATAAAGAAATATCTTATTATGTTCAGTATAGAATCACACAAATCAATAGCTCGACCACCATGGGAAAGTGTCTCAATGTATAGTATTCTTATCACAACTCATAAAAGCTGAGACCTTCTAAAACCTTTACAACTATAGCCGCATAGGTATCTCATGACTAGAATTCAGCAACCATGCAAACTCTAGTACTCGCACAAAATTTAAACGGCGTGCTGCGAATTTTTGAGATAGGCAAGTCGAATGTGTTCTTGCCTTTTTTTCGCCACAAAATTTAAGAGAAAAAATAGGCTTCTGACACGTACTTTCTCAGTCTCAGTTCCTGGGATCAAAACGAAGGAGACTGATATATCCTCAGTATATTTCTTTGCATTTATAAAAAAAACATTGACGGTCGTGAATCGACAACATTTTTTCAATAAATTTCAGAGACGCAAGCTACCTGGAAAATATTTGAGTATTTTGAATATCAAGATGGTTCGGCCACATAAGCTTTTATGTTTTGGACAGCTCACGCTTTTTGGTGAATTTGTATGTACCGAGGCAGCTGCACCCATAATTGATAGTGATGGATATTTACTCCCTGCCGCAGATCAAGTAGTCTCCATCAATATCACTACAAAGCAATTGTATCAAACGAGGTTTAATTTCGGAGTGAACTTTGGCAGCTTATTCATTCGGGAGAAATGGATATACCCCTCTCTATTTCCAGAAGAAGCTAATACTGAATTGGATCTCGTGACTCTAGCATCAGGCGCAGAAAAGAAGAGCGAAATACAAGCCTTGGAAAATTTTTGGAATTCGTTTGTTTCAGACGATGATTGGGACTGGCTAGAGGCAAACCGGATCAATTCAGTCCGGGTTCCGATTGGATACTGGAACGTTGATGGAGGGAACTACACTAATGGGACCCGCTTTGAACAATATGGAGAGTTTTACCGGAATTCGTGGCTGATTCTTAAATCAAAATATATTGAGCCTGCGGCTAAACGTGGAATTTCAATTTTGATTGACCTTCACGGAGTGCCTGGTGGTGCCAACAATGACGATCACAGTGGTGAATCTTCTGGCACAGCTGAATTTTGGACTAATGATCGGTATCAAGAGTTGATGATTGGCGCGGCGGCCTTTATTGTCGAAGATCTACAAGAATATGATAATATTGCAGGACTTCAAATGATAAACGAAGCCGAATTTGATGATCCAGGCACAGCGCAAAAAGAATTTTACGTTGCTGTACTCAAGGCTATTCGGGAGAAAGATACGTCAATTCCTGTCATCATCTCCGATGGCTGGAATCCAGACATGTGGACCCAGTGGGTTAATGAAAATCAGGATCCAGATTTTCCCGCTAGTGTTGTTGTGGACCATCATTTTTATAAATGCTTTTCTGAGGTGGACACAAGTCGAAGTGCCGAGCAGATTATTCGAGCGTTGGGCGATGAATTCTTACCAAACATCGAAAAAATCGGGGAGGGTGTTGATCTTATGGTGGGTGAGTGGTCTGCTGTTTTGAGCGAACTGTCTTGGCTACTTAGCGGTGACACTTCCGGAAAAAACAATAAAACGAAACAAGAACTTGAAGACGAATTTTGTCGGGGTCAAGAAAAACTTATAGAAGAAAGAGCAAGCTCAGGGTCTTACTTTTGGACATACAAGTTTGAATATGGAAGTGGTGGCGGGTGGGATTTCCGTGAACAAATTCAACGGTCACTTGAGGCTCCAAATATATTGTTGCCTGGGAAAGAAACTTTGGAAAACGCCCATAAGGAGTTTTCCGAACAATTGAAGTCCGATGCGGCTAAAGAAGGATTCAATTGTGCTTGGAAAGATGGCTGTTTCTATGCTCTTCAAGGCTCGCTTATTGGCAGAAAACGAGCTGTAAAGCAAGCAAGGAGACAGCAATACCTCGAAGCATCCGGTACTTTGGAAAGTGTACTCGATTGGAACGATGGCTACGACTTTGGACTAAAAGAACTCGAAGGTCTTGTCAAACAGTGAATGCTCATATCAGACATGTGTTTTTTTATCCTTTATCATATGAAGGAGACCGCCTTGATATATCAAGCTTCAGTGAGAGGCTAGTTATTTCTCAAGAAAGATTAGCTCCAGTGTGAATCGCGCTAATGAATGTTTGATATCGACGTGCATCGGTATTCGATTTGTGCAGAAGGCTAGGAATTATTTGAAGCTTTAATCTGGGCCCGCCTGTTGACTGTTTGATGTTTTGAATAGGTTTAACTGAAGAAATATGGACCTAGAAGTAACTCAAGAGCTCTTCTATCTTTTCTGCCTTGAACAGATGAAACCAATTTTTCATCAAGGGCTATATTTTTGTACCACCCGCTTTACGCACAACCGTTATTTTGTCAAGAGCGTGTTCCTACCGTCAATATTCCGTGGCGTACCTTCATAACTATTAAAAATCTCTATCCTGTAGAAAAGCCGTCGTGACCAAAGGGCACGCCAAGATATTCTAATGACCAAAGTTTCAATTTTGAAAGATTGAAGAAGGATATGCAGTCTCGAATACACTCCGATATTGTGATAAGGTACCATTAATTTTGGGGGAGGGGTAAGCATACTTCACTTTTTAAATATAACTTCGACTTTCCAAGGTAGAAAGCAACCCACACCTGAGAAACCAAATACTAGCCTCAACTGTGGGACTCTTGGTTGCTAATGCTTATTTAGCACTGCCTCGCCAAAACGTGCACACTGCGAGTCAGCAAGGTTGGCGCAGGGTGGCCCCTGGCAGCCTTCCCCCTACCAAGAAATGTATATCCGTGGGAAAGGGCGCAAACGTCCAGAAAAGTAATTGAAGCATTCAAGTATCTTTGGAAAATACCTGTGATATTCATGAGTGAAAAAAAAGAAGGAGAATTTCTCTTCGTGTGGCATTATTACATTGCTGAGACAAAGGCTGATATATAGGAGCCTCAGCTGCGAGTTGAACTGAGAATTTTCTATTCCCCATGCTTAAACACCTCCACAACCGGGCACTTGAAATCCTCTTTTTTCAAAAGTTATAATTGTTCCCCGCTCTTATGATTTTTCTGATTTTTCCTAGATTTTTATCTTCCTTCGTCGCCTGCCCTGTCCTCTTACTTATCAATCCTCTTTCCCAAAGGGTATAATTTTTCGCATGCGAGGTCAGCAGCAGCAAGCAGTCGAAGCCGGCTCCGCAACCTGGCCCCGGAGCGCGCCTATATATATGTATCTGCCGGCCCCGTAGTTATTGCCGGAGACCAGAACAATATATCACCTAAAAACCTAAACAAGTCACAGGCACCTAAATACCCGGAACTCAATTCGAACATAGAAGGACGCCTGACTGCTAAAATTTAAACCAACTGCAAAAAAAAAAAAAAAATGGGGAAACTCTCGAAATTCATGGACAAACTCAGCGTCAAGCACGGGGCAACCGATTTGCCGGCAGCGGCAGATGCCGTGCTGGAGCAATTGACCCAGAAAGAGCTTTATCGTACGCGTTTCAACTTTGGCGTCAATTTTGGAGGTGTATTTGTGCGTGAGAAATGGATCTACCATTCAACTTTTCCCGAGGGTACGGAAACGGAATTGGACGCTGTCGCCAAAAGCGCTAAAGCCGACCGGGAGCAGGCCCGAAAGACATTGGAACTGCACTGGACCAACTACGCGCTAGAGGAGGACTGGGAGTGGTTGCAAAAGCACGGCATTAACTCGGTGCGCATACCATTGGGCTACTGGAATATTGATGGTGGAAGGTACACCTCAGGCACCAAGTTCGCTGACTACAGCGACATCTATGCAGACTCCTGGCGCATCTTCAAGCGCCATTACGTCGAGCCTGCTGCAGCTAAGGGCATCTCTATTCTCGTGGATATACATGGGCTTCCTGGTGGTGCAAACAAGGACGCACACAGCGGCGAGGGCGGCGGCAGTGCGGCCTTCTGGGACTCTTCCAGCTCACAGAAACTAATGACTAAAGCGCTTGCGTTCGTGGCTCAGGACTTGGCCCAGTACGATAACATCTCGGGTATCCAGGTAGCCAACGAGGCCGAATTTTCCGCTCATCCACGCGCTCAAAAAGCATACTACTCTTCGGCAGTTGCAGCGATCCGCGAGCATGACAACTCCATGCCTGTAGTCATTTCCGATGGCTGGTGGCCCAATCAATGGGTTGAGTGGGTCCAACAAGCGCAAGGCGACGACTCGTTTGCAGGCGTGGTGGTTGATGCCCACTGCTACAGATGCTTTTCGGACAGTGACAAAAACAAGACCGCAGACCAGATCGTGCATGACTTGCATGGAGATTTGCTCACAAACCTCACCGACAACGGCAAGGGCGTGGACTTGATGGTGGGCGAGTGGTCCGCTGTCCTCGACGGAAAAACGTGGTCCAAATGTGGCGTGGACCCGGGCGACGGAGAGCATCCCAAAAGAAAAGAGCTCGCGTCTCGGTTCTGCGACACGCAGGCTCAGCTTATCAGAAGACGCGCAGGCGCTGGCTCCTACTTCTGGACCTACAAGTTTGAGTCCGGGAACGGGGGCGAGTGGGATTTGCGCCAGCAGTTGGGAAGCGCTTTCAGCGCGCCCAATGTAAAGGTGCCTGATGAAGCAGCTTTCAACAGTGTTCTCGAGAGAGAGTACAATGCTCACTGTGACTACTGGAACGGGGAAAACCCAAAGGAAAGGTATGAGCACGACCGCTACAAGGAGGGCTTTACTACTGCATGGAATGATGGCGTTGCCTATGCCAAAGCTGGTGCCCTTGTAGGAAGGAAGCAGGCGGTAAGATCAGCCCGTTTACAGCAGCACTTGCACAAGAAGGGGAAGCTGGGATTCGTGTGGGAATGGGAGCAGGGCTATGATAAAGGCTTAGAGGAGTTTGCCAAGGCAATTGAATAAGCTAGGCAGCACTTTTGAAAGATAGGCAAGGCTGTCTTCATTAGACTTTTAGACTCTACGCGATTAGTAGAAGAGATATTTTAAAACACATGTTGCAATGGCTGGCATAATACAAGAAGTTTATCGAGTGACTGACTATGGTGGAGTCAAGCTTTCAACTCTGGCTTCGGGTGTGCTTGCAATCTACACGTTAAAATTCGAGTTGTAGCTGTTCTGGATCATTGGCCATTGTTTTCAATTCAATGCATACATGTGCCAAGCTTGCGCAAAGCAATTCGCTTTACAGATGAGTCTAGTAATGCCCGAGCTGCCCGGCATGACTGCATACACGGATAATAGAAAGACAGTTCCAGGAGCAGCGAAGTTCATTTCGGGTAATCAAACAATTCATTTTGTTCTCGAGAAATCCAGCCAGAATCTAGCATCTAATTGTGCCAGAATACCCTTTATATTCTGATTGTAGCATATTGGTGCGCGCGTGCCATGCTTGCTGCGCCTAATACAGCAACAGGCTGGCCAAATGAGATAATGTCCTGCATATATATTAGAATGTTATTAGCAGCGCTGGCAGGGCCCTATTTGGGTCAGCTACACATGGGTTCTGCTATTAGAGCGTCTTCAGACAAGGAACATCTGTTGATTAAGCATTTTTCTTGTCAAGTTCAGGTTTCTCCGTGCAATAATAGCACATATCATGCCATTTGAATGGATGAGGAATGCAGGCAGAGCAGGCACCACTGGTGAAATATGCGGCGCATTTCAGCGCCTTGAATGCTATCCATCCCTTTCCCATTTGAATCTCAGGCGCAGGTTCTGCAAATTATTGGCATAGACAACGGCCCAAAGTGAGGCCGGATTCCTGCGCATGCAGTGAGCACACTGCCGGCACCCTAGCAAAGACTGGAACTTCCGTCCACAAGCGCCCCCATCCCATAACAAGAGCAGATTTCAAACAATAGATAAGAGCTCGATCGGGTCCCTCATTTCGGGACTTGGTTGGCGTATTTTCCTCCTCCCCCTCCCCCTCCTTTCATAATGTAGGTTCGTGCACGCCGCAGCCTTTCTTGCTCACGCACCTGTGCCCCACGCCGGCCTCCATATAAAACCCAGCCTGCTCGCCACTCTTTATCTTATCACCCCACAGCCCTCTTTTTCTGAATTTGCTACGCCGCAACATACCAGTTTGTCGACATCAGCAACAGAAGAAGTCAAGCATCGAAAGCGCTTATAACTGAAGCATCCGAAACCCAAATCAGACTTTTGCTTTGCTCTTTTTTTCAGACACCGCCTGCACCCTCTTGCCCCTGAATTAACCACGAACCTCGTGACGAGCATCTCCTTTCTGCCAGGAAGAATCACAGAGCACGCTTCACCAAAAATGCAGTTTTCCACCCTCGTATCCATTGCGCTCTCGCTTTTTGCAGCTGCCGATGCCAAGAAGTTCTCCACCAGCATGCACAAGATGCCGCAGGATGAGACGCTCGACGCCGCCCGCTTTGCCGACTATACCAGTGCGTTGGCAGGCAAATATTCGCTGGCATTCGCTGCTGCTTCGCCTCAGCATGTTGCGGAGATCCCATTTGTCGATTCTCAACTGAAGCACGACGCACCCTTGACTGACTACTTGAACGCGCAGTACTTTACCGAAATCTCCCTCGGAACTCCCGGGCAGCCCTTCAAGGTTATTTTGGACACAGGATCATCCAACCTCTGGGTGCCTTCAAAAGATTGCGGCTCCTTGGCGTGCTTCTTGCACACGAAGTTTGACCACGACCAGTCGTCGTCTTACAAGGCCAACGGCACCGACTTTAAGATTCAATATGGATCTGGTGCCATGGAGGGCTACGTGTCGCAGGACACTTTGGCTATTGGGGACTTGATAATTCCCGGTCAGGACTTTGCCGAGGCGACGCTGGAGCCGGGGCTTGCGTTTGCATTTGGCAAATTCGACGGTATTTTGGGCTTGGGCTACGACACCATCTCGCAGAACCAGATTGTGCCACCCGTCTACAATGCGCTCCACCAAGGCTTGCTTGACGCTCCACAGTTTGGCTTCTTTTTGGGAGATGTCAACAAGGACGAAAACAATGGTGGTTTGGCCACCTTTGGCGGCTACGAAGAGTCTTTGTTTAAGGGGAAACTCACTTGGTTGCCTGTGCGCCGCCGCGCATACTGGGAGGTTACTTTTGAAGGCATTGGCTTGGGCGACGAGTTTGCCGAATTGGCCAACACGGGTGCTGCTATTGACACAGGCACCTCGTTGATCACCTTGCCTTCTTCTTTGGCTGAGATCATTAATGCCAAGATTGGTGCCACCAAATCGTGGTCTGGGCAGTACCAGGTTGACTGTGCCACGCGCGAGGAGTTGCCAGACTTGACATTGAACTTGGGCGGACACAATTTCACCTTGACCGCTTTTGACTACACCTTGGAGGTGTCGGGTTCGTGTATCTCCGCCTTCACGCCCATGGACTTCCCCGAGCCAATTGGTGACTTGTCCATTATCGGCGATGCGTTTTTGAGAAAGTACTACTCCGTTTATGACTTGGAGAAGAATGCCGTTGGCTTGGCTCCAGTCCATTGATTGAGTGGCTGGCTGAAGCGGTTGCATTGACGCTTGATCTGCAGTATCACACCGTGCGATAAAGACCGCAAGGAAATGTTAGACAATAAAAGATATCTGAAGTAACGTGTGGCAAATTGTAGCTCTGCCAGGTTGCTAAAACGGGCCTACTGGACGATGCGAGAAAACGTATTTGGCAAGAACACATACCTAGGGAATTGGGTGCACACAGAAGGATCTCTCTCTAAACTACCTGATACTGCCTGGGGAACATCTCCTAGACCACTGTCAAACCATGGGCATATAGCGAGACAGACGGGACCTATTTTGCACGCCTTGTTGCTGTGAAAGAACATTATCCGTGCTTGCTACGCACAAGGTAGTGGGAGACCGTGTGCGCGGTGGCGGTGCTCTAGTCGAGGTCGTTTTTTTAGATCGCGCAGTAAACACAGCCGCACGCTTTGTGCAGAGAGCCAGCCATGTATTTTGGGCGAGACACATTGGCACCTCCGGGCAAGGAAAAAGTCAACACCTGGATTTGCGGAAGTACGATCAGTCTACTTATCCGAGCGAGGCACAATATCTGAGAAAGGCGTTGCTGACTTAGGACCAGTGCCAATAGCTCACCTCTAAAAAGCACGGGATCCAAAACATAACCATTATACGAGAAAAATATAACAAGCATCGTAGAAGCCAATCAACAAGAACCGCGCGAGACCAAAGCACATACAATAGCGAGAGGTTCAGGTGAAATTCGAAGCACCCACAAACCCGAGCAAAAAGAAAGCATAGGTTTTTTTTTTTTTCAGGCTTTCAAAGCACTGAAGCCCTTCAAGTGACTTGTTCTCGTGAAGCTCAAGCGCCACAGCCCACGGCGCCATAGTGACCCAGCACCCAGCTCTTCACTACAAAAACCAAATCCAAACGAACGGATCCACCACGAGACTTCTGCACAGACTGAAACCGCCCGGCCATCGTACATTGTGTGCAGCTGGACATTTTCAAAAACCGTCTCGGCTAATTTCAAGCACAGGCACAGACCGGCAAACCACATCGCCGGACCACGCAGCGGGCCTTTTGGACGAGCGAACCTGACGCACGGACAGCGCAATTGTCGATACGTGAAAGCCGCTGCTGACGACACAAGACACATTCGCCAAAGGCACCTGTGTTCTGAACAGAAGTCCGGATTTGTTTTTCCTTTACTTTTTTTTTTAATTGCCGAAACCCACGTTTAGTTTCCAGTCAACAGTCAGCCTCCGGCCCAGGCACAGCTTTTTTTTTATTTTGGTTGCGCGCACTTTCGCACCCAGTCACTGTTAGCCAGCAGCCCCCACCCAGGCCCGCCCCATCACATTTCCGCAAAGAAGTCGGCACCAGCACTTGACAGGCTGTCTCTCTAGTCATTGGACATACCCCAGCATCGATAATCACCATCGATAATCACCTTCGATAATCACCATCGATAATCACCATCAATAATCACCATCGATAATCACCATCGATAATCACCATCGATAATCACCATCGATAATCACCATCAAGTCCCACACGCATCGGCGTGTATTGACACCCACCCATCAAAACAAAAAAAAAAAAAATAGATTCACATATTCACAGAAATTGGTGCACCTTCGGGCTCTTTAGCACCCATTTCCACCTCCGCTCGGTATTCTGGACACCGACCTGGCACGAGCCCGCAAAACGACGCACCTAATTTCACCTGTCAGCAAAACAAAAAAAAAAAAGCACAGCACAAACAAACAAACAAAAAAAAAAAAAAAAACGAAGGGAAAATAGCCCAATATCGCATCAGCGCATAACCACACAAACGCGGCCGATCGCAATGTCCTCCTTCCTCAAACCTCAGTCCGTTCTGCCCCTCCCCATGAGCCCCCCGCCCGGGGCCACGCTGGGCCGTTCTCACCGGAGCGCGCCCAGCACCGGCTCCGACGTGCTCACAGCCATACTCGTGCGCGGCACACTGCTCTCGCACAACTCGCTTCTGGACTCGGCCCTGACCCCAGAACTCCTTCAAGGCGCCAGCGCAGGATCCTCGCACACACACTCGAAAGCCAGCGGCGGTCCCCAGCATTGCCACATGGCCCGCGAAAACCAGGACTACAGCGCCTTTGCGGAAAGTATCCGCGGGGTCTACCACACCATGGACCCCGGAGTCCACCCCCTGGAGGGCCCTTCTGCAGACGCCCAAAACATTCACCCCTCCGTCGCCCACATCCGCCGCGCCACCACACCCGTGCTCTCGCGTGGATCTGTGCCCCGCTACACGAGCGAGCCGCCGTCAGGAGCAACTCCGGTCTGGGCCCGCCCGCCCGCGCTGCTGGTGCTGGTGCTGTCGGGCTCTGTCGCCGCCTCGCTTCCATACTACGACTTGTCCAACTACAGCCGCCTGTTGAACACGCTCAATTTGCTCCAGCTGGACGAGTCCGGGCAGCGCGTCGAGGGCGCCCATGATGCACGGAAGCATGCCGCGTCCCGGAGCCAGGGCACGCCGCCCCTGTTCCTGGAGCAGCTCAACCAGGTGCCCCCGCGCTTTTCTCGTTTCATCTTAGACCAGCGTGCGTCAGGCCTGGGCCCGGAGGCCGGCAGCCCGCGCAGCCCGCGCAGCGCAGCGCCACTTTCACGCGATATCTCGTGGCTGATGGACTCTCAGGCGACAGTGTTCTCTGTGCGCCAGCGCACTGCAGCGGCCGCCAGCGAGCGCAAGGCGCCAACACTCGTGCGCCGCCATGCCATTCGCTTGAAGCCGGGCGGCCGCCTCGACCGCCTTCGCCTCGCGCTCCGCAGGCTTGCGGTGCGTCTCCGGCGCCGTTTCAATGGCGGACGGGTGTTCTTCGCGAGCACACGCAAAGCCTCGAGCACAGTGCGCCGGCAGCTGACACGGCGCGGACCAGGGCGGCCAGCCGTGCGTGTCTCGGCGCCGCTTGCCAACCCGGGCTTGGGCGCCGAAGGTGGCGCGCAGCTCGTGGGTGCGCTCTCAGACAAGCTCAAGGCCTTGGCAGGTGCCGCGCCTGAGGGTGTTGCTGCTCCTGGGCCCGAAATCCCTCAAGACATTGCACTGGACACGTCCGAGGCACCGCCGCCACCACCACCTCCTCCGCACGGACTTGCGCTGCACAAGCGCATGGTGTCTGTATCTCCCGAGACAGAGGTGGCGGCACTCTGGAGACAATACCTTGCGAATGTGCTTGCCCTGCGTATTCGCTTGCGCCAAGAAGTGCACTTGTTTCAGCTTCTTTTGGCTGACCAGTCCGTGACGAACATGTTTGGCGCGGCCCTGACCCGGGATCCGCGCCCGAATAACGGGCGTGCCTTGTCTACACGATGGCTGGCTGCTGAAATCCTTAGCCACCGCGCCAGCATTGTGCCGGGAAAATCCAGTTCGGTGGAGAGCGCTGCAATAGCTTCCGACAAATCATATGTCAATAAAAGCAGAATGGCGACGTCGGCTGCGTCTATCATACAGACGGCTAGTGACTTTTCGTCGTCTACAGGGTCCAAGGGGTTTGAATCCGAGACTGAATCAGTGTGCGCTTCCTCGGTTTATTCTGACGAGAAAATTGACCGCCTACAGCACGTTCTCAACCGGCGCTCAATGTTGGGCCAGATGCTTGACTATGACTCCGACGAGCTCGCGTCCCTGGCAAGTTCTGCATTCTCCCATGATTCGCACGCTGCAAGGTCCACAAAGACAGAAAGCGAGGGATCTTTGCACACAGATACCCAACTCGTCAAGAGGTATGGCACGCTTCGTAGGCATGTGGCCGACAAGAGCTCGAGCTCTTCGCATGAGCCGGGGGTTCGGGAAAACATGGCTGTCATGTCGCGCTCGCCGGCGATCAGCGACTTGCAAGCCGTGTCGGCAGCCCCGGATGACGCGTTTGAACCCTGAAACTACATTATGACTCTATTTCAACTTTATGATCTTCATTAAGCTTCTTGTAGCTTTGCGCTTACTTGCATTAGGAACTATCAACTAAATATTATTGCTTTGCTGAATCGTTCTTGAGCAATGTCCAAATCGAGATCCGTTCACGTGCTCTATATTAACGCATTTGAAGAGGGGGCTTTTTTAAAATAAAACCTCTCACGTATCGAGCACTACAACAAAAGAAATGTAGCAGGTTACGTTAATCTTATACTTCACTTATTTATATACAAGTTGAACAGGTCAGTGCACCGAGGCACAAACTTAGTTCTTTGGCTCAGAAGACTCGCCAGAGTTGTTGTTGTCCTGGTTGTTTTCGTTTTTGTACAACTTCTCAAAGACCTTCAAGGAGTCGTTTTGCAACTCCTCAACCTTAGTCTTCAACTCAGCAGCGTCGACATCTTCACCAGCCTGGGCCTTGATGGCAAACTCTCTCAAAGAGGCGATCTGCTCTCTGAGCTTGTCAGCCTCGGCTTGGTCGAGCTTCTCCTTGAACTCGTTCAAAGAGTTCTCGGTGTCGTTACACAATTGGTCAGCTCTGTTAGCGGACTCAATGGCGTCTCTCTTGGCCTTGTCGGACTCAGCAAACTTCTCGGCGTCCTGGACCATCTTCTCGATTTCGGAGTCGGACAAACCAGAAGAGCCAGCCACAGTGATAGAGGCGTCCTTGTTAGAGGCCTTGTCGCGAGCAGAGACCTTGATGATTCCATCGGTGTCAATGTCGAAGGTGACCTCGATTTGAGGCACACCCTTTGGTGCAGGTGGAATACCAGACAAGGTGAAGTTACCAATCAACTTGTTGTCTCTGGTCAACTCTCTCTCACCTTGGAAGACTCTGATCTCGACAGAGGTCTGGCCAGCAGAGGCCGTGGAGAAGATCTGGGACTTCTTGGCAGGAATGGTGGTGTTTCTGGAGATCAATCTGGCAAACACACCGCCCATGGTCTCGATACCCAAAGACAATGGGGTCACATCCAAAAGGACGACGTCCTTGACCTCACCGGCCAAGATACCACCCTGGATGGCGGCACCCATGGCGACGGCCTCATCAGGGTTGACAGCCTTGGAAGGCTCCTTGCCGAAGATGGACTTGACGGTTTCCACAACCTTTGGCATTCTCGACATACCACCAACCAAGATAACCTCGGAAATCTCGGAAGTGCTCAAGCCGGCGTCCTTCAACGCCTTCTTGCAGGGCTCGACGGTTCTCTTGATCAAAGGCTCGACCAAGGACTCGAACTGCGATCTGGAGATCTTCTGGTTGATGTGCTTGGGGCCAGAGGCATCCGCGGTGATAAATGGCAAGTTGATCTCGGTGGCGACGGTAGACGACAACTCAATCTTGGCCTTCTCGGCGGCCTCTCTGATTCTCTGGATGGCCATTCTGTCTTGGGACAAGTCGATGCCGGACTCCTTCTTGAAGGTGTCGACAATGTTTCTCACGACAGCAATGTCAAAGTCCTCGCCACCCAAGTGAGTGTCACCGTTAGTGGACTTGACCTCGAACACACCGGCGCCAATGTCCAACACAGACACGTCGAATGTACCTCCACCAAGGTCGAAGACGGCAACGACCTCACCGTCGTTCTTCTCCAAGCCGTAAGCCAAGGCGGCAGCGGTAGGCTCGTTAACGACTCTAAGCACATTAAGGCCGACAATCTTACCGGCGTCCTTGGTTGCTTGTCTCTGGGCGTCGTTGAAGTAAGCGGGACATGTAACCACGGCGTTGTTGACGGGCTTGTTCATGTACGCCTCGGCGGTCTCCTTCATCTTGTTCAACACAAAGCCACCAATCTGTGGAGGAGAGTACTTCTGGCCACGGGCCTCGATCCAAGCGTCGCCGTTCTCGTGCTTGACGATCTTGTAAGGCACCTCGTTCAAGTCTCTCTTGACCTCCTGGTCCTCGAAGCGTCTACCAATCAATCTCTTGGTGGCAAACAACGTGTTCTCGGGGTTCACGACGGCTTGGCGCTTGGCGGGAATACCAACCAAACGCTCACCCTCCTTGGTGAACGCGACGATCGAGGGCGTGGTTCTGCCACCCTCGGAGTTCTCAATGATCTTGGGAGTCTTGCCCTCCATCACGGCAACGGCAGAGTTGGTGGTTCCCAAGTCAATACCGATGACGGGGCCGCTAGGCGCCGTGGACTGGTGACGCACAAACCGCTTCGCAGCGTTTTGACAGGTGTTTCTTGCAGCCAACATTTTTAATCGGGTGTGGAAGAGTGTTGTTTAACTTTTTTTTTTCTCACGCCCTCGCCAGATATGTCCATAGTATATAGCGACGGTGCCGAAAATTTCGCGCAGGGTTACCCGGCCATGAGGCGGTTCCAGAATTTTCCACCACGATCTACCCCAGACCTAGCGACATTGCATTTTGGTGTTGGCAAGAGACAAAAAAAAAATCATTGTAGCTGTTGGCCTCAGTATGCTTAAGGATAATTTGGTTAGTTCTTTTTTTTTTTGGGTGTGTTAAGGCAAATTATGTGTTGGCGCCTATTTCTCTGGGCTCTTTGAGCTTGCGGTATCTCGCTCCATTCGCCACTGCGGCCCAGCCACATGACATGCCGAGCCGGAACCGCTTGCTGGGGTGCGAAAACGTAGGTCACGTGGCAGAAACTTGTTGGCTGGCGGGCCCGATTCAGCTTGGCCTCATGCACTGTCGTCTTTCCAGTAGAAATCTAGTTTTCGGTTTGTTTGTTTGTTTGTTTGTTTGTTTGTTTGTTTGTTTGCTTGTTTGTTTGCTTTTTTATTTGTTTTTAGTTTCTATCGGGCATTCACGAAGTTTGGCATGGGCAAACGCTCTACGCGGCTCATCAACTGCCCTTGTCTCGGTCGCCAGGTATAGCCTTTGAAAAAAAAAACAAGTAGAAGCAGGCAGAGTGTTTCTTGTTGAAACTGTTTTTTGCTTGTTTGCTTGTTTGCTTTGTTGGCTTCGCCCACTTTTCATCTTTCTTAAGTAAACTAACTTAGTGAGGTTCCGGGTCCCACCGACTGTTGTGGAGTACCATCCATTGGCTTGCTCTCGTTTGCGTGGAAGGTAGCTTGCAAGACTATCGCATAGAAAATAGTAAAATTGAAACCAACATGCACTATCAGTTTTTTCCTTCGCGAGGGAAGGATAGATGGGTTCGCTAGACTCCAAACACATAAAAAAAGAGTCGTTTTCGCTGGCCATGAACAGACTCTCAGGTTCAATCAATTGAAGCTCGGCCCATGCATCTTCACCCCCGTCTATGTTTCTTCGCCAGGCGTTGATTACAAACTTGGAAAACCCCACCTCTAGGCATCGATAATAATTTACAAACCTATAATACAATGGCCTCTTGATATTCTACACCGGCAAGTGGCCTATTCACAGCTGCCGTTGGCCATTCCTCGTAGACCGTACTGCTTGCCTTATATCAGGTAAGGCAGCTGGCAGGCGCGTAGTCTTCACTCGAGCAAATCACTCGGAAGGTTGCCGTTCATGACCCACGTGAGCGACTTGTCTCCGCGAAAATCCTCAATAAACGCCTGTATTTCCTCGGCGGTCTTGCCGTACTTCTGCATCCCGCGCTCGATCGCGTCGCAAAGCTTTTTCCGGCGCTGGAACCGCTTCAGCTCCTTTGACCGCGAGTCGCCGCGCCATTCATGGCGGCCATAGCGCTCATCCATCTCGCGCAACGGCGGTTGCCCGCGGAAGCCGACAGTGAACTCGTCGTATATCTCTTTCACCGTCATCGGGTTGTGTAGGAAGTCCACGGTGACTTTAGGCTTCTTGCGCCCATTCATACCGTTCAAGCTCACAACCTCGAGCCCGGGCATATCAACAACAGATAAAGCCTGGTCCTCGTCCACATGCTCCTGCAGCGACTCGCGCTCTGCAAGTCGTTGGTCGGGATGGGCGTGAGAAGGAGGTTGCTGAATATTTGGGTTATGAGAGCCCTGTGAGTTTTGGTGCTGGATATGCTGCGTGCTGGACGGGTGCTGTCGGAGCAGCTGTCCTTGGCTTTTCTGCTGGTGCCCCTGGAGCTGTCCACGTATGTGCCGGTGCAGGACTTGGAAATTCTTGTCTCTTGCAAGCTCGACAGTCTCCGGGTCTGTAAGCTGGGCGCCGTTACGATCATGGTTTACTTTTGCGAACGGCCGCTTAACGCGCTTATGGAGGCCTGTCTTTGTCTGCGCCTGGACGGCAGCCTGGGCCACATGATGGAGCTGCGGATCCATATTGCCGTCGAGTCCTGTCGACGCCAGTAGGCTATTGTGCGCTGTGTTAGGTGCCCCATTGTGCACTGTATTGTGTGTGCCCATTCCTGGGTTGTGGCTCCGGCTGTGGCTCTGACTGTGGCCTTGATCATGTACGTGTACAGAATCATGTACCGCGTCATTGACGGCCTCGTTAACGGCCTCGTGCACGGCTTGTACTCCACCTCGAACCTCCAACGGCTCCTCGGAGCCATCTACATCGAACGGGTCTCTCGCCTGGAGGCTCTGAAGCTGTGTGACAATCGGCGCCACATCCTTGTTGTGAAGCAAGTCCAACAAAAGCAGCGTCAACTTGTCGATTTTCAGGTTCTGAAAGTCGACAACGTGGCGAAAGTATGCCATTTCCTGGTGCACCGCGGCGATTTCGTGCGCGAGCTTGGCGGCGGCTTCGTGCAGCGGTTTCGTCTGGGCATCATGGTAGGCAAGCAATCCCGGACCACCCGCGAGCAGCGAGAACGCTCCCGCGTGGGTGCCCATGCTGGCGCCAGGATTGCCGGCAGCCGAGATCTGGTCTTCCTCTGACACGGCCTCGTCTGCCCTGGACGACACCGGCACCCCGGCCAGCGCGCTCCGCAAGGCCTCAAGCGACTCGAGCGGCGTGCCGAGAGTGCCGCCGGAGATTTCGCCCAGGTTCATTGGCGTTTTGGGTGGCCGTGATTAAGGGGGCTATAGTATGCTGGAGAACGCAGGAGCGGCTTTTTTGTTTTGGCTGGGTAACTGGACTAATCTATTTTTCAGGTGACTTTCGTTCCGTGTGTCCTGGCAGCGTGTGTTGTGCGCGGCCGGTGCCATGTATGGGAGTGCTAGAGGGTGGGGTGGTTCTTTGCTGTGGTTTTAATGCTCGCTGCGTGAGCCATGTAGAGCTGAGAGCGCGCTTGTTTTTTGGGCGCGCCGCAACAAGATGCCAGGTCACGTGATCCACCGGCAGCCGCCGGGCTGCTTCAAAGTGCCCGATCTCATTCTTGCAGCAAACTTTCGGTGGGGTTTTCCAGGAGGCCCGCGGTGTTCGTGCAAGCCTTTGTGTGTGTGGTTTTTGTCTTTGTTCTCGCATTTTCCCGCATTCTGTTTTGGCAAAACTGCCTTGATTGCGGACCGCATGACGCCAGCTCTGACCGGCTAGACATGTTAGTTTTTGTTTGTTTGTTTGTTTCTCATTTAGTGCAGTTTTTGCTTGCTAGAGTTGTCTGCTAATTATTGACACTTCAAATCGAGCAGCCATCGGAACATATCTGCCTTTGGTAGGGAAAGCCTTATTTAACGCGATGGACCTAAATGTTTCATGCGGCCCTCAGAACGTTGCTTGCTGAATATAGCGCAAAACGTATACCTCATGCCCAAGCAAATACAGGATCATGCTCTCCTCAGTATTCTCCCTTTTCGTGGTTTGAATTTTCGGGTTCCGCTCTTTCAAAACAGAAGGTGTCGTTTTTTGGGGGGTTCGATCCAGGCGCGGCTTGTCGTTTTTCGCACCCAGCCGTTGCGAGCACTGCAGCATTGACCACCACCTATATTGGTCCTATCGCGTCTCGCTTATCCTTTTCTTATTATTATTATTATTATTATTATTATTATTATTATTCTTTTCATGCTTCTTATTCCTTTTCCTTTTCCTTTTCCTATATCTACTTCTTCCCCTTGTTCTTCGGTTTTTGTTCTTTTCCGTTGCCTCATTGGGCACCGCATTGGTTGACTCAGACTCGAAAACAGCGTGTCGCTTATCCTTGCCGATGTGTCCCTCCCATTCGTGTCCATGGGGTGATGACAATGCATACGCATCAAAATGTCACGTTGCCGTAGCGATTAATTCCGCAAAGACATGCGCCACAGTTAGCTCATGGAATGCAACCGCGTCTCAAAATTATACAGAGATTGTATGCTCATCGGAATTGATCCATGCATTCGCAGAACTGAACCAGTCGTCCAGAAAGAAACAGCCCTTCCTTGTACATCACCCATCGCCGTTTTTTGATCGTCAGTTTCGTTAAAGGCCAATATGCTTGACCTGATCCCCCCACCGCCCATGATAAGAGTCTGAGAAAAACCGGAGGGCTTTGATGTCCTGGCGCTTTTTTGTAGTGCTTCTATTTTGCCCCGGTCTGCAAAAAGTCTCCTATCCATACTTTCAGGTACGAGATTGGTGCATGCATCGGGAGCTAATCGGTATGCGGTCCACCACAAAATTCCCAAAAATACATATGCCCTTCTGAATGTATATACATGACGACTTGCTTGATTACATGGTCTTGAGCGCCCAGAGACTGCGATCCGCCTACACGCTGAACGCCCACAATATCCCATCATCATATATTAAAGGTCTCTACAGACATATTATATAATTTGCAGTACTTGATCCGCCATCCGTCTATATGCCCAAGACGCGCTGCTTAGAAAATCCAGCCAAAGCATTTCTCATAGAACCACTTAAAGTCCCTTGGGTTGCCCTCAGCTTCTCTGATGGCCTTCTCCTCTTCGTCTTTCCTCTGGAATGCTTCCTCCTCGGCGTCAACAACATCTCTGAAAGTGACCAAGTCAATCTCCTCTGGCTTGAGGATACTGGTCTTCATGATGACTTTGTAACCAAAATAAGCTCCAATGAAAACAGGGAGGATGATGTATCCGGTGATGAATGTTTTGTATGCAAAGGTGTCGCCCAAAAATACAGTATAGTTCTTGATGAGGATAATAATGCAGCAAAGAACAAACGCCACGTAGGTGCCGTAGGGCTGAAGTGGCGAGCGGTAGCACAAGTCTCTCTTTCTGTCAAATCCTTGTACCTTAAGGGCTTTCATGAAGCGCATGTGGAGCACAAGAATACACGCCCATGTAGTCAAACCAGTCAAAGAGACCACGTTTATGAAATACGTGAAAATCTCCTTGGAAGAGCTCTGGGTGGCCATGAATGCCAAGCAACTAAAAAGAGAGCCGAGAATGATACCATACATTGGCACGCCCATCTTGTTCGTCTTGGCAAAGAATTTTGGAGCATATCCGGCAATCGCAAGACCGTACACGGTTCTAGAAGCAATGTACAAATCAGAGTTTGCAGCTGAAAGAACAAACACCAAGATACAGGCGTTGATCACATGATCCAAACCATCAATCTTGGCATTCTTGATTGCAATGACAAACGGAGATGCCGAGGCAGTGCTTCCCGAGGCGCCCAAAAGCAAAGGGTCGTTGTAGGGAACACACATTCCCAAAAACAAGATCGACAAGATGTAAAAGAACAAGATACGGTAGAAGGTCAACTTGATGGCCTTGGGGATAGCCTTTCTGGGTCTGGCGCACTCTGCAAATGTAATACCAACCAACTCAGAGCCGGTGTAAGCGAACGTGGCTGTGACGAGAACAGACATGAAAGACAAGAAGCGGCCCTTGTCTCCCTTTATAATGAAATCTCCATCCTCATAGTACTTGAATGCGCCTGGATTTTGCCAGTAACGGAAGCCAAGTCTGTCGTGTGTTGGACCACCACCTAGAGCAATGACAAGAAGCAAAATGATAAGACCAATACAGGTAAGCACCTTGATACTGGACAACCAAAACTCAATCTCACCAAAGAACTTAACTCCAAGCACGTTGACAGCTATAATAACCACCAAGAATATCGCAATCCAGACACCGGCGTTGACTTTGTCAGTATCGACCCAAAAAGACATCACGAGAGAACCTGCCACTAATTGATTCGCTGGAAGCAAGAGATATTTGATCAAGTAGACCCAGCCACATGCAAACCCAAGAGCCTCGTCCACGTATCTGGTCATGTACCCAGCAAAACCATCAGCCAATGGCAAGAAAGTGGCTACTTCTCCCAAAGCACTCAAGACCATAAACACGACGAAGCCAATGAGCGAGTATGCGACAAAAATACCACCTGGGCCAGCATTTTCCAAAGCTGATCCAGTTCCAATCAACAAACCTGTGCCCAAGGCACCACCGATAGCAATCATAGACAAGTGCCTAGCCTCCAACGCCTTCTTCAATTCCTTACCCTCACCAGCCTGGGACTGGAATTGTGGGTTAGACATTTGGACCGACAAATTGTACTCTGCCGTGTGGCGAGAGAGCACGTCATCGTAGTCATTTTGTTTTTCGATATCTTTCATTTTCTATAGCTGAATTATTAAAGTGATTGAGCTGAGACTCCACCCGAAATGTAAAGAAATTGCTCTCTAGAAATTGTAGCGGGAACTGAAAATAAAAAGATAGGAAACTTGAGGAATATAGAGGAATTTGCTCAAGTTTATACAAAAAAATATGCCAGCTTGCCGCCACATTGCGTTGGGTCACCAAAGGCATCTGGAGGCTCCCGTTTCAGGGCATAACTCTCGAAATGCATCTCGCAGCCAAGAAAAAAACGCCTCGCACGGCTTGCACATTGTCCCCACAAAACGCAGTTGTGCAGATAAAGTTTGAAGTGTTGTTCTTTGAGAAAAAAGGACAGATGTGTTTGAAGTCGCGGGTTCTGGTGACATCGTCCTTTCCACAATCAATCAAAGCCCACGAGCCCAAAAACTTTATTCTCCTGAGCCAGGTCCCTTGGCAAAGCCTGAGCACAAGTTATCTTGGAGCATCATGCAATTCTAAAGTGTCCCAACGACGCCTTCAGAGAGAGTCATGACAAGAGACGCACGCCCTGTACTAAGCTTCGTAGATGCACAACTGTCGTCGCAAAAGAAAAAAAAAAGCGAAACCCGACTGGTGTCAGAAAAAGTTGAGATGTCGCTTAAATCGCTTTACAGGCTCCGTTTGCAACAAATTGAGTCTCCTTATCTATGCAATAGTCAAGCGGAATGCCCAGGCGCACATTTTCAATCCTCATCGCCGTGGTTAAGGCGTGCAACTATTGCTCAAAACCTTTATCATTTCGATTTAGTCGAGTGGCCATGAGGAATCCGTGAGGCGATTTTACAAAATGCCCGCTCAACAGCAGCGAGATAGCTTTGTAACTGTTATGTGCAGGATGTAGACATATTTTTTTGTCATTTCGCCGTTCGAGGATTTGCGGGGATCCGCTCTCAGAAACTTGGCAAACATAAAACCCATTCCCCGGGGTCAGAAGGCGGAGCCGTGCATAAAGACGAGAAATGGCCGGCGTGTCCACCTAATAGCCAAAAGTAGACTCCTTGGCGACCTTTCGCTTACGGGGCCTTATCACAGTAAGAAGGAGTAGCACTTTTCTTGTTGCCCGGCGCGCCTATCGCAAAACTTTCCTGGGCCTTATAAGCAAGCTTTTTTGGCGCGGCAAGCACATTGATAAGAGATCCCGCTCCTGTAGTTAGCCCGGATCGGTCCCGCTTTTCCGCCAGCGCTGCAATAGGTTGCGGGGGGACGCAATGCATTGGTCATGAAAAGGCCTAGGGGCTGGACATTAGATGCACAGGTCCTCTCGCAAACTACGAGGAACTCGTGATCGAATCCTTGGAGTGGTTTATTGCTTTTTGCGTAAACGCAATCCTTATCTTTTGCTAAGCATTCCCCGACTCCTGAGCATATTGGTTCCTGAAACAGGAAAACGAGGAATTGAATTCCGTAGGCGCACGCGGGGGCACGGGCTTTTGAAAAAATGCGCTGGCGTTCAATGTGACATTGCCTGGATATGATTGGGCTCCGCGCGGCTCAATCACCTCGTATCTTAGCGCATAGAGTGCGCGTGCAGCCAAACCTTAGATACCCAGATCGTAGTTTTGCTTAAAAAGACAACGGAAAGTCCATCATGTAATTGCAAGGCAACTAGCTAACATTAGTATGAGTTCATATCACGACAATGACTTGAAAAAGGACACCTTCTCTGTGGACGTCGAGCTGGTGCACGGTACTAACAGAAATTTCATATCGTCGGGTGCAAAAGATTTTCACGACCGCCTTGATGTGGAAAAGTATGGCCAAACCAAAAGAAAGTTGTCCCCACGCCATGTTTCGCTTATGATCATTGGCCAGAGTATCGGAACCGGCCTATATATCGGTTTGAAAACACCGCTCCAAGAGTCGGGCTCTCTTGCTTTATTCCTTGGGTTTTTGATCTGGTCGGTCACAATGGTCTGGCCATTAATGTTGGCCGTGGGAGAAATGTGCACATACTTGCCTATCAAGGGCTCGTTCTTGCATTATGCTGCGAGGTGGCTCGACCCTGCGATGGGGTTTGCTGTCACTATCATTTATTGCTACACGTCGCTCATGTTCTTGTGCGTTGAGGTTGTTGCATTTGCCTCAGTTATTAGCTATTGGACAGACGCGTCGCCGGCTATATTCATCACAATAGGATTGCTTTCAATTCTATTCTTCAATGTCTTTGGTGTGAACTGGTACGGAGAAATTGAGTTTGTTTCGTCTATCCTAAAGGTGATCCTCATCATCGGTCTCATGTGCTTCACTTTGATCGCCATGTGCGGCGGAAACCCCAACGGAGATGCCTTCGGATTTCGCAACTGGTCAGAGGGTGGGCTTATTCATGAATATCTTGTTTCTGGGTCTACGGGTAGGTTTTTGGGAGTCTGGAACACCCTTCTATATGCGGCGTTCGCGTGCGGAGGAGCTGACATGTTGGGCATGATCGCCGGCGAAGTTTCCCAACCAAGAAAAAATATTCCTCTCGCTGCGAAAAGAACATACATCCGAATCTACTTGTTCTACATCGGTGGTGTTTTCTTCATGAACACATTGTGTTCTTCTGTAAACCCAGAGTTAATTGCCAACGACGGTGAAGCCGGAGTCGCCTCATCACCTTGGGTAATTGGAATCAAGTCTGTTGGTGTTCAAGGCTTAGACTCCTTGGTCAACGCTGTGGTGATGACATCTGCATGGTCTTGCGGTAACGGGTTTACCTATGGAGCGGCCAGAAGTGCATACTCGGCTTCCTTGGCCGGCTATCTCCCTCGCTTCTTCTCCAAGTGCTTGCGAAACGGATGCCCAATTTATGCTGTGTTGTTCTCCATACTTGTCGGATGCTTGTCCTATATGAGCGTTTCGGAGTCTTCCAACACAGTCTTCAACTGGTTCATCAACCTATCTACAACCGGCATATTGTCGACCTATATGGTAATTTGGATGTGTTACTTCAAGTTCAGAAAAGCTGTGGTGGCGCAAAACTCAGATCAATTGGATAAAAGATTCTACAAGGTTCCCAAATTGATCAGCCCGTGGTTGTGCTACTGGGCTGCATTCTTCAATGTGATTGTTCTTGTCTTCAACGGTTTTTGGGCGTTTTTTCCAGGTAACATTTCAGTGGCCAACATTTTCACTTCATACTTTGCTCCAGTTTTCTTTGCTGTCCTTTATTTCTCTTGGAAACTCTTCAAAAAAACAAAATGGAGAAGCGTCTTGGAGGCTGATATCACCACTGGTAAACTCGAAATTGATGAAGAGGAAGCCTTGGAGAGAGATGAACTTGAAGCAATTCCTAGGAAAGAGGGAATTTTCTGGAAGGTCTGGTACAAGACCTGTGATGTTCTCTTCAATTGAAAAATTTCTTTGTTTCTTATTTTTTATTTCGCTGTCGATCTGCTTGTATTTACATAAATATGCCATAATTTGATTTCGTGTGCATTATGCATTATGTAAATGCATTTGAGTATAACCACATTTCGAAATTCGCTTCTTCTTTTGAGAAAGAGGAAATAGAGCCTTGACTTTTAGAAAGAGACTCTTTAAACATGTATGTTGTTTTCGGACAGTTATTCAGCCATACTATAAGGAGGAAGGCAGACACCGAACTGATACAAAGTATATCGCGTCAGACCTAATTCTTCTATGCACATAAATTCATTAGTTTCGCGCGTGGCCTACAGTATGCAAGTCCCGATGAGATAGTGATTTCGTATTTACCAAATGCAATCTGTGATTTATTTTCATTGGCACATGTTACACAGCGTTCGCCTTCTCTGAGCCACGTTTCCTCCAAGCCTGAGAAATTATGTCCATTTCAGAGTATTTTACAACCATACCAGGACCACCGTTATCCACCCACTCAAGCTTCGAAAATAAAGAAAGCAGCTCGCTCATCGACATATCGTCTGCAGAGCGCGAGAATCAGCTCCTACAACGCTTGAGTCCGTTTTTCGAAGTGAGAAATACTTCATATGGAGGCCGTGGTTGTTTCGCCAGCAATGACATCAGCAAAAATACTTGTCTCTTGCAAGTCAACTTGCCTCTTGGCAGTACTGTTGTGCGGCCGTTTCGCAAAGAAGTATGTACATGGTGTTTTCGCTACGATGATGGGCGATCAATGAAGACTCGTGCGCTCAATAAAATCTTCTTTTGCACGGAAATTTGCCGATCTGAGTACACTAGATATGATTTTGATGACACCTTATCGGCTACAATGTGTGCTGCGGAGGAATTGTTCTTGAAATGTGTGGGTGAGATTTGTGAGGACGAAATACCAGCCGACAAAAATGAGGAGTCACTGATAATAGATGAAAAGTGGAAATCTGTATTGGAATGGGAAGAGCGTTTTTTTCGGATGAAACCATCGAAACGACCCGCACATTATCCCACAATCACCATTGAGGACTACACAGATGTGAAATACATCATCAGCACGTTGCATAGCATGATTCGCCACAGAGCGAAAGAACAAAGGCTGAAATCAGACACGACAGATAATTGCAGGACTAGCAAGTACTTAGGTGAGATGTCATTTGAAGAAGCCATGAATTTTGAAATGGAAGCTTTCGAGATACTACAGTCTTCGGAAGCAGAAAAGATGAAGAGATATCCATACCTCTCAACATCATACACAAACATTTACAAATTTGTGCGATTGGTGTGCCCCGAAAGCTGGCTTCCTATAGTAACCCCACGAAATATTCGAGATATCATCGGAAGGAACCTTACAAATTCATTTGGGATTTGGTCACCTGTCACGCAAGAAGACGAAGACAGAGAATACTTTGGATATGCCATGTATCCTCTGGCATCATTCTTCAATCATTCTTGTGCGTCAAATGTCAAAAAGGTTCGAGCAGGCGCTAGCTTCAAATTCATTGCGTCGGAAGATATCCTAGCTGGTGACGAATTGTGTATTAGTTATGGGATAAGGGGAGACGAGACAGTTTCTCAAAGGCGCGAGATTCTCCGTGAGTGGTTTTTCGATTGTGGTTGTACAAAGTGTAAAAGCGAAGAAGAATTGACGAAGCCCAACTTTATTCTTGTCTAATTCTTTCTCACTTTGTGAAATCAAAATCTTCGTAAAATTGCTTGAATTTCTGACATTCAGTTGTTTCTTGGCCCGATGATTGCCTGCACCTGTCCCATTTTACTCTTTTTGGTAGCCTTAAGATGTATGCCAACACTCTTCTGGGGAATTGCAAGTCCAATCCCTTCCCTTCCTCCAATGAGGTAATGTAATAGGTCTTTTTTCTTTCAGAGTATACTGTGAACTTTATGAATCTAGTCTTTTTGGACAAGTCCGTAACCTCTTGGTCATCGGCTGTGTACTTTTTGAAGTGCAACTTGGAGTTCTGTTGGAACGTCTCGTTGTTGATACAGCTTTTATCCTCTAAAGCTTTCTCAAACAGCTTTCCAATAAGACCTCGAGGAACAGGTACCAATTGAATATGAAAGTGCACATTTTCAGGCCGTGATATTTCATAGCAAACAATGTCGTAACCGTTTCTCGCAAACGCGTCCGCAAGAGTTTGCATGTATTGTTCAATTTCTTGTTTCACATCCACCGTATCGGGAAGTAACGGTGTGTGATCTATTGGAATGATAATTGCGTGTCCAGAAAAATTTAAGGCACGAGTAGGGGTAGTCAATGGGCCCTTGGCAACAGTCAAGTATGAGTGTTTTGCTATAGATACAATCATGTGGGACTCGAGGTTTGGGTTGGAAAGGCAAAAAAAGCACTCTGATGGAGCGACGACTTTAATCGGCTTAAAACCATGCTCTTCGTGCTCGTGGCTCAGATCTAACTTTTGTTGTTTCGATGTCACACCGTCTTCTTCCTCCTCTCTCAATCGCTTCACCTTTTCTTCGAGAAATGGATTGACGGACGAGCCAGAGATATCATCGTCACCTAAATCTATGGCAAAGGCATAAAACCATTTATTTCCAGTCCCCTCACGTGCGAGTGAAATGAAACGATAGCTTCTCTTGGGGCCCCAAGCCAACACACTGTGCTCATGAACCTTGCCCATTTCCAAACCGTTCGCGAAATGATATCTTGGCTGCAATTGCTTGACAATTGCATCAACGGACCGATCGCCCACTAATGTGAGCCGCTGGTCTGCAGCAATACAGTAGGGCCAATTGTATGAAAAAAGCACGTCTGCTTTCACCGGGAGTTCCGAATCGCTATCTGCGGTCAACGTATCATTGAGAAAAGCCAAGACCACGCCACTAGCGAGCTTCAAAATAGCAGTTCGGCTATTAACGCATGTAAAGTTAGGGGCGATATCCACGAACCTGCCGTTCTGTTCAGAACTCCCAAAGAAATACGTTGGAGCATCTGGGCTAGTAGCTGGCGCCTCTGCAGGAAGAGAGCATCCGAGCAATATAATCGCCAGAAACGGTCCGTTCTTTGCGTGCTGTGCATTTGCCTTTTTGATTATGGCATCGAGATTGCTTGGGTTGGGATATAGCACCAAGAACTTTGATTTCATGGTTGGCGTGGGTTCGAATCGAGGTCTCAATATCAGCTGGAGATGCCCTGCCCATCACCAGTTTAGTGTGTGCAGGACATTATGTCCTGCGATGGACTGGGACGGCATAAGCCTGTGTCAGATTGGGATGGTTTCGACATGGCAGCCCCGGCAAATTAGAATTATCAGAGCTTGTAGGCAAACTTATGTTTATCTGTGTTTCAAGTCTTCTTATGGAGCAGCTAATATCGATCAACACGGCTCTACAATATGGGCGCGTCGAAAAAGTACGCAAGTTCCTCTAATCTTGTAAGAGTGCATTCTCTGGATACCCGAGTGCGCTGCGTGTCATGCTGGCGGCTTCATGGAAACATGTTAGCTGATTCACCAGGGCCCTCCATCGCAGTAGGGCTCCAGACCTAAATGTGTCACGCGCACGTGCATCCTTACTGCACCCAACACGCTAGGGTCGCGCACCCACAGTTGTCTGCAGTGTTGAAAATTTTGTCCCTTCTCGCAAAGAAAAAACCATCGATTGGAATTCCTGCTCACTGCTAGTAACAACAACAATATACAAAAATGGGTAAATCGTATGTGTGAATATGCCCCCGCCAGTCCAGCAAGTTTAGATGCGTGATCTGCTCACAGCAGCATCATTGTGAATAATACCGAGGCGCCATCAGATACTTTTTTTCCAGGGTGACTGTGAAGGTGGCTATGAGTCTGTCCAACATATTGGCTAATTGCTGATGGTTTCTCATGAGTAGCCTCATTGCAGTTTTTTCATGGATTAGTGTTAAAGGACCCAGCGAAGAAAATGTCTGCAAATCATTATAGCAGGGGTTACCAATGCACGGCCGCCTTTTTTATCCCATTCTATGCCCAGGACCTTGCTCCCTTGACTCCATACTAACTATTCAGGCGCGGTTACAGATCTGGTACTCGTTACATGTTCCAACGTGACTTCAAGAAGCACGGAATGGTGAACTTGTCCACGTACTTGACCATCTACAAGGTCGGGGACATTGTTGACATCAAGGCCAACGGTTCTATCCAGAAGGGTATGCCCCACAAGTACTACCACGGTAAGACCGGTATTGTTTTCAACGTTACCAAGTCTTCCGTCGGTGTCATCATCAACAAGGTTGTTGGTAACAGATACATCGAGAAGAAGGTTAACTTGAGAGTTGAGCACGTCAAGCACTCTGCTTGCCGTAAGGAGTTCTTGGAGAGAGTCAAGATCAACGCTGGCTTGAGAGAGGAGGCCAAGGCCACCGGCAAGCAGGTTGTGTTGAAGAGACAGCCAGCCCAGCCAAGACCTGCCAAGATTGTGTCTGCTGACGGCAACGCCGCCCAGACCTTGGCTCCTGTCCCATACGAGACCTTCATCTAAGCTAAGCTGTATAAACTCACTTTAATACAAAAATCGTTGCACCAAGCAGGCCCACTGCAGGCTAAATGTAAATTGCACTTGGATCCGTGCGTCCAACTTGGCGCCATTTGGAACCTTGTGGAGGCTTGGGTGAATTTGAAAATCATAAATCTTCGGTCGTCACTTATATTCTCTGGCGTTCCTGGGTACTGCTTTGGTGGGCCTGGCAAATCGGCGTTTTTACACACGTATTTCTCGTTCCACTTTGAACGCAACAACCAGTGTCACTTGCACCAAGTTCAATTGACACAAGCTGCTTCTGAGATTACCATGTAGATTCGAACTGGTGAACGAAGCCAGACGGGGCGTCACAAAACTACGTTTGCGCAATGAGAAGAGTTCTCGCCGTCCTGAGAGTTCAGATCTTGTGTGCGTCCTGCGCTTTGGCTAGAGTACTTGGTTTATAGGTGACCAAGGTTCTCACGTAGCAGCAGCGCCAAGCTTACAAAAAACACACAGAGTGAAGTGGTGGGTAGCCTTGACGTCTAGAGTAAAGAGAATAATTAAAAGGATGCGTAGAGCTTTGCGTGAGTCTCAAGGGTGGGGGAGAATACCAACGCCATCCAGATTATTTACGATATCACCTTCCAAAGGGTCAGAATTTCTTTATAGCGTTTGTGTTTAAGTAACAAGAAAGGTTGCGCCAAACACCGTCACCATGAAAACCCAACACCCCCGTACGGAGGTGCATTTCCAGAGGAATCGGCGCCCGAAAGCGCCAACTCAACTCTAGAGGGAATTGTAAGGATACACGCGAGACTTCATCATGTTTTATAAAACTTGGAAGGTCATATGGCCAGAAAAAGAACAGATTGTGGGCCTCCGCACTCTTATATAGTGCTGCGCCGGGTAACACGTGAGTCGCACGCCAAAAACGCTGTCCCAGTCTGTAGCCATCGGTGAAACCACTGCCCTTTGCCATATTGTGCAGTCCCTCATCTCCGAGTACTTCACCACTTCAACTTTCAAGCGAGCTAGATTCCCACAGAAATGGCAAAAAGAGAGGCCTCCAAGACGTCTAAGCGTGTTGTAAAAAAGTCAAAGACTTCGCAGTCGTCAAACGGTCTCTTTTCCCGGGAGAAAATTGCGTCTTTAGCCGCCGAGATCACGGACAACTCAAAATACAATAATCTAGTACAATTATTAGCCCAGTATGAGGAGATTGAAAACATCTTGAAGGAAACCGAGGATGATTCTATAGAGCAAAATGCAAGATTCCTCACTCTAAGCGTCTATAAATGTTTTGAGAGATTGATGGCCGAACAGATGATGGCCCCCGATCAAAAGGGCGAGAAAAAACAACTCGTGGCCAAATGGTTACAAGATAAGTACTCCAAGTTCAAGGAGGTCTTATGCAGATTTATTATGATAGAGTTGGCGTTTTCTCTGTCGCTTCAATTAGACGCGTTGGATCTCATGTTGGGGCTTGTGAAATTGGAAGCAAAACATGCTAAAGAGTTCCCTGTGAATACCTACCAAAGCCTCGTAACACTGTTGCTTCTCAGTGATTGCGGTGAAATCTTGAGCGATGAGTCGTCTGGAAACTTCTTATTGCTTGAATTTATCGAAAAATTCATGAAGCACTGGGACTTGCAGTTGTATTTCTTCGAGAAGTCTCTCGTGGACGCCATTGCGGGCTGGAAATCCTTGAGCGACCAGAAAAGAGCACAGGTTTTCAGCAATTACTATACAGTGATCAAGGGTGGACTTTTGTATTCGTCTGATACCGCCAGCTTACGTGAAGCCCCTGTTTTTACTGGCATCAAGCTCCCCACCACGGCATACAAATCTAGCATCAAGACCAGGTACCAGAAATGCCTCTTGGAAGTATTAAGAATCACCGAGCTTTCGCCCACAATGTACAAAGCGTTGCTCGTAATACTACACAAGAGAATTATTCCGTACATGGGAGTGCCCGCTGCTCTCATGGACTTTTTGACTGATGCCTACGACCAAGAAGACGATGCCGTGGTCCCAATTCTTGCTCTTAACTCGCTCTGGGAGCTTATGAAAAACTACAACTTGGAGTATCCCGATTTCTACACCAAGCTCTATTCGCTCCTCACGCCAGACCTCATGTACACCAGGTATAGGTCCAGATTTTTTCGCTTGTGTGATTTGTTCTTAAGCTCTACGCATCTTGCGGCCAACTTGGTGGCGTCTTTTATCAAGAAATTGGCTCGTCTTTCGTTGACCGCCTCTTCACCTGCGGTTGTCATTGTGATTCCGTTCGTCTACAACCTTCTCAAGAGGCACCCCACATGCATGGTGTTGCTTCAAAACACATCAGCCGATTCGGAATACACCGACCCGTATGACGATGCGGAAAAGGATCCTTTGAATACCGGGGCAATGGGCTCTTCGTTGTGGGAATTGGAAACGCTCATGAGTCACTATCACCCGAACGTGGCCACTTTGGCCAAGATTTTCAGTGAGCCTTTCAGAAAGCCAAGCTACAATTTAGAAGACTTTTTGGATTGGAACTACTTGACTTTGATGGAGAGTGAGAAGACCAGGAAGTACAAAGGTATGGCTTCCTTGGAGTATGAAGAATGGCCCACGCTTTTCAATGTTGGAAATGAAGAAAAGCTGTACGTTGAAGGGTGGTCTCTTTAAGGTTATAGATTTTGAATGAATCAAGTCAAGAATTAGTGACTTTTCTGGTACCCGGGTACGTGTATAGTGGTCGGATTTGATAAAATTGTGTGATCTCATATATGAAGCTATTCGAAAAAAGTTCCATTGTATGTTTCGGTGATTGTACACTATTGAGACTGGATTGCCTTTTTTGATATTGAACAAGATGCGTCTTACTTGCTTAAACTTTTTTGTAAGTCCAAGTCGAAGTCATCATGTGTTTTGCCGAAAATTCCAATACATGAGCGTCTTTGCTCGAACAGTGGTACGTTGAGTAGTCCTTTGTCTTGATTGAGATGAATCTACGTGATTCGATTAGGCTTTCAGGGATTTGGGGTATATCGTAGTCGAGGCAGAAAAGGTAAGTTTTCGAACTTCAGTTCATTTCAGATGTACTTTTCGAGGCACCCAGAACCACCAGTATATTCTCGTCTCTCGAAAGTCGCCATTTTCTTTGATAAAAGTCCAGTGACTGAACAATACAACTGACAGGAACTCTTCAAAAAACTGTTGCCCGCCGCAACTCTTGACTCGTGAGATTAGAAATCCCTAAATAGTCAGATACACAAGCTGAGCCCAATAATAGTGGAACAACTTTTTCGAATTCACGAGCATTCTGCGTGTGCAAAAACTGCCGGATTGGCTAGACTATGACCAAGAATGAGATGCCCACTTGTAAGAAGCCACCCACACGACGATACAACCACAGTCGGCAAAAGTATTCTATTCATCATCATACCATTTTTCACGGAGTACTTGTTACGAAAAACATTGGCGTCCCAAAAATTTGGGACGTGCATGCTGATCAAGACTTGCAAACATGGTTATAGTCAGCCTTCGTTTTGCTTTCTCATCACACGATCTGAACATGAACTATGAGATTAATGAAGTGAGAGAAAAGCACTTATAGATTCTTGGCTAACTTCCAAAAACCCCAAATGACTTTCCGTCGCAGATCAATGTTTTGGTGTATGTCGAGTACATCCAACGCTCGTATCTCTCCAGACTCAATTAGTGGTGTGCATATAGTCCCCCTCAGTCTCAACCAAGCGCGTTAGATGGGTACTTTCAATTAAACCTAAATAGGAAAAGATATTGAACACGCGCTTTGGCCGCGCGAGGAAAAAAAAATCGAGGGCTCGTACACCATTTCTCTTGACACACCTATACTAGAACACTTCTAACCCCAAAGTACCAAGATTGGCCAGCAGCGTACAAGCAAAACATTTTTCAGAGACGAAACACAAAACGTTCGCAATCTTGCCCATTTCATCTGCAAAGACCCACCTGCTAGAAGCCCAAACATCCGGCGGTTAGTTCTCAACACCCTTCTCACAGGCTCTTTCTACAGCAAAACTTTGGAGAAACACAAACATTCCTCATGGACGAATCGCAGTTTGACCAGCCGGTAGATGCAGTTTTTGGCGACCGCGTGCGGCGGTTCCAGGAATTCCTCGACCAGCTCAATGGGCTGGGCACAAACTACCGCAACGAAATCAAGGACATGTTGACCAAAGGCCGCTTCCGGCTTTCCGTTTCTATGGATGAGGTGCGTGATTTCGACACGGAGTTCTGGCGCGGACTCTTGAACACGCCTGCGGATTTCCTTCCCGCGTGCGAGCGGGCGCTCCGGGACACCGTGTTGGCTATCTACGACCCAAACGACGCGCGGTATGCGCCCTTGGATGACGATCAGCAGTTCTACGTCTCGCTCCGCGGCGCCTTTGGTGACCACGCGGTCACGGCGCGTACCATCACCGCTCACCATCTCTCGCGCATGGTCTCCATCGAGGGCATTGTCACGCGGGCGTCATTAGTGCGCCCAAAGGTGGTGCGCCTGGTACATTATGCTGAAAAGACAGCTCGGTTCTACGCCAAGTCATACCACGATAATACCACATCCTTTGACGCGGTGGCCACACCCGCTGTGTACCCTGTCGAGGACCCGGATGGTAACAAATTAACGCCCGAGTACGGCTTTTCCACGTACCGCGACCACCAGAAAATATCTGTCCAGGAAATGCCCGAGACAGCACCCGCGGGCCAGTTGCCTCGTTCCGTAGACATTGTTTTAGACGACGACTTGGTGGACATGGCCAAGCCGGGCGACCGTGTGCAGATTGTTGGCGTCTACCGCGCTATGGGCGGCGCGGCGAACAACGCATCGTCGTTCAAGACAGTTATTTTGGCCAATGCCGTTTATCCATTGCACGCCCGCTCTAGTGGTGTGGCTGCGCACGAAAAGCTAACAGATACCGACGTCCGCAACATCAACAAAATGGCGCGTGAGCGCCGCGTCTTCGACGCCTTGGCACACTCTTTAGCGCCATCCATCTATGGTTTTGATTACATTAAAAAGGCCGTACTCTTGCTTCTTTTTGGGGGCCTTGAGAAAAACTTGGACAATGGCACGCACTTGAGAGGTGATATCAACATCTTGATGGTTGGTGATCCCTCCACAGCCAAGTCGCAGATGCTTCGCTTCGTCCTCAACACCGCATCGTTGGCTATTGCCACAACTGGTCGTGGTTCTTCGGGAGTTGGTTTGACTGCTGCCGTGACAACGGACAAGGAAACGGGTGAGCGCCGCTTGGAGGCTGGTGCGATGGTGCTCGCCGATAGAGGTATCGTTTGTATTGACGAGTTTGATAAGATGTCTGACGTCGACCGTGTGGCTATTCATGAGGTCATGGAGCAGCAGACGGTAACCATTGCTAAGGCTGGTATCCATACATCTCTTAACGCTAGATGCTCAGTCATCGCAGCTGCGAACCCTGTTTTTGGTCAATACGACGTTCACAAGGACCCACACAAGAACATTGCTCTCCCAGATTCGCTCTTGTCCCGTTTTGATCTTCTATTTGTTGTTACTGACGATGTTAACCAAGCAAAAGACAGAACAATTTCCGAGCACGTGTTACGTATGCACCGTTTTGTTGCTCCGGGAATGGCTGAGGGCGAGCCAGTACGTGAGCTGGGAGCTGTTTCATTGGCTGCGGGTGTAGAAGATCCTGATGACGGCGCAGAACAGCCTGTCTTTGAAAAGTTTAACACACTTCTCCACGCGGGCGTGGCCAGCAGGGCCGCCAAAAGCACGGCCCCCTCAATTGTGTCGATTCCATTCTTGAAGAAGTACATTCAGTACGCAAAGCAGAGAATTAGACCTGTACTTACAAAAAAGGCTTCGGATTACATTGTCGCCACATACTCCGGCTTGCGTAACGGTGACCCGTCAGAGAATAATAAGCGCACAGCGCCTGTCACTGCTAGAACTTTGGAGACCTTGATTCGTTTGGCCACCGCTCATGCAAAAGTTCGCTTGTCAAAGACTATTGACGTGAAGGATGCAAAAGTCGCAGAAGATCTACTTCGCTACTCTTTGTTCAAAGAAATCGCCAAAAAGACAAAGCCAAAAAGGAGAAGAATTGCGCTTTTTGGAGACGAAGTCGAGGAAGAGGAAGAGGAGAGCGAATCCGAACCCGAACAGGAACCAATTGCCGATGCTAATATCATGGAGGCACCTGATAATTTAAAACCAACGTCATCAGCTTCAGAGCAACAGACCTCTGAAGTTGCCCATGACTTGGAAGAAATGCATTTATCTCGAGGCACACCTTTGAGAGAGACGCACCCACAAGCAAACGTCTTCAGTGCCGAGGCAAGCGACATCGTCAGTCCAATTCGTTATGAAAAATTTCTTACGATAATGAGCAAACTCTTAGCATCAGAGTTGTTTGCCAATGATCTCGGCTCTTGTGCCACCGATCTTGTAATAGATGCTATCAATGAGGAATTACAACAGGAAGAAACTTTCTCTCCGTCTGAAATCGAGAGCGCGTTTGCACAGATGGAGGAAGAGAGTAAGATTATGACTGGTGACGGCAAGATATGGAAAATATAATCGTTAATTTAACAAGTCTATAAATATTCTTGAAGTTTCATGCAAGTAGTAGTGGAAGACCACGATAAACACCGCAAGAACTAGAAAATTACTAGAAAATCAAGATCTTGTGTTATTTTATTGTTTTGATGTTTTCGCGCAATTAACCAAAATTTGTTCTGGTTAGCTCGATTTTACGCTTTTCAACCAAAACTTTGTAAATATCCATATTAACGAGCTGATTCGGCGACAGTTTTAATACTAGAAACAGTCCTTAAAAATTCTAATTTCGTTAAAGTTTATACGGGATAGTACACCTAGCTAATTTTGTGCTAAAGGAATACCAAACGAAAAGCCAAAATTATCAAAAGTTACGTAGTATGATGAAAGTACTGAGATCATGATTTAGTGCCGTTTATGTTACGCGTCCCCAGAGGGGCAATTATAGATTGAATTTTTACCCTTGCAGCTCATGAGTAATTATTAAAGTGAGCTGGAACAAACTGTATTACGAAAGAGATAGCCAATACCAATGACTTCGTTTTTTTGCTATATTTTTTTGACTTTGTAAATTGATGTGCCAATTTTATATGGCTATATAAGAATCTCACTGCACCATGTCGCGAGGCTCATCGCAGTGAGCATCTCACATTGCTGACCTGGCAACTTTTTGTAGTAAGTTAAAGCTGCAGCAGTTTAATCCTCAAAACATATCTTAGTCAAGGCTCCCGAGGCAATTGTCACAAGCCCATATTTTATTCGAACTACGCCCCCTATTTTATCGACTATTCTAGGCTTATCAAATGTCGTCCTCCGAGTTCGAAATCGATCAGGAAGATGAACTTCTCATGCATACATACACCACCCTTCCAAAAAACTGCAAGAAATACTGGCAGAAGAGATATCTGCTATTCTCGAAATTCGATGAAGGCGTATTTTTGACGTCAGAGCTCTGGTATTCAGTGACACCTGAGATCACTGCGCGTGTCATTGCGAAAATAGTAAAGAATCTCCTACCAGACGCCCAATTCATTCTAGACGTATGTTGTGGGGGAGGGGGAAATAGCATTCAGTTTGCCAAAATGTTCCAGCACGTGGTGGCAGTTGACATAAATGCAAATAATATAAAATGCTCCAAACAGAACAGCATGATATACGAAGTTGCGAAAAATACTACATTTGTGCATGGAGATTGGAAGTCACTCAGCGAAAGCTCAGATTGGGTACCAAGTGTTGTTATCGGTACAAAATTTGACTTCGCTTTCTGCTCGCCCCCATGGGGTGGACCTAGCTATAGATATCAGGAAACATTTGACTTGGACTCCATGGAACCTTTCAACCTACGCCTGCTTTGCTTGAGCATGGGTAAATTTGCAAACAACTTCGGGCTTTTTCTTCCGAGAAACCTGGATTTTGACCAGGTTCGTGAGGTGACTCGAGAATTGTTTGGACCGGAGTTTAAGACCAGAATGGTGTGCCTTTGGCAGGATGAGCGCCCACTAGGTATCATGGCCATTTTTGGACCATCATTTAGGGATATAATATAGAAGCTGCCGACAATAAACGGTCCAAAAGTATGTAAAACCATGAAGAATAAGAAGTGCTCAATTTTTTAGAGAATATGAAACACATACATTTAATCGAAAAAAGAAAGCCCGATGCGGGGCTCGAACCCGCAACCTTTTGATTGACCTTATGAAGTTTAAGAGTCAAATGCTCTACCGATTGAGCTAACCAGGCTTTTCTTGAAGGAGAAAAATGTAGATGGACTATCCAATAAAAGAGGAAAGGATTCAAGTGGTAGACTAGTGTCCGAGCACGAAGACTGTTTTCATTTTGTTTGTGGTGCGTTAAATCAACTCGAAATAAGGGGCAGTTTTCAAATCTTTTGGCTGTTGCCTCATTCACCGAGAAGGGTAAAGAGTATTTTCCTTCTTCCGAGCGTTCATACGTACTCGGCAAGTCGTATTGGCTCAACTGGTATCCGGGCGATATTTATCAAGTAATTAAAGCACTAGCTCCGCGTTAGAATCTTTGAACATGAGATCCAGCAAGAAATAAAACTCAGCAAGGATCCCTGGCTGTATAATGAAAAAGAAAATAATCAAAAAAAATACACCTCATAATATCAATAAAAAATGGTTGACAGCTGTGATAATGCGTGAAGTTGATCATCAGAAGCTTAAGAAGTAATGATTATTTTTTCGTTTCATTATGTTCGTGAAGCCATACTTCTTCATGATAGACAAAACCGCAAATTGGACAAAGAAACTTCCACTTTGTCTTTCTATGGGAAGCTCCCGTTTTGAAATGCCTAGTATTTTATATTTTCTGATTGAGCGATAACAGAGTATACATCATACGGTTTCTATTGTTGCTGATCTTTTATTACTCGCCTTCGCAGTTTCACCCATACCAAAACATCGAAGGACACTCAGCTGATTTTTACATCGAAAAGGTCGTCTGAGACCAACTTCAAACCAAATTTCTGTCAAGATATCCACCTTCCTTGCAAAGTGAATAAAATTCACTTTCAGTATCTTTGAGTAACTTTTGAGGCGTATCGAATTCTTTCACAGTTCCTCTCTCCAACACGAGGACTCGATCACTGTCCATGATTGTATCCAAGCGATGAGCGATTGTCAAAATTGTTTTGTCTTTAAATTCCGAACGAATTGTCTCCTGTATAATTTTGTCTGTCTGAACATCAACAGCAGCCGTTGCTTCGTCTAAAACCAAGACTTTCGATTCCTTTAACAATGCTCTTGCAAGACACAAGAGTTGTTTTTGACCAGAAGAAAGATTAGATCCACCCTCGACAACTCTAGCATCGAGTCCCGTCTGTGGCTTGAGATCTTTCCCGATATCGTCTTTCTTTTGGCCGTCTTTCTTAGGACTTGTTTTCATTGATTGCACATGTTCTTTGAGATGTG
This sequence comes from Metschnikowia zobellii, assembly GCA_939531405.1. Lineage (NCBI taxonomy): Eukaryota > Fungi > Ascomycota > Pichiomycetes > Serinales > Metschnikowiaceae > Metschnikowia > Metschnikowia zobellii. The sequence goes on from OW618028.1 coordinate 2,798,463, forward strand.
CCATTTCAAGAGCTTTCCAAAGAGTCTCATCCAGATGAAGCCCAAATGGATCCAAGTTTTCTCGCACGGTACCTTCGAAAGCATGTGCATCCTGTGGAATGATATTGAGCTGAGTTCTGAGATCGAATAGCCCGATGGTACCACTGTTAATGCCATCAATATCAATCTCACCAGTTGTGGGCTCGATAATTCGGAATAACGCAAGTGTGAGAGAACTTTTGCCCGCCCCTGTTCTACCAACTATTCCCACTTTTTCGGCGGGGTTGATGTCTAGGTTAATATTGCGCAAGACAGGTTCCAAGTTGTCACGATATTTGGTGCTGTAGTTTTTAAAATGTATTGCACCAGTCGCGGGCCAATGACTATCAGGCCTATTTTCCTCAATAATCATCTCTGCTTCAGATGGCAAATTGCCGTATTCTATCAAACGCTCAAGACTGACTGCTTTGGTCTCAACTTCGGCCCATAATCTTATTATGGCATTAAGGGTGCTCGTTGAACTAAAAACATAAGTCATAAGAAAACCCACCATGGATGGACTGAGACCTTTTCCGGAGTGAACACCGTACAATATCATCATGGAGGAGAAAAGAACGATTAAAGCAGCAATGAATTGGAGCCTCATGGACAACCATCTGTTACAACCTTGAATCGTCCAGTCAATTTTTGTCACATTATCGACCTTTATCCTGTTTGAAAAGATGAACCTCTCATCTTCTTTATAAGCCCGAATGGTTTCCACGCCATTAATCGACTCCTGTAAGTGGGAGAATACTGGACTCCGCAGTGCTGACTTAAGTCTTTTGAGCTCTCTTGAAGCAGGCATGAATTTGTTCCTGAAATAATTGTAAAGAAAAAGCAAAAAGATAATGACAACTAGCATGAATGGTAAGTTGAAGACGACAATAGCAAGCCTGGTGAAACATTCGATCAAGAAAGATACAAACATGGTAAGAGACCAAAGTACTTGTTGATCCAAAACAGATATATCATCTGAAAATCTGTTCAAGATTCTACCGATTGGGGTAGTGTCGAAGAAGGACATTGGAGATCTCAAAACACTGTTGGCCATTTTATCGTGGAAGTACATAGAACTCCTCACTGCACTAAAAGTCCAAATGATATACGCACTTGCAAATGTAAGAAATCCCCCGGCGACTCCTGTGAAAGCGTAGATAGACAAGAATAGGGCAGGGGATATATTATATCCACTGGCGAGATTTTTTTCCGACCAATACTTTAGAACCCAGTTGCCCATGATGTTCATTCCCACAACAGCCCAAAAAAACAAGCACCAAATGGCAATGTAAATCCAGTTACATGCACGAAGGAATTCAAGATAAACCTTCCACTTCACATGGCCTTGTTCTTTGTTTTCCTTGTTCTCTAAGGAGCTCTGCTTCGTGTGATATTCATCTTCGAAAATATATTCATGGCCAAATGAAATTGCACTGGCTGCCCCAATGGTATTGTGCGTCAAGACTCTAGTAAGAGCAGTATCTCCGAATTCTTCAACCTCCGCCAAGGTCACAGGCTGATAGGGTTTTGTTGCAAGGTGTTCTCCGATATCACTAGACCCGGGAGATACTGACATACGATTAATTTCAGATTCCACATTCTCAGCCTCGTCAATCTTTTCTTCATTATCTTCTTGAGCAAACTCGGTCATGAGTTGGTAAACCTCACCTTCTTTCTCCATGAGTTCCGTGAAAGTACCGCGCTCAGTAATTCTACCTTTTTCCAAAAAAACAGTTTCTTGAGCCAAACGCAAAATTTTCATGGAGTTTGTGGCAAGGATTAATGTCTTTGTGGCAAGTAAGCCAGAGGGACTCAATACTTTTTTGGTAATTTTCTTGCCGACATGAGCATCAACGGCAGACAAGACATCATCCAACAAATAGACATCAGCTTTGGAGTATAGCGCGCGTGCTAAAGAAACACGAGCTTTCTGGCCACCGGATAAGGAGATACCTTTTTCACCGACCAAGGTGGCATCGCCGTTGGGCAAAACCTCGAAGTCGCTGGTTAACTGACAAGCATCCACAGTACTCTTGTAGAACGCGGAATCATACCTTTTCCCGAATAAAATGTTTTCTCTGATCGAGGTATTCAAGATGCATGGCGTTTGAGAGCAGTATGCAACAGTGCCATTGACAGAGACAGATGCACTCTCTCTGTCTACGAGTGGGATTTCACCAATGAGGGCTTTAAGCAAGGTAGTCTTTCCTGCACCAACCCTTCCGACCACACATGTCAATTGACCCTTTTTGGCAGTGAAGTTGATATCTCTCAATGCGTAATTCAGATCATCTACCTCACCGGAATCGTTCGCAGCGACTGAAGACCAGACAAAGTTTGCCAGCTCAATATTCACACTTATTTCGTTTGGACGAAGAGGCTTGTACGATCTTTGAACAATTTCCTTCTCAATCTCATCCAAAATGAAATAATGTGACATTCTTTCTAAGGCAACCTTAGCCTCCATGATATTCGAAAAGATGGCAGGAAGCATGGTAACAGGTTCCGTCAAGAGAGAAAACAACGACAAAGCAGGAAATATTATCGAGGGTGTGAGTGTCTGTTTCATGATGGTAGCGTACACGGAGTATACAGTGCAAGAAATAACAAATGGGATACAGCCCCACAAAAAAGTAGAACCTGCGTTATAGATTCCCATCTTTTTCTGGTTGACGAGCTCTTTTTTGTTTCTGACTTCGTCAAGTTTTTTCAACATAGGTGTTTCCCATGAATAAAGCTTAATACTCTTGATCGAGTTGAGGATTTCACTGGTTAAGCGAGTACGCGCGTCCTTATACTCCATTTGAGTATTGTAAAGTGTGTAGATCATAGTGGTGATACGCGTGCTTAAAGGTACCAAAATCACTGTCGTCGCCAAACCCGCCCACATTGCATTTCCCAAAAGCCTATGAAGAGCGACTAAACAAAAGATTAACCTCAACGGAATAGCCACAGCGTCAGAGCAGGTCTCAAGACTCGAGGCAATATCATTCACATCCACAGCGACATGATTAACAATGTCTCCTGTGGACTTTTCCTTTTTAGCCTCTGAGGACAATTTGAGTGCCTTTTCGTATATCAAGCAAGTCATGGCAGACTTGATGCTAAACGAGCAACGGAAGAAGGTGATGAAGTACTGGTTGAAAGAGATGAACTTGATAAAAGAGCAGAGGAAGATACCAAGTGCAAATGCAAATCCTCTGATGACTGGAGGAGCCTTCTCACCGTCAGAGAGATCTGACGACTCGTAGATGAAAAGAATGAAGCCTTGAAGCAAAAACGGAGCGATTGTGGCGCAAGTTATGTCAACAATTTCGCCACAAAAGCCAAGCGCAAGTGTTGGGTAATGCACACGCAACAATGTGAGGAACAACGAAGGCTGTAACTCCGCATCTTCAGGAGACGGATTCTTTTTTATTCTGAGTCTTCTATCTCTCCACCAGGCGGCTCTTTTCAACTCATAGGTCCAGCTCTCACGAACCTGACTAATGGTCACGTCACTCTTCAACTCGACAATGGTGTTTGGAATCTCGGTCACTTCAATGGAAAGGTCGCGCTCTACTTTCTGCAAAGTGGGCTCGAGCCACTTGAATGTCAAAGTGTAGATCAAATTCTTCACGGTGTAAATGTCCCACCCATTCAACTCAAAATAGTCTTTGAGCTCTGCTGAGGGTGAATACAAGTAAACTTCGAAGACGAACGAGCAGATCGCGTTCACGAGCACGAGAATCTCGAGAGTGTAGGCAAGCGCATTCGCAGACTTGTCATCAATGGGCACATATACTTTATGCGCTGAGAAAGAGTCCAGAACAAGGATCACAGCGAACGCTATGATGGATAAAAGCCAATACACTATGAGCGAGCCATGACCCACTACGGACCGAGTTGTCTCTAGGAAATGCAAAGGAAGCACGAAAAACAGAGTCACTATGAACAGCATCGCAAGACTGGCAAATTTTGCGTCGGAAAGCGGCAGATGCTTGGGTATTGGGTTCAACACTATGAGCACAGCATATATGATAGCCTGTAATGAGACGCAGTTAAGCCTAAGGAAATGGAGGATACCCACGCTGCGGGGACTCCAGGGATTTCCAAACGAATACTTGATTTTGTAGATGCCATAAGAATTCAGAAGTAGAAGCGTCAATGTCTGAACAACTATTGCAGCAGCAATGATAGCTTGCGCAAAGAACACAACCGAGGCTAAAAAACATGGATTCAAATAGTTTTCCTGCCGGTCGTATAGCGGCCGTGTGAGCGATCCTTGTAAATCGCATACTTGGACTTCTTCTATACCCGAGGAAAAAATCTCAAGAATCTGTTCCAGACCCATTTGGCGCTGAAGAAATATGGAGTTCCTGGAATTTGAAAAATATTTGAGGTGCTTAGAGAGGATGCGAAGTCTGTTGCAGCAAATAGTTTGGAAAGTATGACCCGTGAATTAATGGGTAGTCAGTAAAGTACAAACAACGATCACAGCAAGAAAAAAAGGACTGAAAAGTGATAGCATGCAGCGAACTATAGTAATTTTAGGGCTGGACCCACAGTCCTTTTTATATATCCGGGTATCGCAGCGTGCAGGCCCATCGACGGCTACGTGCATACGGGCCGATAAGCGTACCGTTCAAAAGGCATAAGCCTCAAACGAAACCATAGACTTGGTTTTAAAAATGATCACAAAGCTCTTACCGCAGAAGTATCATTTTTGATTTTTTAATACATTTTAGATGGAACATGGCGACTTCGCCCATCATCAAGTGCTAGCCTTTCTATTTTTCGCGTTCGCAAGTGCATCTTGAAGTACCCAGAAGTCCGACTTGGCACATGAATGTTCTTTCTTCAATTGTGAAGAGAATCACACTTGATTAGCTAGCAATGGAAACACTTTCCCATACGTGTGTTTTTTTCTGCTTCCCGCTCGAGACAGATATTATTAAAAGGTAAAGAAAGTATACTGACGGTCAATAAATTCGATCATGATCACTTCTGTCGAAGGTTTGAGCAATGAATCGAAAATTGCAATTCCTTTACTTCGAAAAATGTGCCCTACGAGATCTTGGCTTTTTTTTTTTTGGAAATATGTCTGTCCGATAAACACAATTTGTTTGTTAATGGAGGTGGATCATAATGGCAGCAAACGTCCCAAATTATTTCTAGATTACGGAGCCGTGCCGCAGCGCGGCGCGCGCCTCTTGGATATACGAGTCTTGACTGGGATGAATAAAGAAATGGAGCTTCAAGTTCAGATACTCTGGCAAGCTCCCTTTTTTTTTATTGCAAAACAGCCTACTCCAGATTTTCCTTCTGGTCAAATAATTATTTAGCAACTAGAAGACAACTCTGAAGGGTGCATGTATCTGCGCAATCAAACGTTGTAATTCATGTAGATGTTCGCTTGAAGCGGCTTTCGGAAACCATGTTCGGCCGAGACCAGCTTCCAAACAGGCTTGTGAGTCTTATTTGGTATGGGCCCAGGCAACATATGCAAAAGAACAATATTTGGTGCCGTTTTAGGTGCTCATTGCCATGGTTTTCTAAGCCAGATGAACCACGGCGGTAGACACCCCGAAGGTGCTCAGCTGTCGTTTTTCATTGACTCTTGAAATCTCTCCATGACAGTCTTATAAACTGCCATCTCCAGTTCTAGCACGGGCTCTTCTTCTAGCTCGATTATCGGCTTGACTCTGGCAACGTCTACCATGATGTTGTTGAACCACCTGCTCTCGCCGTTTCCGAAGCAGAATGTGAATGCCTCTCCGATATGATTGGCCCTAGCAGTACGACCCACTCTATGCACATACTCACGAGAAGAGTTCGGAACATCGTAGTTGACAACATCGGTGATGGATAAGACATCTAGACCACGGGCAATCAAGTCTGTGGCGACCAAAACATTGATGTTCCCCTCAGCAAAGTCTCTCAATATTCTCTTCCGCACGGAAGACATGTTATTTGTAGAATTGATGAAGGAAACATTGGTCTTGAGCTCAGGAGCCAATTGGGCAAAGAGATCATTCAATATGCGTGTCAACCTGAGAGTGGCGTCATTGGACTTGGCGAAAACAAGCACGGATTTGAGCTTTCTCGTATGAAGCAAGAACTTTGCGAGGAGAAGCGGCTTCAACGCCGATTTGTTTGAGCTGAACCTCAATTTATGCTCTTGAAGAGTAGCTGGCACAGAGAACATTTCGTTGACAAGCTGTTCCTTGGAGTTGACTACGATTAATCTGGGTTTTGTGAATTTGAGGAGTGAAAGCTTGCCTGCGTCGGTGGTAAGAGTGGCAGAGAAAATCATTTTTTGCGGTTGCAACCTCCACACACTGCCGATGTGTTCTGATGGCTTCTCCCATTTTTCCAACGCTGATACCACGACCTGGCACCAGTTCTGGAAAGACTGATTGAGCAATCTGTCAGCTTCGTCGATGACCAAGAAACGAAGCGCTTCCATCAGAATAGACCCATTGAGCAAATGGTCAACCAACCTGCCGGGTGTGGACACGATAATGTCCGGCTCATTTCGCGAAATTTTCATACCTTCTTCCTTTATCGATTTATCGTTGGTGAGGCTCACAACGGATAACACAGTGCCCTTGGATAAGCTCCTGAGTGTCGTTGCGACCTGGTTGATCAAGGGCTTTGTGGGGACCAAGACAATGGCGCGCAATCGGGGCACCACACGTGTGTGAAGTGCCTCGACGATCGGAATCAGGTAAGCCAATGTTTTACCGGAACCAGTGGACGCGTTGACCAAGATGTCACCCTGGAAGTCGGGGGCAAGTTTGTTCTTGCGAAGGTCGCTCATCACTTCGTTGAATACGGCCACTTGCACCGAAAACGCCTTATCGAATCCCGACGAGCGAAGGTTCTCTATTATTTTGGGAGATATTCCAAAGTCCGAAAAAGGCTTGGTGATTTCGGGCAGCGAGTATATGGGTGCCGCCAACCAGTCCAAGTTTTTCTGATGGAACTGGTGGGAGACCAAGTGCCGGTCTCTCGGGAGCTCCGGTTGCGGCAACGGGGCCAAGTCCTTTGCATCTTCCATCTCAGTATCTGATTCTGACGACGACGCGTCCTGGTTCTGCGTCGACTTGGCAAATTTTTTAAGAATGCTCGCGTGCTTGGCGAGTTCTGGGACTTCTTCGGGACCTGCTCCATCCACGTCCATGTCGTCCCCAAGTTGAGAAAGGCTTTCTGTTTTGGGGGGAGTTTTGGCACTTTTTGACTCCTCTTCCTGTTGTTTCTCAGAAGCAGACTGGGCCGATGAGCCGCTCTCTACTTCTGGTTCCGAGTCATCATCGCTGGCACTATCACTTTCATTGCTACTTGTGCCGCTCTTCGATTCACTGTCATTGCTGCTACTAGAGCTGCTTTCGGAGTCGCTTGTTTCATTCTTGGCGGTATGCTTCGATTCCAGAGTTTCGATCAGTGCCGCCTGTTCAGTCTCTGATTCGCTCAGGGAGTCTTCGGAAGAATGTTCAATCTCTGCAGCTTCGAGCTTCCGTTTTCTGCTTATCAATTTTTTTGGCGCACGCGGCGCTTCGCTAAATCCGACACTAGGGTCAAATCTGGGGGCAAACATAGAGGAATTGTGGCAGAAATGGTGTTGCGGACCTGATGAGCTAGTCTGCGATGTGCCTGGGCCATCGCCATAAAATGGCTAGAGCCCGCAGGTCACGTGCGCACACCCGCCATAGCGGTGGAAAAAAATGAACAGATTCGCAAAGCCCCGGGTTTGAAGGAGACCAAATAGAAGCGTACGTTCAGCCTTCCATTTACTCCGGCGCTGGCTGCATTCTTCAAATAAGCTTTTCGTTGGAAAAACCTGTGTGTCAATCTCTCTTGCTTCGCATCACATATCTTCTCGTTCCCAGGCTATAGATAGTATCAACAATGAGAGCAGCATTCACTCTTCTCAAAGGCCGGTCTGCGTGGAAGGGTCCCCATGTGGTGCCACTTCCTATCGCGGAGGCGATGAAGACAAAAGCCGCTATTCGGACTAATGCCCGAAGCTGTACGATTCTTCCTCAATTTGTGGGGTTGAAGTTTCAGGTGCACAACGGTAAGGAGTATGTGGAGTTCGAGGTCTCTGAGGATATGGTTGGCAACAAGTTGGGCGAGTTTGCGGCCACAAGAAAGAAGTTTGTGTATAAGTACTCGAAGAACTAGGTCTGTATATATTTAATGAAGGTTCAAACGACTGGCGCTCGTAGAGGTGGCTTCTACGTCTTGGTTTCTCAAGAGTAGCACGCAGAGGCATCTAGTGAGATATCTTCTGGAAGCTTACGTGTGGACGGCCTATGAAGTCTTTTCGAAAAAGCTCTCGGAGCCCTTTGTGAAGCGTACGGACCTGTGCAAAAAGTATCTGGTATGACGTTGCCCAAAAGGCACCCGCATACGTCCTTGGCCAATGCGGAACTCTGCGCCGAAATGATTGCACGTACACCCGCTGCAAGCTCCATTGAACGGCTTTGCCGGGGTGTCCCTGCCTGAAACATTACGCTTTGCCAAAGACGCACACTGCGAGCCACGAGCAACGCTGACCATTCGGGCGCCCACTCGCAGGCCGGCCCCAGTCTTTCGGTGCCTCTGTGCGGGTGTATCAGCCCCTGTCCCGCGGCTGGTATGCGTCTAGGCGCTCCTGGCGCAACTCCCCTGTCCGGTCCCTCACCGGCCAGCTTCCCCAGCCATTGAGCCGAAGCACGAGGCACGTGGCGTTGTCGTCACCGCCGATGTACTCGACGAACTTGACGACTTCTTCGGCACACGACTGGGGCAGTGCCTTGAGGTGGCCGCGGAGATTGAAGTTGACCATCACGATGTCGGCGATTTCCTGGTCCGTGAGCTCGTTGGTGACGCCGTCGGTGCAGAGCACGAGGAAGGCCTCGTCTCCCCCGAGCCCGCCGACGGTGTGCGCGGCGATTTCGTCCTCGGAGAGACGGCTGTGGATCGTTTCCGCGTCGCCAATCACGTACTGGGCGACCTCGGGCTCTGCGGTGACGCCCATCTCCTTGTACTTGAGGTCGCCGAACGCGCGCGTGTTGGCCAACGAGATAAAGCGCTCCTCGCCAAAAGAGTCGGTCATGAAGTAGCTGCCCAGGTAGCGCCTCAAGCGTGAGGCCTCGACCGGGTTGGATGGATGGTGGGCGCGCGTGAGCGCGTGGGCGGCGCCGAGGCGGTCAACCAAGATGGCCTTGGTGTCGCCGACGTGCGCAAGCGTCAAGCGCAGGATCGTCTTGCGGTTGAAGAAGTAGCTCTCGTAGACCGGCTGGAATACGCCCTTGTCCTCGGAGAACACCGTCTCGAGGTACGCGGACGTGCACGTGGACCCCAGCGCGTTGTCCTGCTGCCCAAAGAAGGCGTAGTCCGCGGCGAGGTGCGCCATCGGGAGCCGGAGCATCAAGTCGTCGGGCGGCACGGCGATGTTCTGCAAGCGTGCCACTTGCGGCACCGCGTGGCGGAGCGCGTCGATGTTCTGGTCCCGGTGCCGGTACCACCGGCGCCAGTAGCCGCCAATGTCGTGGTTGTACCGCGCCAAGAGCTCGTCCCGCGCCGCGGCCGCGGCGCTGTCGGCGCCCACAAGCGTGCCCGCGCTCTCGACAAACACGCCGAGCTTCTCCCGGAGAAATGCCAGGCACTGGCCGCCGCCGTGGCCGTCGAACACGCTAAAGGCAAATACCGTGCGCCCGCCCGTGTCGAGCACGCACGCGCTGTACGTGTCCTCGTTGCCGAGGCGGTTGCCCCGCGAAGAGTAGTGCCCGAAATGCGACGGGCTCTTCAAGAGCGGCACGCGCAACTTGTATGAGTTGTTCGGGACGAGGTCAAAGGAGGACCTCGCCGGTTTCTGGGTGCGGTCCACCGATGTGAAGGTGACGGCGCTGGACACACGGCGCGCCCCAAGGGCACGCGTGCGGGGGCCGTAATTCGCCGCAAGTCTCATGGCTGGCGTCTGTGGTCCGGCGGGGGTGCGTGCCCCCAAAGCCTTTCTTTCTGGGGTTGTGGTATTCCCTGGCACGGCCCGGGGCGCGCGCCCGGGGCCGGGCGCGGGCCGCTAGATTTCAGGGATTCAACTGCTTTAAATCCAGGGGAATATTTTGGTGCTATTTATTGGTGTTAGTTATTGATGTTAGTTATTGGTGTTAGTTATTGGTGTTAGTTATTGGTGATAGTTATTGGTGCTGCTTATTGGTGCTATTTATTGGTGCTGTTTATTGGTGCTATTTATTGGTGATATTTATTGGCTCTATTTATTGGTGAAATTTATTGGTGATATTTATTGGTGATATTTATTGGTGTTAGTTATTGGTGATAGTTATTGGTGCTGCTTATTGGTGCTGTTTATTGGTGCTGTTTATTGGTGCTGTTTATTGGTGTTATTTATTGGTGCTATTTATTGGTGCTATTTATTGGTGTTATTTATTGGTGCTATTTATTGGTGAAATTTATTGGTGATAGTTATTGGTGATATTTATTGGTGATATTTATTGGTGATATTTATTGGTGATATTTATTGGTGTTAGTTATTGGTGTTAGTTATTGGTGTTAGTTATTGGTGTTAGTTATTGGTGTTAGTTATTGGTGATATTTATTGGTGTTAGTTATTGGTGTTAGTTGTTGGTGATATTTATTGGTGCTATTTATTGGTGTTAGTTATTGGTGATGTTTATTGGTGTTATTTATTGGTGCTATTTATTGGTGTTAGTTATTGGTGATGTTTATTGGTGTTATTTATTGGTGTTAGTTATTGGTGATGTTTATTGGTGATATTTATTGGCTCTATTTATTGATGATGTTTATTGGTGTTATTTATTGGCTCTATTTATTGGTGAAATTTATTGGCTCTATTTATTGGTGCTGTTTATTGGTGTTGGTTATTGGTGATGTTTATTGGTGTTATTTATTGGTGTTAGTTATTGGTGATGTTTATTGGTGTTATTTATTGGCTCTATTTATTGTTGCTGTTTATTGGTGTTGGTTATTGGTGCTAGTTGTTGGTGCTAGTTATTGGTGCTATTTACTGGTTCTATTTATTGGTGCTCGGTATAAAATAGAACGCAGCTTCGGTTCTTCTCACAGAATTCCTTTTTCTTGTAATCTAGTTCCTACAGACCTAGCTATGAGTAGTCACTAGATTCCTTAGGCACTGAAGTCACAGTGTCCCGTCTCCTCCTTGGCCTTTCTAGGCCGGCAGGTTAGCTTCTACTGGAACTTGAAATGATGGCCGCTCACCTTCACCGTGTGACCCTGGCCTTGATTCTGTATACTGTCTCCCATACTCCCTGAGCCATCAATTGCCTCAATGTATTGGCGCAATATGTCTTCTGCGGCACGTGCACGCTTATAGGTGGCGCCCGATATCACCTCGAGTCGCTGCCCAATGGGCTGTGAATACGCCTTTGTGGTCAGACACTTTACGGGCTGCCGCCAAAATGCTAGCGGATGATGGCTGTGTATCTGAAATCTTGTTTTCACCGGGCCATGCCAGAATAATCGAGTGCCAAACCCTCACCTTCCAGCAACGTGGTACAGTGCTCAAGTGTCTACGTGATCATCCAGGTTTACTTTAGAAAGGATTGCGATTGCTTTTTTTTTTCTGTACTACAAACCTACCGGGTGTTTTGTTCTCTCTCATAGACCTCGATGAAACATAGAGCGTCGACGTGGAAAAATATATGTGTTCCCCATATGAGGTGCTCATCTATATTTCAAGTATGCGATACCTTCCAATTCTCATCAACAATACCCACGAACTTTATGTGAGATGGGTACCATGAGAGGAAACTCAAGTCAAGTAGTTAATGACTTAACTTTGAACAATACTGTGAGCTATATCGCCTTGTATTTTTGGTTGTTTCATTGACCCAGTCTATTCTGTTGAAACAAATAGTCCCGCACAATTCAATACTGCCTGGGTAGAATCGTGCCAAGAGAAAGTCTCTTCACAAAAAGTCATTCTTTTGACGTTAATGTTCTCATGTTTGATTCAGAGTTGCAACTAAAACTAATTTGGGTGAGAATCAAGGCTTGTCAATGTGCAGTAAGACCAGTAGTCAAATAAAAGGAAACATTGTGAAATCACAAGATAGTGCAAGCAATAAGTGAGCATACGTCAATTTTTTTTTTGCAAATCACAGCTTGGCCATGGAATTCGGAATCAGCTAAGTAGTGTGTAACAACCTACTGGCCGAATGAGCTAACCCTGAAAATAAATGGCGCTTAAGCGTGTTACTTGTACTTCGCCCAATCCCCTCTATCGGGGGTTTGGAGTAGGCAGGCGTGGAGGTGGTGACGAAGCCATGGGCTCCCATGATGTCTCGATTCGGACATTCTTAAAGCGGGAAGGCACAGGCCATGCGGTCTACAATGTACTGGCGTCGAGACATCGCAGTGTCGAAGCCCAGGGCGTTCCCCCGTGGGAAAACTACGGCATTCATGTTTGTACGTTTATATTATATATTGTCACTATCAAAGCCAGGTGTATTGACGCACGCGCCAGAAACAGCAGAGGGCGTTCTTACAATGCAGCCTTGATCTTGGGCTCCAACTTATCCTGGGAGTGCAAGGCCTGGATGTCCGAGTCGCCTCCAACGTGCTCGCCGCCGATAAAAATGTTTGGCACGGTTCTCTGGGACGTCATCTCATACAAGATGTTCTGGATCTCAGCGCCGTTGTCCATCTTGTCCAATTCCAAGATGTAAACCTCCAGCGTGATCGATTTGATGGTGCTCTTTGCGTTCTTGCAGTATGGGCAGTAGGACTTGGAGGCAATGAAAACGGGCTTCTCCTTAATCAATTTCTGGACGTACTCAACGGTGTCTTGGCTCATTTTGGGTGGTGTTCTGGAAAAAAGTCTCTTGAAGCAGGAAATCATATTACTATATTGAGTTTGGGGCGAGAAACACGGCCGTTTATATACTCGGTCGGGTTGCGCGCTGACAAATGAGCCGCTCGTGGGCGGAGCACGACCTCGTATTTGCTGGGGCTTTGCTGTCGGTACACCAAAACTAGCGAGAAGCCTTGCATATATAGAAGGAACCTTTTTCAGACCACAAGCTTCGCCCAAACGCATTCAAAGAGTGTGCCTTGCCTCTTGGGCTCTGAAAATCATGTTCACTAGTCGGGCTTGTTACCTTATTGTGGGGGTCAATATTGGAGACGCGGCGGAGCAAGGGCTCTGCGTGCGGCTCTGCATGACATCATGCCATGACGGCAAATAAGAGGCGCAGAGAAACAAGCAATGGGGCAATCAAATGACTAATCACGTTTGACCGACTGCGGGTCTCTCAGAACCGACCGTTGGGCGAGGTGTTCCAGCACAGAGCCTGGCTGGCAAGTCATTTTTTTTTTCTATGTTTATGGAAATATACTATTCTGCATGGTGCCTGGTTCTACCGGCCTATAGTTTAGAGCCCGTAGTGCGCGAGCTTGACTATAAAATGTCCCAGCGCTACAGCCAGCACACACGCCACGCACGAAGCAGGCCATGCCTGACAGTGTGCATGGATGTGTGTGTGTGTGTGTGTCTACTGAGGGGGCCTGCCGTCGACCCAGTCGTGGAAAATGTCGTGGCCAATGATCTCGATCGAGTATCCATCGGGGTCCTTGATAAAGGCCAAGTCCTTCATTTTGCCCTGGTTCCACTTGACGGACCAGTTGAGCGAGTCGCCGAACTGCTTCTCGATGTCCGCGCAGAACTTTCCGGGCTCGGCGCTCGACACGCAAATGTGCCCGTAGCCCTGGGTGGCGCCGTTCTCGGTGGAGTTGCCGTTGTGGTAGCCCTCGAAGGCGGCGTCGGTCTCCGTGCCCCAATTGTGCGTAAGCTCAAGCACGCCCTCTCTGCCCAACTGGTCGAGGTGGTCGAGCTCGCCCTCCTTGAACGAAGGGTCGTGGTCGTAGCCCAAGAAGTACAACGAGAACTGCGCGCCCTCAAAGTCCTTCCTCTTGAACAACTTCATGCCCAACACCTCACGGTAGAAGTGCAACGACTTCGCAGGGTCCTTCACACGCACCATCGTGTGGTTGAACTTATACGAGGCCTTGTCCGTGACGCCTGCGTGCTGGTTGTTCGCATGCTCGACCAACTCGATCCAGTACCCGTTGGGGTCCAAGACAAAAGCAATGTTTTTCTGTCTGCCGTCGCTCAACTTCTTCTTGAACTCCACGCCGTCGGCGAGCAACTTCTTCTCACAGGCCTCGATGTTGTCTACAGAGATGCACGTGTGGCCAAAGCCCCTGAACTTCTCGCCATTGCCGTTGTTCAACTCGTAGCTGGCGTCGTTCTCAGCACCATGGTTGTGGCACAACTCCAATACACCGGGCCTCGCCGACCAGTTCGTGGGAGTGGCAGTTGGGTAGCCCAACATGTACAACGTAAAGCCGTCCATGATGAAATGGTTGAGAAGCGTCATGCCAAAGTGCTTCTCGTAGAAAGGCACGCTGACCTTCGGATCCTTGATCCGGAGGCACGTGTGGTTCATGAGCAAGGAGTTGTCTGAAGCAGGCATTCTGTCGGTGCTTTGGTGAAGCTGTCTGGCAATCTGCTGGACTCTTTGAAGCATGGCGAGACAAGTCTTGTATTGCATACAGCCTCGCGAACTTTGCTCTCTCTGGCCATTGTGCAGGAGCTCGGCACCAGGCAAGCCTGCCCTAATTTCCATGTATTAATCCCCTTACTGTGGCGGGACCGACCAAAAGCATAGGCTTGATGCCTCGCGTTGTCCCTTCGACACCAGCATTTGCAGTGTACTGGAGAAGCGTTCTTGGATTTCGCGCTTCAGTGATATAGAAGGCAAGAGAAGGAGCCGAAAACCCTTGTTTCAGGTGGCGCGGGATGAACAGCAAAGTGGGCGATTGATTGTAAGAGTGGCATGTCTCGTGCGCCAAAGACCATTTCATAGAAGCTGGCTATCCTGTTGTGTCGTATCCAGTGAGTCGCGCTGTCAGTGTCCACTAATGTCCAGCTCTTACGAGCAGCAATGAACCCAAGTGTGCGACGAGTCGATGTCAGCCTACTCCAAATTGTGAAGCAGTAGGCGAAAAAAAAACACGCCAAACCGATGAATCCCGCTTTTGAATGTCGGTCATGTCAAACAGAAATTTGCGCCGCGAGTCTCAGTGCGTATGCAAATGCTTCACTGGTTTCGCATCTATTTCGATGATTGACTTCCGGGTCCTCCTGCCAGAAGCACGAGCGCCTTCAAGTCTCTTTGGGGTCACATTTTTTTTTTAAAAAAGAAATATCAAAAAAAAAAATGGCTCGCTGGCCGACTTCAGCCGTATCACACCATGAATGGCCGTTCTTTGGGACAATTCCATATTCAAACCTGCACAGTGCTGTCGGCTCGGCTCGACTTACAATGGTGCGATGCTCTTCCGAGTGCACCCATTCTTCTCATAGGGTCCCCCTGTGCCACAAGCATCTGAAATTCTAGGCCACCATACAAGAGCATGTTTCGCCTGGCGGTCCGCAGTTTCAGTGTCGCGCAAAAAGCGTTCTCTGCGTACACGCAGCAGCCACGGAAAACGTTGGGCGATCTCCATGAGCTCTACCGTTCAAACACGCCGATTTCGGTCGTCACCGCCTGGGATCATCTCACTGCGCAGATCGCCGAAAAGGCAGACATAGACATCACACTAGTAGGCGACTCCCTTGCCATGGTGGCGCTCGGATACGAGGACACAAACGAAATTGGGCTCGACGAGTTCATGTATCACGTGCGTGCCGTGGCCCGTGGCAACAGGTCCCTGTTCATTGTAGCAGATGTTCCCTTCGGCACCTTTGAGGCTTCCGACGCCGATGCCGTGCGCACGGCCATCAGCCTTCTCAAGACAGGCCGCGCACAAGCCGTAAAGATCGAGGGCGGCGCATACTCGGCCCCGGCAATCAAAAGAATCGTCGAGGCAGGCGTGCCTGTGATGGGCCATGTGGGGCTAGCGCCACAGAAACACAACACCACGGGGGGGTACAAGCTCCAGGGTAACAGCTACAAAAGCGCGGTACAGATCTTGGAAGACTGTAAGGCCCTCGAAAATGCCGGGGTTTTCGCGCTTCTCCTCGAGTGTGTGCCCAATAAATTTGCCGAGATTGTGACGCGGCTGGTCTCTGTGCCCGTCATTGGGATTGGCGCTGGCCCACACGTCTCGGGCCAGGTGCTCGTGATGGCAGACATGTTGGGCATGAGCGAGAAGGCCCCTGCGAAGTTTGTCAAGCGGTACTCGTCTTTTTTCGACGATGCCCACGCGGCTTTGGCGCAGTACAAGTCTGACTTACGCAGTGGTGTGTTTCCAGACCCAGACGTCCACGGCTATAAGATGAAGGGTGATGTGTTAAGACAGGTGAGAGAGCATATAGCCTCTGGTGAGAAGCAGTAAATACACTGCCAGCGCTGTCGGTCGCTAATTTGGTAAGTTTACAGATATTGTCATCTTTGGAGTCGAGCCTAAGGCACGCCGCAAAGCGTGCCTCATCCCCATCCCTGTCAGTTTTTTTTATAAAAATGTGCCTGGGCCACAAACACAGCATGAAACTTCAGTGAAGCTGATCTACGGGTCATCCAGATGAGCTGTGTCTGGTTATTTGTCGGACGAACCCTGGATGTAGTCAGGATTGCGATGACAACTGCGTCTTTATAGCACCATGTGATCTTAAATGTGATCGGCCTGGCCTTTTATTGAAGAACACCCAGAAAAGGCTCTTTTTGACAACTGCAGAATTACAAGGGCGCTGCCATGATTGCTCAGGTCGCATTTCCTGGGGCATCGGTGAACCCTTCAGGCGGAAAGCTTTGCACGATTTATAGACACATGTTAATAAATGCACCTCATTATCACTTTTCTTTATTGATCTAGAATTACAGATAAAAATTCTGCATGACACGCTTCTTAACTATCAGAGCCTGCCACCTACTGTGACTCTCCTTTGCAAATTGCGACATGGAAAACAGCAGGCGTATGGAATAGTCACATGCGCTCTCAACGGTGATTGGAAAGTAGTTTCATATCCCTCACAATAAATACAGCATTTAATTGTGCCCCAGGATATCATTTTGAATTTTTTCAGCGCTTGATTTATCAGAAATGCCTTGCGGCCTCATGGGTTTAGTATCAATTACAGGGCCCATGATTGATTCAAATAGGGCATTTTGGGTATCGATGGTGATGGTTCTTTCTAACAATAAGCTCTACCCGCTGGGGATAACCGTAGAAGCAATAAAAAGTCGGGTTCAAAACTAGACCAAAAAAACTAGCTGGGGCAAGCTGGGAATCGAACCCAGGACCGCCCGCACCCTAAGCGAGAATCATACCACTAGACCACGTGCCCGCTAGTGACATATTCTGGCTGCGCACATTACAGCTGTAAGCAGGAAAGTTATACTAGGAGGTTGAAAATTCAATTTTTTTTTCAAAATAGAAAGTCTTGTTTATACACTTTCACCCTGTTCTTTATTTTTATCGATTGGAATTCCAATTCATTGGCTAGACTTGAGATGTGAAAAGGCTCATAAATGTGCCAGAGTCTCACCCAATTCAGGTTATGAAACTGAAATATACTGTATTCATAACTTAGAATACATACAATATTAATTTATTCTAAGAATACTCGGATGTGATTTGCCGCCGATTAGTTCCTTTTGCCCCAAAAATATTCTTCGGAGTGAGATACTGTTCTATTCTGACTCGATATAATGGCGAAAGCTAGAATAATTCGAAAGGGATATTGACTCGCAGCTAAAATGGGCAAGATAAATACAGTGGCTATGATCTAATGATCTTCAAAAAAGGAGCATCATTTGCGGAGCGAAGTCAAAATACTAAATTGATGAAAATGAAGAATTGGCGCTAGCTCTAACCAAATCATGTTCCGTTTCTTTTTTTTTTCTTTTTTACAGTATGAGGTGCATGTGGCGCATGATATTGAAGGCAAATGGCTGCAAAAAGCTCGAGGCTTCATACTTCGTTTACGGGTATAAAAATCTAGACATCCTCTTTCGAAGAATTTTCTTCTGGAAACACACTCTTCCATAGGCAAACCTCAGTCGCTAAGCTATCAATTTTTACTTTCCCTAAAGCTGGTTTATCATGAGGATTGCTTCGATCGTTTCATTCGCTATCGCCGTTGCAGCCATGCAGACAAATAGTGATAATTTTCTTGCTGATGAATCTGATACCTACTTTGATGCTCCCTCCATAAGTACCGGGTCTTCTTATGAGATGCCCCTCTCTGATTTTTTCACTCCAGAATCTTCACTAAGAACTTCTTTTTCTCTTCAAACCCCCCTGCCATACTCGTACTTGTCGGATTCCCAAAGAAGTACAACGCACACTCTTACAGCCTTACTTCCAGTGACATCATGTGATAACGTGTGTGCTTCGGATATAACAGAAGTTGGTAAACCAACAGCTGCCTTGATCATGGATGAGAGCTATTCTGAAAACCTCGACTTGCCCTCGTTGACTCTCAAAAGCCCGAAATACACTGTTACAGAATACACCACGTACTGTCCTGAATCAACAGTCCTTACTTACACGAGACTTTCCGGTGGTGAGCGATTTTTTGTGGAGCATACTATCCTGGAAGCCACCACGCTTATTATCTCGGATACTTGCGTTTTTGATTTTATACACGCAACGGATGTTGCTGAGACCCCTGCAGTGCAAGATTTTGATTTGGTAGCTTTTCCTGCTTTAACCGACCCGAGTATAGCGGCTACTACCGAGTCTATAGAATGCGATACATGTGTCCGTTCCATAATTGAGCCTGCGGCTAGAACAGCTTCGTGGAAAAACGAAACAGAACATACAGCAAGCACTGTGAGAGCGGAAGCATTCGTTGCATTTCTTGAGTATGCTACAGAACCCCTTGCCAGTAGCACGTTGGTGATTTTGCAAGCACACACACATACAGTAGCTGATTTTATTGGTATTTCTACGACTAACAATGCAGCAAATCACCTGGCTAGCCCTGCTTTTGTGAATAGCGGGTCAAGGACATTCGCTGGTCTTCTCGGGATGCTTGGGTTCGCTGTGGTTCTACTTTAAGCACCGTATTCTACCAACACATACTTAAGTGCTTTTTCGTCTATTATATATTTAAATTATGTTTTAAAAAAACGGGTGCAATAAAATTCTCGATTTTGTCGATAAAATTTAATAAAGAGCATGTAGCTCAATTGGAAAGAGATAGCTCAATCCAGAGATCTTCTGAGAGATTTACATACTCGGTTCCAAATCGTACCAAGAAATGTTGTTCAGAACCCTGTTGAGCATGAAGTATGATCGAAAGCCCTCACTATATACTTCGTAAGATTACAATCATGTGTATTTGAACTGGGCGGACAGTGCATTTTTATATTGGAGTTGAGAGGCTCTTCACGTGCTCTACTCGTAATCTATGTTCATACTCTGGAATTAGTTGAACAGCAAAAAACTTAATACCCCCGTTGGCTTCCAGCATTTGAAGAAGCGACCAAAATCATCGGAATCTAAAGTTCGAAAGAACCATAAGGCCTGAGAATAAGAAGTATAGCAGAAGCTTTGATTAAAGAGTATGCTCTCTTCAGGCTTGTGGGATCGTTTCTACAGATTCAAAAAAAAAATGATGAACATTCAGTAGAGTCTTAAGAATACGGAGACTGAAACCTTTTTGATAAAGAAACAAAGGTTTTATATTATTCGCGTCGCACTGGTAAAAAAGAACAAGTCCAAAATTCAGTCCTAAAAATCAGAAAGCATTTCAATTCATTTGTTGCCAGAGACGCAGAGTTTCTAATGAGTGAGATTACGATTTTTCGGGCGAACTAAAAAAAAAATTTGTTTATAGGCATTGAGAAAGTTCCGAAACATGAAGTTCTATAGATAAGGATCGGCGCACAATGCGGGGTTCGGCGGGCAATGTGCAGAGATGAAGTACTGAACCCCGCTCGGGTCAATACGATTTTCCGTGAGCCTCGGATTGAAATCTGGAAACAGAGAAGCTGAGCAAAGGATCTGGTTCAGAGATAGATCACAGATTGAAGAAGATATGAATACAAAGTAAGGGCTTTAAGCTGGTAGGTGTCAGTAGAAAATAAAAATGGGGATCGGAACCTGCGTGTATTGGTCCAACAGCAACGGGGAAATAATATTAACATTGCAAAAAAAAAACTAGTCAACAAGAAATGTATCATGAAAAGACACTAGACAAGGGTACTAAGGATATTATGGGGGCCGCTTGTGTGGTGAAGAAGTACACACAGCAGAGCTTGTGGACGACAATGGGGGAATATATTGGACGCGAGTGTCAACTACCAATATTTGCTGGGCCCTCTACTCGAGAACAACTATTTCCTCTGAGCTGATCAAGACGGATTTATGATTTCAGGCCCTACTGCCCCGCATCTCCATCTCAAAGTCTATTTGAATGAGAATAGCCGAGGGCCGCCATAGACAAGTGGGGGTCACAATATTTATTTCTTGCATGAAAGGTACGAATCTTGTTATCTACCGTCAAAGGCCCGCTTCTTATTGATTACTCTCGTATCGGCTGCTTAAACGCGCCAAGGAACTCCGGAAGTTATTGTGAGCCTGGAATACAGCAAAGCAAGGTCGGAAAAATTTGTCCATCTCTAATATGATACCAAGTATGCCTTGCATGTGGGTTGATTTTGCCGCTTTGGTTGTGGTGCAATGGACGGTCTCCCTCAATTGCCAAGGATTGATCTAGGCTCTTATCGGAGCTTCACAGTAGTTGTATCAGAGAGCTCCTCAATTTCAAGAATGTTGCTTGAGTTGCTTTTTTTTTTGTGCCAGCTGAATGTGGCCTTTAGGTATTACGAAGGGGGATTGAGCCAGGTTGCCTTTCCGCGCCCAGAGGTTCTGCCTGGAAAAAGATTTAATTCCCCATACTTGCCCTCTTCTGCAAGGTTCACACGAGAACGTACTGGACTCAAAAACGACTGAAGTCCCCCCGATCTTGCAAGACCCAGCCGATAAAGTGCGGGATTATTTTTGAGTATACATGACGACACAAATTTGTCCGAGGCTGCGTCTGGCGGGGAAAGGAATAGCCAGGTACAGTCTCGGCCCATTTGATTACGCGAGCAAGTCGAGAGGGGTCGCCAGCCATTGTGATTTAGGGCGGGGCGCGTCTTGGGGAAAAACCCAAAAGGGCGCGCATGCATATCAGGCTACAGCTGATGAGTGCATGGCCAGCAAAATACACCCCAAAGGCGTTGTGAGAATATTGCGTTTTTTTCCGTATACATAGAGATTTAGGGCGGACGTGATGATCTCGTCAGTGATCTCCTAACCAGGTCCAAAATAGCCTCATCACTTAATTTTACCTGGGTGCTGTTTACAGTCTTTGCTTCGGTCCATCGCTTGTAAAATCTGTGTGCACCACACATTCGGGGAAGATTTTCCGCCTCACCACACAATTTTTCTTGTACAGGATCGAGCAAGCAAGTGAGAAAGTAAACAGCTTATCAAAAAACAAAATAAAGCAGAAGGATTTCAGTCTTGCATGACAACTGTAGGTGTTTCTCTTTGATTTTCTTCTTTCTGTCTACGATAATCTCGAAGAAAAAAAAATACTGCATTGGAAAAGAATTTCCGGAAAAATCAAAAAAATGAGTTGGATGTTTTTCCTTTGACGCCGCTGGGCTTTGAGGTGGACAGTACATTTTCCGAAAACGCGGTGAGCAGTGAGGCGGGATACCAAAATTTTCCGAATGGACGCCGCGCGCGCCCCTCATATCTAGTAAAGTGAGACTATGTGCAGTATATTGTCAAAACCAGTGTGGGGAAAGGAGTAACCTAATCTTGGATGCAGTAAACCGTGGGGATTGAGCGCGCGCGGCGGGCGGGAACCGTATTATACAGTTCTTTACGCAAGACTACCTGCAATACCGGAAAATCCCGCACTTGACCAGCCAATCATAAACGCGGCCAACGGAAGAAAGCACTCAGCCGGGCGCTCGTTCATGTGCAAAGGCTTTTTTCGCCCCACTCTGTATACACACTTGTGAGTGACTGGGAGCTTGCAACCCCAATTATTGTTATGGGCGTCAATGAGTCTGAAGCGAAGCTACGCGAGAAAGCGCTATAAATACCGGGAGATATTCCGCCTTTCACAGTTTTTTTTTATCATCATCAATACCACCATCTTACAGACAGTACAATGGGTTTGCAAGACAACAAGCTTCTTAGAAAGTTCATTAATGTCGGCGAAAAGAAAGCCGGCTCCAGTGGCATGGGCATTTTCGTGGGTGCTTTCGCTGCCCTTGGGGGAATACTTTTTGGTTACGACACCGGTACCATTTCCGGAGTCATGGCCATGTCCTGGGTCAAGGAGCACTTCCCCGCAAATGGAGAATCGTTCAGTGCTTCGGAGTCATCGTTGATTGTTTCGATTTTATCTGCGGGCACTTTTTTCGGCGCCATTCTTGCGCCCTTGTTGAACGACACCTTGGGCAGACGCTGGTGTCTCATTATTTCGTCGCTTATTGTGTTCAACTTGGGCGCGGCTTTGCAGACTGCGTCTGAATCGATTCCGCTTCTTTTGGCCGGCAGAGTAATTGCTGGTTTTGGTGTTGGTTTAATTTCCTCGACGATTCCCTTGTATCAGTCCGAAGCTCTTCCTAAGTGGATTAGAGGTGCCGTTGTTTCTTGCTATCAATGGGCTATCACCATCGGTATCTTCTTGGCTGCTGTGATCAACCAGTCCACCCATAATATCGATAGCCCTGCTTCTTACAGAATTCCTTTGGGCATCCAGATTCTCTGGGGAGTTATTTTGGGCGTCGGGATGATCTTTTTGCCCGAGACGCCCAGATTTTACATTTCAAAAGACAAGCAAGACAAGGCTATTCGTTCGTTGGCTATTTTGAGAAAGCTTCCAGCGGACCACCCCGAGTTGTTGGAGGAGTTGGATGACATTAAAGCAGCGCATGAGTTTGAGACAATTCACGGCAAGTCTTCGTGGTTGCAAGTGTTTTCCACCAAGAACCACCAGTTGAAGAAGTTGTTGACTGGTGTCGGCTTGCAGGCGTTCCAGCAATTGACCGGTGTGAACTTCATTTTCTACTTTGGTACCACTTTCTTCAGCAGTGTTGGCTTGGATGGCTTTACTACCTCCTTGGCCACGAATATCGTCAACGTTGGCTCCACTATTCCTGGTATCTTGGGTGTGGAAATCTTTGGCAGAAGAAAGATCTTATTGACCGGTGCCGCCGGCATGTGTGTCTCTCAACTTATAGTGGCCATTGTGGGTATTGCCACGGACTCCAGTGCATCCAACCAGGTCCTCGTGGCCTTCTGCTGCATCTTCATTGCCTTCTTTGCTGCCACCTGGGGCCCTACTGCCTGGGTCGTCTGTGGTGAGATCTTCCCATTGAGAACCAGAGCCAAGTCCATTGCCATGTGCACTGCTTCCAATTGGTTGTTGAACTGGGTCATTGCATACTCCACTCCATACATGGTCGACGCTGACAAAGGAAACTTGGGTACCAACGTGTTCTTCATCTGGGGCGGATGCAACTTGGTTTGTTTCTTCTTTGCTTACTTCATGATCTACGAGACCAAGGGTCTTTCCTTGGAACAGGTGGACGAGCTTTACGAGAGTGTTCCAAATGCCAGAAAGTCGGTCAACTTCGTGCCAAGCGAGCACGTCTTCAGAGAAACCGCAAACGAGAAGGCTGTTACGCCAGAAAACTTCAACATGAAGGCCGAGGCCATCTCTATCGAGGAGGCTTCTGTTTAAACAGCGCACTACAGTTCTACCAAGATATCCTGGTGATATCTCTTCACAAACGATCGAGACGAATGTAATTATTAGAGTACCGAATATAATCTTAGTATTCAATATCCTGTATGCCGAGGGATGCATTCCCATTCCATAGGAAGTCACGCCACATTTTTTTTGCCTGCTGGCTCAAATTGCCACAGGCTGGAAATAACCGTCCACTCTGGCGCACTCGCATATAAGAATGTGCTATATTCGCAGGATGATTATAAACGAGAAGGAATGTGTGTATACATTCTCAGACACCGTTTCGGACCGATTCATTCCATCACTGGATTTTTTTTTTTTTTAAACAGAATAGGAGCTGCTGCCTAGCTCTTTGATGCCTGGTGTCTTTTTCTATGTATGTAGAAAATGCACTGTAAGTTCTTAGGAGCCGTACGTTGCATAATAAGCGAGGGCCAAGCACTGAGTCAATTTTCTTCGCCCAGGTAAAAATAGGCTGCCCCACTTTCAAAGCGAAGCCGTCGTACGTATTTGCCTTCCAAGTTATTTCCCTTGGGACTCGGCTCAGATTTCGATTAATTATCCTCTCCTGACACAGGGCGTGCACATAATGCAATAACCCCGGGCATGATCATCAGCTCAACTCCAGCCCGGCCAGCCCTTCTTCTGAACTATTTCTTTTTGGGCCCATCTTCGTGAAAACGGCCCTCCCAAAACAGTGGATTCAAGCAGATAAGTCACAAGAAAATGCATCTCATACACTTCCTAGCGGCTTTATGGCTCATTCCCAGCGTGTTGCTGGCCGTGGGCATGCCCCGCATTAAACACCCAGGGTCTCTGGATCAACCAGACTCAAGAGCTTTGCCGGCAACTATCATCGATTATCTCTCAGCGGATCCCCAGTATTCATATTTTCTCCGACACATCCAGCGGCACGGGCTCGTGCCGATCGTAAACCAGATGGAAAACGTGACGTTATTTGCTCCTGTGAACCTGGCGTTTGTCGACAGCGAACTTGCAGATGATGACACCGCCCTCAATCTTTTGCGCTACTTTGCGGCGCAGCGGTTTCGCGTTTCCTACCTCGACGGTACTACGGCGGTGCTAGACTCGCTCTACGAAACCAAGCGCTCGGGGCAGGATCCCCGCTTCTTTCCGTTGAAAATCGAAGCTCTGGAAGCACGAACTCTAGGCCCATATCTTGTCAACGGCGTTGCTGAAATTCTAGATTACGACGGGTATGCCAAGCACCAGCACTCATTCATTCAAACCATTGATCATTTGCTCCCGCTGGCGGCATCAATGTGTAGTGTTCTTATGAATGTGGCCCCCGATAGCTATTCTGTGAATGGCCATTCGATCCGGTTTGTGAAGCACGTGTTCCAACTGGTCTTTGCTGAGGAAAAGCACGGCCAGCCGCAAGTGTCGTGCGCCGAGTTCATGGCCAATGTGTCCACAGTTTTCGTCCCAACAGATCGCTTCATTGATGCGTCGCTCCTGGACATGGAGAAACGGTACTATCTCACACTACATCACGGGATCCAGAACCTGAACTTGTACCCGACAAAAGAGGCCGTGCGTGAATTAAAGTCAGACTACTTCTCGTTTCTTCTGAACCTTCTTCTTCCAGACTTGATTGGCGGCGTGAACGGCACGAATAGCTCAATGAACCATGCCTCCACTTGGAGTCAAAACACCTACAATATCTCTTATGAAAGCAGCACCAATAGAATACGACTTAATGACAAGATATGGAGCGCAGCTGGTTCGACTGCTTTGACTCTTTCCGATGGGCTTCTTCACATATTTGAGCTAGATCTCGAGGATGAGACGCAAGCCGTCGACTTCATTGCTGCATGCAACATAAATAAAGCTAATTTGATCCCAAGAAAGACGCTCATTGCAATGCATTTTTCTAATCTTGTGCGTGAGTTAAAGTTCTACAAGAAAGCACATCTAATCGGGGACACCGCAACGAATCTGACAATTCTTGTGGACGCATCTGATAGGGATGACTTTTTTGACGATGAAGAGATTCGCATAAGTGAGAAAATTGAGGATTGGGATGACAACGATCTTTATGATGATGCACACGAGTCTGATGAACGTGGTCTTGTGACCGCAGCGTCTTTTAGCAATCGCCAGCAAATGCTCTACAAATTCATAGATGGCTTCCTCGATATAAATCTGCTCTTGACTGCAGAAGCCCCCCGCTATCATGCTCTTTTGAACTCGAAGCTATGTCTGAAAAAACGCATTAACTCTTGCTTCAAAGTCAAGGTTGCGGCTCTGCTCGATAACGGGAATGTGAAAGTGTCATTTAATGATAGGTTCAAGTCCGGCGCTCCGACAATTTCTGCTGGTGACAATTCGATCTACATCTTGGAAACAGACTTTGCTGTGCCTGCATCTTTCAAAAATGTGGTGGGCCAGCTCATATCTGATGGTACCACTAGAGAACAAATAGACCATGTGATGGTGGATAAAGCGTCGTGCTTGCAAACATTAAAGTACTTGGAAAACTTTGATCTTATCCTGCTTAAAGACAACCATCGCGGATACACAGTATTTCTTCCCTGTGGCTGTGCTATCTGGGACGGCAATGAGAAACCTCGCAATAAAAACTACGTCTCATGGGGAAGTTTGGGATTGATTTTGAAGTATTTGGAAAACAATCCCCGTGTTTTCGAGAAGGTTTTGCGGGACAATTTTCTCGAGGACTTGATCTACTCAGATTTTGGATTAGATGAGCCGTGGGAATCGTCTCGCCTTGTGAAAACGCTCAACGGAAACTATGCTAATGTCTCGGAGATTTATCAAGAAGGTAATTACAACCATGTGATCCGGGTAAACAAGACGGCCATATCAGTTCCCCTCAATTCTGACATTTTGTTCATTCAGGGTGTCATCCACATCACGCAGAAAGTGTTGTTGCCTGATGACTTCCAAATAAGCTTGCGAGATTTGATTCATGCAGAACACGGGGCCTCACTGGGTACTGATTCGTTCACAGGGTGGATTGAGAAGTTTCCCAAGCTTGCAGATCTCATACTACTCGACGAGACGCAAGGCTCAGGTTATTCGCTCATGGTTCCCACCAGTGAGCTGTTGCAGGAATACAATATCACCGGAGATTATAGTAGGCTTCTTGAGTTCTTGGAGTTACACCTTATTTCGAACGCGGAAGCAGAGACTTTGCTCGAGTGCATGGGAATACCGTTCTTTGAACCTAGAAACCAGAGTTACACGATACAGACAAGCAAAGCACATGGGACATTCCGGTGTCGCACAAACCGCCTGAGTGGGAAGACTTTTTTATCGCTTCCTCCCAAGCCAGACATCTTCAGCAACCTCGCTAGCTCGGCTGAACAGCAGGTGCGAGTTATTAACTATGGATGCACTCATCAAGGCATTGCCAATTCCAGCTGCGTATTTCTTCTTGAGAGGCCACTCGATGTGACCTGGTTCGATACCCCAGACAACTTTCTACATGTACATATAGGCTGGATCAGTGTGGGAATCGGCATTATCATCGGAGTGATTCTTTTTGGATTCTTCACGACGACCGTCGTTCTCTGTCTATCCAAGTCTGGCAACAAGAGAGACGAGAGTCCAGAGTTGGAAGGAGGGTTTAAGCCGGCGGGCTCGAGTTATATGCCAATAACCTCCAACGAAGACTTGCTGGCAGCAAACTACGACTATGGATACGAGACTGACGTGGATATGATGAGAAGCGAGACTGACCCACTCCTTCCTAGAAATGGCGAGAGAAGACCCGCAGGCGTGCATAAGTCATTACAGCTCGCTCCGAGCGCCCCACGAAAGATCAAAAAGCAAGGCATACTCGAAAATATCAACCGGGAGCGGAACTTGCCTACCCTGTTGTATTAGATCGATATGGTAAGTACACGATGAATTAACGTGCGGCTCCGATGTGCAATGCATAGTCTTCACTGGATACCGTAGGATCTGTTTTCTTTTCTAACCAGCGTAGAGCCTGCAAGCCGAAATGTCTGACGAGGTTTGCACGGAAATTAAAAATCTAATACCTGGCGAGGATGGGGATACTCGCATACAGGCACCTCTCCATCTAACAGGACAACAAACTTGTTCGCCTCAACCTGGGATCGATTCCGAGACTGAATATTACCAGCCATTAGCCACAAACTTTGGCTCAGAGGCTCTTGAAACGCAGCAAGAAACGCAAGCATGCTATTTGCACGAGAAAAGAGATGAGCCCACTTTACGAGAGATGCAGAATGAAGTTGCTAGTCTACGGGAGATTAATGCCCAATTAGATGCACTACAGCAAGAAACTTGGGGTGGAGCGGATATTGAAGACTTCGACCTGGACTCAAAATCAGTGTACGTAGGAAACGTAGACTATGGGTCCACGCCAGTTGAAGTACAGCAGCACTTCTCGTCGAGCGGTGTCGTCGAAAGGGTGACCATCATGTCCAACAAGCAAACGGGAAAACCCAAAGGATTCGCGTTTCTAGAATTTGCTCTGGCTGACAATGCAAACAAGGCTGTTGCCACCCTTGATGGCTCCATCTTCAGAGGCAGAGAACTCAAGGTAACCTTGAAACGTACAAATATCCCAGGTTTTTCAACCACCGGCCGCGGAATGTTTAGGGAAAGGGGCCGCGGATTCATGAGAGGAAGAGGCGGGTCTAGAGGACATGGGTTTATGAGAGGGAGGCCTAGATTTTCTCCTTACTGAAAAGATCTCGTGTACAGTACACGAGTAGAATACCAGGGACAGAAAGTGCTCGCTTCGATCTTGATTGCAATTTATACTTATGGGATCTGAGACTTGATTAGGCAGACGGGTTACATTCCCTGACGAAGTCGGAGACCTGATGAAACCCGTCGCATGTCAAACCTTCGATGGTGCCATCTATATTTTCTTTGGACATTTTCTGCTCGAACTTGAATTTGCAGGCAGACTCAAGAATCTCGATCTCCAAGCCAATAATGGCCTTCTGCATCAACCTGGTGTAGTTTTCAGGCGCATCATCGACTTTCCACGGGCACTCTCTATTTGCTTCTTGCTGGTCCGTGAAATGGTTCAATTGCGAGCGCACAAAGTCGAAATCGTCAATCACCCTCAGCCTGCCTTTGATATGAAGGGCCGCAAAGTCCCAGGTAGGGACAAACTTGTGCGTGCGTGCCTTTTCAGGGTAATACGAGGGTGAGATATAGGAGTCGTGAGACTGGAAAATGACTAGGACTTTGTCATTATCATGGAGCGAGGGAAGCTGGTGGTTTTTTTTGGCCAAGTGCGCCTGCAAGAACTTCTTCCCGGTCTGCTTATCTTCATGTAAATAAAAGGGGAAGTGGTTGGCGATAGGCGTGCCATCGGCGTCAATCGTGATCACTGTTGCCAATGGGTAGTCGTGGATCAATTGCTTTTTCTTCTCCCATGAATCTTCGTTGTAGTGCTGAGGAATGTACATTTTTGGGGATAAAAACACACGTGTGTGAACAAATAAAAATTGAACGAACCTGGAGGTGAAGAAGCGTAAAGGAAGGCGGCCAATGAAGATGATGACGGAGGTAATCAAGGAAGCCACATTGGGCAAGTGGAAACGAGTTTTTTTTTGCCGGACCTGCACACGTTCCTGATATCTCGTAAATTTTATATCACGTGATCTGCGACAGGCGGTGATATCGGCGGGTACCGCTATCTAGAGAAGGGACATGGAAATCTATAACAGTGTGGAGTAGAATTTAATATTTGACACACTTTCCATGATTCATGATTATAATTGCATGTAGATTGTGAGAAAAGTTTGTTCTTGAATCACTGCTTATTGTGCATATCTAAAACGTCCACGGTGCGGCTGGTAGCAAAAGAGACCCAGTATAAATGTCCCCTACTCTTTGGCGTTCTTTCGCCTTGCCAAACCTCTAATTTTCAATGCTGCACATGATGTACCGTGCTTCTCCATAAACGCACTTGTCCTTCACGAGATCACACCCCGGAACCCGATTGATCGACGGCTTATCACTTCTAATAGATGTAACATCGTATGCGCGGTCCCAATGCGGCAAGTCAATCCGCTGATTGCACAGCTGGGAGAGAGCCATATAGCCCCATCGCCATGTCTCTTCCCCACGGAACAAGTAAAAGCTGCATTCGGAATGCCGGACAAAATCCTCATCACGGGGGCCTCGGGGTTCATTGCACAGCACATTGTGAAATTGCTAGTCTCAAAAAACTATGCCGTCGTGGGCACGGTACGACTGGAGACAAAAGGGAAGAAACTCCAAAGAAACACGAGTGGCGGTCCGGGAATATTTGAGTATATGCTTGTGCCCGACATTGCTGCAACAGGCGCGTTTGACGAGGTATTTGAAATGCACCCAGATGTATCTGTTGTGCTCCACACGGCCTCGCCGTGTACCTACGAGAGTTCCAACCCCAAAGAGGACTTGATTGTGCCTGCCACCAGGGGCACCCGGAATATGATGTCTGCAATTGAAGCACACGTGTCACGTGGCGCCAGCAATATCCGGCGCGTGGTGGTTACGTCAAGCGATG
Source organism: Metschnikowia zobellii (assembly GCA_939531405.1). Classification (NCBI taxonomy): domain Eukaryota; kingdom Fungi; phylum Ascomycota; class Pichiomycetes; order Serinales; family Metschnikowiaceae; genus Metschnikowia; species Metschnikowia zobellii. The sequence continues at coordinate 2,828,750 of OW618028.1, forward strand.
CGGCGATCTATTCGCCCACGGACGAGCAAAATTCTAGCCTTCTTTTTGACGAGACTTGCTGGAACCGCATGTCGCTCGAGGAGGCGCTGAAAGACCCCGTGAGTGCTTACTATGGGTCGAAGGCGTTTTCGGAGAAGATCGCATGGGAGTTTGCTGCGCAGCCTGGGTTCCCTCCATTAACAACGGTGAATCCAGTGGACGTATTCGGTCCGCAGGCCTACGAGAACGAGGTTTCCGAAACACTCAACATGTCAAATGAGGTGGTCAATGTGCTTTTCAAAATCGGCCCGGATGGGACGTTTGACAACCACAAGGCCGGGTTTGTTGATGTACGCGATGTGGCCAAAGCTCACTTGGCGGCATTTGAACAGGCGGAAACTGTTGGAAAACGCCTCTACATGACCAACGGGCATTCCTCCGTGCAGATGATGCTTGATGTCATTCTCGCCAAGTTCCCGAATTTAAGGGGGAAGGTGCCTGTCGGGAGGCCCGGAACAGGGCCTGCTGACATCTCAAGTTTAGCCAGAACAAACAACGATGCCACCAGAGCATTGTTGCCATTTAAATTCACCCTGATGAGCACATGCGTGGAAGACCTTGTGACGCAGATTCTTGGGTATCAGCAGAGGCAAAAATTATGATGATTCAATTAGATATGGGGTGGAGGAGGCTAAATAGTGGGAGATGAAGGTCTATCGTACATGCAGAACCAGAAGGGTATTTGCAGCGACCAATCTGAACGTATCCCATAGCTCTGTGGCCTTGCAAGAGATGGTCAGAGGTCGCAATTGAAGAGGAAACAAAAAAAAGTAACAAAAAAAATAGTATCGGTATATGACACCAAACAAACACCCCAACGAGCTATGAATGCCCATTGTCTCATGGCCTCGATAGCACCACCCGCCAAAACTGCATCAATAGCCGCGCGTTCGCAGCCTCATGTCCGATCCCGGTCCGCAGGAGTGCTTCTGAGATGTTTTGCCTAAAGAAAACTTGTAGAAAGCCCGCGCTCGCAGGCATCTCTGGCGGTGGCAGGCGCGTTGAGACCAACGCGCCAATCAGTGCATGTCAACCATCAGCACCACCGTGCATGATGCAGAGCCACGGCTGCGTGCGCAGCCACCAACCACACGCGGCCAATGGGCATCCCGCGTATTGTAAGCACATGGCCCGGATGCAGGCGCCTGCATCCAGGGAGACGCAGTCCAGAACAGCAGGCTGATAAATACGGGTCCGATAAAAACCACGCCGAGATCATCGCAGAGCTTGTGGCCAAGACGTTTTTCCTACCCTGTCAATTTATTTCCACGCGCCGCAAGAACACGCTGTTCACACAAGCACGCGAAGAACACCATTGACTTTGTTGCATAGACCCGCTGCTCGCACACAGACTCCAATTGGCGGCGACTTTTTTTTTCCTTGCTCTTTTTCGCGTTATCATCACCAGAGATACTTGCACCCACTGTTGCCTCGCCACTGCTTCTTTCTTCTGAGCCACTCGCCGCTTGCTACCACAAATCCGCAAGCTGACGATCATCCCACAGGTCTTCACACTGGCATCGACACGCCCAGAGCATTGACACAACAAAATACTGCTTTCCAAAAGCCGCACATCTCATTGAAACGAGAACATCACCACACCCGAAATGTTGGTGCAAGTCAAAAACGTCGTCGTGCTGCTTTTCAGCAAAACCGACAAGTCAGACGAGGAATTGCGCCACGCAGAGCAGTTGCTTGACGAAAACAGTACGCCCTATGGCGCCACCAGCCAGAACGACCGTGCGCAGAATGCCGCTGCAGAAGAGGCCATCGTACTGGCAGCGAAGAACATCAACTCCGACTCCGACGACGAGCCTGAGAACTCCGGGTTTCTTTCCTCGTTCGATCCGCGGGTCATGAGCGACATCATCATCGGGCTTTCCGACGGCTTGACCGTTCCGTTTGCGTTAACTGCGGGCTTGTCATCTCTCGGCTCCTCGAAGCTTGTTATCACCGGCGGAATGGCCGAGTTGGTCTCCGGCGCGATATCAATGGGCTTGGGCGGCTACTTGGCCGCAAAGAGTGAGTTGGACTACTACCACAGCGAGGTGAAGAAGGAGAAGTTGCAGTTTTTCAAGAGGCCAGAGACCATCAATCAGGAAGCTGCGGAGATCATGTTTGAGCTCGGGGCGTCCGAGCAGACCATCGCGTCGTTCTTGAAAGACATGGGCCACGCGCCCAAAAACCTCATCGACTTTGTCATTCGCTTCGGCAAGGGCTTGGAGGAACCAGCAGAGGGCCGCGAGTTCACCCTGGCGATCACCATCGGAAGCGGCTACTTTATTGGTGGCTTCATCCCGTTGCTCCCTTACTTTTTCTGCGACGTCGTGCGCACCGGGCTAATTGTGTCGGTAGTGGTCATGATCGTGACCTTGTTTATCTTCGGTTACGTCAAGACCTCCGTGTCCTTGGGTGACGACTGTGGCGTGAAGAAGAAGGTGCTTGAGGGGCTCCAGATGGTCGCCATCGGCTCTGTTGCCGCAGGTGCTGCATGGACATTGGTATATTTCATTGAGTGATTGAGACGGTTTTGAGGAGGAGGTCATTCAGTTCGTGAATTATGAATCTCTCCGAGAAAAGCCGTGACTCTGCTCTAATAATTGATGCAAGCAGGGCGACAAGATAACGCACCGGGCTCTGCTGGTTGAGACTGACCCCTGCAGTGCTTGTTCCCACAGGTTCTAGACGACTACTGGCTCCAGCATGTTTCAACCAGTAAGCTTTCTTGCAACCGTGTCAGCAGCCCATCACCACACAGAATTGTGCCTGCGAAAAGCATGCCCTTTTTGTAGGCCATGTCTGTTGAATCTAGCCCGCGTGTGCTGGTGGCATCTATATTGCCAATCAAGCAGTGTGTCTGTGACTGCTTCCTACGCCCCTGCGCTGTTTCAGGAGTGAGATATTGTACAATATTAATGCAGGCTTGTGTACGACGCTCTCTAGTTGGGCGTTATGAACCAAGCACATACTATGTCAAACGCGCGTGTAGGAGAAGCAATGTCCCCAATATATTTTTTGCATAGCCCGAATATATTGCCGTCAAGCGCGATATTTATCATGTATATTTGTGGTTTCCATTTCCTTTTCTTGCGACAAAGTGCGTTGTTGAGAAAGAATGCAATTTGTATGTATTTTTAAACGCAAGAAAGTGGGAAGCCATTTTTAATCTTCAAGACCTCGACAGATTTCTGGCGCCCGTTGGTAAATTTTCAATAGGAACCCTGTGCTTTGAGCTTTTCTAACGCTTGTTTCTCTTGCTGCATGCCAAAATATGTTGGCATTTGCCGTTCAATTTGCGACACAACTTTCCACCATGCTCTTTTGACAACTGCAATTTTTCATCACAGTCGGACCCCTGGTCTGGAATTTTTTTTTGAAATTATCGAATATCTGGCATCATGCTAATTCCCACAATTTTTAACAAACTTTGAAATAAATGACTTCGTGCTTGCATCAATTAACCTGGTGACAGGGAACGCATAAAAAAGTACATCACATAATGCAATCAGCCGAGTAGAGCGAGAGATAAAAAAAAACTGGAGTATGTTTCAGCGAAGAGGGTGTTTCTCTAATCAGAACGAAAGGAAGCTTGTCAAACGGGAAATCCTTAGGTGATCTCGGATTGTGTATGGTGATGAATCAGTTCATATAGCAATGGTCAGTGTGTGATCAGCCTCAGTAAACGACGAACATTAGGGGCCGCGTCATACGACATCAAGACAATTCCCCAAATTAATGGGGTTGGACAAACCAAATACAGGAAAAGAAACAAGGAAGTTGAATTTGACACTGAGGTGTTGCAAAATGACCAGAAGCTTGATAAAGCTACCATCAAAGAATGCAAAGAGCCTCCCCGCAAGCATGTATACAGCATATGTTACCAGTATTTTACTTTGATATTCCATGCTTTCCAAAGTAGAACCAAATTTGAAACAAGAATCAATGTTCACGAATTCATAGAAATGTGATACTTGCAACCTATTTCTATTTGAAAAATGAGGCCGACCCGAAAAGCAGAGCAGTTATTAGCAAGTGAAGGAACTGCGCGAAACTTAAAAAGGAGCACCCGGAAACCCAGTCCCACGCCCGCACCACACCCGTACACCACGCGAAAACACCCAGGTTGCCCTCGTCTACTGGATGGAAACTGCGACAATCCAGGTTCTTATAGCCACACACTAACAGAATTAAGCAAATACATTTAGCCACCCATCATGGTATTTAAGATTGCTGATGTCATTTCCCGTGTTGCACTCCCTGCCGGTGTTGCCATCACGCTTGCACAGCTGGCGCTCTACGACGTAGAGGGCGGCAAAAGGGCGGTCATTTTCGACCGCTTGAACGGTGTGCAGCCCGGCGTGATTGGCGAAGGCACGCACTTTGTGATTCCATGGTTGCAGAAACCAATCATCTACGATGTGCGCACAAAGCCCAAGACCATTGCCACTACAACAGGGTCGAAGGACTTGCAAAACGTCTCCTTGACCTTGCGTGTCTTGCACCGCCCCGAAGTGATGAACTTGCCTAAGATCTACCAGACTCTCGGCTTAGACTACGACGAGCGCGTGTTGCCCGCTATCGGAAACGAGATATTGAAGTCGATTGTGGCCCAGTTCGATGCTGCGGAGCTCATTACTCAAAGAGAGGTCGTGTCGGCGCGGATCCGCCAGGAGCTCTCGCGCCGTGCAGGCGAATTCAATATCCGCTTGGAAGATGTGTCCATCACGCACATGACGTTCGGTAAGGAGTTTACCAAGGCTGTGGAGCAGAAGCAGATTGCGCAGCAGGACGCCGAGAGGGCGCGTTTCTTGGTGGACCGCGCCGAGCAGGAGCGTAAGGCGTCCGTAATCCGTGCCGAGGGTGAGGCCGAGGCCGCAGACACTGTGTCTCGCGCGTTGGCGAAGGCCGGTGACGGTTTGTTAATGATTCGTCGTTTGGAGGCGTCGAAGGACATTGCCGCCACGTTGGCCGGCTCGCCAAACGTGTCGTACTTGCCATCTGGCGGTGCGGGAGACGAGGGAAACAACAATAGCTTGTTGTTAAACGTGAACCGCTAATCTCCTTTTGCAGGGGACTTTATCTTGTGAATAGACGACTTACGAATACATTGACCTAGAGTATTACGTGTACGATATCTTTGATGAAAGTTTTGACTGTGATATCCGCTGGAAGAGTGTCGATGGCTTTTACATAGTCACCACGGAACAAATTCACTTTACACAGATAATGTGTAAACTCATGAGGGACGCCTTGACTTCAAATATCATCTGGCAATTATATAAATGAGGCTTGAGGTGCAGCTTTTCGTGCAATGGGTTGGAGACGTACGAGAGCACTTACTTTTTTTTTTTCACGCATTGGCAGCCTCTGTGTGGCGCATCTTATGACTTGGATGGATAATTCATCAGTTGGTTTCGGTCAGTTATATTTTGATGCTTCTCAAACCAACGCTCCTACCCACTGCAATCAGAAAAGGATTTGTTTTTGATTCAAACCCCCGAAGGATCTGTCCCATATATCTTGCTTCTGACATTGTCAGCCTATGGTCAATACAGAACCAGGGCTTGTTTCACTATTATTAATTGTTTGTGCACGTGGACTATACCACAAGAAGTTTCCACTAGATCTGAATCCATGCACAGCGTTGATGTTGAGTGAGGCGCTTTGCATTAGAATAATCTAGAAGTCTGCGTCTGAATCATGTTTTGGAATAGCACTGACTCTACATGTAGTGAAGATTTCTTTCTTCGAGAAAATCGAACTAATTGTTGCATATTCATTCCACATATCTTCTTTGAAGCCGAAATGTGAGCTATAGCAGGAAGATCTGGCTGATTCACAGTGCCCTTCCAACGATTCTGGTACAAAGTGATGCCTTTACCGGGTCCTACAGTTCAAAGTGATTCGCTTTCCACTTTTGGAGATTATAAATACTGCTTGAAGAAACACGTCTAACGCGTGGCACTCATGAAATCTCATCTATTAGTCCAGAGCAAAGACCAGGTCTCCAGGTGACCGAGTTCCAAAACAAGCACGCCTGTTTTACTACTTGAGCAATAAAGGAGGGCCTACTGATTGAAAGTTTTTTGTGACACACCAGAGAGAGACGAACTGGGCCCAATGTTTTGGTCTCGGCACCCAAAGCTACGTAGCATCACTTTGAACTTTTGCCACTTAGTCGTACTGAGTTCACTCTCTTAAATATTTACATAACCTAACTTGATACACCTACAGGTGAATCATGCCAGGCACACTCATTATCCTCTTTCAAACCATACATTTTCACAATGTGTTACAAGCTGGGCACAATGAGCTACAACTCCAAGTCCACAGCCTCATCGTATGCATGTGGCGTTGTGACTCTGCCCAGACGGACCAAGGCCTCGATGTCGCTGACTTCCTTGACGCAGCCACTGGTCAAATTCCGGATGTCGCCTCGAGTGCTGCCCACGGAGATGTCGTCTTCGACACGTACGCCAATCCCATGGTAGTGTTTGGGCCACTTGTCATTTTGCGGAATGTACAAGCCCGGCTCAATAGTGACTACATTACCTTTCACCAAGCCTGCCATCCGCGACACGCTGGGCACATCGTGCAAATCGAGACCCAAGTGGTGGCCGATATAATGGGGGAACAAGTCCCGCGATACATCTGTGCGCGTGACGTGAGCCATTCCCGGGAGCTCTCGCAAGCCCTGAAGCATTGTGGTGACTGCTAGTTCGTGGAGCGTCTGGAGCGTCTGCCCGTTGTTTTCGTGACACTGGTCGATGCACGCCTTGTTGGCAGAAAGCACCACGTTGTAGATGTCCTTCTGCGGGTCCGAAAAGCCGCGGGGCGAGTTTGGCCATGCTCTCGAAATGTCGGCGCAGTAGCCACCCAACTTTCCGCCGGCATCGACGAACACCGTCTCGTCACGGTAAAGCAAGTCGTCGTTGCGGGTGTAGTGGAGCGTCAAGGCATTTTCGCCGCTAGCCACCACCGGAATATACGCCTGCTGGTCGCACCCGCCTCTGACAAAAGCGTACTCGAGATACTTTGCCAACGTTTTCTCACAGGCGAACGCAGACCCAGAGCCCACTTTGGCCATGGCCATATTGATCGCTCTTGCGGAGATTTGGCCGGCTTTATGCATGACGCGGATCTCGGCCTCGGACTTCACCAGCCGGTGCTGCGCCAAGACTGTCTTCAACGGCCGCACGACTTTGCTGGAGGAGTCAAGAAGAGTTTTGATGGAGGTGTGCCTGGGACTAGAGCCCATGTTGAAAAACAGCGAGAACTTTCCAGACAATCCTCCCGCAGAACCCTTCCCCCTGCTGTCAAAGTAGATAAAGTCATTTCTTTTGATGATGTCCCGGAGACACGACTCCACTCTATTGACGTCTTGCACCTCGTCTGCATTGAAGTAGTCGTAAGCGCCCTCGAGTCCGTTCTTATCGCCTTCCCAAAGATCTGTGGTGGCATTCTTGGGGGGCACAAACATATGGAAAACCACGTCCTCGTCAGTGCCATTGTCAGAAACCTTTTCCACCACTGCTACAGAGTCAGGACTGAGCCAGCCGGTCAAATAGTAAAGATCGTTATCCTGTTGGAACTCGTAAAAGACACTTCCCGAGCTGTGTTGGACTTGATTTCCTACTAAGATGGCTGCCGACTTTGCAGGCAATTCCTGGGCTAGCGTGAGTCTCCGGCTGTAGTACTCCAATGCAGATATCCCAGGGGTGAGTTGGCCTGGCTGTGGAATAAGATGCCGTCTGGTCTCATGCATAGGCTGTCCCGTTTTGTAAGGCACAGTCAACGGCGGCCGCGTGGCCAAATTGGACTTGTGGCGGCGTAGAAGTGGCCATCTGACTTTATACATTTCAGTGTATAGTTGGGATTGGAGAAGCGAAAAACGTCTCTGGAAGCAGCCGGATGCGCTTTGTGCATGGTACATCGACATGCTGCTGGGTGTGCACCTTGGTTCGTTGCGCGTCACAGTGCATCTGCAGACCCATGTCCGCAAGAAGAGAGCGTCCAATACGTTGACCCTTTGTCGCTTGCATGCTGTACATTCTCCATCCGTACAAGGGATTATGCTTTAGCCCAGACTCACGTACGGAGAGGCTGCTTGTGCATTCTGATGGCCTAGACCAGTTTGACTGGCTGGATGTGCTTCCTGAAATCGAGGATTCGCCCACACCACCTGACCAAGCAACTGACGTGCCTAAAAAAAGGGGGAAAGAGGCTCGAAAAGAAAGAAAAGAATCCAGAGTTCATAGAAGAGCTTCTCATATAGCCCACACAGCACACGAAAAATTGTCACGTGCCGGTCCCACATCTTCCCTGGTTTCAGAGGCAAATGAGTTCAACCCGTTCCTCGCTAAGAAGCGCATGACGGATCTTCACACCCGTATAGCAAAGACCACGAACGGGGAAGGTGACGCCAAGCTTTTCCAGGTCGGCCTGGTGGATCTCTACAAGTCAGATGTGAGTTACCTCATGCCCGGGGAATGGCTCAACGATAACAACATCTCTTTAGTATACGAGATGATAGTCACGTATTTCTTGAAAAATGAGGACTTCGGCTTCCACATACAACTTCTTTTCCCGGCCCTAACACAGCTTTTCTTGCACTATCCAGTAGAAGAAGACTTGCAGGGAATCCTCCCCATGAAAGACTTGGCGAAACTGAAACTTGTGTTCTTGCCATTCAATTTCATAGACACAGACGACTACGTAGACTTAGAGGATGCAAACAATGGCGACCATTGGGCGCTTTGCGTTCTCAGCAAACCCGCACGAAAACTCTATGTCTACGACTCAATGGATTTTGGGGGCGAGAGTGACGATCGGCTTCTCCACAAATTGGCACAAAGACTCGAAAAGACTCTCTTTAAGCCGAAGGAAAAACTCGTCGTTGTAAAAATGAGGTGTGACCAGCAACAGAACTTCGATGACTGTGGTGTGTTTTTGATCATGTTCTCATGCTACTTGATTGCGCAGCTTGTCTCGGGCGAGTCGACAGACCTCAATGTTGTCAATGTGAAATTCAATCCTATGCTGGCGCGTTTGAGAATCACAGAAATCATTTACAAACTCTCGCTAAAGTCAAAAGAAAAAACCCGGTCTTTGGATCAAGCCTGAGAACTAGTCATACGAAGTGTTTCCGAATCATGAGCGTTTTCATGTGTGCAGCAGCAGCCTCCGTATTTGCTGCGTGATCAAGATCCTCGAGTTTGTCCAGCAAGTACATTTTTCGTGTTTCGTCACTCAACGGAAGGTTGTAGAAAGCATCTTCTGTTTGATGAAAAAAGGTGTTTTGCTCGCCCAAATTCAATACTGAAATCAGCATCACTAGGGCATTGGAAACAGCACTTCGAGTTGACTCTGGCGCACCCGAATACCCTAGTTTATCTAGCATCTTACTCCTTTGTATACATTCAGATACCGATAAAATTAAAATGAAGGCTTTCAAGTCAATGACAGACTGTAGAAAATCCCAGAACGTCCCTTTTGTTTTCACGGGTACAGCATATGAGATGCAAGTATCCACGCGAGCTAAGAACTGGGGCAGCCACTTTTCCTTCACTGTGCTGAATCTTGCCCTTGATAGGCCTTGCATGATTTCGTATAGAGCAGCTTCAACAGATAGATTGGAAGTGTACATTTCAAGAATGTCTTCATTCAGGCGTAGATCCAATTCTTTAAAAGGCTTCGCCGCGATACTAGCGACCCCGTAGCATGTGAGGGCCTCGGACTGAAGATTGATGATCTTAAGTACTTCTATGTCTTCCAGAAGTAATTCGAAATCTTCGCAAAACTCTGTGAGCCTATGCTCCTTGAACTTTGCGAATGCGCATAACCATTTGACGAGACGACAAAACCTAAATTCTGTGTGCGCTTTTTCGATGACTTCCGGATGCTTATCGTCCAAATAATCGAGGAGATCAACATGCTTCTCTCTGTAGCTATCGCATTTACTTGCAATTTGTGCCCACTTTAAAGAGGGCACTTCGTCACTTTGTTGTGTATGTTCCTCGTTGTTTGCGAGCAGAGGAAACCATAGCAGGCCGTATAGAATCGCCACGATCTGATAGAAAAGATACTCAAAATATCTATTTTCTGTGAACTGCGTAAGGTCGGAGCACTGTATCATGAACTGAACCAGAAGGCTCACTTTGTTGAGGAGATTCTGAAGGTTTGCGAAATCACCGCCGATGTACAACCTCTGGAATTGCGGAGCAAACTTCTCGAAGAATCTTTTCTTTTCAGCTTGACCTATAAACTCATCCCCCATGAAAAGTTCCTCTTGACTGGCGTTCTCCATGCTGGTAGTCCAAGCCTCGTTATATTTCATAGCCAACGGATGGTGCTGAGCTCGAATAAACAAACAGAGCCGGTCGCAGCTCGGATGTATAGACTTATAACGATCCATCAATTCAAGCGCCTCAAGCGCTAATTCGGCCTTGGGCTCCAAGCCATCTGTGCTATTGAATCTGTGGACAAGAGAATGAATTTGCACGAACGCCAAGTGTGGTGGCAAGCCTTGTGAATCTTTGGGCATTTCAAGAGAGCGTCAGCCAATGCAAGATATAGGCAATTGTATTCGTTTAGCTGAGTTATGCGAAATGGCTCTTTGTCTGACACACGGCTTTGTTGAGTGTGATGACGCCGGTGTGAGATTTCTCTTGACTGTAGTTGCCCCTGTCAGACATAAAGCGTAGGGCGCGCTCATGACGTTGAAGGCTTCGGGACAACGAGATAAGCGTACCTGAATTCGACTTTCAGATGACAATTAGTAATTCTATTTTTTCATATCTGCCTCGAGTTGTTTTCGCATGCCCGTGGGAATGCAATTGCAGACCAGTTCTTTAGGTAGTTAGGCTATGTACGCTAGTCGTCATTACAAATATTCTCTTGAAGCATCCGCATCGACCTCGTCTCTTGTGATTGATTGAGATAGGGACCAATATAGGCAGAAATATTAGGAGTATAGTCCAATTCCGTTATAAGTATGTGCACTAAGAAACACTGGACCAGGCATTTTTCGGTCCACAATATCTGATGGATCAAAAGATAGGACGTGGGTTCAGTATGTTCTGCATGCTGAGAGACCTGCTCTACGCTTTAAGGAATTGTATCGAAAGCCCCTCTCCCTGCGTCTTTCTGTTGCTTTCAAACTTTCGAAACGGAGCTGTCACCAGCGTTCATAGTAACAACAGACTTGTGCTGTAGCTTGAGGAAATGTGGTACAAGACCGCCGCAAGTCCCCAACAAAAAGGAACCCACACGTTCATTGTCAAAGATCCCGCTCGGTAAAGAATGGCCAATATCACGCCGATAATCGTACCCACGATTGCCCCCTGCAAGGCGCCCATGAAAGCATATAGTATGGCCACCAAGAGCGGCTTGAACTTTTCCAAAAGACCCGTTGGTAGCGCCAGTTTGGGCATTCGTGATCTCTGGAGTGACATGCTTATAGCACAGCCACATCCAACCAAAGTGTATGCCGCAATAAAGAAAGTCAAGGACCAGTAGATTGTGAAGATCCATATGTCGTGCGGGTAATAGAGGTAATTTGCCGAGGCGCCCGAAAGCGCCCAATAAAGACCGGGGAACGGCGGTGTCACGTATCCTAGAGGCACATTGATAGAGGAGATGAAAACCATCTTGCAACTTCAGAACCTAGAGGTGAAGTGAAGCCATGAAGTGTGGAGATGCAATAGTCACGTGCGCGACTTGCCTTATACTGGCGCGAACAGCGAGACTGGCTATGGCGTTGGATATCTTGTGTAGTTTGAACCGCAAATGTTTAGTATGTGAAGTCGAGGTGCTAGGAGAAGACCGTATGTCTGTGTGATTGTATTCCGCCATACCCCGATTGTTGATTTGAGATTTCGCAAAATGGGTCTCTCAGCGCCATTCTTTTGAGCCCCGCACTAGCTGGAGAAGTCTTTCCTCTACCTCTCTGTAGAAGTCTAAAGATCATTTCACTAAAGGAAACTTGTAGAAGGAAACACGCTCTCCAATAACACGGGGCTTATCGTCACAAATTCCCTGGCTAAATTAGCTTGGAGCACAACCTTATCTGGACGCTTGCCAATGATGCCCAACTAATCCATACTTTCGCAGTTTCTGGTTGGTGATGAGCGGCGCCCAAGTGCACCTAGCACAGTGGGGAACCCAGACAGCTCTAGATTTGATTCTTTCGGGGCAAGGGCTAGCGCAGAGCCCAAGATCGCACATGGGATATTCCCAATCTCTGGTTCAGTTGTTCAAAATGGGCCTTGCTCCGGTACACTGGCTCATGTGAGCGGCCTTTCGGTGAAGCCCACAGTTCTCACCCAATAAACCGCTGGTTTCCCCAATCACCCTGAAGATCCGTTGACAATCAGTTCTTAGCACAGGTAAATTGCAAATTTATAAATATATATATATAGATATATATATATAGAAGTGCTCACGGGTCCAGATGCACAAGATCAGCACCGTCCCGATAGGTGCACAAAAGCCCACACAATAAAGAGTTCACTCTTCTCCCTAGCATCTGCTCTCGGAGAATGCAGCCAGGAGACGGCCCCTGACGGGCCCCCAGAAGCACCCGTGCAAGTGCTGTTCCACGTTTCACGTGATCTGTGCCCACGTGACCGGGCCGCCGCGCGCTCGCCACTAGCTCTCATGTGCCATAGGCGTGGGCCCAGCATTAAACGGCCCCAGAAACCCCCATACCCCCTCAACATGTCCCGGAGATACGATTCCAGAACAACGATTTTTTCGCCCGAAGGCAGGCTCTACCAGGTCGAGTATGCGCAGGAGGCGATCGCAAATGCAGGCACGGCGATCGGCATCTTGGCCAGCGACGGCGTGGTGTTGGCGTGCGAGAAAAAGGTGACCCTGAAGTTGCTCGACAACGACGGCCTGGCGGAGAAGTTGTACCACTTGAACGACCAGACGATGTGTGCGGTTGCTGGCATGACGGCCGACGCGTCGATCTTGGTCAACAATGCTCGTGTCACTGCGCAGAGATACTTGAAGACTTACAACGAGGAGATCCCTTGCGAGCTTCTCATCAAGAGCTTGTGTGACGTCAAGCAGGGTTATACGCAGCACGGTGGCTTGCGCCCGTTTGGCGTCAGCTTTATCTACGCGGGCCATGACGAGCGGAACGCCTTCCAGTTGTTCACGTCGAACCCCTCGGGAAACTACAGCGGCTGGAAGGCGACGGCCATCGGTGCAAACAACGCCGCGGCGCAGACGTTGTTGAAGAAGGACTACAGGGACGACATCTCGTTGAAACAGGCCTGTGAATTGGCCATCAGCGTGCTCTCAAAAACCGTCGACAGCAGCAACTTGAACAGCGAGAAGTTGGAGTTTGCCACCGTCAGCTTGGGCGCAGACGGCACCAGCGTCGTGCGCAAGATCTGGGACGATGCGGCGGTCAACACGTTGATCAAAAGCACTGGGGTTTTGGAGAGGCCGGACGAAGAGTAGGCCGCGCCGCTTAAGACGCTCGCGGCACAGGGGGTCTCTTCTTGAACAGCCCCTACCACGAGCATGGCGTGCTGCATGGATTGCTTCATGGCTTTCTGCATGGCATGCTGCATGGAGCCTTGCGGCCATCAAATGTCCTGGTCCGCATGTGTACATTGGCGGTGTGCGAGGCACATGTCTGGGTCAAGCGTCCATCAGTCTGTGGGGCCCCTCGCCAATCATGGATCGCAGCCCGCTCGTCTCGGGCTTCTCTTGCCATGTCATGTTCCCATGGGCCGCAAGTGTCTTGTGTTTATAAAAAAAAAATCAGTGAAAACTAAACTAAAAAACAAAAAACATGCATGATATACTAGGGGGCGAGCGTTGCCAGCTGCCATGAGTCGAACACGGTTTCGAGACGCGTCATGTGCTTGCATCGGCGAATTGAGCTGGCAATGGCTTCGGCCCTTTTCTTAATTTCAGGTACCGTAGTCCTCTCGGGAACGCGAGAAATGGCCCGTCGCTTTGCAGTTAGATATACGCTTTTTTTAGACGCCAGCCTGTCGGGCATATTAAGCTTGAATAGATGGGGGTAAGCCGATGGCAGTGTGTTGTAAAAGGCGTCAAACGCAGTTGTGTGGCAAGATTCATCATTGCCACATCTTTGGTGGTAGATTCTGAGGTGGAAGGGAGAATGCAGTTCATACTTTAGCGTTTAGATGGCTGGGCGCTGGGGTTCGTGTCTGATAGAATAGTTTGATAAAAACCCCGGACCGGAAGTTTAAAACGCAGATGCCTGGCGGAACCATGGTCTTGTTGATTGAGCATTGGGTCTTGAACAAGCATGTCGTGTCTTTCTGAGACCTGGTCTATAGAAGAAGGATACAAACACATATAATAGGAACAAAGAAGAACGAGAATGGAAATCGAAAAAAAAAAAAGAATACAAGATAGACAAGATAGACAAAAGGAACAGCAGTAAAAGGTATGTTCAAGTATGATCCAATATACTATGGACAAGAGAGGTGCTCGGGCCGCGCCATGCTTTCCGCTTCATTCCACACTCGAAGTGAGCTCCATTAAAGACCCAGTCATTTGCAAAAGCACAGGGGGCGGCGCCCGATACATTGTTGAGCGCTGTTTCTTTTTTTTTTATCTTTTAATTTTGGATATTGGGCTCGATGGTTTTCGCCTTGACCAAGCTATATTAGAGCCCACCGCGCCATATAGCGGCACCCAAGCAATCCCTCTTTTGCGCTCGGCGTGGCATTCACAATCACAAGAATATGGCGGGATTGCATTTACAAGATATCACACGGAGATAAGCAGCACCGCTTGGCACCAGGGCGCCCGGTGGACCAAACAAAGCGTGCCATCAAGGCAAGGTCCTACATACATGGCCCAGCCTCGTGTTCGCGCAGCTTCAACCCGGTACCTGCTTATAGAAAGCGTCGAGACATTGGCCAGAGACGCTAAACTCCACGCACCCACGCACGCTTCTTTCCACAGCCTCGATCCCCGACACATCGGCTGTAGACGGAAATAATCACGTGCGGCCACCAAACACAATCTGCGCTGAAGACGCTGAGCTGTGCCCAAAACCGGCGTTTTTTTTCTCACCACCCGCTCTCAGCATGGACTTTCTCAAGCCAGGCCTTCGGCGGAGCGTGCTCCGCAAGGCCCGGTCCACAAACACGATCTCGTTTCGGTTGTTGCAGCAGATCCAGCAGATGCACGACCAGACCAATGCGTTCTTGGCGACGCTGGGCATAGATGCGGCGACGGCGAAAGCGGGCGCCTCGCAGGAGTCCGTGGCGGAGATCTTCACGGAGTTCTACTACGAGCTCCAGATCAGCGGCAGCGGCAAGTTGGCGGCGGTGCCCGAGATCAAGCTCGGCACACTCCAGAAATACCAGCGCCGGCTTGCCGCCGCAGCAGAGCCCACGGCGTTCGAGCGCGGGCTCGTGGCGTTGATGGACGAGTACTGCGTGTTGTTGGGCCTCCACCACTTGGCCAACTCGATCCTATACAAGACCATCGTCGCCAAGTCGCACATGGCGTACTGGGAAAACACAAAGCTGACTTTGTGGAGCAAGGCTGTCTACGGCATACAGACCACGCCCGCACGGGTGTGGCGCTTGGTTGTGGCCATGTTCCAGAACGCAGTGGCCATTGCGGAGTCGAGGCCCAGCCTCACGCGCCACGCGCGTGTGGTGGACGCCCTCGGCAAGTCGTTTCGGCTTGTGCTCGCGACCGCGTGGCACAAGCTCGACGGCAACTTCATCGCCCGCCAGTCGCGGTTGCTGTTCCTCAGGGTCCCCATGAAGTTGCTTGACGAAGAGATCCGGGGGAAGGTCGCACTGCTTGCGGCAGAGCTCGACGAGCACTACCGGATCTTGGGCGTGTTTCTCAACAGTTTGCCCGTGTCAGGGGCCACGCTCGCGCAGGTGTTGCCCCAGTGCTCTGCGCCGGCGTCGGACGTGGGCTCACAGCTCGAGGCAATCGCGCTGTTCATCGCGGGCGAGGCGCGGTCTTCGCACACATCGCCGCCGGGGCTCGTCGCCAGGTACTGGCCGCTCGTGCTTGTGTCCGCACAGTACGGCCCTGCGCTCTCGCTCAACGTGTGGCAGAACCGAGCGGTCATTGCCGAGTGGGTGCGGCGCAACTTCGTCGACACGACCGCGGGGTTCTGGCGCAACTGGATCGTCAAGCCCATTGGCGATATGTTAAGCATCCTCCGCAACGACGAGGCCATGACCATCACGCTGAAGCAGTCGCTCCGGTCGGACCTCGACTCGCTCGAGCGCATGGTGGTGGACTACGCCGCCGATACCAACGCCGGCATGGATCCCGCAGACGTGCGGGACGCAGTGAAGCAGGGCGACTTGACGATGGTCATGTCCCACTACGAGGACGAGCTCCGCACGCCGTACAAGTCCATCCTTCGCGGCCTGCTCATCCGGGCAATGTTGATCCAGGTGCAGAAGACCAAGGTCGACGGCGATTTAGCGATCACGGGCATCGACAAGCTTCTCAAGCTGCAGCAGCTCTTGCTCGGGGTATTGCTGATTCTGCCCTCGCTCTTCATTCTCTACCAAATGAACCGCGTCTTGCGCAAGGACGCGTCGCTCACACAGAGCTTCATGGACCGCCGGGTCGACTGCCTCAAGAGCTTGAACCAGATCAACCGCTTGGTCAACCGCGAGGTCTCGCAGGACAGGTTGGTTTCGGACGGCAGGCTCTTTGTCGAGGTGGTGAACCTCAACTTGCTCTCGCAGCAGATCGTACCCAAGGCTCTACGGGGGGAGTTCCTACGGGACTTGAACCAGCTTGCACTTGCGTGCTCCGAAGATAAGGACGAGGTCAGAGCAGCAGTCGGCCGCGTCTGGAACATGTACTCGCCATACTTCCGCAGGTGATTTGCTTCTCGAAAAGGGGAGTTTCAGGCAAGGCAAAATACAGGTCCGGCATGGGGAGGGGTGAGATGGAGACTCGTGTCGCTGACACGCGGCCCCCGAGGATGACTCGCGCATCGCGAATAGCCACAAGCTAGAGCTGTGAGATCCTGTGCGTCACGTACGCGGCTCGTGGCCGGCTGGGAGCCACTGTCCTCGTGTCAGCCCCCGGGTATTCTACATTGTCTTGTCATTCTTTGACGGCGTGGTTATGTTCCCCGCTCTGCCTATTTTTTCCGCTTCCCATTGTGTGACCGGAGTTTGGCTATTTCGCAAACGTCGCAGCCAGTGGCGATGATCATTTTGCTCCGCCGCTCGTCTTTGCTCCTCTCCCCCCCCCCTCTCTCTCTCTGACAAGTCCCCTCCTCCCCCACCATATCCCCTCTGGGAATTATGCAGGCCGCAAATTTCTGGCTTAGCTTGAACCCTTCCACCGCTGTATCTACCAATTCTTCTGCGAGAGCTCAGCGAGATAAAAAAAAAATAACGGGACTCTGCATTTTGCGTGGTGAAATGGATTATGGTGTAGTTCGCCAGATCTACGCCCCGGAGACGTGCCCCGGGGCGCCGAGAATTTGTCACCTGCAAAGGTCGGGTTATTTGCAGTATACTAGGCTTATTGTGCTGCGGCCCGCGCGTTCCCCCCTCTTCCCCACGCTGCGGGGTCTCCTGCCAGTATTGCAGATTGCGGGGAATATTAAACGTACCCACGCACTATCGGTGTGGCTATATGTACTTATCACACTCCGCCGTTGAACGCTCACGTCGCATTTTGAAAATTGCACCATTGTATCGCACGCGAAATCTGTCCTAAAACACACATCAGTTCAGGGACACATAAGACACCGAATCTGTCCTACAGCCGAACCTTTTTGCCTTTTCTTTTCTAGATTGACTCTTGCTGTTATTATACGTGCTTTTGAGGTCGTGCCAGCTTTTTGCTTCATCCTTCCCTTTTCTGTCAGTCCGCAATTACTGAGAATGGCAGAACTCATACCCAAGACCAAAGACTTATACTTTGTCAACGGCATCAATGACCCCGGCAAGTTTGGCACGAAAACGCCCACTGGCAACTCCCGTCTCTACAACTGCAAGCAGTGCGACAGAGCATTTACAAGATACGAACACTTGAGCAGGCATATCATGCTGACACACAACAAGTTAAAGCCTTTCGCATGTGGGATCTGCTCGCGTGCATTTTCAAGAAGAGACTTACTTTTGCGGCATGCAAAAAATCTCCACCAGGGTTCAGAATTGGCCGTGCCCCGCATCCGAAAACAGTTGAAAACACTCGACTGCGAAGAAAGCATAGTGGTTTTCAAGCTGGAAGAGGAGCGGCTGGAAGACGACAGACTGGACTTGGATAAGCTGGAAGAGGATATAGTGCTGTCTCTGCCGGAGACAAAGCGCTTAAAATTGTCGGTGGACATGTTGGTTAGCTAAGCCGCTGGGTGCTTTGGTTATTTTTTTTTAATTTATCAAGTTATGACCCTCCTGTAAGATCACCCCACTCGAAGATCGGCGCCGAAATTGCCCTCGGTCACGAGTACTATATGCCTATGTCCAAGCGGCCAAAAAGCAAAGGTTTTTTTTTTTTTTTGTTTCTTTTTACCGCGGCACGTTCTTGAACGCACTCACTCATCTGGCCCCTTTGTATGGCCAAGCGAACAGCTTTCCAATTAAGCCACTGCATTGTCATAGCCTTTTTTTTTCGAAGCTTGTTGGAGGCACGGATTGGCTCTCGAACGACGGCTGCAGAATTGCATAAAAGAATCAAAAGCTGGCGGCTCTAGACCACAGGCTTCTGACTGTGTGCACATAAAAACTGCTGTTACTGGAACCCCACAACATTTACGCGCACCCATGCATAGGAGGGAGACTTTCGCGTGATATCATTGGAGGTTCTTGAAATCTTAAAATGCTTTGGGAAAAAAGAGGCTTTTCATACAGCACTGGTTAAAAAAAAGACCAGCAAAGTGTTGCCGCAAAACCCCGGCGCTGCTTCTCCCCCACAAATATACAGAGTGCCCGGGCGATATTACTGAAAAGACCACACATTTTTTCCTCAATCAGACTCCGTGTTTGTTTGTGTGTACCAAAAAAACAAGTGCTTTTCATATAAGAAGTATCCTAAACGTTGCTGTGGGCTTTTTCGCACATTAGCGAGTATCCCATCTTGGAACTCATCCCACGATAAGCCTACTCAACGCTTGCTGTGGCTGGCCGTTCTGCACATAGTGCTACGCTAGAATCTCAGGTGTGAAGAATTGGGTAAACCTTCGCATGTGCCGCAGACATGATGCATCCCCTCTTCACGTACCCTGTGAAAAACACAACATGGTATATTGTGGTGGCTAAGGGTGCAAGCCATTTTTATTTCGATTCTGCAACCCGCACTTCCGTGTGGCAGCTCTCGGATACTGACATTGAGAGTCTTGAGGGCAGAGTAAACTTTGATGACTTGGCGCTACTCTTCGCCAAGGCAAATGGGCTAAACGTCGGTCAGAATGGCCAAGATCAAAAGAAACGCAAGAATTTGGATGCGAGACAACTGCTGAAATCACGCCGCATTGACGAACTGCTATCAGACATGGGCCCTGGTGTGTCCGAGACGGATCCAGGGCTCTCGAATATGCCTATAGGAATCAATGCAGAGGTACATGGCACATTTGAAGAGGCTGCAGAAGAACAGGACTTTTCTCTTAAAAAAGCAAAGGAGACTGAGCAAAGAACTGCCGGGCTAGATCTCGGATACTCCTCCTCTGAAGACGCCGATGACAGCGGAAACGAGGGTTTCCACAGCAACACAGAGCTCGCTACTCTAAGAAATGATGACTCTGATGACGAGAACGTGAATGGTGGGCTTGATCTAGCGTTTGATGACGACGGCGAAACATCAGAATGCGAGGCATTGAAGACTGCGCGCGATGATTTCAGACGTCTTCTTGACGAATACCAAGATGAGATTTCCATCAATGACCCCTGGTTTCTAGTGGAAGAGGAACTTGTGTCTAGTTTCTCGCAGCACCCAGCATTCTATGGAATTCCTGATTCTGCGGCCAGGGAGAAGATATATGACGAATGGGTTGCCTCGCAAGACAGCACCAACAAACAGACGCAGGTGAGGCAAAGCGTCAAATATCCAACCTCAAAACTCTTGTTCTTTTTGTTTTTGCAAAATCACAAGCCAGAGGTGCGGAAATTGTTTTTTCCTGAATTTTGCAAGAAGCACACGGCCGAAGTAGATGCTTTTCGTGCAAACTCGCCAAACTTGGATCTAGAGAACCTGTACCGGGAAATGAGAGTCACATTGAACGACTACGCAGAGTTTGAAAGGGCAGAAAAAAAGCGAAAGGTCGAAGGCAACTTGAAAGTGGCGCATGTGGAGGATTATCTCCGACGGACTCTCGCCGGTTTTTGCGAGCGTCACGCCGAAAGACGGAAATACCATATCGGCGATACGGGGCATTTTGACCTCTGGATGCAGCTATGTAACCAGTATAATTTACCAGAACGGGTGGTGGGCGACGCCACCAATTTTGTGGTTGGAGACGAGAAACGGCTTTCTTGTTATCTCCGCGTAATGGGATTAAGCTAGGCCGAGCCGATGCACTGCGCATGTCTCCGGCCCACCGGCTGAAACATCTGGCCGTGCTCTATACAGGAAATATTCACTTCAGCGTTGAAATTCATAGGTTTTTTCAACACTACGTGCTGGAATTTGATGCGTATTTACTTCCGCAAAGTGTCTACAGACAAATGCACCCTGTATTTGTGAGAGCGGCTAACTAACAAATTGCTGCATTGGGTGAGTTCGTGATGGTGGGCTCGTATTTCAACTGATCACGTGCGCATGCAAGAGCGTTACGCGACATCGGAGTTTGTGTGTTTTGCGTCATCTCGACAGCCGTATGCAAATTTCGATGAGAACATACCTCGTCAAACAATGACTTTCCACGCATCTCAGGTGTGAATGGGATCTGAGTGTGTTTTTGGTGCTCGTAGGCGACGAAGTTGCATATATGGTGCACTCAAATACTTTGTGTAGACCGATGGGGCAGTATTAGTAATGCTGACAAAATGAAATTCATGTGCGGCTTTTTTTTTATTGCTGGTGCGCGAGTCAATTTGAGCGTAGTGAAACAGCGAGAGGCTAAACCAGGTACACAGAGTGCGTGCACAGAGTCACTTGTTCCCACGACAAGTTCTTTCTTGAGCCTTGCCTGACACTGGTCGCCGATACTACGTAGCTGTCTTTGGGGCTTCGTATTCAAGGTCTGCATGATCCATCGATTTGCACATAGCTAGTGGCAAACAACGCTTTAGAAATAGTGAGTTTCGGCGGGGCTCATGCATACAGCGGGTGTAGAACCGCGAAGGTATGAGAAAGAAAAAAAATTCTGCAAGCTCTTTTGGTTGAACAGGTTGAGATCAAGCTGGTATATATGATCAGCCGATTTTTTCCGATATTTGCTACTGTCCGCTCGTGCTTTCCCTATTGAGGGAGGCTGCCCCTAATTGATAAAGAGCTCGGGTCCATTCGGATTTGCGTAGACGTGCCATTGAGCAAAAAGACAAAAATTAGCTCATGCGGTAGTGCATTGGGCGCCTTGCGCGCCTTGCGCGCCCGAAGCAAAACCTGCAATCTTTGCGACCCGGGACCCGAGATCCCTAGACATCAGACATGCAAGTGTTCTGCATGCAGACATCAATGGTATAAAGCCTTGTGGTTGCCCAGCCTTGTAGATTATGATAACTTAATCTTTTCAATAAACAATAGAGACAATCTGTGCAGTCGAATTTTCTTATCAAAAAGAATACTCGCAAATCACTCAAATATTTTCCCGTCAACATGGCTCTTTCTACAATGATATGTCCAAAACTCAATTTTCTTAGCCGGAGAAGGTCTCAGTCAAGTATAGAAACCGAAGGCTCTAGCGAGCTCCTGAGCCTGAGCACACACAAACACCTCAAGACCCGGCGCTCGGGGCTGGGAAAATTTTCTGCGAGCGTCGTCAACAGATCTCAGGCAAAGCTGGGGAGCATGTCGTCCGGAAGCAGTGGATGCTAATGGGCCGCGTATCGAGACCGCAATTAAGTAACAATCCAACTATTGTATATATATGTAATGAATAATGACCATCCTATATTTGATTCTGGCATAAGGAAAGGGGGCCCATCACTCTATTCATTTTACTAAAGACATTGTTTACTACGTAATTTCTCACCAAGTCATACAGGGGGCAAGGCTGTTCGGCATACAGGGCACTGCAACTTGTAAATCATCCAGTCTTCCAAGCAGCCCGTGTGGAACGAATGATAACAAGGCGTAATCATAACTTCCTTCATCATTGCCTCAAGAGGCTTTTTGTTTCCATTCTCAGTCATCAATACCGGAAATTTGAGGGCGGACATACATATGGCACAGTCACTCTCGCAAATGGAAACCTCCTGGTCTGGCGTCACTTTCAAATTCGAGACAATGTCACGCGAAAACCCGCTTTCCAAATCCTTGATGGAAATAACAGGATGGTAATTATATTGCTCGGGAAGCCATTTGCTGTTGAGCCAGAATCGAGCCCCGAGCTTGCTTTGCAAGTAAAGCATGAGAATTTGAGTTGATACCCAGCTGAATACAACAAGAAGCAAAATTGGGTTCCGAGGATGCCTGAAGGGATTGGACAGGTTCAAGCAGAGATAAGCCAATGGTGTCAACCTAACCAAAGAGGTCCCAACCACAAATTCCCACTGCAAAGATTTTGATCTGTTTTTTAAGGTGTTTCGGAGGAATTGGGGGATCCAGTAGGAATTCAAAAGAATGAGCAACCAGTATTCAAATACTCTCACGACATTGTCACTCCAGAAAGTTGCATTCAAAATGAGAATCGAAACTGCAAAAGAAACAACAATGTTGAATGCGAAGTAAGTCGAGGGCCCTCTTCCTGAAGGTGTGCCCGTATTTGCTGTTGGAGCAGCAGCAGTCGCGGGAGCTGGAGCGGGGTTAGTGTTTGCCGCCGTTGGCGAAGTGTTAGAGTCGGAGGCCTCGTCCGACTGAGCACCGCCTTGAGTAGCTTGAGCCTCCAAGTCGCGAGGCGCCAGTTCCAGGGATACGCTCTCCCGAGAGCCACGAAGAATCTGCCACCAGGACGCGCCTCTCTCGTTGGATTGTGCAGCCTCGACAGTGGAAAAGAACCGGAGCTCAAAGACGTAAAAGAGCAAGATATTCAACACGGTGTTGCAGGCACAAATAAGATACAAATCCGAGAGCCACATAATCAGCATCATTAGTACAGCGATTATCAGATCATAGCTGCTGAGTAGACCGATGCAAAGTGTCGATATGTTAGATAAGTCGCTAGGCGTGCGGCTTGCCTTTGCCTGTCGCATAAACAAATTGAGTTCCACCATCGTCAAAAGAAATACACCCACCAACGCACGGCGAAACTGTGAAAGTTGGACTTCGGCACGAATTCCGGCCAAAGGAATCTCCCGCTTTTTTTCGAAAACAAGTCCGCAGTCAGGTGAGTAGAGAAGCGCATGATCCGCCTCGACCCCTGGAATGATACTTGGGAGTGGTAACCCCTGGCGGAGCTTGAGCTCGTCGTCAATGTAGCGGAGTTCCTCTTTAGTGAACGAGGTTTTCTGTAGCTGCATAAACAACACCGCCTCACACAGCGTGGCTGCGCGCTCCACAGCCTCGGTGACCTTATCCAAGGTTACATCCTTGTCAATGTCAGCCACGGCAAGCAAGCGCGAAACCAACGTTTTTGCTCGGTGGAACCTGTCGCTGTCCATGGCAAAGTGCGGAAGCCCATGCGTGCCCTGGAATTTTGCGGAGCGGGTAAGCCCCACTAGAGCTCCTGTTTCCTGGAAATACACGGCATACATAAAGAACTCGTTGCGGTCCCGTTTGAGCGAATCGGAAATCTCGGCAGTCACAGCCACAAGTGCCGCGCCCTCGTGCACGTCGAGTTTAAGCTGTGCCAAGTTGAGATCTGGATACAAGGCGCGCAACGGCTGTATGTGGAGGCTCAACCTGCCCAGCGGGTACGAAATATTGCCCGCTTTCGGGGGCGTTTCCGGCAAGTCTGCCGGAGGCAGATTGTTCTCCGGATCCTCCTCGTATCTCTGCTTCTGCTCTTCGTACCGGGCCTGCCGGTAGCTGCGGTAGTATTCCTTGAGGTACTGCGGGAGCTCCAAGGGCATGGGCACAAGCAGCTGCAGATCCAGCAGGACTTCAAACTCGCCATACACGTGACTCAGTATATTGAGCGGGTATGAGGGGCCGCCGCTCGCGGCGGGGCTCTGTGCCCAGAAGCTCCGCACCTTTTCGCTAACGAGGTTGGGCAACACCGAATGTTCCTGGGTCTCGAGCCACGGCGCCAGGGCCGAGTACTTGCGAAACGGCCAGTCCAGCACGTTTCTGTGCGCCATGGCATCTTCGTACGAGAGTTTGAGCCCGGTCAAGTTGCCATACCCCAAGGCAAAGTCGCCCCCGAGAAGCTCGCTCTGACTTTGCTTGAGAGTGTCGCGGTATTGCTCGAGGACACGGAGGTTTTTCTCCAGGCCGGCATCGGGCAGGCCACTTGGAAAGTCAAGAAAGAGTATGAGTAGCAATAGGAAAAGAAAAGTTTGCCTGCTCATGGTCCTCGGCGGGTAGTGGTATCTTCTTTGCGTTCAGCCAGGATCGCCGCTGGTTAATGAGCTCGTGGGCTGGCACATCGGTCACGTGACCGGAGCCGAACGCGGGGCGGCGATTCATGACGCGCAACTCCGTTCTAGACGAATCGGTGCGCGCACCAACTGCCTTATTGCAAAGACGGATCAGGCCAGCAAACAGCAATAATCGGGTTCCAGGCAGGAGTGTGTGGAGGCGGCTTTCTTCGCAGTAAGCTGTGCAGATTTTTGGGGGGATATAAATGACATGGTTTCGAGATGGGGTACTTGAGCTCCTTATCTCTTATCTCAGGTCTTAGCTCGCCCCTTCTTCGACCCAACAGTTAGTAATTAACACTCTGCAACTTTAGACTACGTCCTAGATTCAGTTTGCTTGCCCCCAGGGTTCTGTGACAATAGACAGAGATAAAGCTTGTTCGTCTTCCGCGTCTGGCTGAATCCTCAGCCCATTGCGACTGTGGCTGGATTCGACCCTTCTCGAAGAGAAGCTAATAAATACTGCTGTTCCCGTGTGCAGTTGGCTGTTATTCCCGACCCAAGTACCCGAAATTACATATGTACGTTTGCATGTGCCCCTTTCTACTGCCCGATTTTCAGATGGAGGTGAGTGCCCCATACCATACTCCGCATTTGCCTTGGGTGTATCTCATACTTCGCGAATTAATCGACCTAAATATCGTACCGGAATACTTGAGGTCGGGCAAGTTGGTCTTATCTCATAGCTGCACCCCAATGCCACTGGAGTGCCCGTTTCACAAGTCCTTGACCCATGCTACTCGTAATGGAAACTCACTTTAGCTTGAAGCTGCTTTCACTAAATCTATAGCAGGTAAATGTGAGTTTTATTCTTTAAAACTCAGTGAACTTGAGCTGGGCCTTTCAATCGTTAGTTTATTGGTAAGACATGCGAGATACTTCCGAGAAGTCCATGTGGAAGAGAATATGCGGTCTTTCATTTGATGCGCTCAAGTGACTTTGGTTCATTTACCATCGTTCAAGCTGATAAGAAGAACGCAAATTTAAAAACATTGTACTTCTATAACGTCTGGTGGCGAAATAAAAAACTGCATGTACGCACGATTCTTAAAAAAGATTGCAGCACCACAATTTCGCATATGGTCTCCCACTACACTACTCAGTGTGGCCCTATGGAGCTTAACTAACGTTGATCGGACGGGAAACAGTGTGTTCTCCATGGTATGGCCGCAACCGGTAGGATTTCTTTAAAGCTTGATATATTTTTTATACTTATACAAACCAAAACATTACTTTAGGTATAAATTTATCTTCAAAAAGAAAAATCAAAGTGCGAAAGTGTTTGTGATTTTCTAGACCAGCTGTAAATAGCAAAGATCGCTGGAACAAATACTTCTAGTGAGCCCAAAGTAAGTTTTTATCTACACACTCTCTGGTTCCCAGTAGTGTGAGCACATTCCTTACTGTTTGACCGAGGAAATTTATGAAATAATGATTTTATGACAATGATGAATGTATTACCTCTCGGTATTACATCGTGCAATCCTCGATTAAACCCATTGTAATTATACCAAGCTTTTTTGCAAGCTGAAAGGATGGGGATAGAGAGCATTTTTGAGGTTTCGGTTTCTAAAAAAAACACCTCCCGGGTGCCTTTTTGTGTAATGAGCCTTGTACTTATCTTCGAAAGACTCGTTCAATAATGGTGACTACGGCTTCTGAAAATAGTGCTAGAGTTACGATCACGAGGAAACATGAGTTTTAAATACTATTGTACATGTTCTCTTGCATTTATTCGATAAAACTCTTGCGGACATAGCAACATTTGCTAGAAGCTAAAGTGTAGCTATATATGTGACACAAACAGAACCATGTCAGCAGGTGAGACTAAAACCAAAGATCTTGCTTAAAGCAAGTCGCTTGGTCAGAAACGCGTGATTTCTTCGTGCCGGTATAGCTCTCGAGAAACTGAAGTAGTATGAAGCCTGAGATGTCAGGTAGTATAAAGAGTGATAAGTTGGCAGGTGGCCGTTGTATAGTTCATTCAGCTCCATACTATCTATAAGAAGAAGATTTAATCTTCATTTGTCGAGATATGGCGAGGTCAAGGAAATACTAAATGATATCAGGCAGGGCTTCCCCATTGTCCGAGTGTACAAAAATTACATGGTCGATGCAATGAAAAAAAAAACATCATACATAGAGCAGATTATGTGTCAATGCTCTTGATCTGGCTTCCCGGTTTTCAGTGACTATGCTAGAAACAAAGTTCAAAGAAGTCAACGTATCATGCTTAAATGGCCTAAGAACCTTAGATGGCGCCAAGGATATGCCGCTTGAAAATTTTTGCCAATCAGATTAGAGAAAACCGGCCTCTTAGTGGGATTTGGCTAAAACATATAAACTTATTACTTCTTGATCTATTTTTCGGGAAAAAAAAATACTGCAAGAAGTTTGCTTGTTTCATAAGATATTATGGCTGCGTCTTGTAATTAATGCTTAAAGTTGAAAAATATATGCCATGTGCGCACAATTAAAAAAACAAAAACTGGCAGCAAAAATATGAAAAGTGAGCCCAAAGAGCTTACATTTTGTCATACAATAAACAAGCCAGAACTACGTCGCCTCAGCTGGCTAGTGTTTCCAAAAGATAGCTTCACTGATCCAGAACACCAGGGCCTAGACAAAAACACGCCCATGTCACGTGACACGATCACTCGAGTGCCTTCTGACGCGAGCGTCTTCTGACTTCGGCAACTCCTTCTCCATACTCAGTCCCACACCACATCATGAGACCAACCCTTGTGCGCCTCGTGCGCCCACGCCGCCCCGAGAGAAAAGCCGAGCCGCTCCTCCCCCCGCTTGCACTCTACCGGTCGATTCTTCGAGCACACATCCACAGACTCCCAGCAGAACTCCGGTACTTGGGAGATGAGTATGTGAAGGCCGAGTTCAAGGCGCACAAGAGCACGGACAACCCGCTCTACATTGTAGGGTTCTTGACACAGTGGCAGGACTATCTCCGGAGCCTTGATGGCGGCAGCTGGGCGGAGGGCAAGCTCACGCTGCAACAGCTAGAAAACATGTCCCCTGAGCAAGTGGGACAGCTCTACGAGCTCATGCAAGAGACGCAAAGGCTCGGCAGCGAGTAGCTGTTGAGAACACGAGGCCTTTGCGGCAGTGCGCCGGCGGAGACACGGCAGCTTATAACACATCTGTATATATTTTATAATGCTAGCCTAAGCAAACACGCGTAGAAGGGCACGTTCCACGAGGCGTAAAAGGAAGGCAGCATTGACCAAGCGTCCTGGCGGGGGGCGTGCTGTCTTTCGAGCCTACAAGCCCTTGCCGTAGTTGCCCAGGGCAAAAAAGGCCATGATCAACGCCACGATCTCCTCCAATGCCTTCAACCACGCGGCCAACTGCTCGTCAACCGTCGCCTGGTCACTGCCCAACTTCTCGAAAAAGTCCTTGCGGTAAGGGCACGCCTTCATGGCCAACTTGAAGATCGGCTTCACCAACATGCCGTGGTACTTCGACAACGTCTTCGAGTACGCGTCGGTGAAGGTCACGGTCATCTCCTTTGCGGGATTGTCCACCGTCTCGCGCATCGCCTGCGCCGTGAACTCCAAGCCGCGAGTCAACCACAACAATCCCTGCGTGGCCTTCTTGGACTTCGAGGCTGCCTCCGATAGAATCAACGCCTGCAATGTGGCCAGGCCCGCGGGGTCCTCCAAAAGCCTGGCGCGCACCTTCTCGATGTTGCCGGTCATGTCTTTCTGCACGACGCTGAAGGCAGACGAGCCCAACAAATCAAAGAGCTTGACCAAAGCCTCCGAGGCCTCGAGAAAGGCCGCGGTGTCGATCTGCGAGTCGGCCACGGGCACGTCGGCGAACGATTTTTTACCGTCAAAGAAGGTCGTCATGATGTGCGGAAGTCTGTCTGTATGAGTTTTCTGGCTGGCGTTGGCCTAGGGGGTATTGGGGATAAAGTGTATGTGTATCAAGCGAGAAATCCATAGTACGCCCCAGGCGAGACGGCGCGGTGCCGTGTCGCGGCGCAACGCTCGCCCCAGGCAGATCACGTG
Source organism: Metschnikowia zobellii (assembly GCA_939531405.1). Lineage (NCBI taxonomy): Eukaryota > Fungi > Ascomycota > Pichiomycetes > Serinales > Metschnikowiaceae > Metschnikowia > Metschnikowia zobellii. The sequence goes on from OW618028.1 coordinate 2,857,434, forward strand.
ACCCAAAAACACGTGATCCAAACACGCCCTCTTTCCCCCATCTTACCCGCTTGATCGCTCGCGTGCCTGTCTGATGCAGCCATTGTTTGGCCTGGTGTCCCGCGAAGCCCCGAGTAGGCCGAGGGGTGCCACACAAGTCTGGGAATCGACTCCCTCTGCAGCACCTTCGGGGCGGACGAAAGGTGTGTTTCTACACCGGTGCGAAACGACGCCACGCGTCGCTGGAATGTCGCGCCGTGCCATGGCGCACCCGCGCGGGCACTGAATGGCAATTCGACATGGTGCCTTTTCTAGTATCTGGCAAATCAGCATGGGTGTTTGTGTTCGCAACCAACCCATGGACAAGGGCTAGTCCAGAGGGAGTAGAGGGGCGACAGAGAGGCAAAACGCTCTGCATTGTTCGTCGCCCGAACGGCGGACTCGCCCAGAGAGCAAGCCGCACATGACATCGCCACGCTCACCCAAGGCGAAGTCAGATGGAGTAGAACGAGACACATTGTCTTCCTACAGCGCCCGCTCCGATTGTCATGATATTATCCCTAGTTCCGTAAGTTACAAGTAAACGTGGTTTTCTCGCCAAGGCCCCCCCCTGCCCACTTGCTCACCACTCAAGCTCGTCGGCCCACCGCACTCTCTTCTCTGCGTCGCTGTATATGGCCACCTCCGGCACGGCGCGGCGCTGGGCATCGTACTCGCGCTTGGAGTAGAACCCCTTTTCTCTCGCGCCATACCCCGCGGCCCGGTCCGGCGCCGGCTCCAGGCACTTGCCCACCAGGGCCCGGATGATGGCCATTTTCTGCGCCGCGGCCGCCGGAACGGTGTCGTTGGTGGGTATCTGCACCACTTCATGCGCATTGTCTGGCAAGGGGAAGCCCTCGCAGTTGGACGCGTTGAGCTCCGTGCCGAACTGCGTGGCGTCCGCCACAGATCCGGTCAGCGAGTCCACCAAGAATATGCGCGTGTCCTTGCGGGACTTGAGACTCGACCGGCCGGGCAGGCTGGCGGCTCGGGGCACGCACACGCGCTGTGGCGAGAGGGGCGTGTTTTGAAGCCCCCGCAGTAGGCCACCTGCAGAGGCCAGGTTGGCGTCGCTCCTTGTGGGCTGGAGAGCCGGCACCAGCGCGCGGGGGCGCATTCTTTTGGGCGGCGGTTTGCGCGGCGCGTCGCTGAGCTTGCGCTTCGAGGGCTCGGGCGCGTTTTCTTTGTTTTCGTCCGCACCGAGGCCCCTGTGTTTCGTGGGCGAGCCCCGAGCAGGCCCAAGGCGCGGCGCCAGCTCCGTGTCCCGGAGATAGGAGTCGAGCTGCAAGTCCAAAGGATCGAGGCGCGAGGCCAGCGGGGAGGGCCCGCTCTCACGGGACACACGTGCCCGGAACACGCGTGTGCGGAGCTGGTCGTCGAGGGCATAGTCGGCCGCGTCCCCCTGGAGGTCCAGGATAAGCTTGCGGATCTTGTTGTTGTGCAAGCTCTGCTCCTGGCGTAGATGGTGTGTCATCTGGAAGAGCTCGCCCGAGGGCAGCAGCAGAAGGAACAGGCAGGGCAACTCCGGGCGCGCCATTTCGGCCAAGCTCGGGCAGAACGTCTGTGTCTTGGATACGTGCTTCTTGGCAGGGCTGTGCCCGCACGTGTCCTCGCCCAGAAGCAACTCGGTGGTATTTAGCTGGTGGTCCTCTAGTAGCGCCGAGGCATCGAAGGACATGTCGAAGGAAGAGTCCATTGTGTTTTGCAGGTGTGGTATTCAGGGCTGATTTTCAGGGTTGGGTTTTCAGGCCTGGTTTTTTGAGATGTGGTTTTGCAGCGGGAACGCGGCAGTCGCAATGCCAGGCGGAAATGCAGATGCAGAGGCACGGGTGTGTGGAGCACAGGAGTAGGCAGGATGCGTGGGCAGGAGAAAGAGAGTCCGCAGGCGATGGTCCGTCCAAAAGAAAGAGGTGTGTTTATGCTAGTGTGTATTTGCTGCCAGCGTGGTGCTGAAGAAGCTGATGATGGAGCAGAGGGTGTTTACAAAGTGAGCGCATTAGGAAGCGCGCGCATCTGGGAGGCACGGGTGTGTGCGCTGTACGGCTGCGCGGCGTGCACTGCCGCTTTGGTGGCGGGCGCATTATTAAACAAGTCGAAGCAGACCTTTCATGATGCCAGGGTTTTTTTTTCTCTTTTTTTTTCTCTTTTTCATTCTCTTTCTTTCTATACTCATTTGTTCAACTTTTGGGTTCCTGGCCGCCCGCCTCGAGATCTTGGGCCAGGCACCTTCCTTTGCCAGCGTAGTCACACTCATGCTCCCCCAATGCCCTTGATGCACCCTTAGTTTCCAGATGCTTGGAGAAACCTGCCTCGAGAAAACCGTAGAAACTCACCGCTAAAACCTGCTGATGGCTTATGTCCAAAGCACAGGCGATTGGCTTAGTGGTGGCCTCGATTCTGGGACGGTTGCCCTGGTTCAATATGCCCGGCCGGGTCCTCGTATCCAGAATGAAGCCGATAAAAAATGAAGCTATTTAATGGCGCGTTGGAATCACGTTCTTGACGGAAAGAAATTGAATAGCACGCTTGTGATGGTGAAAACAACTCCGCGTCGTTCCAGTCAAAGGTCCTGTGCCTGGTTTGAAATGTGCAAGAAGAGGTGTCGGTGAGGGCAGCTGATTAGCACGCGCGATAGTGGCACCCAATCCAAAATACCTCGATATAGTAAGCCCAGACATTCTCCGAAATTCGAATCTATTGATCCCAAAATCAAAAAAAAAGAGTTTTTCACGAATCCAGAATGCACCATATTCCACAACGGGAGCGGGTCGTGGCACCCTTGTATCGCGCAACCAAGTCTTTTGGGAATTTCCACCCAAAGTAGTGGCTCTTTGGTTAGCAGAGGTTATGTACAACGCTCGCAACACCTCCGTGAGCCGTAGAGAGGACCAGCTCCACAATGTTTGGAACCTGAGTTTGGCCCAGACAGAACAAATAAGAACTGGCCCAGGTTTGAGATTCCATAGCCCTTCGTTTATTTATGGAATCTGCATAAATCTGGGCCACTGACATTCTGAATGACGTTCTCACAAAGCCAATACAGGTGCTTGATTCACCATGTTGATACAGGTGAGTCAAATGCCTTTGAAGTTGGAGACATCCAGCATATACAGACTAAGACCTGGTGCGAGCCTTGTCCCTGTATTGGGTGTTGACTTGTATGTAGATGCTTTGATAAATTCCCAAGCCAAGTGCCCAGTTTATATTTCCGCATAACAGACGCACTCCATGTGCTGAGATTTTGACAACAGTACTAGAAAGGAGGTACACACGATCAGTGTGATAATATATACACCTCGCACAAGAAAACAAGAGGTATACATGTGCAGAGTATTTGCACTGAAGGACCAATCATAGAGACGACAGTTGCTAGTTTTCTTAATCAGCAATGATACAAAGCGCGTTGTCAACTCGTCGAAAGAAATAGTCTTACACTACGTCTTCCGAGGCGTGCATAGATTCCATCTACGAAGCCGGCCTACAGCCAAATTTCTCAAATCAGTCTATATTTTTGCGTTTATGCCTCGCCGCACCTAACTAAATTCTATTTCGGGCACATTGCCTTTTCAAACACCGGCCCACCACTTGTCAGCACTCGTCCGGAACTCTGCACTCCCAGTGATATTGTCGGAGGATGTGCCCACCAACACCTTGTAGGTGGCCTTCTCCGAAAACCACTTGTTTTTGTAACTGTCCCAGTACGAAGTAACGTCGAGCGTTGGAAGCTGCACGGAGACGGTCTTGCTCTCACCGGGAGCCAACTTGACCTTGGCAAAGTCCTTGAGTTCCTTCACAGGGCGAATGATGCGGGGATTCACAGGCTCCACATAGAACTGCACGACCTCGTCACCCGCAACCTTGCCGGTGTTGGTGACCTTCACCGCGACGCTGACAGTGTCTTTGTCCACTGTGAGCTCTGGGGCGTCCAAGGCAAAGCTGGTGTAGGAAAGACCGTGGCCAAAGGCAAATAATGGCTGGGTGCCGATCTTTTCGTAGTATCTGTAGCCCACAAACACATCCTCACCATAGAGAACGTGGCCGTGCGTGGAGCCGTAGTTCAAGTAGGAGGGGTTGTCCTGCAATCTCTTGGGGAATGTCATGGACAATTTTCCGCTGGGGTTTACGTCGCCAAACAAGACGTCGGCGAGTGCATTGCCCAACTCATTTCCACCATACCAGGCTTGCACAAGACCTTTGACCAGGTCCACCCAGGGCATGGTGACAGGCGAGCCGGACTGGTTCACAACAATGACGTTGGGGTTCACGCGCGCAACCTCAGCAATCAACTTGTCAGTCCAGCCGGGAACGTCCATGTCGGGTCTGTCGAAGCCCTCAGACTCGTGTTCTTTGGACAAGCCTGTCACCAACACGACCTTGTCGGCCTTCTTGGCGACCTCGACGGCCTTGTCCAACGCTGCTTGGCCTGTGGACTTGGCTTCGATGCCGAAGAAGACACCACCTACCTCCTGGTACTCTGTTATGAGCTTGCACGTGGGGCTGGTACCAAACTCGACGGTCAAATGATATTTACGACCCTTTTCCAAGCGCACTGCAGTGCGCTCCTCACGCGTTCCCATGGCCAAAAAGAAGGCGTCGCCTTTCACTTGGGTGGTCTTGTTGTCGACAATGAGCTCGCCATCCAAGAAGATCTGCGCGGTACCCAAACACGAGCAGCCGACCCAATATTCAGAGGTCTCCTCGGGAATGTAGTAGCCATCGAAGTCCACGTAGAACAACTGGTGTCCGTTGGGCAACTTGTCGGTATGGTAGTCAGACAAGAATAATTTGGTGGTGTCCACGTCCCTCTCTTCGATCAAGCGTCTGTTGGGAGCGCCGGGCTCATCCATGTAGAAGCGCGCAGTCATTCCCTTCTCGCCAGTTGCGGTTTGCACGATCGAGCCTATGTCTGGCAAAGTCTTCTCCAAGAACGCACCGAGTGCGTACTCAAGAACCACAGCATTGTCACCAGCTTTCTCCTTCACCTTTTGAGTGATTCCTTGCCATGGGGTGACTGTGTAGCGGGCACGCAAAGAAGCGGAGCCTCCGCCGGAGTTACGCTCAGCCTTGACGTTGGGCCCAATCACGGCAATCACCTCGTTGCCTGTGGCTTTCTCAGCACACAATGGGAGGATACCGTCTTCGTTCTTCATCAATACGATCGACTCACCTGCGACCTTGCGTAAGAGCTCGCCTGCAGCTGGGTCAGTGTTTTCGGACTCGACCTGATTCTCAGGGATCTTTGCCTGGAGACAGTCGTTGACGAATTTAAGAACGTACCTGACGTTGTCGTCGATGGTGTCACGATGGATTTCGTTGCAGACCACGGCGTGCGAGGTCTGGACGATCTCACGGAAGCGGGTGGGGCCCGGCATCTCAAGGTTGAGACCGGCATCGAGGGACTCCTTCATAGAGTAGACTCCGTACCAGTCTGACATGAGCATGCCGTCCCACTTCCACTCCTGGCGCAAGACCTGCTGGAGCAACTTCTTTGACTGAGATGCGTGCTCGCCATTGACGCGATTGTATGAGGTCATCATGGACTTTGGGTTGGCGTCACGAACGGCGAGCTGGAAAGGCTTCAAGTAGATCTCGCGCAAAGCTCTCTCAGTGAGGATCGAATCCACGCCCTTGCGCTCGTCCTCTTGGTCGTTGCATACAAAGTGCTTCAAGCACGCGACCACGTCTTTGTTCTGGATTCCATTTACCACTGCCGAAGCGATGTGACCAGAAAGATATGGGTCCTCAGAGTATGACTCGAAAGCACGGCCGCCCAAGGGACCACGAGCGATGTTGCACGTGGGACCCAAGATGCATGCGCACGCCTTCATCTTTGCTTCTTCGGCCATCAATTCACCTGCTTCGACAAGCAATTCTTTGTTGAAGGTGGCCGCCATTCCAGTTCCACAAGGGAAGCAATTGGAGGGCACAGCATCAAAGAAACGGGTTCCTCTGATACCGTTTGGACCGTCCGAGACAGTCACGGAAGGGATATTTAAGCGTTCAATTGGGACTGTGGACCAATTGTCCACGCCTGCCAAAAGCGAGATTTTCTCATTAAGAGTAAGTTCTTGGAGCAAGTGCTCAACATCCAATTGTGGGGCGGTCATTTCGGTATTGAATGGTGGTGAAACAAGCCTAGAAGAAATGAGATGTGGCTGTATTTATATCCTCGTCGATGTGTGTCGTAAAGTCGTCCGACGATTTTGTGCTAGCTCATCTGTCCGAGTGCCGCTTCCGATATTGCGGGGTCGCCGCGATCGCTTCCGCATCGGGAAATGATTCCTAGAATGATTTTATCCAATGCCCGAGGCCCAAGTCGATGCAGGTGCAGGATGAACTGACGCGCACAACGAGTGGGGTAACCCCTGACAAGTGCAGGTGTGATCACCCCTTTTTCCCTAAACGGAGATGTCTCCAGAGCCCGCTGCATTGTGCCGCAGCATGCGGTAACACGCTGGTTTAATTCTTGCGAGTTTTTGTGTTTAGTCAAGCAGCCTCGTAATTATAACAGCGTGTATCTGTGGGTACATTTGTTGGGGATTGCGCTTCCTTGTTGACCCGTGTTTCGCACTTAAGTGTTGGTGGAGACATTTGGATTTAGAATAAAAAAAGGCCCAAAGATACAGCAATATAACACGCGCATGTCTAGTAGTCTCTCAAGAGGCCATTGAGCTCTTGGCGCTTAACGCAGTTTTCAAACTTGAAGCATGCCGCTAGCTCGTCTAACTCTTCGAATGTCAAGGTGGCGTACAAATCAGCATACTCCTCCTGTGCATACTGAGAAAACAACATATCCCGGGCAACACGCGCAATATAGTCTTTCATATTCCAGATGCCGGGATATAATGACTTGTGGTACTTTTCCGGAACGTTTTCGCGGTAGTGTTGCAACAAGTTGTCGTAGAGTTTACCGTGCTTCGGGTCGATGTCGTTACCCCACCTATCCAAACCCAAGCTTCTTTTTTTGTTTAACCAGTCCCCAAATATCTGGTAGAACTTCGAGTCAGGAGCAACGTGAACCATACCTTGGTAGCCAATATCTTTCCAAAGCCAAATGGACCATGAAATGGGAGTACCGTCGCCCGACGGGTCGCCCAGTTTATAGATCTCCAACTGGTCTCTTAAAACATGGTACCGGGACTGGTTGATAGATTCCGGCTCGGGGTCGCCACGCAAATGCGAAGCATACACGGGGCCAAACTCGCCGTTCCACACGGGCACGTTATGGTTTTTCATGTACTCGATCTTCCGCTCGTAAGATGACTTCAACTTGCCAAACTGTTCAGGAGTGCCTTCATATGTGGGCCCGGTGCCAGGAAATCCAAACAGCGAGTAGTCATGGATGGAGTAGACTATATTGGGCCAAGTTGGGACGGGAAATTGTCTGAAGTCAGCTGCATATGTGTTGCCATCTAAGAAAAGAATGTGGTTGGCATCAACAGCCCGGATAGTTTTCTCAAGTTTCTCGTAGTACGCAACAAGCTGGGCGTGATTGGCAACCGCAGGCTCATTCAATGGATTGTACCCAGCAATCCACTCGTTATCTTTGTAATGATCAGCGAGTTTTGACCACAAGTTGAGCACAACGTCCTGGAAGATTTTGAAGTCCCAGAAAAGCGCTTTGTGGATCCCAGAGTCCGAGTGCCAGTCTTGGTTATGACCTCCCGGCGCAGTGTGTAGGTCTAAAATAGTATAGATTCCATGTCGGGCACATGAGTCAACGATACGGTCCACAAGCTCAAAACCTTTGGGGTTTATCTTGAACATATCACCACTGTCATCAACAAAGTGCCTGTAGTTGAACGGGATTCTCAAGCAGTTGAGCTTCAATTCCTCTGCAAAAAACTTGGCATCGCTGTCGGTCCAAAAATACTCATAAAACTTGTCGAAATAGAAATTGAATTTTTCATGGCCCATCTTGCGCCTCAAAATTAGTTTGTGTTCAGTTTCGTGGCCAGGATACCCTGTAATAAAATTTTCCATATTAAGGTGACCACCAGTGGCAGTGCCTTTCAATACCACCGGCTTGTCATCAATGTCGACGATCTTTGTACCTATTACTTTCAAAAATCCCATGATTTTTTTCGTTTATAATCTTAGCAATTCAAAACGCTAGTTGAAACATTTATGGCGCAGCGAAATTCCCGCCGACCAGAGATATACGTTGCCGCCCTCGATCTGAGTATGACATTTGCGGGGCACATTTGCGGAGAACGTGGATGATATCCTTAAATGGAATACTTACGCAAGGCAAAGTTTGTTTTGGCCGTGGCAATGCTTCTGTATCTGGAGGCATACCCGTTACCCCACGGAGAAAGCCGGCGGCTAGCGAGGTACGCGAATTTTGACTGACCCACAAGCCGCATATGCGGGGCTGGCTCTTGCAGGCTGGGTTTGGGGAAGCTTTCCAGTTTAGGAAGTCTACGCGATATGAAGTGCCATGTGGCCGTACATCGCTTTGTGGAGAGGAATTTGTTGCTTGTTCTCCCTGCGGATTATGAGGAGGCTGGTTAATTGCAAAGACCTTTCTATGCTGTGCCCAGAAACCTCAACATGTACGTCCAAACGGTGATTTAGATAGGCAAGAGCGATGGTAAGAAAGCTTGATTTTTCTCTTTCTCTTCGCTAGACTAGTTAGCAACCGTGCCGCGTCTGATTCGATTGAATGGCGAACAATTGGAATGCTGAGTGGAATTGACCTTGCATAATGTTTGTGCTGCGAATTGCTAGTCGTATATTTTGCAAAAGCATACAGCTCTATCCATCATAGTAAAGGTTTACGTTGCCAATGCGTGTAGATTGTGGGGAAGTTTCAAGAGCCCTCAGTGTGTTGATAGTCAGTTGAACTTGCTAATTTGACTCTCCGTTGACTCACAGTAGTACATACTCGACCATTAAACTCTGGTCATACTTGCTGTTCTGGGCCTTTATCGTAGAAACAGTTATTGGGTTTCGAATATTTCTACTGTCATATAGTCATGTAGTAATTTAGCCTTCGTAATCTACTCAATGCTTCAAGTTATCAGAATGAATAGGCATGGGAACAAATCATATGTACTGATGATGCACAAACCCACACCTTTTCTCAGTTTCAATTTGCCGGTGAACATGTATGAGTCCAAGTATTTTACCGGACTTAGGACAACCTGTGTATAGTGATGGTGTATACAATGCACATCTCAACCCAACGGAGAAATTTTTGAGGCATTTACGAACCTGCCGCGGGTAGCATAGCAATATGCCCGCATGCTAATTCGAGCGCCGCCTCACCTATATATTCAGATGGACGGCTTTGGTGTTTAAATCGAAAGCAAGAAAGACAAAAGCACCAACTGCTATGGACCTGAATTTTTTGCAACAGCCCAGTGACATGTGCGACCAGTATACACTTGAGCAAACATTCGGGTAGACTTCCATATTAGGAACCAGAGTGCATATAAAACGCACTGCCCCCGCTCTTGCTATTGGTGGCGGAAAGGACAGGCGCGCTAGTACGCGGACGTGATTCAAAACTCAGGCGGGTTTTACTGGGCGCGCGGTCTCCAGTACCAATGTTTTAGAGCTTATGCATAATTCCCCACATTTGCGTTTGGGTCAGCCCTGTATTCTGATGCACTCTGCGTTTCCCCATCGTCGGCAGTCTGCGAAACTAACGTCGCGGCTACACATGATAAAACATATAAGAGCGTAACAGATCCTCCGGAAGTTACCATTTTTATCAAAAAGCATTTTACTTTCAACAGCCTCACACTCAAGAATATTAAAGATGCTGAGTACCAACGAATCGATCGAGAAAAAGGAGACTGAGATCTTTTCATCGGATTCTCCAGTCACTGTTGATGACTACATAGCCGAGACTCGCCCATGGTGGAAGGTGCCTCATTTGCGCTTGTTGACCTTGTGTGTTTTCGTAATCACACTTACCTCTACGAATAATGGATATGACAGCTCTATGTTGAATGGTTTACAAAGTTTGGATATTTGGGAAGAAGACTTGGGATACCCATCGGGCCAAAGCTTGGGTGCCTTGACAAATGGTGTCTTGTTCGGTAATATTGCTGCTGTGCCTTTCGCTTCATACTTCTGCGATCGTTTTGGTAGAAAGCCCATGATTATCATCGGCGCTTGTATTAGTATTATTGGTGCAGTTTTGCAAGGTGTTTCTACCAGTTACGGATTTTTTTTGGGTGCTAGAATCGTTTTGGGTTTTGGTGCCATGTTGGCCACGATCCCTTCGCCAACCTTGATTTCTGAAATCGCGTATCCTACGCATAGAGAGACATCGACCTGGTCCTACAATGTCTGCTGGTACTTAGGTGCCATTATTGCATCCTGGACGACATACGGCACTAGAAACATTCAAAACAAAGCCTGTTGGACTATTCCTTCTTTCGTGCAGGCTGCCATGCCTGTTCTTCAGTTGTCTTTGATTTGGCTTGTCCCAGAGTCTCCCAGATTCTATATTGCCAAAGGTAAGATCGAGAAGGCCAGGGAAGTGTTGTCAAAGTTTCACACGGGAAACTCACAGGATCCAAGAGACATCGCATTGGTTGAGTTCGAAATCCACGAAATCGAGAGTGCTTTGGAGAAGGACAAGACCCTTTCCTCTTCTTACTTTGACTTCATCACCAAAAAGAACTTCAGAAAGAGAGGATTCTTGTGCGTGGCTGTCGCTATTGCTATGCAACTTTCTGGTAATGGATTGGTCTCATACTACTTGGCCAAGGTCTTGGATTCTATTGGTATTACTGGGACCACAGAGCAGCTTGAGATCAACGGTTCCTTGATGATCTACAACTTTGTCATTTGCATTGGGTTGATGAGTGTATGTCGTAAGTTCAAGAGAAGAACTTTGTTCTTGACTTGCTTCGGTGGTATGTTGGTCTGCTACACTATCTGGACAATCTTGTCTGCCATCAATCAGCAGAGAAACTTCGAGGACACCAGTTTGGCAAATGGTGTTTTGGCCATGATCTTCTTCTATTACTTCTTTTACAACGTTGGAGTGAATGGCTTGCCTTTCTTGTACCTTACGGAAGTGTTGCCATACTCTCACAGAGCCAAGGGCTTGAATGTTTTTTCGATGACTCAGTTCATCGTTCAAGTTTACAACGGTTACGTTAACCCAATCGCGATGGACGCCATTGAGTGGAAGTACTATATCGTGTATTGCTGCATTCTTTTCGTTGAGCTTGTTGTTGCGTACTTCTTCTTCCCTGAAACATCGGGCTACAGCTTGGAAGAGGTGGCCCAGGTCTTTGGTGACGAGCCGCCAAGTCTCCGGAACAGAAAGTTGGAGAGTGACAAAAACTCTGTCAATCATGTTGAGCATGTTTGATTTTCAGTTCCCAAGAACCTTATGCTTTGCCACAGACGGCTGGCTATTCTAGTATGTCATTAGTCAAATGTTTAACTTTTACTTGTTTACTTAAGTTTTAGTAGCGCTCCTCCTTTTGCATGTGTTTGAAATGCAGTCGAAAGCCAAATCTCAAAAGAATTAAAAGGGGGAGTTTGTTCAAAGGTCTGATATCACTTGGACTATAGTTGTTCAACTAAATCCCATAGTTGCGGGGCCTGGTTTTTGCTGTAAAGTATTTTTTGATGAGCAGGAATAAGAGTTCAGCTGCAAGGCTACAACCATGTTGGGATGATTTGTCAAAGAAAGTACACATGTAACATGAGCAGATTCAATGTAACAAATATGCCTGAGGTGAGATCTAGTCCAAAACTACACAGTTTTTCAGAGTACATGATGTATTTCGAGGTGTGTTTAGTGACTAAATTAAATTTTTCAAATCATTTTGACCAGAGTTTGCTATTTTTTAATAGGAATGAAGTATATTTCATTTTGAAACAATGCATTAAGTTGGGAACCAAATGACTGTAATTATTTTAAAGCAGTTTACGAATGAACAGTGATGGAAACGTAGTCGATTAAAAGAAACTGTTAATTTTGGACATGTTTTGATGTACCGAGTATGACTAAAATGCCTTAAGTTGTATGAAGTAGAATTTACCACGAATATTTTAAATAAACGCTCTTGTCAGACATGTCCAAGACTTCGGGGATTTATGACATTCACACCCTGCTTTCACTACAAAAGCTTGACATTAAGACAAAGTTTTCAGTTGAAGCAATGCCGCTTATTTGCAAGAATTGGAGCTTCACACCCAAACATACTTCACAAAGCTAGGTACTTTTTGACTACCCAAGGTATCGTATACGTAATTCTGTATCTATATGCTATGTGTTTGCAAATTCTCAAAGGACGCGAGAATTGCCTGTTTGTGAGAGCCCGAAAATTTACTCTATTTCTTTTCTGACGAAGCTGGAGCATTTTTTTCCCATGTGACTTTTGGTGGCTGTTTCAGAATGCAGAAGCAATTATTCCGAAAATTTGTGCGAAATTTGGAAAATTCTGCATGAAGGAATATTTCTGCAGAGGTCGGAACATCTTTGCCACGCACATATTGTTTTTCCGTCTAGCCGAACAAGACTTAAAAAGTTATTGACCGAAGCTCAGACAGTTAGATTTGATTAAGAACATAGTTCCACACAATGAATGTTTCAAAATGCATTCTAAGAACTGGTGAACTATGTGAACCTACCTATAAACTGTTCACATACAACAGCACTTTGTCGCAGAAAATGTAAAAAACATAAATGTCCGAACTGGTGAGAGCATCTTGAATTTTGAAGTCAAGCATCGAGTTTGCTCGGTAAATATAGTATTTTTATGTCAACCTTTAAATCTAAATATTCTAAGCTGGAACGTAACTGGCTTGATCAGTTTCATTTTCAACTGGGATACTTTTTCATGGGCATAATTCATCAGTGCCGGTGATCGCCCCGTGTCGAGCAAGATGATCTCATATTCGGTCTTATAATATGGTACTGAAGGACCAGTCATAGAGACGACAGTTGCTAGTTTTCATAATTAGCAATGATACGAAGCGCGTTGTCAACTCGTCGAAAGAAATAGTCTTACACTACGTCTTCCGAGGCGTGCATAGATTCCATCTACGAAGCCGGCCTACAGCCAAATTTCTCAAATCAGTCTATATTTTTGCGTTTATGCCTCGCCGCACCTAACTAAATTCTATTTCGGGCACATTGCCTTTTCAAACACCGGCCCACCACTTGTCAGCACTCGTCTGGAACTCTGCACTCCCAGTGATATTGTCGGAGGATGTGCCCACCAACACCTTGTAGGTGGCCTTCTCCGAAAACCACTTGTTTTTGTAACTGTCCCAGTACGAAGTAACGTCGAGCGTTGGAAGCTGCACGGAGACGGTCTTGCTCTCACCGGGAGCCAACTTGACCTTGGCAAAGTCCTTGAGTTCCTTCACAGGGCGAATGATGCGGGGATTCACAGGCTCCACATAGAACTGCACGACCTCGTCACCCGCAACCTTGCCGGTGTTGGTGACCTTCACCGCGACGCTGACAGTGTCTTTGTCCACTGTGAGCTCTGGGGCGTCCAAGGCAAAGCTGGTGTAGGAAAGACCGTGGCCAAAGGCAAATAATGGCTGGGTGCCGATCTTTTCGTAGTATCTGTAGCCCACAAACACATCCTCACCATAGAGAACGTGGCCGTGCGTGGAGCCGTAGTTCAAGTAGGAGGGGTTGTCCTGCAATCTCTTGGGGAATGTCATGGACAATTTTCCGCTGGGGTTTACATCGCCAAACAAGACGTCGGCGAGTGCATTGCCCAACTCATTTCCACCATACCAGGCTTGCACAAGACCTTTGACCAGGTCCACCCAGGGCATGGTGACAGGCGAGCCGGACTGGTTCACAACAATGACGTTGGGGTTCACGCGCGCAACCTCAGCAATCAACTTGTCAGTCCAGCCGGGAACGTCCATGTCGGGTCTGTCGAAGCCCTCAGACTCGTGTTCTTTGGACAAGCCTGTCACCAACACGACCTTGTCGGCCTTCTTGGCGACCTCGACGGCCTTGTCCAACGCTGCTTGGCCTGTGGACTTGGCTTCGATGCCGAAGAAGACACCACCTACCTCCTGGTACTCTGACGTAAGCTTCGTTGTGGGGCTGGTACCAAACTCGACGGTCAAAAGGTACTTACGACCCTTCTCCAAGCGCACTGCGGTGCGCTCCTCACGCGTTCCCATGCCCACAAAGTAAGCATCGCCTTTCACTTGGGTGGTCTTGTTGTCGACAATGAGCTCGCCGTCCAAGAAGATCTGCGCGGAACCCAAACACGAGCAGCCGACCCAATATTCAGAGGTCTCCTCGGGAATGTAGTAGCCCTCAAAGTCTACGTAGAACAAAATTTGTCCGTTGGGCAACTTGTCGGTATGGTAGTCCGACAAGAATAATTTGGTGGTGTCCACGCCCCTCTCTTCAATCAAGCGTCTGTTGGGAGCGCCGGGCTCATCCATGTAGAAGCGCGCAGTCATTCCCTTCTCGCCAGTTGCGGTTTGCACGATCGAGCCTATGTCTGGCAAAGTCTTCTCCAAGAACGCACCGAGTGCGTACTCAAGAACCACAGCATTGTCACCAGCTTTCTCCTTCACCTTTTGAGTGATTCCTTGCCATGGGGTGACTGTGTAGCGGGCACGCAAAGAAGCGGAGCCTCCGCCGGAGTTACGCTCAGCCTTGACGTTGGGCCCAATCACGGCAATAACCTCGTTGCCTGTGGCTTTCTCAGCACACAATGGGAGGATACCGTCTTCGTTCTTCATCAATACGATCGACTCACCTGCGACCTTGCGTAAGAGCTCGCCTGCAGCTGGGTCAGTGTTTTCGGACTCGACCTGATTCTCAGGGATCTTTGCCTGGAGACAGTCGTTGACGAATTTAAGAACGTACCTGACGTTGTCGTCGATGGTGTCACGATGGATTTCGTTGCAGACCACGGCGTGCGAGGTCGGGACGATCTCACGGAAGCGGGTGGGGCCCGGCATCTCAAGGTTGAGACCGGCATCGAGGGACTCCTTCATAGAGTAGACTCCGTACCAGTCTGACATGAGCATGCCGTCCCACTTCCACTCCTGGCGCAAGACCTGCTGGAGCAACTTCTTTGACTGAGATGCGTGCTCGCCATTGACGCGATTGTATGAGGTCATCATGGACTTTGGGTTTGCGTCACGAACGGCGAGCTGGAAAGGCTTCAAGTAGATCTCGCGCAAAGCTCTCTCAGTGAGGATCGAATCCACGCCCTTGCGCTCGTCCTCTTGGTCGTTGCATACAAAGTGCTTCAAGCACGCGACCACGTCTTTGTTCTGGATTCCATTTACCACTGCCGAAGCGATGTGACCAGAAAGATATGGGTCCTCAGAGTATGACTCGAAAGCACGGCCGCCCAAGGGACCACGAGCGATGTTGCACGTGGGACCCAAGATGCATGCGCACGCCTTCATCTTTGCTTCTTCGGCCATCAATTCACCTGCTTCGACAAGCAATTCTTTGTTGAAGGTGGCCGCCATTCCAGTTCCACAAGGGAAGCAATTGGAGGGCACAGCATCAAAGAAACGGGTTCCTCTGATACCGTTTGGACCGTCCGAGACAGTCACGGAAGGGATATTTAAGCGTTCAATTGGGACTGTGGACCAATTGTCCACGCCTGCCAAAAGCGAGATTTTCTCATTAAGAGTAAGTTCTTGGAGCAAGTGCTCAACATCCAATTGTGGGGCGGTCATTTCGGTATTGAATGGTGGTGAAACAAGCCTAGAAGAAATGAGATGTGGCTGTATTTATATCCTCGTCGATGTGTGTCACAAAGCCGGTCCAGAATTGTGTGCTAGCTCATTTGCCCGAAAGCCGCTTCCGACATTGCGGGGACACCCCAAATGTATCCGCACTGGGGAATGATTCCTAGAATGCTGCTATTCATTGCCCAAGGCGCAACGGATGCAGGTGCTGGATGAACCGACGCGCGCGACGAGTGGGGAAACCTCGGGAAGTGCAGGTGTGATCACCCCTTTTTCCATAAACGGAGATATCTCCAAGGCCTGCGACATCGTATCTCAACTTGTGGAAACACGCAAGTTTTGGAAGTACAGGCTTTGTGATGTAAGTTTATATGGCCCCGTGATTAAAGGAGTGTAGCCTGAAAGACAATTTTCGGCCTCCCGCAAGAGCGATTTTCCAAGACTAAGCGTCTGTGGAATTCTTCATGTTAATATTTCAAATTTCGCCTTGACACAACATTACAGCACGAACGGTTAGTAATATCTGAGGGTGGCTGTCCGGTTTGGGTAATAGAAGCAGCTATCCAGCTTGAAGCATACCTTTAAGCTTAGTTGGCGCCCGTCAAAATGGCATACAAACCTGCAAACCTTTTCTTTTGTACCGATAAAACAAGGAAGACCTAGGTGCATACTGCAAGCAACTTATCCTTGACGATACGAAAAGATACGGTCTTTGAGAAATACAGGTGGTACGGTAAGTGAGCATTTTGGTATACCTCCCGGAACTGTTTTTAAGAGATGCAGCCATGATTTAATTAAAAGCTTTCAGTGATTCTGGCGATGCTGTTGCCCCCCTGTCGATTTTGTTTTGATAAAACTTGTGGGGGGTTAAAATCAGGGACCATCGCGTATTATTTTTCTGACGCAAATGTGTTCGAGAAGGCCGATGAGCCAGGAAGTGGGACCCAACTAGTCATTCAAGGCATGGCTCTGGGATTGGTAGATGAAATCCGGTTCGGAGACGCCACGCAAGCACGAAATACAAGCGGGGCCATTTTCGAGGTTCCATACGGGCACGTTGTTTTATGTACTCGATATCCCGTTCAAAAGATGACTTTAACAGCCATAGTGCATGGAACACCAGGACCAAAGAGAACAAAAAATATAGGTGTAGGTGTATGCTACGAACCATGAAGACCAAAGTCGATAGACTGAAATGCTGTGCAGCTTTCTCGTATTGAACGACAAGCTGGACGTGATTGGCAACCGCAGGTTCATTCAATGGATTGTACCCAGCAATCCACTCGTTATCTTTGTAATGAGGAGCGAGTTTTGACCACAAGTTGAGCACAACGTCCTGGAAGATTTTGAAGTCCCAGAAAAGCGCTTTGTGGATCTCAGATTCTGAGTGCTAGTCTTGGTTATGGCCTCCTGCCACAGTGTGTAGGTCTAAAATAGTATAGATTCCATGCCGGGTACATGAGTCAATGATACGGTCTGCAAGCTCAAAATGTTTGTGGATAACTGGTCCCTGTCAGAAACAAAGAAAATAATTCAACCGCTCCTGCTACCCTTCGTAAACTTGGTATCAGTGACAGCCCAAAAGCACACGTGAGACGTTTTCCAATGGTAAATAAATACCCTGGTTGATTTTGCGCTGCAAAAGCATATCATGCTCAGTTTCGCGGCCAGGAAACATCGTGAAGCCTCCACACAAAGCAGGCCATTATTGGTAGAGCCATTCCACAATAGCAACTCTTTTGATACGTGAAAGGATTTCATTGTTTATCTTTTCTTTTGAATTTCTTTCTCCATGTTGAAGTTGTTTGCTGGGCGCAGTTAAACCCCTGCCCACCAGCGACATGCATCACCGCAAAATATGATTGACACTTGAAAAAAAAGTGTTATCAGCAGGAAATGATTGAAAACTGTTAGCAAAATTGAGGGACTGTATTGGCAACACTTCTCAATTAGGAGGTATTCCCGTATCCCCATGGGAAAAAGCTGGCGGTTAGCGAGGCACGCGAATCGTGACTGAACCCCGCATGCCGCGTATGCATCTGCGGCGACTGCTGCAGGCTGAGTCCAGGAATGACTTCCTATTCAGGAGATCTACGCCGAAACCCGGAACCGCAAGGCAAAAGCCAGTTCCAAGATCTACACCCCATTTCGGGGGCTGTCTTCCAACGTTGCGAGATACACGCTGACATGTTTTGCATGAAAAATAAGAGGGGTTTCTCTTTGAGTTCAATCTCTGAGCTGAGTTAAGAAGTAATGAATAAAAAAAAATCACTAGTGGATAAGGTGAGCGCCATAAAGAACCAGACGTAATCTCCTTGCTTCTCAATACGGATCAATTAGCTGCGTAGCCAACATCAGGTCTTCTGCACATAAAGTAATGGGTGGATGACTCGTTTCACGCAAAATATCAGTATTACTCATACTCACCTCGTGTATCTGTTAAGGTGAATTATCGCTGGTGATGATCTCGTTAAGCGCATAAGATCTCTTGCGTCATTTATCCATCTGCACAAAAGCCAATCACTTTGGACACGTGAGAATTGCGGGAATTTACTGGCTCCTAGGACTGGTGTGTTCTGTCGCGCCAGCTGATTTGACTTGCGGTCAGCTCTCAATTAGATTGCCTTGATCTTATGCGCTACACATATTTTGCCTGTCTACAAAACTTATCACGAGGGTGAAGGACGCACGCCCATAACAACTGTAGATTTGGGAAAAAAACCTCCTATGCTCACATTTTATCATCGCCCCACGTACTGGATACAAGGGATTATGAGGTTTGAATGTGAGGTGCCCTTCATGGCAAATGGAAAATTTCTACAATGATGCTACTTTTGCTGTGCATGGTGAGCAAGCATAGAGTGTAAAGTATTTTACCGGGATTAAGAGGTCCTCTGTATGGTGATCGTGCATATAAACCAATCGACCTAGAAAAGTTTTTTTTGAGGCATTTACGAACCTCCCGCGTGACGTGGCGACATAATTCAATTGAGCGTCTAGTAGTCGATAACTTCCTGCTTTCCTTTATTTTTTTTATATCTGTTAGTATCGAAGTTAGAAAAGAAATTTGATAAAAATTTACACGACGCTTGCCAATTTGCCTTCTAGAGCTATCATAGTGAAATGTTAGACGTGTCACCTTCGGAGGTTTTCGGGTTCACTTCTAGATTGGGCAATGCCTCATATGTGCATGTAGTGTGAGACCACTCTAATTTTACCCTCGGTACTGGGGGCGTAATCGATGATTTGTGCGTGACATCCAACTACGATTATTTGGGTCTTATGCATATGCCCCCGCATTACCGCATGTATCAGCCCTCTATGCTGGGGCGCTTTGCGTTTCCCATCGTCGGCAGTCTGCAAGGGTGCAGTCGCGGCAACCTAATTTAAAACGATATAAGAGCGTTGCAAATCCTCCCCTCATTTTTGTAAAGCTCAAGTAAAAGTTTCCTTCCACTCAACAAAATCAAAGATGCTGAGTATCAACGAATCGATCGAGAAAAAGGAGACTGAGATCTTTCCTCCGGATTCTCCAGTCACTGTTAATGACTACATAGCCGAGACTCGCCCATGGTGGAAGGTGCCTCATTTGCGTTTGTTGACCTTGTGTGTTTTCGCAGTGACTCTCACCTCTACCAATAATGGATATGACAGTTCTATGTTGAATGGTTTACAAAGTTTGGATATTTGGGAAGAAGACTTGGGATACCCATCGGGCCAAAGCTTGGGTGCCTTGACAAATGGTGTCTTGTTCGGTAATATTGCTGCTGTGCCTTTCGCTTCATACTTCTGCGATCGTTTTGGTAGAAAGCCCATGATTATCATCGGCGCTTGTATTAGTATTCTTGGTGCAGTTTTGCAAGGTGTTTCTACCAGTTACGGATTTTTTTTGGGTGCTAGAATCGTTTTGGGTTTTGGTGCCATGTTGGCCACGATCCCTTCGCCAACCTTGATTTCTGAAATCGCTTATCCTACGCATAGAGAGACATCGACCTTCTCCTACAATGTCTGCTGGTACTTAGGTGCCATTATTGCATCCTGGACGACATACGGCTCTAGAAACATTCCAAACAAAGCCTGTTGGACTATTCCTTCTTTCGTGCAGGCTGCTATGCCTGTGCTTCAGATGTCTTTGATTTGGCTTGTCCCAGAGTCTCCCAGATTCTATATTGCCAAAGGTAAGATCGAGAAGGCCAGGGCAGTGTTGTCAAAGTTTCACACGGGAAACTCACAGGATCCAAGAGACATCGCATTGGTTGAGTTCGAAATCCACGAAATCGAGAGTGCTTTGGAGAAGGACAAGACCACTTCTTCTTCTTACTTTGACTTCATCACCAAGAAGAACTTCAGAAAGAGAGGATTCTTGTGCGTGGCTGTTGCTATTGCTATGCAACTTTCTGGTAATGGATTGGTCTCATACTACTTGGCCAAGGTCTTGGATTCTATTGGTATTACTGAGACCACAGAGCAGCTTGAGATCAACGGTTCCTTGATGATCTACAACTTTGTCATTTGCATTGGGTTGATGAGTGTATGTCGTAAGTTCAAGAGAAGAACTTTGTTCTTGACTTGCTTCGGTGGTATGTTGGTCTGCTACACTATCTGGACAATCTTGTCTGCCCTCAATCAGCAGAGAAACTTCGAGGACACCAGTTTGGCAAATGGTGTTTTGGCCATGATCTTCTTCTACTACTTCTTTTACAACGTTGGAGTGAATGGCTTGCCTTTCTTGTACCTTACGGAAGTGTTGCCATACTCTCACAGAGCCAAGGGCTTGAATGTTTTTTCAATGACTCAGTTCATCGTTCAAGTTTACAACGGTTACGTTAACCCCATCGCGATGGACGCCATTGAGTGGAAGTACTACATCGTGTATTGCTGCATTCTTTTCGTTGAGCTTGTGGTTGCGTACTTCTTCTTCCCTGAAACATCGGGCTACAGCTTGGAAGAGGTGGCCCAGGTCTTTGGTGACGAGCCGCCAAGTCTCCAGAATAGAAAGTTGGAGAGTGACAAAAACTCTGTCAATCATGCTGAGCATGTTTGATCTTTATTTCTCATCATTTATGTACCGCATAGTAACGGCTGGCAAAGTCAGCAAAAAAATTAACTAGACAAATAAAAATTACAGGTCCATTTTGGTCAGAGTAGTCACTTTCTTTGTCAAGCCTCGAATGTTC
Source organism: Metschnikowia zobellii (assembly GCA_939531405.1). NCBI lineage: Eukaryota > Fungi > Ascomycota > Pichiomycetes > Serinales > Metschnikowiaceae > Metschnikowia > Metschnikowia zobellii. The sequence continues at coordinate 2,878,304 of OW618028.1, forward strand.
GAATACAAAAATCAGCTGTGACGTACTTGAGGGGGGGATTGGCTGATCCCCGAATTCTGTTGAATTCGGGGCTGCTTCGAGAAGTCGTGTTTCTCGAAAGGCAACTTCGTGAGTGTCGTTTATGGTGCAAAGAAAAGAAGGAACTTAAAATAACAAACTTGAGAATATACTACATGTATTTGCTTGCACAATAATCCTCATATTGCTAAGCGAAGCAACATTTGGTGGCCAACAGCTGATATCCAGCTGCCAACATGACAACACATCGAGTCTCAAAAAAGAAAGGGTATGACAGAATCCTATAAGAGCTGTGTTCATCTTAATCTTGATTGCAAGAAATTGTACACGTGCAAAATCACAATGCAATCAATGTTTTGTATTGCAGGGTTTTCACCTCTCACTATAGACAAGGGGTTCACTTATCAATTGAAGCTCATTACGATGAATGATACAATCACCTTTATCTTTGTAAGGTGTGTTCTTGTTAGATAATGTTGATCAAAATCTTTTGTCTTGCCGAAGCATACCACCGCAAAGATTTAGCTGTTGTAAACGCTTTTGTTGGTGCCAGAAGGATCTTCTGCAGCTGAATGTCGTGGAAATGAAACAATCATGTTTCGATAGTATTATTGTTCAGTCTGGAATTCAACTACAAAACCTCAAAGAGGAAATGACCACCAAGAATCGATTTAATAACAAGGGAACAGCAACTGTGTTGGCACTATCTGACGTGCTTGCCTAGTGTTTGTAAGGCCCCCCTGAAGCATGATGTGGTCTTGGAATTATTCAGTAATACATCAGTTTCAAGTTTTGGATCTCATCACGAGGAAATAAGTGTTTGCAAAACGCAAATCAAACGACTTGCAGGAATTTTGTGAAACTGTCAAACCTACCAACGGATTTGGGGTTGAAGCAGAAATACAAATCTGCGCGTGTAGGTTTCGATTGCTAACTGACGAGGCTGTCAGACCGAAGTACGACACATATTCCGAGATTCTGGAACAGCCTCTTGCCGCAGAAATATGGGATGCTGTTTAGACGACAGCGTCGCTTATTGTCTCTGGATTTACCCTGACTGATCTTGGTGATCTTAATAGGCCCCGCCTTTTTTATCAGGTACGTTGGAGCTTCCGATACTAAAATCTGGGCTGGATTATATTCTTCACAACTTTTTGATCCTGCTGCTTGTAGTAGAATTTTGTAGCGTTTTGCGGGAGTCCATTCCAACGGTGATAGACCAACAACAATTACCCCTGATTGTTTCATTGAGCCCACAACCTGCTCGGGACGATGAGAAGCTATGCGAAGTATCCTCGCAAAATTCGCTATAGCCATAAGAAAACTATCCTGTGGTTCCGCGAAGCTTTTTCATGGATAGGCATATTTCAAATATTTCCTCTACGTCATACTGTCTACAGATATTCACAAACTGGGACTTCTCACGAATCGTTTTGTCTGATCAAATTCACTAAAAGGAGCCCCATCATGTATAGAGACTACCACGGAACATCCAATCTTCATTCTTGAAGCACTTACAATTCTTACTAGCTTCTCTGTCCCATCCACAACTTCTAGCTGCATCAAGAAGCTCAGGAATTTTACAAATTCTGCGGCTCTTTGCAGAATAATTGCCGACAACGAAAGTATGTAGTTTCGATGCACATTTTGAAGGAGTAGACCTCAACATGCAATTGCGAAAGCTTATGGTGTGTATTTAATTTATATCAGCTTCGGCAATGTCACGTGACCTAATTTATATTATGTATTGCGCGCCTCTCAATGCGTCGTGTATGTTAGTATATTTGTGGAGATGTAATCGATGAAAAGGTGATACTTTTGGTAGCACAAGTTTAGTATTTTGGGCATCAGATATAGTGAAATTGTGGAATAGCTTTGGATCGTGTAGAGAAGATCAAGAATTTAATTCTACCTGAAAAGCAGCAGTGTCATTGATGCACAACAGCGAGGCATATTGAAGCTATATACGATTCACGTTTAGTTTGCTGAAGTCTATGAAAAGAGCGCATAGTGGAGGATAAGATCTGGCTTGCTAAACGAGCTAGGTGCACTTTTGCGTGGAGATAATCTTCACCTTTCACCTGGCCATTGGAAAATGTAGATGCATGTTTTGAGAAGGTCTTGCAGTCCAACTTCGAGGAGCTTTCTCGGGCTGCGAAAACACATGGAGACACATCCTGTATGGATCAATTTATTGATATAAACACAAATGAGCGAAAGAGGCAGCGGCCTCAAGGTTGGGTATCTAATTAGCAGACAACGGTGTACAAGACCACATAGTCAACCACAGCAGACGCGCCGTTGATAATTGTTGTCGTGCGCGAGTACGAGGTGGAGTACAGGCCTGATGGAATCACGGGCTTGGTGGGAGTGAATGCTGGTGCAGTGGTTATTGACGCATCGACTTCATCAGTTGTTGTTGTGGCGGCGGCCTCAGAGGTGGCATCAGCAGAAGAGATGGCAGGAGTTTCAATTGAAGAGACCACACCCGCATCAGTCTGTGAGGTTGCTGCCGAGGTGGAAGTCTCAATAGTGGGGGCTCCAGTTGAGATGCTTTCGGCAGGGGATGTCTGAGCAGGGAAATCTGAAGTCGACGACAAAATAATGGGTGGGGCCACCGAGCTCGAGGAGGTTGCGGTAGACACACCAGTGGTGCTTGATGCCTCCAAAGTAATGTACGTCAGAGAGGCGTCAGTGGTAGTTGCTGTTACCTCGTCGGTAAGAGGAATGTACAGGCCTTCGCCCGTGACAAGGACAGTGGTTAGTGTTCCCTCTGTGGTGAAGACGTATGCAGTGACTGGGATGACCTCAATCACGCTTGACGTGACTGTGACAGTGATATCGCTGCTGGCTGCAAGTGCAAGACACACAGCCAGGAGGAAAACCAACAAGGATGTGGCGAAGCTGGTCATTTAATTTGGGCGACAAGAGGATTGCCTGGAGCTTTTGTGAGCGGTGAGAAATTGAGCAGACGGAAGCCGATAGCGAATGAATTGGGAAGTGTTCTTCTAAAGAACGAAATAAAACTAAAGCGAGAGAATTTGAAGGCGGCGAGAAAAAGGGGAGCTATTTGCAGAAGAGGCCCAGGCTCATTAATATATGAACAAAACGGGGGCTCCCCAGCCAAATAATGGCATCCAGCCATGGCACGAATCTTGCGCCAAAATACGATGCTTGCTGCATGAGATATGCACGGGGCGGGCGCGCTGAAGACTTGTGTGGGCTTGTCATTGGCTGGTGATGCGGCCGTTATTTTTTAGAGCCAGCCATTATAGCCGCTGGGCCCGTTCAGTCGCGCTTTTGGGATAGCATGCAAAAAAAGGACGGCTAAAGATGTTGGTTGAGCGCGTTTGGTTGTGCACATATGCCTGGTTTTCCGCTGGCTACAATTGCGAAAGTGGTTCGAGGGCGTTTTTTCGAGTCTGGCGCAAGAACAATAGGCACTACTTCTCAAGTGCTGGTTTGTTGTGAAGAAGGAACCACAGAATCAAAGGTTTCTGGTGTTTGGGTCTACCTTCTAAGCACTGGTGAAATATGGTTTCCAGATTGTACACTTTGAGTTTCAAAAGCTTTTTTTTTTAAGATTAAGGTTTTTTTGGTTTTCAGCTGGTTCCGTTTTTGTTTGCCAACAACCTACATGAGGAATAGTGGGAAAAAAACTCGCCTGCGGCCTCGACGTGGCTGGATAGTGTATTCGCACCAGCGTGCATACTAACGTCCCAATCTTGACCAAGGTTAGCGCCGAGCAGCCTATGCTGACTTTTATTCCAAGAATGGAAGAGGAGCGTAGCGGAAAAGCCGAATGGGTCCGTACGCTTGGCGTGGGCGTGGTCATCATCAGCCGATTCCAAGAATCCTGCTGGCTCGCGAGGAAACGTTGTTTTGAGGTACTTGAGGATTTTGCATGTCTTGAGGATGTTGTGAGCGAGACCTAGGCCAGGCCATATGGTTATTCAGTATTCATTGATCCAGCACCCAGTTCCTTGTACCCGCAGGATGTTTGAAAAGCCATGCATTCAAGATCGCGCGGTGTGATCCGATGTTCCAGCGAAACATACAATCTGTTCGATTACGCTTGTTTCATGAGCCAAGATAGAAGACGCCGTTGACTGATACATAGGATAGTATTTGTTGTCGGAATTGGGTGCTAAATCCAGTACTACTGTTTCCGATGAGGCACTCTTCGAATGTTGAGAGCGAAGCCTTGAGACGATTGCAAGCCGTGTTATGAAGCACACCCGGGACCAATTACGAAAGAACGCGCCCCAGTTCTCACAAAGCCAGAGATATGCATTCGAACCACAATCATCCTGCGATGGCTGCCAGCCCAGGAAAATAGAGAAGTATATACACAAATTCAACCCACACGTTATTGCGGCATTCTTTGTTTGCTCAATGTCGCAACTGCATATCGCAACTCTTTTTGGAAGATAAGACAGCTTGGTGATTCCTTGTGGAGTCTCAGGCAGCCAGCTACCACCGAAGGAAAAATGACTTTTAGCAGTGTGCTCTCAGCGAAGTGACTCGACCTATTCAGTGGCTTGTAGCTGGTAAAACAAACAAACAAACAAACAAACAAAAACAGACCGTGTAAGACCGAGCGAGTTCCTAGCAACTGCGCAGCATCTTGCGGGCCAGAAGAGACCGGTCAGATCTCATTGCAGTATGCTGCGAACGGCCGCGTAAGTGACAGAGTCGGGGGGTGGGGTTTCCCGTCGATGCACTCTCCGATAGAGGCGTTCAGCAACATTCGACAGTGCATATGATGGACATTCAGATGAAGACCAGAGCCTCCCTCTGTGATGCTTGGCCCAAAACCTAAACACGCACTTGAGTCTACCGAAATACCTCAGCCCAGTCTCCTATCTAGCATAAGGCGGTGCTCCCGCCCCGCGCACGCGCTCACCGCAGGGCCCCGCCACGGATCGTTCTCAGTTCGATGTCGTCGACGCCCTCTTTTAGGTGCGGAAACTCTTCGACCAACTTGCTGCCCAACACCTCCAGGAGCCTTCGGAACGCTAGCATTTTGCCCTTCAAGCGCGCGTTCGATTTGGCCGTCACCTCCACAAACTCGCGCGAGTAAATGTCGGGGTTGCGCCCGTCCTCGATGTACGTGAGCACATCCACTGGGATCGGGTACTGCTGCGTAAACGGGCTATTGGTGAGCCCCGAAAGCTGGCTCACGACCTGGTTGGTTTTGCGGGTCAAGGCCGCGTGCGACTGCGGCGTGCCCTGGTTGTCGTGTACCAAGACGCCTAGATCGAGAAAAGACTCGACCAAATAGGAAAGCTGCGAGGCCGTGGCCTCCAAGGGCTCGTGCTCGGGTGCATGCGCGATCTCGGACGTGGTCATGCTTTGGCGGTCCGAAGGGGGCAAAAGCGTCTCTCTGCGTGGCGTACGTGGGTGAGTAAGCCGGCTGCGCTGCATTCGACGCCTGCATGCTATGGCACCTGCACACAGTGCGTGGATGTCGCACGCTCGCACGCTCGCTCGTTGTCTGTTTGGTGATGGGTCGGGGCCCCATCAATAGAATCCGCAAAATTAGCCATTTCTTTCCCCACGGAATTGCACACACTGGCCGCCCGCTTGTTTCCTTGACGCCTGCAAAAGAATCTGTGCGTTTTTTCTCGTCATATAAGACCGTCCACGAATATTCTCCCCGAGGACCCGCGTGTTTTTAGAGCCGGAATCGTCCCGTTAATTCCTGACCATCAAAAACCAAGCCTTCAAGCATAACACAGGCCGACCTCAAGCCCTGTCATTTTTTTTTTGGAGACGTTACAACGCTCGCCATTCTGTATCCTTTCGAGAGAGTGTATATTCTCTTGCTTAGCATCACGGCGCCAGGCGGAAACACAAAGCTTTTATACCCAGGTGCAAATTAGCCGCCGACGGGTTTGTGGCTCCAGCGAGAAAAACCTCACACCACACCAGACAAAATAATAATTCATTTTTTTTTAATTTTTTCTTTGGCAGAAGACCCAACCATAACCCGTGCAACGCTGCCGTTTTCCCACCCCACAACCATCTTTTTTTGACGAATGGAGCCTGGGACTGTGGTTCTCAAGTTTAACCCGGACCGATGGGCCGAGATCAACGCAAACGAGCAGAGCGATCCGCAATCCCGAATCGTCTCGTTTAGCTATACGAAGTCAGACTCAAATAGACACCAGTCTCCCTCCAGCGCCGCTTCCCAGGGACCCCGCAAGCGTCACTTGCGCCCGCTTTCATCAGATAGCTTCGAGCGCCCTGTGCACGACTCCCTCCGCAACCTTGCCCAGTACGCACTGACTGTGGAAACCGGCGCCAAGTCGCGCGCACAAGCCGACGCAGACTGGTACGACGATCTCGCCAACGTCGGCCAGAGGCTCCGGTTTCTCCGTGACACCTTCAAGGTGCTCCAGTCCGTGCGCAAGCGCAAAATGATGGGTGAGCGCGCAGATTTCCGCACGCTCTACGACGCACGGGCATCGCGCATGGGCAGCCCGCAGTTGCTGGACGAGGACCTCCGCGTGGCGCCACTTTCTGATGACGAGAATGCTCCGTCGTGGGCGGCCATGCCCGCACCCTCCGTGAGCCGCCGTGGCCGTCCACGGAAGCGCCGCGGCAGAGACCGCAAGGCACCCTTGGGGCGTGCTGATGCTACGGTGAAACGTACCCGTGCGAGTAGACGGGTGCTTGAGCCGCCCCTGCCGGCGCCTGACCGGAAGCCAAGTCCTCCGCCTACGACGGTGGGCCCGCGCCGCCGAGGCAGGCCTAGGATTATCCCGATACGCTCGCCACTGCCTTTGGAAGAGCCGCAAGGACCACCGCTTGCTCATCTGCCCCCGATTCTTCCAAGCCAGCGGCTCTCATTAGTGCAAGGCATTCCGCCGTATCGCCATACCATGGCTGGAGGCGCGCACACAGGGCCCGGCACACCGGAGTTGCTTTCCACCTCAGAGCCGAAAAGCTTAGCCAGCGCGGGGCAGGGACTTCGTGATGCATCCCGACATCTTTCTAGCATTCGCTCGGATATCGCCAGCACCACCCAGGCACATTCTAATACTAGTCAACTATCGCCTGATGCGGTACCTGCAACTTCTGCCGTCTCAAAGCAGTCTATTGGTAGCCAGCCTTTCTTGCCATCACAAACAGCTTATTCCGCGCCGCAGCATGGCTCGAATCCTGGAAACCCGAGTGGATATTTGCCTAGCCAGCTGCTGGTACAGGGGGTTGTTCCATTTCACTTTCAACATTTCCCACCACCTGCTCAATCGGTGCCCAAGCGCGACCTGGCTTCCCAAACAAATTATTCCTTCAATTACCTGCAGCCTCTTAATTTCGCCCACTTCACCGAAGCAGCATACGCACCAACTCTGCGAAAACCGGATGCGAGTTGGGGAAACAAGCCAAGCGCCGGAATGCTGTGTACCAGCGGTATCACCAAGTCTCAATTTCCCGTATGCGAACAGACGGCTCAATACTATAAAGCGCTAGCTTCAAATGCAAATATGGGTGTACAAGCAACAACTAACTACAATCCCACAAGGTCTCAAGGAATTGTTGGCCACCAAGCTAGTCTGCATTACAAGCAAGCAGCGCCTCAAGATAATGTTGGTCTGCGAGCGACCCCGGCTTACAACCCAACAACGTCTCAAGCACCTATGGGCCAGCCGTCGGCTCTGCTTTACAACACAGTCATATCTTCTGCAAACAACAGCAATTCCGAAGGCTCCCCGTCTACGCTTCTGCAGAGTACACTGAAACCGAAACATCCAGCCAACTCAGCTAAAAAAGAAGGCGAAAACACTTTGCCACTGACAAAGCCGGTTCAATCTCAAACCTCCGAAACAACGCCTGCTAATCGATATTCCATAGCAATTCAGGAACAACCAAGTCAATCACAACCATTGAGACTGACATATGCCCAGTCTCCGACTATCCAAGACTCAGCATCAAGGTCTCATCTGCATTATCATCCGGTGCCCGGACAACAACCCAGTGCTCTCAATTATTTAGGCACCCATCATCCTCCCAACATTCAGAGGGGCCCAATTTACCTGCATTCTTCGACACAGGCCCCATCTTCTATGTCACTGTATAACCCATGGCCAGTGACATATCCAGAGCCAATACAGCTGACAGAATCGCTCGGTATGGCATTGCCCAGCTTGAAAGCCCTCGAAAACGATATAAAGCTGCCTAGACCGCCATATTTTGGGAATAATCATGGGAATGATCATGAAAGGTAGATGGTTCTCCATAAAAATTTTTGTACAAAGCATCAAGGAGTGAAAGGTCTTTACATATTTTGAGATACATACACGTATATATATACATTTGGAAGTAAAATTGCATCTTTACAAGCTAATGTAGAGTAGAAGCGAAATTTCATTTCGTTTAAGATCAAAATAACGGTTCTTCCCAAAGAGAAATTGTTGAAGAGACCGTGTGTCCAATAAAGAATGAAGCAAGCAAAGAAATCACTTTTTTGACTGGCTAGACTTTTTACCAATAAGAAAGTGGAAAATTTGCAATACATAGCTCACTATTGGCGCCCGCGATATACACAATCACGTGCCGACTCCAATTAAGTATTTTTGCAACAAGGTTTGGTCAGAAACACAACAAACATGTCCTTTTTTTTTCTTTCTTGGGTGAGCTAGACTGGCCAGATAGCCAATCAAAATCCGTTTATTTATACGTATTGGATTCGTTTATGAGCTAAGCTGCCAAAACTAACGCTCTCCAAAAGTGGGCTTCAATATAAAGCCAGATACGCTAAGAAGCGGCTAACTACAAGCGATAGTCAAAACAACAGCCAGTAAAGAAAACGAGTTCAAGGCATCAAGGTGTACTTTGCCGTCACAATCAAAAAAGAAATCAGTGAAGAAAAAAAAAAAAGAGATCAAAATCCAGACATGCAAGAAAACGCACATTCTGACTGCCGCCGCACACTCCGCGGGCCGCACATCCGTGGGACATAGTCCCGCGATTTCTCCACAGAGCTCCTCCATACTACTGATAACACCAGCACCACCCAACCTATTATTGATCGGCATCGACATTCTCTCCAACATTCTTTCGAAGCCTCTCACCAAAGTCCCTCATTGTTGTCTCAGAAGAAATATCGATGTCTGACGCCGAGAAACTCGCACGCCCACAAATGCAACACGGGGCGACATCGCCTGATTTAGCCGATCACTTGCCCTCCAACAACATTAGTGACAGCATAGCCGTGGGCGCCGGAGGATCCACACAGGATTCAAGCGTGCCGCTGGGTCAGTCTCCAGCCCAAGGGTTGCTCGTCTATTTGACTACGCGCCAAAATGACGATTACCGCCACGTGGTGTTTGAGCCCCCGGCCGCCACCCACGCCAAGAACTATACACAGCGCGTATCGTTTGACACAATCAACATCCATGCGATAGAGGACCCGCTGCTCGATTTTCTTGACGACGCCGCTCGCGCGGATCTCTTTGCCTCGCGGCGACGTAGTGCCGCCGAGGCCAACGACTCGCGAGGCCGGGGCCTGGACCGCGACTATTTGTCGGTACGGTCCCCTGGAACCTCGCCCAATGGGTCACCTACGCGTATGGCCTCGCCCCTTCGCTCACGCGATGTTTCGACGATCTTCCGCAATCAGATCCATTACCCGACAGTGCCCATCCTCACGCGCAAGTGCTGTACACTTACTCGGCTTCACAAAGACTTTGAAGCGCTTTACTTGGGACAGCTTACGTCTTACGGCTTGTGGCCTGCGTTGCGCGGTCGTGTAATTATGGTTTACGTGAGTGGGCGCAAGCACACGTGGGTTGCAATCGATTGGATTCTATGCAACTTTGTACAGCACGGCGATACCGTGGTGATCGTCGCTTCTATCACACATCCGTTGGCCCCACCTGGGTCGCGTACTACGCGGTATCCACCGCCGACTGCGTATCCACCCAAGACAGAGAAAGTCCGCCAACGCCAACGCAACCGGCCGGAATACACCAAGCAAATTGCAATCAACATCATGCGTTATGCGCTTTCCGTGGTAAACCCAAATGCTATTGTTAAGATCACAGTCGAGCTTGCCGAAGGCAAGACTAAGGATGTGCTCAAGGATATGTACAAGTTGTATGAGCCTAACATCGTGTCGACAGGGTCCAAGGCGAATACGCGCAACAGCGCGCCATTGAAATCCTGGACCTCTTCTCGTCTCAGCGATCGCCTCGTTCGGATCTTTCCTCTTCCGGTGATTGTGGTTCCAGCTCCCAATATGGGACCTTTTGAAAAAAAGTTGAGTTCAGCTATCGCCACCTTTAGGGATCTTGGGCCAGATTCTCTCAGTAAAGTGTCTCAACAGGATTCTCAGCTTCTCTGTCTTGAGACAACCTCTGCAAGTTCAATACACCTGCCATCGGCATCCACCACTCATGAAGTTCGCAAGGCACATGGTGTCCAAGCGACAGACTCTCGCGACGAGTCTGATGACGAGTCTATCTCCGACCGCTCTTTCAAAAGTCAGTCAAGTACCGAGAGCGAAACTTCTGCTAGCTCATACACCTCTTTTGACGAGATTGCAGAACTATACAACGATTACAAATCTAGCATGTGCGCAAAGCTTGGAGAGTGCAAGAAGAAAGATGTCGATGAAAATTACTTCGCCAATTTTATTAAAACAATATCTGACCAATCACTTCGTTTTTGTGGGAAACTCAAAGACGTTGATCCTAACTTCCGCGGTCAGGGCGCGAAGTTAGCACGCGAGATCACCGGCTCAAACTCTTTTGGTGCTGTACCTTATAAAACCAAGTCCTTACTTCCACCCGTGAAAAAGGCTGTTACTGGTGGCTCCAATGGCGGAATGTCTTATAGTGAGTTGAAGCGTAGCCTCAAAATGAATTCCGCACAAGCAAACCAAGGGCCCACGATCAAGGTTGATCCTCCATCATCGTCGCTAGAAGCCCCGAAGGCTCTGGCGTTAAAGTTTGCAGAGGAAGAAAAGCCCAGTCGGAGAACTAAAACAGAAAAGTTGCAGAAATTTTTGTCGCACGAGGATCTGTCGAGCCGCAGAATTAAATTAGAGCCCTCCAAATCTCAGCCGGATCTCACACAAGTCTTTGGTCCCGAAGACAAGAAGAAAAAAAAGAGAAAGAAGTTTTGGAAACTTTTTTGAGAGCTAGTGCCTGGTTTATAGATTGACATCTGGTGGTTGTGCGCCTCAGCACCAGGATCATCCTCAACGCTTAAACCCCCGAAGCCCAAAATTCCACCCGTTTTCACAATGAAGCGACGATTCTGTTTAGATTTTAACAGCGGGAATAACCAGATTCTGGCCTTGTAGTTCTACACTCGTACAATTGTCCGGAATCTCGGTAGCGACTCGAGCGCCCAAAAAAAGGCGCGCTCGCGAAGGCGCATGCGTCTTGCACTCAGTCATGGATGCTTGATAAGCCAAACCCCGATAGTTGACACCAATAATTCAAAGAACCCCAATTCCAAAAAAAAATTTGAACCGAGAAATGCTACAATGAGGGCCATAAGTCTCTTCGCATATATATACTCAGCAGCGCTAATAGTGCCTGTATCAGGCTTTCAGGCTGGATGGTCGATGGAACCCATGCGCAAGCTCAATGAGGAGATGGAGATCTTTGACGAGGGAATGATTTCCGTCAGATCGATTTCGGACTACACTGACGACTCTGAGGGACTCACTGAGTATGCACCGATACACAATAGCATTACGCAAAGTGAAATACAGTACTACTCCTTCACTGTGAACGCCTCTACAGGCTTGGGAGAGTACTTTGAATACTTGATCTTCATGTCAGGCAACATCTGCCTGCAGCCGGATAACCTCAACTCTAGCAACAACGACAGCTTGTTTGTGTACTACTCGCTCAACTCGCTGATCTTGGCAAGCTTGGAAAACTCACAGTTGGGCCTGTTTGAATACGGCTATTTTCAGGCATTGGCCGAGGTGTCCGTCAGTGCTACCAGCTCCGTGCTATATATAGCCGTGCAGGCTCCCCAGAGCACAAACTTGACTGACGAGTGGACATATGAAATTGGCGTTTCGCAGAACGACTTGGTGCACCAATGGGACTCCCGTCTGTTTATAGAAATTGTGGACACGGATGACCAGAGTGCGCTTATAGTGACGGGCAATTTGACACTGGTCTCGAGCAGCCACAACTTGTCGGAGTGGAACTCATCCTTGTCGAATTACCAGCTATTGGTGTACGAAGACAGCAACATTGATTACTTCACCACTCTCAACGAGAGCTGGTGCGCGGTCAGAAACGGGCCGTCGTTGGTGCTTACAGACAACTACGTTACGTCGTACACCACGCGTGGTGGAAGCTTGCGCCAGCAGTTTTACGTGAGCGGTCTCAATGCTAGTACCCAGTATGTGGGGTATCTCATCTCTGACCTGATTGGCCTGTCTGGCTCTTTACATGGTGGAATCTTGTACTCGCAGTTCCACTTCCAGACGATGAGTGGCGACGCCTGTTCTTTGATATACGGCTTAGACTTTTGCGACGAGGTGGCGTACTCGGTGCCGGCCCTGTCTCTCTCCGAATATGCCTCTACAGATGCCTTAAAAACGTTGTACGATGACCAGGCCCGAAGCTTGTTTAGCAACTTCTCAAAGGGCCTCCAGCAGATCGCATGCAACGCTTCCAGTGACGCCATCTTCACGCCCCTAGGCTCCTGCGACACGTGCAGCACGCTGTACAAAAACTGGCTCTGTTCAGTGACCATTCCACGCTGTTCCACAAGAAACATAACGGGCTACATACATCGTGAATCTGACAGCTCGCGGAACACATTCATCGACGAGACAGTCGTGCCCGTGTCCGACTACTACGAGGTGCTCCCGTGTTTAAATGTTTGTGAAATCATGACGCGAGACTGCCCTGCAGCCTTTGGCTTTACGTGTCCGCAGAGCAACTCCACAATCACGCTTTCTTACTATTGGGATGATGGTGGGGAGTACGGCACGTGCAACTTTGTGGGAACATCCTTGAGTGCAACAAGTGCCGCTTGCATAGTAAAGGTGGCCTGGAAGTTTCTTGTGCTAGGCATTGTCACTGTGACCATGTTCATTTGAGGCCATAAGGTCGGCGTGCTCGCGTGCTTTTTACTTCTTAGCGCAAGGTGTATGGAAAAGGAAAGTCACTCAATGTGGAGATCATTCTACTTCAACGAATACAGCATCAAAAAGCAGGAAAATCCTCGAAATTAAATATGTCTATAGTAGAATTGAAGCGACGTACGCTATTTTTTGGGCGGGGTACCGAGGCCATTGACATTTCTGTACATCAAGACACCGTTGTCACCTTCTACAAACTGGCACATTCTCATGGACTTCCACAAGGATTTAAACATGTTCTCATCCGTGTGGCGATAGTGTTGGCCCATGACCTTCTTGATGGCCTCGCTGGCCTCGCGTGCATTGTAGAATGGAATTCTAGAGCAGTAATGGTGCAACACGTGGGTCTCGATGATGTCGTGGAAGAGGTACTGGCCAACAAAGCCAAACTCTCTATCTATGGTGGCGGCAGCGCCCCTTGCAAAGTTCCACTGCTCAGAGTCGTAGTGGGCCATCTCAGGGTCGGTGTGCTGCAAGTAGGTGAGAAAGACCAACCAGTGGTTGACGCCCACGTAGGGGAGGAACCAGTTCACCAACACATTAAACGCGCCGTAGTTCTGGTACCACGTGTACACCACGAACAACTGGGTCAAGAGGCCAATGTCCGACAAGACAATGTACCAGTACTGGTCCTTCTCAAAAAGAGCCGAGGAGGGGTTGAAATGGTTCATGCCCCAGTAGGTCTCCGAGACAGGCTGGCCCGTGACGTTGCAAAAGAGGTACGCCCACCAGCCGCCAAACTGCTGCAAAAACAAAGTGTACAAAGACATGATCGGCGTGTCGCTGGTGACCTCCTCGAGAGACAAGGCGTGGTGTTTCTTGAGAAACGAGTCTCTCGTGTGAGGCACGAACGCCATGTCCCTGGTCATGTGGCCAGTGGCCTTGTGGTGCTTTCCGTGCGAAAACTTCCACGAGAAGTATGGCACGAGCCACCACGAGTGCAACGCCCAGCCAACCACGTCGTTGACCAAGCTGCTGTCTGAAAACGCCAGGTGTCCGCACTCGTGGGCCAAGATCCAAAGACCCGTGCCCACGAGGCCCTGCGCGATGGAGTACGCGGTCCATGCGGCAAAGCGGAGCGCAGCGTGGGGCAACGTGGGAATGTACGTGTTGGCGACATAGCCCAACGCCCACATGCAGGCAATGTCTCTTGCGACATAGTACAACGACTCGAGCGTTCTGCGCTCGTAGCAGTGCGCAGGGATCGCAGACAAGATATCCTTGATGGTGTAGTCTGGTGCCTGGAACTCGTTACCGTACGTATCGGTGGCAGTCAAGCCGTGAGAGAAGGTGGAGACATTGCCGGTTTTCTTGACCGTCGTGGCCAGCGCCGACGCACCAGTGCTACTGGAAATAGAGGGGGCTGTCTGAGACATGGCGAGACTTCAGATGGCAGCTTTTTTTCGACAAGCAAAAAAAAACCAGTCTTGAAAGCTGTTGGGGCCTGTGGGTTTTTATGTTTAATTTTTTTTTTCCTGTTTTTTTTTTCTTTTTTGGTTTTTTTTTTTTGCGCGCATTTTTTGGCCTCTGCCTTTTACTCGTCTTCTAAATGGCTTATCTTCGATGCAGCGCCGCATCGCGCATGGGTAATTGGTCCCAGTGTATAGACATGGAATGCCAGTTCAGTTGCCGGGCCTAAATGATCTGCCCATGCGCCACATACGTAGACTTTGGAATCTTGCGAGAAGCCGAATCCACGCAGGATTCAAGCTACGCCGTTGAAGGCATCTGCACACTTATGGGCAAATACAAAACATGCAGTATGAACAAGCCTGGCATGCTCGCGTTTCTCACTATAATTGGCGCACACGCTATCCAATGAGGTTCAAGGCAAACCGCCATTGTGATGGCGTCCGATTCAAGTGTGGCCTCTCACTCAGATTGCAGAGTAGCCCGGGCTTGAGAACCCCGGATTGCATTTCGTTAGATACCAAATCAGAACTTGAGCAATGTCTCCGGTTCATATGGTGGCGAAAGCCGTTGCAGAGTAGGAGCATCGAAACTGGATATCTGGCCATTTATTCATTCCTGAGTGCTCCAGTTCTTGTCGGAATACCTAGTCTTCCCGCTGCAGGATACCACATCATTACCGTCCCACTGTGCTTGCGTCTTAAAACGTTCTTTCTTGGTTTAATAGACCACCGCTTGCGCCCTTTTGAATAGTTCTAAAGCAATGTCGTCCCGAAACAATCGATGATGTTTTCAAGAGGCTACGTCATGGGCGCAAGGTCGGTACTTGTAAGCATTGCCAGGTGGCTTCCAGTCAAGCGAATGCACGTCCCAAGGTTAAATTTGTTTCTTTTGGAAAAAAAAAACCTTGAACCTCAGATGTGTCTTCTTCAGCCGTCTCGGTGGTTCTCGTTTGATTGTCGGGACATACCAAACCTTACGCTATAACTGGAGGATTGAATTTCAACCGGGTGTCGTACCCTAAAATTATTGGCCTTCATTGCATCGAAGTGCCAAATTAAAAATAAGAAAGATTGTCTTAATACCAGACTTCGGCTCTAAAGTTGGTTTTACGGATCACGGCTCGACGTGATTCTACAAATCTGACACAAAGTGTATGCTGACCACCTTCTGCGACCAGCTATGTCATACTTTTCTTGCATTGGCAATCTTCAAATATCCTGGATGGAGTTAAAAGTGATTCTTAACTATCAATAAAGCTACCGACAATGAATCCCAGCATTTAATGCTCTGTTTAATTTCACGTTGCAGTTGCTTACGCGGTGGAAAACCAATATCTCTTTTGCATATTTATACTTATTATTTCCACCTAGAACATACAGATTATTACTTGAAAATCCAACATCTCGGTGAATGAAGTGGTAAGTCCCTAGTTTACCATGCCGCAGAAATGCCTGTCAAAGGTGAATTCCCAGTGACTTTTGCTGTATTAATTTTTTTGACGAAGATCAAGGATACAAAGATACAACAGTGTACCGGATCATTGGTCTGAGTCTATATAGTGCGCGAAAAAAAGCCTTTTTTGTACTATCGTTCGCGATAGTACATCTGTCAATTTTAACAATACAGAGAAGATTAGCATTGTCCTTGCATAAAGATGACACGCTATACAAAGAGATTTACCATTTTTTTTACAAATCCCAAGAGCTCTTTTGCAACAGGAAACTAGTAAAGAAACAAAATAGCCAATTTATCTCCTACAAGGAACAAGAAAGTGAATTCAAGAAACAACATTGTTCATGAGGTTGCGCTTTCGATTCTCGCGAGCGGACGTATTGCATCACGTGATGCACTACTACGCGTCTCACAGCTTCAAAGAAGCTGCCCATCAAACTACTTTTCATCCACCAAGATGTCGACCAAAGAAAACTTGCCATGGTATGTGAGATCAAGCCTCCGGTAACTTAGAGCGTGGTCAGCGTGTGCCTACCATCTTGTCCCAATCTTTCAAGGTTCCCCTTGCCTCGAGCCCACGTAAAATCCACAAGCCCTGTACTAACATCCAAAAGGGTCGAGAAGTACCGCCCCTCCACTCTCGAGGAGATCTACGGACAAGAGGAAATTGTCAACACTGTGCGGAAGTTTGTGCATGAAGGCAAATTGCCGCACTTGCTATTCTACGGCCCGCCGGGCACCGGCAAAACGTCCACCATCACTGCCTTGGCCAGAGAGATTTACGGGCCCAACTACAAGAACATGGTGCTCGAGCTCAACGCCAGTGACGACCGTGGTATCGACGTGGTGAGGAACCAGATCAAAGACTTTGCAAGTACGAGGCAGATCTTCAGCCAAGGGTTCAAGTTGATCATCTTGGACGAGGCAGACGCCATGACGGCGGTGGCCCAGAACTCGTTGCGTCGAATCATTGAGCGCTACACCAAAAACACGCGTTTCTGTATTTTGGCCAACTACTCACACAAGCTCAACCCGGCGTTGCTCTCGAGATGCACGAGGTTCCGCTTCCAGCCGATTTCGCAGGAGGCGATACGAGAGCGGGTGCACAATGTGGTTTGCAAAGAACAATTGTCGCTCACGGCCGACGCCGAGAATGCGTTGCTTGCGCTCTGCAAGGGCGACATGCGGCGTGCGATGAATGTGCTCCAAGCATGCAAGGCTGCGCTAGAACACGAGGAGGCCGAGATCGACATCGACATGATCTACGAGTGTATCGGCGCGCCGCATCCGCAGGACATCGAGGCTGTGTTGGACCTGGTGTTGAAGGACGACTGGACTACGAGCTACATGACGTTCCAGAAGTACAAGACCGCCAAGGGCTTGGCGCTCGTGGACCTTGTTCTGGGGTTCGTGGAGATTCTCTCGCACTACGACTTGAAGCCGGCGGCCAGGACCAAGATCTTGCTGGGGCTAGCGGACGTGGAGTACGGCATCTCGAAGGGCGGAAACGAGAAGATCCAGACGAGCGCGGTGATTGCCGTGGTGAAGGCGGCGATGGAGAGCCAGGCGTAGAGCGGTGGGCATGTTAACGCACAAGCAGATATGCCCGAGTTTTGGGCCCAGCTGGACCATGTGGCTGACCACGTGATTCCAGCGGAAAGGCGCCCGGGGCTACGTTCTCGAGACTGGTCATGAACATTGGCAAATAGTCCGCACACTTTGTCTGTACACCTTTCGGTGCGTGGACTGGTATAATATACAAGTGGTGTGAGCCTCCTGGTGCGGCAGACATTTGTCTGTTAGTGCATGTATAGTGTGGCCCATTTGGGGCACGTCGCTACGCACTCAGCAAAGAGGGCTCACTATTTTAATTATAAGTTTATGTTACTAATATATCCTTGGGGCGGGAAGTCTTGTGCAGTGCCCTTATTCTTGGTAAGTATTTATAAACTAGCTGACCAGACTTTCCGTGTGCCTCTTTATAAAAAGTATATTCTAATATAGAAGACATTATAAATATCAGTTGTTCCATATAATATATCTATTATTATGAGATATATAAACTAGCATAGTTATTACGCTTTAACAATATATAACAAGATACGGATGTCTTATCTTTTATGACGATTCCTTATATTTATGAGCTGTTAACTTATATCTAAGTATGATATAGAATATATATATATATATATATATATATATATATATATAGAGTAAGAGGAGCTGACACTATTTAATAAAATAAATAAAAAAACAATAGCAGAATAAAGGTGTACATAAGTATGATATGGATGATATATATAAAGAGCAAGAGGACTTGACTATTTAATAAATATAAAAAACAATATCAGAATAAAGGTATATATATATATATATATATATATGTATGATATAGACTATATAGATTATATATATAGAGTAAGAAGAACTGGAACTGACACTATATAATACACATAGAAACTATAACAGAATAAAGGTATATATTATGTATAGTTATATATGAAACGCTGGCTAATTAGCTTCACGCGCGGGCCGTGATCCATCCATCGGATCCACCCCTCGGATCCACCCCTCGGATCTCGCGCGCCCGCGACTTGCCATCTGCCAATAAACCAATTTGCCAATACTAGCAATTTACACCCCAGTCACCTGGTCACGCAGCACCCCGGCCCGAACGCTTGTGCCTGCCTCTGCACGCTATGTCTGACCTACCGGAGCTCGAGACGCTCGTCGACGCGTTCCCACAATACCCCCGCCTGGAATTGGCCAGCCGGCTACTATGTGCCTCATCGCCAGACGTGCTCTTCAACGAGCTTGTGCTCGAGGTCTCCAGCACCAATACCGCCGCAGCCCGGCCCGAGCCCGCACGCGTGTTCCCGCCGGGCGTCGCGGCGCTCGCACAGCTCTTTCCCGCAGCCCGCAAAGACAGCCTAGCGGCCGCGCTCCAGCAGAACAACGGGTGCGTCGACAAAACCGTCGAGGCGCTCTTGGAGCAGCAGCCGGTGCAGGAGTTGGCCCGTGTTTGCGGGCTCCCGGAGACCGAGCTCGTGCCCTACGCCGCCCGGCACAACGACGACGTCCTCCGCGCACTCGCGGATGTCGTGGCCCACTACAAGAAGCGCAAGCGTGTGCGGACGTCGCGGGTCCAAACCCACGCCCGCGCCGCCGGCGGGTACACGGCCGCGTACGTGCTTCTGGACGCCGGCCGCGAGCTTGCGCTGCTCCAGGAGTGCGTGTGGGCGGAGCCAGCGCTCCAGGGCATCAACTACGACTTCCTTGTTCGGCTGCTCGTGTTCTTCCAGGGCGACGTGGGCCGCGTGTTGGACGTGGCCCGGCTCTACATCGAGGCCGGGCGCCAGGCCGTGACCTACGACACGCGGCTCGGCCTCACGCCCACTGACGCGCCCGCGCCACCAGCGCCGGAGGTGCCGGCGGCCACGGTGCTCCGCCTGGCGCTGCCGGGGCTCGTTTCGCCGGCGCCGGGTGCCTCAAACGCCCGGGGTGCAGCTGCCGCGGGCCCGAAACCCGGGAAACCCGGCGTGCTGCGCGAAACAGCGCCCTTTGGCGTGGGTGCAAAATCCACGCCCGCCAACACCGCCAGGCTGAGTCTGCACGTCCGCGCCGGCCGAGTTGCGCATGACTCATGTGCCTTGCCGCCTGGAGGGCGGGGCCTGTGGCCCCGCCGACTAGACCTCCATGGGTACACCGTGGCCGAGGCCACGGCCGCAGCCACAAGCGCCGTTTCCGCGTGGTGGGCCGAGGAAATCCAACAGCGCACCGTCGAGGGCCGCATGGACAAGTACGGGGCGCGGGCCGAGTTTGTCGAGCCGTTGCAGCTCATCACGGGCCGCGGCATCCACTCTGCGGGCGGGGCCCCGCGGATCCGCCTGTCCGTGATTCGGCTTCTCCGCACAGACGGCTTCTTGATGGACGAGGGTCTGGGCAGCGTCGCGGTCGTGGGGAAGAGGCCGCGGCGGTAACCGCGGTCTTTGGGCTAAGCTTCGCGCAGACTCCATGACACCGGCCATAGCTGGCATGGGTAGGAGCCATGGGGACAGGGGCCAGCTTTCGGCGACGCTCCGGACGCCCGCTCTTTTCTGTCATGCAAGATATTATTTATTCACCATTTCTGGTCAGCAGCCTGTGTTGGGTCCTTTGAAAAAACAAATCTGCTACCCGCGGGCCATCTGATGAGGCGCGAGTTCGTGGGTCTTGACGTAGAGGTGGATGGTATGTGAACCCCACGTCCTGGCGCTCGAGCGCCTTGGGATTTCCGGTCCGTATCTGACACCCACATGGTCTGTCGAAGCCATGGAACGCCTTTTTGAAAACCGTTTGGCTGTTCGACCACACAGAGACGCCCAAAAACCGTTCGTTTTTGGCAGCGCCCGGGTCGGCTACACATGCCGCAGCTCGGTGCTACTACAAAAGCTGTGGCCCAGTCGCTGTGCACGACACATGCGTCGCTTCGTGTATTTCAGTCGTCTCGCCACTCCACAAACACCTCGTCCGTGCGGAACCGCTGTGTGCACACGGTGTCGGCCAACGGGGTTGTCTGGCCCATGCGGTACGCTAGCAACCCCGCGTGGGCGATCATGATGCCGTTGTCGATACAGAACCGCTCGTCCGTGGCAAACACCGACCCGTTCTGCCGGTCTTTCACCATGAGTGCCATCATCTCCTGGAGCCGCTCGTTGGAGCCCACGCCGCCCACAATGAGGACCTGGTTGCTCTGGACGTGTGCCATGGCGCGCTCGGTGATCTCCACGAGCATGGAGAACAAGGTCTCCTGGAGAGAGAAACACAAGTCCTGTGCTGTGATCTGCTCCCCCGTTTCTGCGTCGACAAGCGGCTTCCTGCTGCCGCCAAACATGTCCTTGGCCACGCCGTCGATGTACGCTAGAATGCCTGACATGGAGAGGTCCATGCCCTTGACGGTGTACGGCAAAGGCACGAGGCGCGTGCCCTGCTTGGCCATCTGCTCAATGTTGTAGCCCGGCGCCGGCTCGTTCGGGATCTTGAGCGTGCGCGCAAAGCGGTCCAAGCAGTTCCCAATGGCAATGTCGAGCGTCTCGCCAAAGATCCGGTATCGCTGCTTGGAGTATGCAATCACCTGGGTGTTGCCGCCGCTGACGTATAGCACCACGGGGTTCTGCGCCGCCGTGATCTCCCTGCCCATCTCGATGTGGCCCACGCAGTGGTTCACACCCACGAGGGGAAGCCCCCAGAGGAGCGAAAGCGTCCTGGCCGCAATGACCACGCTTTGAAGCGGCGCACCCATGCCGGGGCCCTGGGTGAAACATATGCAGTCAAGGTCGGCGCCGGAAACGCCTGCTTCTGCCAACGCCCTGCGGATCGTGCGCACGGCCCAGTTGCGGTGGTGCCGGGCGGTGTCTCGGGGCAAGAACCCCTCGCCGGGCGGCGTGATGTACGTGTCTCTGACATTCGATAGCACCTCGGCCCTGTTGCTCTCGCAAAGAGGCCCCATGCGGTGCTTGATGACCCCGACGCCTAGCTTGTTGGCCAGCCCCTCGAGGCCCAAGGCGAGGTAGTGTTTCTTTCCAAGCGGCGCGTACTTATCGAGGTCCACCGTCATGCTACAAGGTAATGATGAATGGCTTGGGGGAAGCAAGTGCGTGCGCCCCCTCCAAAAAAATAAAAAAAAATGGGGCCGGGCCCGCGGCCCCGCGGCCGCGCTGGTGTTTGGGCAGGCGCTTCGAACGCCGCAGATTTTGTTACTGATACAGGTGAGACTATTGAATATGAATCTTATAATATACCAGATGATATGTTGGGAGAGCGACAATCATGATTATTGGATACTGATACATTTATCTCGAATATAATATATATTTTACTTTATTGTCTATGTGAGTCTCTTTATATTAAGATCTCTATATCATATATATTTAAGGTACATCTCTATACTAGTATTTGACCATGCCTGTTCTCTACACTCTACGCAAGTACTAATTTCACTTGTTTGTGTTGTGATCATTGCATAATTATGTTGTTGTCCTTGCATTAGTTTACCATTTACCATATAGTTCTATTGTATAATCTGTATTATCTAATAAAACGTCGTAAGTAGCAATAGCTATAAGCACGTTCCGCCCAAGTCGTGGCGTAAAATATAAAGGTGTTTTTTTTTAGCGGGCGGACTGGCCCAGCGCAGAATCTGAAAACCCGCCCCGGGCCGTATTTGCCGCAGGCTTTGCCAAACCCTTTGGAGCGTGCGCCTCCTCGAAAGCTTTATTAGCACCTGGGCCCCTCCCGCGCACTCAGGTCCTGGCCCCAATTCCACTACGCCCCAAACCAACTACGCCCCAGACCAACTACGCCCCAAACCAACTACGCCCCAAACCAACTACGCCCCAAACCAACTACGCCAAAACAGAAAAGCCACAGCTAAATTGTACTGGGCAAGCGGCCGGCTGGCGGCCGGCATTGTCGTCATGGGCAGTTTTTTTTTTTTTTTTTTTTTTTTGCTTTTTTGAGCGTCCTGGTATTTTCCCCAGGCATATATTTGGTGCCAGTATCCCATGCACAAGAGCCTTGGAAACGCACTGTTGTTTCGTGTGCCCATGAAATAGCATCAAACAGAAGCACCGCGGACGGCTGTTTTGGGGGAGGGGGGCCTGGCATGGCATGGCCCCGCGCAAATGGCCCAGCACATCGGTCTCTATATACACGCAAGACTCCGCGCGTCTCAGTTCCAAAGCTCATGTTTACACCACGCCCACGTTCTATCATACATGCAAAGGTTCCTACAACCGCCTCTCCGCATCCCCGCCTCGACCAATAACAGCGTCCCCGGTACCTCCGCACGCTAAGGCTTCCTCACGCCAAGGCTTCCCCACGCTTCGACTTCTGCACACCCACACAAACCCAAACACACAAACCCAAACACACAAACCCAAACACACGCAGGCTTTGGAGTCCCATCTCAGATTCCCGTGCACCCCCACAAAATGACAGATCCGTTGCAGAGCTTGCGCCAGCTGTGTCTGGGTATCAACAAGACACGGTTCAAGAGCCCCGGCGCATTCACAAACGCGTTCTTTTCGGACACAAAGATCACCGCCCTATTGCGAGACTTGCTTCCAGAGGAAAAGGGCCTCTACAGAATCACCAAAGGCACGGGTGTGGCCAGCGCCATGGTCCGCCAGAAGCCCGGCCGCAGCCGCGCGGCGGCGTTTGCCGAACTCATGCCCGTGCGGGTCGACGGAAACTCCGTATTTGCAAACCACTCGGATACCTTGAGCAGCAACAAAGCCGTACGCGTGCCACGGCTCACCCGCCCAAATACAGACACCCCAGAACCCGCGTCCTCGTCAGACGTCTTCTCGTCGCCCACCCGCAAGCGCAAGTTATCTCAGCTGAACGCGGGCCCACAGGAAACGGCGGAAGGACAGGACGTGCCGGGAATCTGCGATGCGATCGAGGAAGTGGTAAGGCAGCGCCCGGGGGCCTCCGGCGCCCGAGAAATGGCCGGAATGGCTCGACTGGCGCGCGAAGAGTACCATAAATTGAACCATGAAATTGCCACTTTGACCGGCACGCTTGCGCAGCAGAAACAGAACCTCGACCGCCACCACGAGAGCGCTCTGGAGCTGCTGCCTATCCGCGGGAGCCTATCGCCATCAAAGGCACTTAGTGTTGACGAGATGATACAGAGAGAGGAAGCGAGAATCCAAGATCTCGAAAAGCAGCTCGGCGCCGTGGCACCGAGGTGAACGGGGAGGGAGGTGCTGCATGAGCGACTGCGAGCGCCGTCTCATATGCCAGCGAAGGAGAAATACGTGTCTAAATCAACTACTTGTGGGAAACCAGCGCCCCCCCCCGGCATGCTTGTCAGCAAAATATATTCAGTACAAGAAATATGCAATTAGCTTAGATGGCAGACAAAATGTCAGAGTCACCGACGTCCAAGATGGCCATGGTGCCGACTCTGAACAACTTACCGCAAACGGTACCCAACTCGTTGTTACCGCCCTGGAAGTAGTAGACCTGGGTCTTGGACAACATGGCGTAGTACTCCAACTCAGACTTTCTCAAGACTGGGGTGTTACCGGCAATGATGATCAACTTGGCCTTACCGGATCTCAAGGACTTGACAGTGGACTTGTAACCCAAGGCGTACTTACCGGATTTGATAACCAAACCCAACTTGGCGTTGATGTTCTCGGTGCTCTTGCTCTTTGGGGCCTGGGCATGTTAGTATAATGTGGAGCCAGTTTAGCTGCTACCCAGATCTACGAGGGCCTGAGCGACAAGGCTTTATCGCTCAACGCAGCTTCGGTTGCAAAAGTATACGGACCATCTCTGTGATTTATATGTGGTATAACACTCCGGTCAATGATGAAGAAAAAAAAGAGGAGGGTGATATAGCCACCACCTTTGCGAAATTCTCTGCCGTGCCATCGTCTGCGCGCGCGCAGAGCTCGCACCAAGCAGGCGCCGGAAAAAAAAAAAACCAAAAAACCACAGTCCACTCACGCACGTGCCCGCTAGGGCTTGTAACGCGATGTCGCGCTATACGATCTCTAATACAAGACGCCCTCCTTCCAGGAACACGCCTGCTTATCTCCACCAGGTCGGCCGTGGGTCTAGAGCCTTCTCTAACGTGATAGCTTGAGGATCCAAAAATGAAAGATCATTACTGAGGTGTCACGCAATCGCTCTATGCGACAAAAAAAAACTGCCACCAAAAAGTGAAGCCGAATCCGTGGAGCGCCCCCACGAAACGGCACATTGCCCGAGTCGCACTATTCGCGCAGTGGGGCGACATGCGACATTTGCGCACGTGATGCCAGGCCACCTGCCAGCGGCACTCCCACCGAGACTGCCCCCACCTCGCAGTCCTGCACCGTCCGCCAGTCTCTCAATCTGTGAAAATTTTCTTTTGAAATCGCACTCTCCTCTCACTTTCTTAGTTAGCCAAATTAGTATGTGTGGAACCCGATGCAAAGTGCCGGTATAGCCGCAAGTCAAGCTTGGTTATTTTGGACAATGGCCTCACGTATCGGCGCGTGAATCCTGGCCAGACAGTGGCGGCTGGGAAGCTTTCTTTCTCATGCCATGAGCTGTTTTTTAAAGTCCATACAAATTATCCATGTGGTGGCTGGCTGGCGCCTAGCAGGAAACTTGTGTATAAACAATGTACTAACATATCCAGCACAATGAAGATCGAAATTGACTCCTTCTCCGGTGCTAAGATCTACCCAGGTAGAGGTACCTTGTTCGTCAGAGGTGACTCCAAAATCTTCAGATTCCAGTCGTCCAAGTCTGCTTCTTTGTTCAAGCAGAGAAAGAACCCAAGAAAGATCTCTTGGACCGTCTTGTTCAGAAAGCAGCACAAGAAGGGTATCACTGAGGAGACCAAGAAGAGAAGAACCAAGAAGACCGTCAAGCAGCAGAGACCTATTGAGGGTGCTTCTTTGGACTTCATCAAGGAGAAGAGAAACCAGAAGCCAGCCGAGAGAAAGGCTTCTAGAGAAGAGAGAATCGCCAAGGCCAAGGAGGCCAACAAGGCCAAGAAGCTCGAGAGAAAGGCTGCTGGTGTTCAAGCCGGCACCGGCGAGAAGGTCTCCAAGATGGGCCAAAAGGGTGCTTTCCAAAAGGTCCACGCCACTTCCCGTTAAGCCTAGCATTGACATCTTCCTCTGTACGAAATCTACCCGTTCTTGAATACAACAAGTTCTAATACACTGTTTCCTGTAGATAATACCGCCTTTCGTTTCACCCCAACTTATACTCACCACTCAAGAACTCTCCGCACGGCCGGTCGGTCCAACTGAGTACAACCTCCTTCATTCCCTGCAGTCTGAAGGCAAAATAAAACGACTCAGTGCTATGGCAAAAGACTAGGCGGGTGGCGATGGCTGACCGCACCACCATGACCACGCCAACGTACGTGATTTCCTCAAGACGGGCATTCACTGCAGTCTTTGCAACCTGCTGGCTCTTGCGAAGAATACGGGATTCCACGAGCGGGCCAAGTTCAGGCCACTCTTGAGTGTTTCCAAGAGTCTCTGCGATAGTCTCGCTGAGGTATGAGGCCAAGCTCATGGCAATGATGTCGTCTCCGTTTCCACTGCACATGCAGCTCACTTCCACTCCCCTGTGGCTGCTGTATGCGATTCCAGACCCCACAATGCCGGCACAGCTAGCTCGGCCGGGCATGCGGTAGAAATTACCTCCTGAGGATGATGCGAGACGCGTCTTGACATCTGGAGACCCCGAAATTTCAATGAACCCAACGGTATCCTCGACGCCCGCATCAAGGATAGAGACAGGGTCCGTTGCTGCCGAACGCTCTGGGTTGGGCTTTCTCTTTTTGCATATGACCCCTGCGGGTTTTGCAGGCATGCTGTGCATTTCTTCTGCATCCTTGGACCGCAGTCCGTCTGGCACTAGCACATTGGAGTTTGGCAGTTTCCTCGCGTCAATTTTGCTGCGCTCTCGTTCGAAAATTGATTGGAAGCGTTCGAACGCCCGGTGCATGCCTCTCAGAACCAAAGCTTTCGGTGCATCTGAGACCAATTTGACCGCTTCTCGCGACGTCTCACAATACTGTTTGTAGATTTTATAGTCCAATGCAACGGGTTTGGATAGACCAAAGCATCGGTTCACTCCCCCGACAGCATATTCATGATTCAACAGTCGTGCAACCAAATCAACGCACGCGATGGGGAACGCGTCGTCGTGTATGTTGAGCAACGCTAGGCTGTTGACGATACGACCGCCGCTTACTTCCAACAAGGATGCGTCGGAATTGGCCGTGCAGGTTCGATCGACGCTCGATCCAAAACCAGTGTTAGTGAGGTGGCTTTTCTCAATGATACAAGAAGCCTCGATGAGGTCTCTTGCGGAGAGTGCCGCTCGAAGAAGTCTTTTGTAGTTGCGAGTTTGCTGTACGGAATGCTTTCCTGCGCCAATGTGGAAGACCAAAATCAGATCCATGGCGGCCGACACAAAGAATGTAGTATGTCGCAAGGACACTCAAAAACGAAGGGATCAAAACAAAAGACCTTATATATGTTCAACAGAAAAAAAGAATATGGTCCCTAGCAGGATCGAACTGCTGATCTTGGCGTTATTAGCACCACGCCTTAACCAACTGGGCCAAGGGACCTTTGTATGATGGTGGCATCCAAAATACTTATTCACTTCAATATAATCAATATGTTTATGAAAATTGAAGAGATCAAACTTCGTGTCAAGACTTTGCATTAAGTTGTCGTATCACCTCATTTTGACTCGTCTCCCAATTCAATTCGACAAATTCTTCACGTACATATAAGAGTCCAGCGCCTGTCTAGCCTGTATACACTACAATCGTACTATACCTGTCTATCATCTGCAAACTGAGATCCCAGGGCCAGGTTCCACAACTCTCAAAGCACATTTTTCTAAAAAGGACTAATTTCCGTCCATCGCTTATAGAGTCTTACTTCTGAGAAAGACCTTTCTGCTTTAAAATTTCTTTGAAGAGATTGGCTGCCTGACACGAGGAAGGCCGTTGTAATTAAGAATAAAGCCGGCTGAGCATGTTTCGCAATGATTGTGTCCGAATGCGTGCGGGCGTCTATATGAAGTTGTTGTTGTTTTGCTATTTAGCAGAACTCAATTCTCTCGTGACGACAAGGGTCCGCCATTTTCATATCTATATACTTCTCCATCTGGTATACGAAATATCTTGAAAAACACGTGCGCGTACGGTACATGTAATCAACAGAGTAATCCTAAAAAATGTTCCATCCTCTGGTTAAAACCGTTTAATACACTTCTTTGATAAGTAATTCTTTATATGCTAAGTAGAAACGGTACTGGAATGCCCATAGAGCTAGCATTATCCATAACTGGATTCACATTCCATTGGTAATCCATTTTCGAGCTCCACGATAAAACCTGAACATCCATGTTACGCTTTCATTTCGCTTTTTCTGGGAGCGGGTGCTTCTACAATTACATCACTCTTTCATACTCAAAAACTTCGATTGAATCTTCCAGTTGGACCATATGAGGCACCACTGCATTTTACGTCAAATGTAGAAATCAACAAGATCGAATGCATGCAGACTGTGGGGCGGTATCTCATACATCAAACCATTTCTGGAGAAATTTGCAAAGTGTTGAAAAATCTTGCTCAATTCAGCCTGGAAGAATACAATATATAGTCGAGAAGAAAATTGAGGGGCTAACAAAGATATGACTTTTCCGCAAAGTGTCGAGTTCATAATTATTTTTTTTTCCCTGCCCCTGCATTACTGCGCTTTTCGAAATTTCGGCATTGAAAAATACATTCTTTTGGTGAAAGAAACGGCAGCGCCAAATCGGTAAAAAGTTCGAGAATCAAGTGAAGTAACATGCTGTCCCAAAGACTGTATCCCATCATATTAACAAATACAGCGTAATACGCGAAATTTGCAGTTGCGAAGCGGAGAGCGCACCCGCCATAAACTATGCACATCACTAATATCAGCAAAATCAAGTAAATCAACGAGAAGCACTAGCGTCATGTTTTCAGTGAAGCTCTGGCACGCAGCAGTTATGCCCAAAGATATTTCAGAGTTCTGCCCGTCTTTTTGAAATAGGCATGCAAAAATTTTGGCGGTTTTCTTCCCCAACCTTGAGAACAAGGAGACTGACACCCTCAAGATAACTTGAGATTTAGAGTACTGACCCACAAATATTGACCCTCGCAGATCCCCCAACATTCTTCCTGACCATTATTATAATTGAAAGCGTTGAAAACACTGGTCTATTTCTGAGCACAAAGCCATTATTTACGAAATTGCTAGCTCGTATCAGTGCTCCTGATAAGGGCTCAGGGCTCGGTGTGAAAGTCCGGGAAATCAAAGGCCCCTTTCTAAGCCCCGGGACTGCATATGGGTCCAACGGAGAAAAGGTGGAGTTTAGGTGGCGAGTCATTGTCATTTAAGATTGTGTTCTTGGCAGACTGCGCCCTGGCCTTGCCTCCGAGTCCGATATGGTTTTCGGTGTTTGAAAGAAAAAGCGTCAGATATATCGTATCTCCGGTTCCTTTTCCTCGAATCGTATCCACAATTCGTAGGTCTTCAAAAATCTGTAGCCCGGCAATTTTTTGGAGCTCCAACTTAATGATTAATCGAAGAAAAAAAAAAGCAATTGGGGTATTGGTGGAATTATTCATGTTCACACGAATTCATGTGTGTTGTACACTGAGATACCATATACTGTCCAGTTGATGACAAATGCTTTTGATGCCATAACGTAGTCAGCTGAGGGCAGCTAGAGAGCTGCTCGATTATTCTAGATAAGGAGTCTTCATGTGAAAAGCATCATCCCAAATGTGTCTGGTAGTAATAGGATGACAAATCGACATACTGCCCATGAGTTGTCAAACGTAGCACGCCGGCCCTGACCACCGTCACCAAGCAGGGCATATCCAAAACCTACAGAGTCAGCTTCGTTTTCTTTTTAATCTGTAGATATCAATAGACTGGCTGCAAACACCGGGCATAAATCAATTAGAGGCAATGGCCGGCTCCCATCGTATAGTTGCGAGCGTGTGCACGCAGTCACGTGTGCTCACAGATGACGCAGCACTCTCGCCCATGCACCCCATCGCCAGCCCTGCCACTGACTCCTCATAATAAGGTATGCTATAAGACTGCTTCTTGTCCTGGGCCATACTCCAGATTCCCTTTTTTTTCCGCAGCTTTTCCTACACATCTTTCCTGGAACTTAATAGAGCAAAACCTGGCTCAACACTACTCAGTTCACCGGATTAGACGTGCAACTTTTTTTTTTTGCTTCTGCAAAGCCTCGGACCATCATCTGCTTCCATCAGCCGCTCCATTCTCCACAATGTTTTCATTTCGTCGCCTAGGCCGCGGAATTTACAACGATATTCGAAATCGGCTTCCGTACTATGCCTCAGATTTCAAAGATGCCCTCAACTACAGGGTGGTGCCATCGATAGTGTACATCTTTTTCACCAACTTACTCCCGGCGATTGCCTTCGCCCAGGATATGTTTGATCGCACAGACAATCTGTACGGTGTTAATGAAGTGCTTTTGAGCTCAGCACTTGCGGGCGTGGTTTTCGGCCTCTTTTCTGGGCAGCCCTTGTGCGTGGTGGGAGTGACCGGTCCCATTGCGATCTTCAGCTACACCATCTACGAGATCATGACACCTCGCGGCACGCCCTTCTTCCCCTTCATGTGCTGGGTGTACCTCTGGTCGATGGTGATGCACTTTGCAGTCGCGCTTCTCAATTGGGTGCTGTTCATGAGGATTGTGTCCAACTTCTCCTGCGAGGTGTTTGGCTTCTTCATCTGCATAGTCTATTGTCAGAAAGGCATTCAAATGCTCAACAAGCAGTTTCACGATGATGGCGCTGCTGCGGGCTTCTGCTCTGTGATGATCAGTTTGCTCATGGTCATTTTTGGCCTAGGCTCCGGTGTGTTTGGCAGCCAGATGCACTACTTCAAGCCCAAGGTGAGAAAGTTGTTTTCTGATTACGGAGTGCCATTGTCCGTGATCTTCTTCACCGGCTTCATTCATTTCGGCGGCTTCTTGGACCAGGTATCATTGTCTCGCTTGCCCACTACCAAGGCATTTGCCCCCACCGTCCTGTCGGCAGATGTCGGCAGAGAGCACGGCTGGTTCATCCATTTCTGGCCCAACGAAAACATATCCGTGGGCGACGTGTTCATTGCCGTGCCCTTTGCGATTCTCCTCACTTTCCTCTTCTACTTTGACCACAACGTGTCCTCCCTCATGTGCCAGCTGAAGGACTATCCTTTGAAGAAGCCGGCCTCATTTCACTGGGATTTCATGTTGTTGGGACTCACCACTGGAATATCGGGCATAATTGGCATCCCGGCGCCAAACGGCTTGATTCCTCAGGCACCGTTACACACCGAGTCTCTCATCGTGCACGACTTGATAACAGGCGAGCCGAAGTCCGTGGTGGAACAGCGCGTGACGAATACCGGGCAGGGCGCATTGACTTTCGTGATGATGACAGGGCCTTTCTTGATTTTGTTGGGCTTGATTCCTCAAGCAGTGTTAAGTGGGCTATTCTTCATTATGGGCATCGGCGGGTTGAACGGCAACCCGGTGGTGAATAAAATCAGGTACGTGTTCCTCGACAACCACTATATCGAGCACGGCACTGATGTCCATCCTATGTGGAAAGAAATACACTGCATTCCGCGAGAGAAAATAAAGTACTTCTATATTTACCTCGTTTTGCAAATTATTGCAGGAGTTGCAGAGTTTGTCATCACATTGACCACAGCGGCGGTCGGATTTCCCGGTGTTTTGCTCTTTTTCGCCATCTGCGCAAAGTGGGTTTGGCGCTACATTATTCCACAGGAAGATTTAGACTACTTGGATGGCGCGGTGGCCGAACCGTTTATCATCAAAAGTTTGGAGGTCCCTCACAAGTCAGTCCTGTCCTCCGGGTCCTCAGAAGAGGAGGGGAAAGAGGTGTGATTTTTGGGTTCTCCCTCAGCTCTGCTGTTAAGTAGTTTATAGAAAGCGATTGTTTATTATTATCGAGTCTGCATGTTGCCTTGTTTTCTTTTCATCGTTCCCTTCAGCTTGTGGCCTCGCTTCAAAATGTTTCCGAGCGCTTGCCCGGGCGGAAGAAAGCTTTTTGCACGAGAGTTGCTTCACAACATGGACTCACATGATGGGATCGAATGTATATACATGAGGAAAATAACCGACAGAGCATCGGAACTGAAATCGTGTCGAGCATGGATCAGGGCTGAGTATCTGGCTCGACATAGCTCATGATAGATGACAAGGGTTAAAAAAAAAAAAATGTGATGAAACATCAAACACTGAACACCGGCGTTGATGCAAACACACGCGCTTTTAGTTGTCAGGCAAAAGCCACTGCTCGAAGCTGTGCTTTACTCTCAACTGAACCTCAGTTGCCTTGGCATCGTTGTCATCCTTGCCGTTCAAGTAGCCAATCTCCAAATTTTGACAGTTCTGCACGGCCGTAAGAATGGCCTTGTCCAATTTCTCCTCCTTGGCCTCGTCGTCGGTCTCTTCAATCGCATTTCTGATTCCGTTAACAATAATCTTCACCCTCTTGAAGTTCAAAATCAAGTCCAAGTCAACCCAGCCCTCAGTACCCATACTCTTCCTCAAGAAAACGTCTCTAATCAAGTTGTCTAAAGAGAAGTAGTAGTCAATTTGCAGAGTCAAAGCCTGCTCAGGGTTTTGTCTAGGGCTTATAGGTGGAGGGATTTGCACAGGTGCAAGACCGAACGGCATACCTGGAGCCATCATAGGCTGTGGATGCTGAGGAAGAGGGACAAATGGACCACCACTCACAGGGTTGAAGCCATTTGGCACGGAATATCCAGCCTGGATGTTGCCATTGCTGTTGCTTCTTCCATATGGGGCGTTGCCAGCGTGGGCTGATCTGAATTGTCTGGTATTACCTTGGTACTGGGGAGGCACAAATTGTTGGTAGTAGACGCCTTGATGACGCTGCTGTTGATGCTGGCCGTGTGGTCTTCCGTTGGCGTTGGCTTGCGGGGCACCACTCTGGTTGTATCTTCTGAACCCTTTCTGCTGCTGGCCATACTTTTGTTTGTTTTCACTATAGCTTTGCTGCTGTTGCTGCTGGCCGTTTGAGCTGGCCTCAATGCTTCCATGCGGATGTTCAGATGTGGATTGGGTGGCGGAGGCTGACTTTTCGTCAGATTCGGTGGTCTCGTCATCCTTGACTGAGGCCTCGTCTTTTTTGATAGAGCCCTCGAAGCCTGGGGCACCGGTGTTCTTGTTTTTCCTAGTGTTCTTGTTCTTTCTTTTGTTCTTTTGCTGGTTAGCAGTACCAGGGCTTTGCGCAGACCTGGGACTTGGCAACACGACCTTGGCGTTGATTGGAACCCATTTGTTTGCCTTGATGTCTTTTGGCTGGGCAGGTGTTTGCTGCGCCTGTTCAATCACAGACACTTGGTTTGGGGTGGGCCATTTATGCTCGTCCACGGGAGCCACTTTCAGAGTGCTCGCGGCACCCCAAACAGCTTTCGAGGGGACAGGCGCGGGTGTCAAGACCTTCTTGGCCTTTGGCACAGGACTGGAGGCATCAGCAGAGGCAGTCTCGGAGGGAGTTTCAGCCGAAGTAGAGGCAGTAGCAGGGATATCCTCATTAAGAGGGGCCGATGGGGGCTCAGTGGATTCGCTAGCGACGATTTTGGGCGAGCTTGGGGCAGAGACGGGTGCGTTCACAGACTCCTCGGCAGATTCGCTTTTAGGCGCTTGCGGGTTGGCGGCTACGTTGGCGTATGAAATGGACATGTTGCCTAGCGTATGAGGTAGCAGCTTTTTGGGGCGTGCAAATATGAGAGGACTGGTGGTTTCCAAAAAAAAAAAAAAAATTCAATGTTAAACCCACGGCACGATTTGGTTGTGATTTCGAGTTCGGCAGCTGGCGGATGTCACGGGGCAAGCTGGGCTGAAGAATATGTGGCCGACTTTATCAAATCGAGCTTCTGTCACTGGGTAAAAATTTTCTCGTGCTGAAATTTTTTTCTGAGGTGCAAAGGAAAAAAAAAAAAGCTTTGAGAATTTTGAAAAAAAAAAAAGTCACAAACGCTCAGACGCGGCCGTTGGCGGCAAGCCAATAGAAACCAATAAGTGGCAAGTGCCTGAGTGGTGAGATAGCGGCACGCCGTGTATAACCAGCATGCAGTCTTTGAAGAGGAAGTGTTTCTTGAGTGTGCCCAGCACCATGGCTGAAGTTGGATCGACAATCGGTTTTTCGATAAGATTAACGAAATGTGTGTGAGGGGGAGTGCCGGCTCGAATGCACAAGAGGCGTCGCGCGGTTGAGTTCCCGCACGTGACTGCGCAGATCTCAGCCCTTTGGTTGTGCGCTTAGTATAGTATTGATGCAGAAAGCTCGCTTTGAGGGCCTAATGTGGGGCAATTTCATTCACGTCAGAACCCAATTTTAACTATGAAAAAAAAAACAAGGGAAAAAAAGACAACAGCAAGGAGAAGGCGGCGAGGGGCGTTGTTTCACGTGTGAAACGGATTTGCAGCTCTGTTGCCAAAACGAAAATCTACAGTGGCGAGAGAGACAATCGCCGCCTTGCGAAAGGGCATCGCGCTACTCAATCAGCGGGCGCCACACTGGGCCCAAGGTTTCCCTCAATTTGGCACAGAAATGAGTCTCTTTGCTAATCCAGGCACCTTTTCACTGCCAAGCTTCAATGGACTATGTGGTGCTTCGCAAGGGCCGCTTTCGTTGTCCCGCGACAGAAGGGATGCAATTCTTGGTCTGAAAGTTGTCGATTATTCCACGAGCAATTTTGTGTATTCAGCAAGAGTGGTGGCCGGGCCCAGGGCCCAGGGCCCAGGAAGCACGCTCATTCAGAAAGCACATCAGCCGTGCTACATCAAGCACTCTATTCTCGGAAACACACACAAAAATAAATAAAAATAATAATTATAATAATAATAATAATAAAAATGAAAAAGAATAGAAGGAAAAGAAGAAATGTCTCTTTCCTTGCCGCCGACAAAATTATTGGCCTGCTTCTTTGGCCTGGCCCATCGTTTGCATCGTTAAGCAATAGTTAAGCAAAAGTCGCACAGACCGTTGTCGCAAGCACCGCCTATCGCACCCCTCCCAGATTTCGCACTCCGCATTATCAACCCCCCTCAACGTTCATTGTCACCTCACCCAATATATAATCACGGCGCCTGCCCGCAAAGAAGCACGAAAGTCCATCTGCACACCATCCATGGCTCCGTTCCCAGCGCCTCTCCTCAGGCTGTTGTTTGAGATTGCGCAGTCGTCTCGCAATGCGATTGTCTATGGGGGAAAAATTAGGTTTTCCCACGCTTTGGTGATCAATTTGATATATCGCCTGGGCCCGTTGAAGCCAAGACTAAAACAGGTGTTGAAAGCCACCAAGGAGCACTCGGTGGTGTTGGCTGCCTTTGCTATAGTGTACAAGACCATGGTCAACTTGTTGAAACAGGAACGGCTGCTAAGCCGCAAGCCCAGTTTCGTCAAGTTCATAGCCGGTGCTATTGCTGGCTGGGTGGTGTATTCACAGCATTTTAGGTACTTCAACCCGGGAATCACGCACCAGATCACGCTCTACTGCTTTTCTCGTGTTTTGATCGCGGCATGCAAGATTCTACTCGACCTTTACTTGCAGTGTCGCCAGCCTCTGTTTGCCGTCAAAGGAGAGGCCGTCAGCTATGCCGACTTGACCCCGGGGCAAGTCCAGCGGTACAAAGGTAAAGTGTACAACAAAACATGGAAATACTTCGCGGTGGCCACATGGGCGCTAGTGATGTGCATCTACGACTACCAGCCGGAGTACTTACAGTCTTCCTTGCGTCACTCAATGGCTTATATATACGATGTTGAGAGACACACATGGTCTTCGTGGAAAGAATTCATAGGCATCCACCGACTCATCTAGCTCAGCACACGCAAGGCCTTGCCACACTGGCAACGCGTGCTGCGCTCGAGGAAGTCCTGTGTACCTTTACTTTTTCTGGTACCGCGTGTCTTGAGTCATTCGGATATCAATCACGAAATCTCACTTTGGTTTAAAAAGGGACGTAAGAAACTCCCAAGACAGCTCACTTCGTGGAGAGGGATCCGCAGCAAATCGATTTCCGAGTGGTCTGTCAGTATACATGAGCACTCTCCAGAATTGGTGGAGAAAGTCCCCAGCTGGAGGTCCTTGGGGGCCGAGGTCATTGAAGCCATTTGACTGGCTGGAAAATTAGGGCGACATGTGTTGGCACCCAGTACACTGGGCTCCATGGCAAATGTATTCTGTAGACAACTCCCGTTCGGAGAGCCCCCCTTGTTTTTGCAAACGACATCCGAAGCCGGCTCTTTGCCATCAAGTAGTACTTCTTCGGGTATCGGTTTTCTGTATTTGCTTCTCAGATTTACCATGTGTTTCATGTGACCTTCTACCATCGGGTCCTTACCATTCATATCGGACTGAGTGAGACATCCGAGTGTTGTGAATCCAGATGTATGGAATGTGCCATCGCAAGATATATTTGTCTGTGGCACAGGTTTCTTATAATGATTCGATAAAATACCCTCTTTGAAGAATCTTTGTTTGCTTTCAGGTCCTGCTTTTGGGGACCTAAGCCCATTTATAAAAGATATGGTTTTGGCAACAGAGGTTATCTTTCTGCTTCCCCATCGTTGGCAAAACTTCAAAACGTGTGAAAGATCCTCGGAGCTGAGTGTATTTTGCAACATCGTTTTAGAGTCACTGAAGTACATTAGTGGTTCCCAAAAATATAAGTTGCAGAAATGCTACAGAGCCAAAGTATTAGTACATAGAATTCGTTTCGTGGGGGGAAGGGGGGTTTCTACTTTAAAACCACGCACAAACCACACAAACACTGCATCGGATTAAATTTTCAAATTATATTCTATTTCATACATGTACTTTTTTTTTCTTTTTCAAGGATAGACAGCTAAATGTTGACTCTGAAGAGGATATCAAAGATGAATTACTACTGCAGCCCCATCATGTCCAACTTCTCTTTCAATAACTTGTTTTCGTTCTTCAACAAGCCTATTTCAATAAGCAAGCTTTGCTTATTGCTATAGCTCACCATGTTTAAAAGAGCCTCATTCTCTTTTTGCAACACAGAAAACTTGTTTGTGATTCTGTGGGCAATATCCTGCGCATCGAATGTTCCGTAATAATCGACTGAATTGTCTTTGCTCATGACGGACCCCACAATGATAGCTTCAATTTTCAATTTTGTCTCCTTTAATTCTTGCGTTCTTTCATTCAAGGTACGAGTGAGATCTTTAAACAACTGCACGTAGTTTTTTGGGAGTCTGATTTGTTCGCCTACTCTAGTCTCGTCCTCGGACATGACAGATTCGTCATCAAGTTTAATAGACCTCAACTTATCCTTCAAAGAATCGTTGAGCTGACTTTTGAACATAAGCTCGGATTTCAACATTTCTATTGTCTCGCGCTCGGGGGTTTCATAAGATGTAGAGTTGAACGATTGTTTGGGGCCCTTTTCCATTGAAATTTGATTGTTTCCCTTTGCATCACAAGTGATAGATTTGTTTTCGAGACTCGAGACGCTAGTCAAACTTGAATTGTAGCTGGAGGGACTAGGATTCACCGACTGCTTTTTTCTTCCGTAGCTAGCCATGATTTGGTTTGGTGTGGTTTGCGCATAAGTGCTGTATTGTTGAGGATTGACTGATGGTTCTTTCGGATTAATTTTCATTGCGCTGATATTACTGTAATCAACATGCTTAAATTGGTTTGTGTGATGAATATTCGCTGGGTTATTTTGTCTTGAGCTAGCATCAAAAATTGAGTTGTTCATGAAGCTGGGCAAGTGGATGCCTTGACTCTCAGTTCTTGGCGACGATACCATGTTGTTGATCATGGATGGGGAAGAGTTCATACCCGGAGAGTTGGTGCTGTTGTTGTTGTTGTTGTTGTTTGCGCGTGGATTCCAGATTCTATTTTGTGGCATTGACGTGGGTGAGTTGTGATGAAACTGATACGACTTCACGTGCAGACCGCCTTCGTAGCTTTGCGGGACCAATGAGGACAGGTATGTTAGTTCGGGATCGGTGTCTTCGCTGTTGACGGCAGTGTATCCACTAGAGTTTGTGGCGGCGATACTACCAGAGCTCATGGGGTTGAATGAAATGTTGAGGCCTGGTTGGTTGTTCCCAGATGCGTCCATCGTGAAGACGAAAGAAGCCAAAACGAAGTAGTCTCAGGTGGGTATCAAGGCAATCAAAGGAAAGTCTGGGGTCTGCAAGGAAAAGTTTGCTTCTGAAAGAAAAAGTATTACAGACTTGCAAGTGTCTGTCTCCGGGGACGGTATTTATACGCTGCCATGGGTGCGGCACGGATTTGCAGCCACCCTCCATACGTGGAGTCGGACTCCCGCATCGAAGGAGACAATGCGCCAAGCCTTGCGTGTGCGTTTGATCGAGTACAGCTGCATTGACGCCGAATACGGAAAAAGTATACTCGCATGCTCTGGAATTGGATTGGCGTGCTATGAGCTTTTTTTCTTTTTCTTTATATATATTTTTATCTTTTTTTTTTTTAGTGCCAAAACGGGTGCGGAAGATCTCCAACTCCAACACATGTGTTCAACACTTGCTCATTGCAGTCCTAATTCCACAGAGCGCCCGGCCAGAACCTACTTAGCGCCCGGCAGTAGACAGATAAGAAAAGGGCACGTTCAAATCGCTGATGCGTACTCTGAAAACCCTTAGAATCCAAAGCGAGCGTTACCTGGTAGCGCCGCCAGGTGCGGCGCCCCCTAGCATCTGCCGGAGCGCGTGGCCATTTGGATTAGCCAACACTTGTTGCGGGAGGTTGAGAATGCGGTCCTCCAAATTTTTCCCCACCGCGAACTCAAGCACCACGTCCGTGAAGTGGTTGCAGTTGTTGTCAAAGAGATCGTACGCCGAAGCATCATACTTTCGCTCGTCGTGGTCTCTGAGATCCTGCAAAAAGTCGTGAAATGTCGCCGGGTCTATCAGCGTGGCGCCCATTTCCAACACCTCGATAGGCGCGCCGTATTTTGTCGCCCCAGGCGTCGCGCAGACTTTTATGCCCTGGTCGATATAGAACTCCTGACCATAGACAACCGTCGAGGTGTGGTAAATGGCATCGATCTTGGTGCCAAGAATCATTGGCGAATACACGGACGCGAGGCCTCCAGATAGGTCGTAAACGTAAACCTTGACAGGGAACTCCTCGTCCATGTTGTTTGCTCTATAATGCTGAGGCTCTATAAAAACTGGCGGCCCATAGAAAGCGCCATGGCAGGGGGGTGCTCGCGTTATCTACCCTCGCGCCACTTGATCTTTTTTTCGCCACCCGCACGCGAGCACCTTTTAGTCCGCGCCGCCCTCCGCGCTAGTATGCGACACTTGGTCAATAACAGTGGTGAGCGCCTCCGCTAAAAGCCGGTGCCACCTGACACGGTATGGTCTTGCACGTTGCGAAGATCCAACCAAACTCTACAAGCAACAAAGCAAATGCAATCAGCGCTCGCCAACAGAGTCCTATGCTTAGAAGATTGCTGACACTTTGGGCGCAGGAATAAAAGTGAAAGTGAAACCAAAAAAGAAAAAAAATAAAAATAAAAAATAGAAATAGAAATAGAAATAGAAATAAATAGAAATAAAAATTGGCAGCGGCCAGATTGCCTGGCAAGGGTGGCGCGAGGGGACCACGGGCACATTTGAAGTCTGCCTACATGCTCTCGCGTCGCTTTTTTTTTTGAATTTTTTATTATTTTTTTCAGTGCGCTTCGTGGTTTTTGCAATTCTGTACAGGCAGGACCCTCCGAGCACCCATAATCCAGCGTGAAGAAAAATTCTACACCACACATCACATCCAAACTGTACTCCTATGATGGCCCATTTTTGCTAACCTGGAATCGAAACAAACAAACACACCCCTTTAGCATATAATGATTCCGCAGGCCATTCAGAATGAAATTTACAATCACAAGGCCCAGCTCGACAGTTTCCTCGCTTCCAAGTTCATCGATCAGTCCTTGATCCTTGGCTTCACCGCTGTGATCCAAAGCAAGTTCCACCAATGGATTCTGGCAGATGTCAGCGAGTTCCGCCAACTCTTTGTGGAAGCGGGTGACATCAAGCAAATCGACACATCTCTATGCAGCCTGATTGACTACTTGAGGATCTTGTGGAGCGAC
Organism: Metschnikowia zobellii; assembly: GCA_939531405.1. Classification (NCBI taxonomy): domain Eukaryota; kingdom Fungi; phylum Ascomycota; class Pichiomycetes; order Serinales; family Metschnikowiaceae; genus Metschnikowia; species Metschnikowia zobellii. Next base: position 2,918,052 of record OW618028.1, read on the forward strand.
TTCCATCACCCGATAGTAAAACTGTACCAGAAACAGCATGCAGAGTTGTACGGCTTGCTGATCCAGTCATTAAAGACTGACAAGAAAAAGTTCAAGAGCGTGGAAATGAGAAAGCTCAATGAGCTGTTTGAAAAGTACGTCAAGGCCGTCAAGGTCTTTTACACCAGCGTCATGTCGGACCTCGGCACCAGATACCCAAATCCATTGGTTCCTCAAAAGTACTTGCAGGAATTCGGGATTGTGATCCCGGCTGCTAAAGACGAGCTTCTGTATGAGGCGTTTCACTCGACTTTGTCCTATATCACATTTTTGTGTCTTGTTGGTTTGGGTAACGTATCTAGAAGCTCGGCGCAGATCCGTATTTCCTTCGTGCAGCCGTGCCAGTCCATTCACGCGCACTATAAGCACTTGCAAAAGTCGAATGTCGATAAATCCGAAGGCAAGAGCTTCTACATCTTTCCGTTGCTCTGCTACTCGAAATGTATTGGCTTGCTTCCAACCATGCACGAGCCATACAACCATATTGGCGTGATATACAACTCTTTGGGCCAGAAATTCAGTGCTATTCTTTGGTTTTTGCGTTCCCAATTCACCCGTGATCTCTCTTTCGCTGTAGGCAAACGAAACTTAGTGTCTGCTTTCACTAAGCCATGGTTGGAAGAGGCTTACGATCAAGCAATACGCAAGGATTCAAAACTTGTCGAACCCGTGGATGCAAACAACATTTTATTACGTATTGTTGCCGAGTACTTCTTTCCAAGTGCTTTCAGAAAGCGTTTGTACGCCGAAAAGGCCGAGTCCGATTTTCTCGACATCTTGTTCTCCGAGCCTTATTGTGGTAGGTTCGTTAAGAATACTAATGTCATTACCGAACACTTGACTGTCTTCATCTGTTTCTACGAATTGGCCGTTCAGTCGCAGGAACCGGTGAAACGCGATAAATTCGGAGCGTTCGTCTGTCGTTACATCACCGCATACCTTAACATGTTAAAGTCACAGTCATTCCTGCTGTCAGATGCTGAAATGCCCCTCAAAAACATCAGGTTGATTTTGGCCTTTTTGAGAAAGAGCCCCATTGTTCAATCTTGTGGTCCCAGATTCCTTCAGAGTTTGGTGGACGCATTCAATTCTCTCAAAGAATTCGACGGGGAGGAAGTGAAGAGAAAAATTATCGACGCGTTCGTTGAGGGGAAAGCGCCCATCCGAAGCCACTATTTCTCTGAAGACATTCACTTCAAAGACTTCACTCCGATCGGGTGTCAGTTCAAAGATTTCGACGACAGTCACTTATTTCTCAGCGGAAATGTCCATCTTCTCTTCGGCTCCTCTTTCTATGAGGATGACCGGGGCATGACTGATCTCCTCGACAACGAAGCTGTGCTTCGCATCAACAAAGAAGTGGAGCTCGCCTCAGGCGATAATTCATACCGCGAAAAGGTTGTCGCTTCCGAGTGCTTGAGATCCGAGAACATATTGCGTTCACAGGCGAGTGTTGTTTTGGCGGGAAAGATATTTGGTACCCGAATCCACTTGGATTCTGAAAAAGAACACTTCGAGATCGAAAAGCTCCATGTGCCAAAAACTCAGCAAAGGAATTCTGAGCCTGCTCGTCGCAAAAATACTAAGGCCAAGCAGTCGGACCGTATGAAGCCTCAGACCAAATTCGAGTTTTCAAAGAGCACTATAAAGCACGCGACGCCTCCCGCAGTAAGCGGGCAAACTGTCCAAAGTCCACCAGCTCAGGCCCCTCCTCTGTCAATGGGAGAAATCGAGCTGATGATTCTCGGACATGCTCCGAAATTGATGAGCAAACGTCAAGATCAAGATGCGGATGTGGGGCTTGCTGACATGGTATCAGCTATTGTAAGTGAGGACGAGACTAGGGAAAGCTCAATGTCGGTTGGTGACGGGGCCCATGACGTCTCAAACGATGCAATCTCCAAGTCCACAGAGAGTTCGCGAATCGATTCCCAACATTACATGGACAATGCTAGATTCGGCTGCTCGCCCAACGGTCAAGGTTTACCCCAACCTGGCCCACAATTGGCGCGCCTGGATGATTCTTCCCAAGCTGCATCTTTCGATAGATCTGCTTATCAGAATCAAATGGGTTATCAACCAAACTATCAGACTCCTCAAAAGCCACCAATTGGCCAAACGCCGTTCATGCAACATTATCCTCAGTACTACATGGGTTATAATGCAGGCCAGCTTCCGCCCATGGCCCAATTTGGCGGAAATGCTCCTCCTATCAATGGATACCCGTCTGTGCCCATTCCACAACCGAACGGCACATTTTTCCCGGGAGTGCCGCCCTTTCTGCCCTCACAACCCATCACACTCACTCCAGGAAATTCTCATGGAATGTTTGCGCCACAATACATGCTTGCACAGTACCCGCCCACCATTCCTGCGCAAGATAATCAGAAAAATGGAAAGCCATTCCCTCCGAATGGCTACTCCATGTACCCACAATATCAATGATGTTTTGTTTAATTGCAAGGCACCTGTTGCCAGATTCTAGGCCTGATAAAATATCACGCTCGTGTTGGTTTCGTATCACCAAATAGCGATCGATCTGGCTATATTGCCTATTGAATAAAAACCAGTGCGCCGCGGGGCAAAAGGTCACGATCGGAAGGCGGTGTTCATCAGTAAAGCGTGACTCTTCGTGTTGAGATGCTAGCAGAGCAAATAATGAGTCTGTTTGAAAGTTTTGAGAGCATGACTATGATCATCTCTGTGGTATATTTGGAGCGATAAGGATGAAATCCGATGCTTCATCAGCTTCCACGTGCTCCGCGCTGGGCGAGGCAGTGTCTGAAATATGATATTAGATCGGTGCGATGTCTGTTCCTGTATGTAGCAGTACATCTGCTTGTGCGAAGCGCCAGGTCGCACCGCGAGGGGAAAAAAATCAGTTTATCTGCAGTGGGCTGATTTCTTGACGCTACGAGACGCTCTCGTGTCACCAATATATATCTCGTCCTTACATTCCAGACCGCCCTCTTTTTCCTCAACCCAAATTCCCAACACCATCTCATTACATATTTACCCATGGGCGAAATCACCCACCGCGTCTCCAAAGAGACTTATCAAGTCGCCACGCCTCCAGCAGACGCGCCGATAGACGTTCTTAATGAATTTTACTGGACCAAAGAATCGGAGCCCCACACGAAAAGACGCAAAGCCATCATCGCCAAGTACCCACAAGTCTCAAAGTTGACGGGATTCGAACCCAAGACGAAATGGCTCGTGGCTCTAGTCGTGGCGCTCCAGTTTGCCGTCGCGTATCACCTAAGAGACCTGGATCCGCTCTCATTCAAGTTCATTGCATTGGCGTATGTCATCGGCGCCACTTCCAATCAGGCCATTTTCCTTGCAATTCATGAGTTGTCACACAACCTTCTCTTCAAGAAACCGTTGCACAACAAGTTGTTCGCAGTATTCACCAACTTGCCCATCGGAATTCCATACTCAGCCTCTTTCCAGCCGTATCACCAGTTGCATCACAAATTCCTCGGCGACGAGTATTTGGACACTGATTTACCCACTCGTGTAGAGGCCATTTTCCTTCTGAATGTGTTGGGGAAAGTGTTCTTCGCCATATGCCAGATATTTTTCTACGCTTTGCGCCCTATGTTCATCACCCAGATCAAGTTCACATACATCCACCTTTTCAACATCCTTGTGCAAGTGGCTGTCGATATCGTTATGGTCAGAAATTGGGGCATAAATGCACTCATCTACTTCATCATGTCGTCTTTCCTCGCGGGCTCCTTGCACCCATGTGCTGGTCACTTCATTGCTGAACATTACGTGTTGAACAAAAACAACGCGCCGAGACATAACCCGGTAGACGGCGTCTCCATAAGCAAGGAATTGCTTCCAGAGGAAACATACTCTTACTACGGCTCCTTGAATCTCTTGACTTGGAACGTTGGCTACCACAACGAGCATCACGACTTTCCTTACATCGCGTGGTCAAAGTTGCCTGAGCTCAGGCGCATTGCCAAGGAGTTCTATGAACCTTTGCCGCAAATCGACTCTTGGTGTGGGGTCTTGTGGAGTTTTTGCTCCAATGATATCAACACGCTCTGGTGTAGAGTCAAGCGGACGGGAAGCATCAAAGAGGGGCTGAAGATTAGCGGACTAGACCAAAACCAGGAGTGATGGAACTTTGTTTTATATCCAGAAGCACAACGTGGGAACAGCGTTTATATAGGAACTAGAAACAAGCGAGTTTACCGCTATACATCGCATGTATTGTCTGCAGAGTCTTTTTCTATAAACATGAATTTAGAGTTTCTGATCACAAGTTCTTGACCATTCTCGTGACTGCACCCAATCCGTCTTCGTCATACGTCAACAACTTCTCCTTGATGTACTCGAGGAAGGACTCGCTGTCTACCAAATCTCCCTCGTTTGTGTCGTCGCCTTGGCCCAAGACCTTGACCCTCACTTTTCCGGCAGGGTACTCCTCCTTGCCCAAAATAACAGCAAGCTTGGCGCCTGCCTTTTCAGCGGCATCGAACTGCTTTCTAGGATTTGCCTTGGCCTTGTAAAGATACTCGGCGTTGATACCTGCAGACCAAATCTGCTTTGTCACGGCCATTCTTTCTTTCAAGAAACCAGTCCAGCCCTCGCCGCCACCAAATGCCATGACATATACGTCCGTGTGATTAGGTGAGAGGGTGTCCCATTGCTTGGCTGCTCTGGCCTTGATGATAGAAAAAATTCTCTCCACTCCAAACGAAATTCCCACGCACGGAATGGACTTGCCGTTGGAGAACATTCCCACCAAGTTATCGTAGCGACCACCGGCAGCAATGGACCCGACGCCGACGTACTCACTAGCGTCTTCAACATCCTTCTCTTTCGAGCCCTTCTTTGCACGGGCCTTCAATTCCTCAGCATTAGTGGGTGGTGCAGAAGCAGAGGTCACGGCCTCGTAGATCAAGCCGGTGTAGTAGTCCAAGCCTCTAGCAAGCGACAAGTCGAAAGACAAGTGCTGCTCGATGCCCAAAGCCTCCACGTAATCAGCCAACTGCGCCATCTCCGCGATACCCTGTTGCGCACACGCGTTGTCGACCAAAAGAGGTGCGCTTTGCAAGTAGCTCAATGTTTCGCGGATGCTCCCGGAGACCTTGACAAACTCGCCGATTCTGTCAGCTATCTCCTCCAGCTGGCCCTTCTCTACAGTCATCTCCCTTTTGACAGCCTCCCATGGCAGTTTATCTAACTTGTCAACGGCAGACGAGATCTTTCTAACGTCTTCCTCTTTGACGCCACAGGCCTGAAAGATGCCGTCCAAGATCTTGCGGTGGTTCAATTTCACCTTGAAATCGTTGATGCCCAAGGATGTCAACCCTTCGCAGGTGATTGCCAAAATCTCAGAGTCAGGGATCATGGTCTCGTAGTTTCCGGCGATGTCGAAGTCACACTGGTAGAACTCCCGCATTCTGCCTTTGGTCATGGCTGGCTGGTCTCTTCTGTACACCTTTGCAATGTGGTATCTCTTGATGGAAGAGATGCTGTTGCAGGCGACAAATCTTGCGAAAGGGACTGTTAAGTCGTAACGTAAAGATGTCAACTCTCCGCCTTGGTCCTCCAAGTTGTAGATCAATTTAGAGTCCTCACCGTACTTACCGGTCAAAATCTCACGAAGCTCAAACACAGGTGTGTCGATGGTAACACCGCCATGTCTCTTGAACAACGAGCCTAATGTGCCAAATACTTCCTCCCTCAAAACCATGTCCTTGTCGGACCAGTCCTTGGTACCCTTTGGAGTCTTCAAGAGAAATTGTGACTCATTCTTCTTTGATTTCTTCAGCTGCTTTTGCGCACTTCCAGCAGGGTTCTTGGGCGTGCCAGCTAAGGCAGTCTTTGCGATGGCTGGGCTCTCAGTGGACATTCTGTGTAAGTTCAACGGCTTTCGAGAGAACAATCTGAACATGCATATTCTGAGCTCAGATTTTTTCCTCCCATGCATGCTTCATGTCTCGGTGTACGGGTCTATTATACCGTCTGGGAATACTGGAATTCGGTTCCTTTTCGACACGCTAGTGTGAATTAATCAGAAGCCTTTTCATTTGCAGATGATTCATGCAACATAAAATTTTTAAATCGCTAACTTTGCGGAGAATCAATTTATTGACTGAATTATTAAGGTCAATTTTGATTGTGCGATAACAATGCTGAGCAGAAGATATATTTAAAAAATGAGAATGTAAGTGCACTGTTTTAAATTGTGTGAATTTTTGACATTTTAAGTTTATTACATCAGTAATTATTCGAAAATATAGACTTGATATCCCCAGGTGCAAGAAATTTCGGCGCAAAATATTCATGCTCCAAGAATGATGTGTCCCTTTGCGGGACCTAAAAGATTCTAGCAACAATCGTCTAGTGCACTAAAGAAATCAGAGCAACAGATAAAACTTAATGCGCTCAAATAGTACCTAGAAAAAAAATCCAAAACACAAAAATTGCTTTATTATTACAAAATATCAGTAATCTCATTAGAACCCTCCGACTTTCCCTATTAACACACGTGCTTCTTTTCCCTGGCAAAGCCTCAATAATCTTCATTTAAACCGTTGGACTTTGAGTAGTTCAATCTCATCACCCCATCACTGAGGATCCGTTTACCCCAGTTGCCCGCAGCAGGGTCTCCAGTTTCATCTCTGCATTGCTTCAAGAAAGGAAGCAACGAGGTACCACCTGTGCCCTTCTCCTCCCCGTCGTTGAGTTTCTTCTTGGCCAAGCCAGATCTCATCGTCAGCAGGGATCCAAGCTTAGGGGCCTTTTTTGCTTGAAGAACGACATAACGCGTAACAACTTGAATATGCTTGTCTCTAAACAGCTTCACCATTGCCAAACAAGCGTCGTAACTCAAGCTGAGCTCCCCGTTATTGGGGTGAGCAGAGACAGTATCTCTGATCTTGGAGCATGAGTCTACAGCCAGCAAAAACTCCCGATGTTCTCTAGGCATGTAGTCCCTCATTTCCATTAGATAAGAGTTTGCCACCTTTTTAGGCTCGGTTCTGACACCAGCATGGGGCACGGGGCGCTCGCCAGTTGAGTGGTGGTTGATAGAAAGCAACGAGTCGAGAAACTGAATCAAGGTGGACTGAGCATTCGAACCACCGGCATACGCCCTGGGACTTGTCTCATTGCCATACAAGATACCGTCTTTGCTGAGTCCCACGTCCGCCATATTCTTCCATCCAGCCAAGAAAGGCCTGATGCGAAAGTAAAATACGTGAGGATCACACATTTCTTCCATTTGCATCAATACCGAGCCCAAGTGGTCGATCGCCAGGGCCAAGTTCTGGAGTGACGTAACCAACTGAGGGATATCTCCGTTTTCGGCATGTTCCATCGCCTGCTTCCCGTACTTCACGACCCGGCCACCTTTATACTCAAAATACACACTCACAAGGTAGAACCAGGACTCGTCCATGGCCCCGGTGAATGTATTGATGGTGGTGATGTTGTCCAAGTCCATTTCCAGGCCCCTTTCACCTGCAGGAGAGGGGAATATCTCCTTATAATTCCAAAGACACAAGCCGGCGTAAGTGGCGAGAGGCGGAAGCCCCAAAGTCTCACTCACGTCAATCAAGGGCTTGGCTACTTGCTCAGGAAGCCTGCTGCTAGGCTCATTGGTTCCCCATACATAGGCATGCGCTAAAAATCCCAAGACCTGATAGGCCCTTCTAATCTGTGGCACATTCTCCAATTTCTCGGTAGACAAAACAGGCATTTCATCCACAAGAGTCCTGATACGCTTGGTCAAAAGCAAGGCAGGCAAGTTGGCCACCAACTTCTCCCACGGCCCGTAGTATTCTTGTGGCAAACAAGTCACGGGAAACTCGGAGGGAAGAAACCCGGTGCGTTCGCTGACGTCAAAGGACAGAATGTCAAGCATTTTTCAACTGGGTCGAAAGATATACGGACGTCTAAATGCGGAGTATTTATGGAGTTCAAACACCAAATGCCGAATATTGAAAAATGCCAAACTCCGAAGCATCACCGCTAATATGTCAGCGCATCACGTGATCCACAAACACGATCAGCTAATATTTTTCGTTCGCGCGGGCCGCGCCCCGGCGAGGCCTGCACTTTGCTCCCCCTTTAATGACAATAATCTCCATAATTGAGAGTTTGAAGAGCTAGAATCTTTCTGGATTGATGCTGATTGCTTCTTGTGAATTCATTGCTGTGTCACTGCTGATAAGTATTTTTTTGCTTAGTCATGTACGAGAGCAAACGAAAGGGTGATGCCCTTGGACTTGACTATAGTTGTTTAAAGTTGTATAGACATGAAACGTCCTTGACTTGCTTTTAAGATATCTCTTGGATTGCAAATCAAAAACTTGATGTCGAAGTTTCCAATTCAAGGTCACCTACCTAAGAAAATTCACGCAGATTATTAAGCATGCCGTCTCATGGGTGAAATTCAAGACACAGCACACGTCTGAAACGATAGATTATACTCCGGGTTAGTCACAGTTTCATGTCAAATCTGGTCACGCTCAACAACGAGAAAGACCCTAAAACTTCTATTGATAAGCTCCACGACTTGATGCACAGAAAGCAGAGGCTTTGCGAACCGTATTATAATAGCAATCAATGCCTCCAAGCTTGACTCGCTGTTCTCGTCTTATCCCTTTTTTTTTTGGCTGAGATTTGCTGCGCTTAGTGAAGACTCATTTCGCCTCGGTGCACTGGCTCTGTACTTTGTTTCATCTCAGCCTTGATAAAGCTTTTGTTTTATTACTTATATCTTTGCCAGCTGCATTGATTATTTGATTGCTCCAAAACAATTATGCTGCAGGCCTATAAAGAGGCGCTTTAACTAATGCCAGTTTGCGAGTAGCCTATCCTTTATGTATAGCTATATGATTCTAAGGCATTGAGCAAGACAAAAATGAAACAAACATAGTGTTTTGAAGCTTGATCAAAAACATCATTTTTCTTAAGGCTTATAAAACTTAAACTTCTTCACCATAACATGAAGCCGGCAAAATTGTGAGCTGATTTTAGAAGGATTTCTAATGCGATTTTTTTTTTCTACCCCAAATCGATTTTATGTCCAGAAATGTGGGTGCAGCTGTGTCAGGATTGCATGTCAGAGGCTCTGGAGCGCCATTTTCAGACGTTTTTGGAACTGGTACATCCGATTTGACCGCATCATCGAGGTCTACTAAATCCTCAGTCTTCTCACCCCTAGAAGTTGGCATGCTTCGTGTATCGGCTGGCGGGGCAGAAGTTGCCCTCACAGCAGGACCTTTCTTTGCCCTACAGCTGCTCTGTCTAGCAGCTCTTGACTTTCGGGGCAATTGCCAAAAGTGTATAAAAAAGCCCTTGGCTTCCTCTGGCTCCGGCAGTGAAGATACCTCTGCTTCTGCTGACTTATCAGCTCTAAAGTTGGCGTACCATTTTTCTGGTGCTGTCGCAATGCAATCAAGTACCTGTTTTAAATCAATAGCCAAGATGTAGTTGTAGATTGCTGCCTCGGTTGATTGGGCCTGGATGGGAATATAGTTGAGCCCCGTAAATAATTTGAGAGCTTTTAAAGACACCCAGTTCGAAAGCAGGCAGCTGGCGGATGGCTCCTCTGGATCCCTTTTTCTAAAAAACAGAGCCTTGACATCGCGAATTACATCAGTTGGATGGAGGAGCCAAATTAGGGAGACGAATGTGACGTGTGATACCTCGTCTACGGTCTCCAAATAAAACTCGGTAACAAACTGAGCCGTGTGCAAGGCTTCAAGGTTTTTGCGGAACACAAACACAAGTATGTGGAACAAAAGATGAAAATCGAAGTAGAAGTTCATTGTTTCGGCACGTCAAGTCAGTCTATTCTGAGTAGAAAAGTTCAAAGAAAAAGGCTTGTATGGGTGCAAATGTGGGCGCAAAGAGCGGAACAGGATCAGGTATGGGGGACTGCGGATTAAGCGCACTACGATAGCAATGAACCTTTGATTGAAAAAAAGGTACAAGAAACACCGCTTCTGTCGAAGCTAAAAAAAAATAATAGTGAAGAGCCCATAGAAGAAAAAGGGCAGTGGGCTCAAGCCAATCAGGTTGAGTGGTAGTTGTGCTCAATAGCCCTTATCCCCCGCTTTCAAGCCAAAACCTCATGTTTCATTTACCTGAGGGTCGAAGGAAAAACACATTCATTGCAAATAACCGAAACAGCAATGTAAAGGGATAGCTGTACTAATGGGGAACTCTATAACGCATAGAAGCTCATCAAAGCCTTTAATTTTATTTTCAATCATGCATGGCTAGCGCCAGAATACGAATTTGGCATTTGGGTGCGAAACAAAGATACGAGACTGTATCGGTCAAGCGTCAATTTTAGAATTACACTGGAATTACCAGGAAGGCCTATGATGATAGCAAGCAGGAAGGACAAAAAGTACACATCCCAAAACTTGGCTTTGCTCTGCAATTGGACCATTGCTTTCTTGCAAACCATATCTTGATGCCGAAATGAGAAGCTAGGCCACGGACGCAGAGCCACTGCGAAAAACCGGCGCGAAGTCATGGAAGTCGTCATTTGTGCAGGACCACAATATTGGCCAGGGCGAAGCCAAGTCTCCCTTTCACCCACTTGCTTCCGTATTTGGACTTACCTCAGCGAATCAAAGCACACAACAACTAATCGCTGCCCAATAAGTTGTAAGTGAAAAAAGGGCTAATCAGTTCAAATCTCAGGTTCCATTTATTGAGCAAAATTATTGTGTTGGCGCTATTGGTTTTCGGCCCGTTTTTTTATCTGATTTACTTTGCTTAGCCCGGGCTCATTTCCTGAGAACAACCTGTAAAATGTCATTCAAGGGTTTAAAGAAGACGCTTGTTAGGGCGCCGCAGTCCATCCGCCAGAAGATGAACATGGGTGAAATCACCCAGGACCCTGTTTATTTGGACGCCGAAAGACGTTTCAAGGAGATGGAGATTGAAACGAAAAAGCTCAGCGACGAGTCAAAGAGATACTTCACTGCTGTCAACGGTATGTTGGACTATCAGATTGACTTTTCGAAGGCCATTGAAGAGATCTACAAGCCCATCAGTGGCCGCTTGTCTGACCCAAGTGCGACTGTTCCAGAGGACAACCCTGACGGTATTAAGGCTGCAGAACAGTACCGTGAAGTTGTCAAGGAATTGAAGGAAACATTGGCGCCAGACTTGGAGTTGATTGACAAGCGGATAGTGCAACCGGCACAAGAGTTATTGAAAGTGATTAATGCAATTCGCAAGATGGCCACCAAGAGAGACCACAAGCAGGTGGACTTAGACAGACACAAAAGAACTCACAAGAAGTATGAGGACAAGAAGGAGAGAACGGCGAAAGATGAGGAGAAAATGTACAATGCTGAAGCCGAAGTGTCGATTGCTCAAGAGGAGTACGACTACTACAACGAGATGTTGAAACAGGAACTCCCAATCTTGTTCCAAATGCAGCGCGACTTCATCAAGCCGTTGTTCGAGTCATTTTACTACATGCAGTTGAACATTTTTTACACATTGTATTTTCGGATGGAAGAGTTGAAGATTCCTTACTTCGACTTGAACCTGGACATCGTGGAGGCTTACCACGCCAAAAAGGGGAACATTGAGGAGCAGGCTGATGCGATAGGAATCACACATTTCAAGGTGGGCCATGCCAAGAGCAAGTTGGAGGCCACGAAGAGAAGACATCAGATGATGAATGGAGGAGCAACATCACCCACTACCGCCAGCTCCACGGGCACACTTCCACCATACTCTCCTGGTCAGACCCAGTACGGCCAATATGGAAGTGGAAACGAGAAGCAGGGATATCAATCCGCAGAGCAGACGCCTGCTAGCACGGGGGGCTACCAAACATATCCATCACCAGGCCAGCAGCAATTACAGCAACAGCAATATTCTGCACCAGCAACTCTGTATAGTCCTGCCGTGGCCACCCCGCCGGTATACAATGCTTCGCCCATTCCTGCTGCTCCTCCAATGGCAACCCAGGCCACAGAGACATGTACTGCATTGTATGACTACACCGCCCAGACGCAAGGTGATTTAACTTTTACTGCTGGTGCCGTAATTCAGGTTGTAGAGAAGGGAGACCCCAACGCATGGTGGACAGGAAGCTACAATGGACAGACCGGTGCGTTTCCTGGGAATTATGTGCAATTGAACTCTTTGTGAGCCTTTTATCGGTGAGCTTGTTGAAAAAGGTTTTATGTGAGATGAAAGCGATGACAATAGAAAACCTGCCTATTTCTCTTTGTTTGTTGAATACCTCGTAAATTTAAAATTGCTATTTCTTTTGCTTGCAGCGTGGACGGGCAAGAACCGCTGGCTCTTCATACACGCGGCCAAATATCCATATTTGAAGAGGAACCGTGAATATCTGAGAAAATAGGATTCACAAAACCAAGAAGATTAGCTTCTTGTATGCAGCATGGACGGGCAAGAAGCGCTGGTCACCTGGCATACACGCGACTCAATTTCCGTATTTGAAGAGGAACCGTGAATATCTGAGGAAGTAGAATAAAATTGTGTTAAGTGTCTTGAAATCACAGAGCAAATTAACAATTTTTGAAGCTCTGGGCACCCCCTATTAGTTGATAAGTAATACCTTTCAATTTAGCAAAATATTTTTCGAACATACTCTTACACTTGTATCTTTTTTTAGTCCACATTATCTTGAACTAGTTTTGAACAGGTAGAACCAATTACTGATCGGATTTTGCTCAATTCATGGTTTCTCTACATACTCGTGAGAGGTAACATGTCTAATGGTAAGCCAGCACTCGGTAGTATTACTAATATCCTTTTTTGAAAATGAATTTGGTGTTCGCGTTTTTAAACTTTAAACTTTGCAAGATAAGTAAGAGCGCGTATGGAATCTGGCTGCATAAAGCTGGTGCCGCAGAAAAGTTCTGTTCTTGGAATAATTAATGTTGTCAACATCTTTGCATTTGACCACACGTTGCTTCAACGTTACGATGCGCAGGAAGTGCAGGTGGTTGTATTTTGCTGGTCATAATTCAGCTTTGGCATATGTTTTTGGCCGCGTCAGACTCTGTTTGCCAAGGTATTTCTCTAGCTCATTTTCCCTGAAACTTGACATTTTCCTCTATGGCGAAAGTTTTCTCCACTAGGTCGTGTTGAAATTTCTTGTTGGGGTCGCAAATTCGAAGCGCGCCAAGAGTTATCGGAGATGTAATCACACAGAAAATGAGCCGCATTCCTGTCTTTAGCTTTGCGCTTTTTAGGTGACGTATATGGGAAGGTAAACACTTGCTTTATGGAGTGCACCATGTATGCAAGAAATATATGCAGATGACATCCATGCATGAATCCCTAAAACAATACGATTGGAAAACGCGTGAAGGCTAAGTGTATAAAAAAGACATGAATTCACCCACCCCCGGGAAACCAAATCTCAAAATTAGTATTCACAATAACAAATATTCTAAATTGATTTGCTAACCATAATAAACTAGTCTGATATGCCTGGAAAGCAACCTTCTCAGTCACATCAAAGTACTAAGAAGTCGACAAAAAAACTCCTTGCATTGCAAGTCAATTCAGTCAGACCATACAAGTCTCGCTCAAAGAGACCGTGTGACTTTTGTCGCCGGCGGAAAACATGCTGCATCATAAAAGGTCTGATCCCATGTATGGCATGTATTCAGTTCAATGGGGGCGTATGTACATTTTTGGAACAGCCAATGAAAAGAAGCCAGAGAGAAGAAGGTCCTCAACTGCAATCTTCAAAGAAAAGAAATTCATTTTACGGCAACTTGTCTCAATACTCTCTAGGGTTGTCACATGAGATTTCACCTACTGAAACAAATTATTCAAATTTGAGACACGAAATGGGACCAGAGTTTCCCTTCGGAAAGAGACTGCTGTTTTGTAGTACTATGGAAGAACATGGTTTGCAAAGCATGGAAAATATCGAGACCTCTCATGTCAGCATCCCGTCCTCGCTCACTAAAAACCATCGTTCTCTTCCAAATATTGGACTTGCTCAAGATGGCAAAAGTCAGTCCCTTCATGAAGACATGTTTCATGCATACATGCCCAACACTATCGAAAGCAGTACAATTGAGAGAAAATATCCGATACCCTTGGATGGGCCCTCACTAACTCAATACTGTGGGAATCTTGACCCATCGCAGTATCATACCACATATACCTCCTATTGCCATGGTGGTATTACGGGGAATTTTGATCTGTTAGACAATAGCTTATTTTCATTGCTGGCTATACTGTCAAACCAGAGACTCAGGACCACAGCGTCGTCCCGCAACGAAGAATTACACATCCCCGACATACACAATTCAATGGATGGTGAGTACCTCACGATGAATTTTCCTGGAGAGACATATGGCAAATCTGATCATCTGCACTCTTTTGGCCTCAGACGACCCAACCACTTTGTTCAAGATATTCAAGCAGAAGGATCTTTTGATGGGGATGCTAGCGGTTTGCTTTACGGCCACATCTATTAGTGCCGTCGATCTACACTCAATCAAAGAATGGAGATTTATCGTCCGAAACCGAAGAGACACGCCAAAGCCATTAAGTTTTTGACATTTGCACAAAAATTCTTTAATGAGTCATTATTGAAATTTGATATGGCTTTTCATCGAAGCAGTTGAATTCTGCTGCATGCTGAACTATCTTGCTCTTTCGTTGTATACCGAACTTTTTTGCTGCTTCGATTTTGCGTGCAACATCTTGAATTAGCTATTTCGATCAAATTTACGAGGTTCAGAGAGCGATCATGCTGGACATGAAATTCAATAGAAAGTAATTTCTTAATGCTCGAAACACCTATTTTGAATCCAAAAAAAGTAGGTATATTTGCTGTGGTCAGTCCCAAACAAGAGAATTCCAGCTCATGTGTTCGCCGCTCACTCGCAAAACGTTTTCCTCTTCAAACGAGTTTGCGTATTAGTCAATACGAGTCTTTGCTGGCAGAAGAAAAAAAAAAATAAGCAACGTGTCAGCCAATAAGCATTTGCAAAACTTTAAACAATTACACTTCCTGTTGTATGTTGCCAAATGGGGAAAGCCCACGGAGAATAATCTTTCTGTCCGAGATACGTAAATATTCATAGCGGCAGTCTCTTAAGCTGGCCTGCGTTTAGGTGTGTTTTGGATTTCGCACCTTTCCTCTCGGCCATTTCCGGGAAGAAAAATCACGGAATTCCTTCTCAAAATTTCGTGACAGCAACTGACTCTTGCCGGGATATTTTTCGTAAATGTTTTTTCACGTTTTCGTTCGGAGCTGGCTTTGTTTACGTTTTCTAAATACTACTATGTAACTTATATAAGTGACTGTCAAGCTATTTTATGTGAGGAAGAAAAGGTGCTGAGTTGGGAAGTTGCTTTGATGGTTGTTTTCTGAATTTTTTCATTCAAAAATATGAACATAAAGCGAGATCTCGGCATTGCGGCTTTGTAGAAACGTTTTAATTCGTGAAAATGCAATCGCATTGCAGGATTCGCGCAACTTGAAGAAAAAAAACGGCACATTACATAATTTAAGGTTTAACAGTACGAGAAGCTTAAAAATTGTGAATTATCAAGCCTCCTCACCACTGAGGTTTCCACCACTGA
Organism: Metschnikowia zobellii; assembly: GCA_939531405.1. Lineage (NCBI taxonomy): Eukaryota > Fungi > Ascomycota > Pichiomycetes > Serinales > Metschnikowiaceae > Metschnikowia > Metschnikowia zobellii. The sequence goes on from OW618028.1 coordinate 2,933,682, forward strand.
GGGTTTCGACAATTTTTTTAGAAGAATAAAAATCATGTTGACAACGTGCTTGAAAGGGGGCTTATGTTTTAAATTCTTCAGAAAAGAATCAAAAATGGGATGTAACCACATTTAGTCCCCTTCCAAATAGTTGATTTTGCTCGATAGAACCAAAATTTGACATTCGAACCAGTTTCGAGCTTGCTTTAAAAACCGCCTTGCAGTCTCAATGTACGTAAATATTTTAGCAATAATATTTTCTGCAATGATTATTCGGGCTTGGTCTTGGATTTCGCACTCCAAAGTCTAGAACACAGAAACTAGTGCCAGTTGCGCATTGCCGCAGGCTCATACTAATAAAGGCCATCTAGTCCCTCAAAGCTGAGGAAGATTAAATTGCTCAATTCAGGTGATTGCCTGCGTGATCTGTTTGAAAAAAAAAAGTACTTTTTACAGATTCGTTTCAAATGTTTGCACACCCTGGTGCAAACATTATGATTACAAATACCTTCTTGCCATGGGCGAGTGTCAGATCGAACGTCCTCATTTTCATAGTATCTATGGGTTTGAAACCGAAAACTCGGGAAGAACTTTTTGAAATTAAAGGATCATTTATACAGAATTCACACCTTATTTTCAAATACCGACGCGGAAAACACAGACCAGGCATGTGATAGTTAGTCTTGATGTGTGATAGGAAGCTCGGCATGAATCACCTTAATGCTTCCTTTTTGACTGACAATCTTGATATCTTCGTTTTGTGACGAACATAAGAGGAAACTAGCAAGCTTTTGTGTTCAGGGCAGACACTTTGTCGTAAAATCGTGGTCACCGAAAATTTCATGTTACACTTGCTGGAAAGAGTTTACTATTCTATGGGGCTCATTATGCTCAAATAATGATACCCTCTTAATCATGGCTGACAATTGTTCCTGTTACTCGAAAGATGTATTCTAATTTCTCCTTAATCATGCAGCTATTCTTGACGAGGCACAACTTCACTGAGAATATGGTCTGGCTTGACGGAATAAAAAAAAATTCAGCAATAAAAAGTAAATGCTTAACAAGAAGCTCCCACAACATGAGAATCTCTTCAAATTCTAAAACTTTACTTGGTTGGTTTTGTGGGAATCGATTCAGGCTATTAAGAAGATCACCATTTACCAAGATCGTCCGGGCAACTCATCATGGGGGTACGATAATCATCTGGACATCAACCGGAAAGATTAAGGTCTGGCAAGAAATTTTACACTTGCAAGTGCAAAGCCGATCTTGACCCCACAGAAAAACAGGAAAATGTTAGAGAATCTTGAGACAATGGTTGCATTTGAGTCTTAGGGTCTTTTTCACGGGCGCTCTCTTCGTGTCAAAATTCTTGCTCATTTCGCCGTTTTCATTAGGTTATTTGTTTAGACACTCCGAGTTTTTCTGGAGTATAAAAGTCTATCGCTTTCCAATTTTTTTTTGTTTGTTGACAAGTTCAGCCCGAAGGTTGAGGTTAACAGCACTAAAGTCATAAATTTTACACCCGATAAGAGCTTGGTTAAAATATTCTAGAGAAGAATGAGAACATAAGGCCGTTAATCGCATGCAACTGTAACGAAATACTGATTTGGCTTTGAACAAGATGACTTCTCAAGAAGTATTTTTATGAAGTATCATTTTTCATACACTTCTATCCCCGACATTACACTAAAGCTTAGAGGGGTGTCTCGAATTCAGGACTAAAAATGAGTTTCGCCATTGGTAAGCGACACAAACGGATTGCCAGAAGTTTCCATTGCCAATGTGGAAAATTATCAAATCAGTCCGAGTCTTCAAATATGCTTCCAAAATGCTTCATGCAACCTTGTGAGGTGAAAACACTCATTGCTTTAAAGATTTGTAAACTCTACATACTCTTGTCCCAAAAAAGAGATTGGTTTTCAAAAACATTTGCAGTGTTGAGGATACACTTTTTACAACTTGGGTTTTATTTTATTCAGCTCATTCTTTTGTCGTTTAGCTTTATACATACGCATTATTGCTGTGGCTGACTCTGAAAGGGTGATATAATCTTGAGGCTTAATCAAATATATTTGATAATCTCATTTATTTGTTCTTGAGGAGCAGGCTTGGTGTAATACTGGCAAGTTGGCTCTTGGGAAATTAGCCACATGGCAGAAACACAAACAGACTCTTGGGATGCCCACGAAGGGCATATCATGGTTCAAAATTTTTCAGGTGTGCTCAAAGGACCGGGAATGAGTCTTATTTATTAGCAGAGTTTCTTGATATTGAATGAGAGAACTTGATCTATGAAATTATACCGTCAGATCTCGAGATATTGTAGAGGGAATGAGTCTGGTAAGAGGCGAGCCTACGAATTGAAGCGTTAATTTTCGCAATGGCTTTCTGATGAAAAGAGACTCACAATAATACATTTCTATTCTCTCTTAGTGCTCTTTTGAGCTTTTCAGCTTTACTGATATCAGTAGAGAAAATTCTACTGGAAGAATGGCAGGAGGTTATTAAGCATTACGACAATGCCGAACAAACCAGAGCGCTCAAGTATTTGCACTGAAAATTTGACTTCATACTACTGAAGTTGGAAATGGTATTTGATCTGCTGGTAATCACATCAACATTATCCTCACACGTTTGTAAAGCTCCCTAAAACTCGCGAGAAAACGAAAGCAGGTCTTGTGTGCAGAAACAATTCCATTGCAAGACACATGAAAAATAGGTGGGATGAAACATACTGGAAGCATGTTTGTTCAATACTTAATGTTATGTTGGATATCAGTTAGATCATTTTTTTATCAAGGATGTCTCGCAAGGGCATGCTTGGTAGTATTGTAGATGCCAGGACTCTCACGGGGGAAGTGTGACAGGTGCCTTTCGAGAATTGCAGAAAGCCCAAGAAAGAAATATATTAATGTATTCATGAGCCGAGGCTTATACCTTTTTGAATGATTACTTTTGCCGCGGCACAAGCGTAGAAAAGGTGGTATCACCCGAGGGCGAAGGAAGACTTTAGACGAAATCGCACGTGACCCGTACTGAGGAATGATAGCAGCCACTGTAGCTTTTTATAACTAGCGCGAGAACGAGCATCAGCGTGTACCAAATAACAATTCGGTTCCGTCGCTTTCCACACATAATGGGAGTATTGATGTAAATTCCTCATTCGGCACCAGATTACATTAATTTTTTTCTGACATGCGTACTATGTCACTAAACTCTTTTAGTCACTCAATATAAGCAAGAGCCTACCAAGCTCGAAGAAGATGTGATGATTTGTTCCACTTCCGGAATGTAGCTTCCGGAATTGAAGCAATTTGCAGCGACAATTGGGTCTTCATCTTGGAAAAATCCAAAAGTCGCAATCGATTCAATCAGCTTAGAGGCGGCAGTCGCTTTGCAGATTTACTCGATTGTTGGAACATTTGACAACAATTCGGACAAGGCTTATGCAGGTCTCGGCACGGGAGAAATGGCCGCTTTTGAAAGTTTTCGTCGTAAACGATCTTGCCGGAGAGGTAAATAAAAAGCCCCTTCAGACGGACTTGATTTCGCAAGCTCTCATGAGATAACAACACATACGCCTTACGGTACCTAATGTGAGAAGCCGGCAACGCGTGAGCTGATGCTACCATGTATTCATGCTCTATAATCTTATCACCGTCTTCACGAAAACTGCGCCCTTCTAAAATGTTTTTTCTTCTCCTCCAAAGTACCTTGATTACTTTTCTCTAGGCTCACTATAGCCCGGTGATATCCTGATGCACTGATCTGTCAAAAACTGACAAATGAAGTTGATTGGCGCGGACACCCTCGGAAGTATCGTGCATATAATCGAAAGAGCAAGCGACGTCTCGGTGAGAAACTGAGCCGATAGGCATTTTGTGAATTTTTGGTAAGTACGCGAAGCAGCTGTGCACATGCTTTCGTTCACTTTCAGAATGATGCAGGCAGGCAACTCGGAGACGAAAATTGAGACGGCACTGAAAAATGGAACTAAGAATCGCTGATCTGAGTCGGAACGTCTGCTTGTGTCCGGCCCATATCCGGAACCACGTGTGAGGGAAAAGCCATAATCTGTTCCCGTATACCCCTCGTTGGCTGCATACAAACAGCCCCGGAAGTCCCGCATTTGTTGTTTCCGCTGCCGGATCTGGCGCTCGCACCTAATGGGGAAACCCTGGAAGAAAATTTTGCGTGATAAAAAAATCCCGGCTGGAAAAAAAGAGAAAAATGTCGCACGCGGCCGCGATAAATACACTGGCATTCCTATCTGCCCTCGACTCTTTTTTTCTTTTCCCTTTTCTCTTTAACCCCTAGAAAAAAACTATTCCCAAATGCTTCCAGCAGGTGTTATTCTCGTGTTCGTCTTGGTCTTTTTGGCCTTTGTTGCCGTCGTTGCCGTTCAGATCCAAAAGAGAATGAAGGCTAAGAAGGCTAACCAAAGATTTTAAGGAATTTTGCCTTGGCTTTTCCTAGATGGACTCATTGGTATGACTCTTGAAGCAGTGACTAGTTGACAACCATGCTTTCTAGCTGCAACTTCCGAGAGAGTGCCAGTGTCTCCTTTGGCCCGATTTAGTTGGTGCCAATCACATGAAACAAACATCATTATCAACTTTTTATAATACGAATTTTTATATATAAACTAAAGACGGGAATCTTTTTTTTTATATTTTTAATAACACGGGAATCAGATACATCAATGTAGGAGTAAATGCTAATAGATGCTTTCGTAAGCAGTGACGCCCACTGCCTTTGTTGGGGTTCTTCACTGTCTTCCCTTTGATGCGCAGCGAACCTCTCCCAACGACGTCAGAGGGTACAAGAATCAGATATCAAAACACATCCTAGTTTTGTTTCTTGTGTTTGTTAGGCATATTGATCTTCCGTATTGTCTGCCGGCCGAAAATATGCAATTTGTAAGACCCTACACGAACCCGATCGATTACTAGATATCGAAGAAACATACCCTGATTTTCAAGAAGAATTTATTTTCTGCCGCCACAACCTAGCGAATTTGCACTATTGGCGCGACGAAGATGAACAAATTCGTTTGTCTTGACTTCATGTCGGCATATGCATGGCTTCATGTCTTTCGTTGAGTATTGACACACTTGGGTGTACTGCACCGATCTTGATATTTCTTTCGCCCCGCTCCCCTCATCAATGGTTCATACCAGCTCCTCGGTCTCCTCGAGATCCTCTGAGTATTCATCGAGCTGGAAAGCCAACACCACAGATAAGATGGCCAATACTGCCAACAAATTCCACGTGACTTGCACGATGCCTCTTTGGTCAAAGTAGGACGTCAACGCACCCCACAACATCGGAGCGATGAATCTGGCCAAGGAGTTTGCACTCATCGAGGTTGCATTGACAAGCGCCCTGTGCTTGGGCTTGGTTGCCCTGTACACCAATATCGTCACCTGAGGGAACGCTAACGAACTGCCCGTGACCGCAATCATGGAGTTCACGTACAAAAATGCCTTATAGAACCAAGGAGGGAAGGAGTCGCTGTATCCCGGTGACGTAAATACAATGTACGGGAACAAGAAGTAGGCGATAGGAAACATGCAGCAGGCCAAGCGGAAACCGTTGATCGTGCGCATGTGCCTGTCCATATGAGGAAAGATAACAATCACCATAAAACAGCCCATGAGCCCCACTGTGGAGAGCAACGAGCCAATGTCCTGCGTCTGCCAGCCCAAGCCACCCTTGACGTGCCAGGGAAAGCTCAAGTTTTCTCTCTGGAAAGCCCCCGCTAGGAACACGGGCGCAAACTCGGAGTAGATGAGTGAGTGAAACGCAATGGAAAAGTACGCCACCAAGGTGCCAATGACCTTGTAAGTGAAGATGTTTCTGTTGCCAAGCGCGGCCAATATTGACATGGGCTCCTCATACTCCGACGCAACCGTAGTCGTCAGGATCGTGGGTTGCAAGGAGTACGCGGCCGAGTACCGGCGTACCACTGCCAACGACGACCTTCTGGTGAGTGGCCCCAGGGGCGTGATCAACTGGTCCTCGCTGTCGTGGTCCAGCCCTGTCGCATCGTATATGGCGATGGGGTCCGCGTTGAGCGGGGATGTCTCGTCATCGGACGCGGCCGATGCCTCGCTGTCCAGCGCGACCGCCGAGGACGCAATGTAAGCCGGTGCCCTGGGTTTCCTATGATGCTCCCACGGCCGCACAGGGATTGTGAAGCCCAAGAATCGGCGGAGCGAGTCGCCCGCGGCCAAGCCCGCGTCGTAGCGCCTGCGGATTTTCACATGCGTCTCTTCGAGAAAGAGGAAGCCCACGAGCGCGCTGGAAAGAAGCAACCACGCCACCACCACGTTTGACAACGCATACGGGTGCTTCGAGAGAAAGGCGTCGTAGTACGAGCCGGTGCTCGCGGGCACCGGCTCCGCGCCCTCACTCCTGGGCCTGGTCAAGTAGCGCGACCCGCCAATCAATGGCCCAATGACGCAGCCCACGTTCCAGAACAACGGGAGCGTGGCGAACGCGATTCCCTGATGGCGGCGCTCCTTGACGAGCTCGCCGACGAGGGTCTGCAAGACGGCGATGTTACCGTTGAGCGCGCCGGCGGCGGTCCGGGCAGCCAAAGCGGTGTAGAAATTCCTGGCAAAGCCAAACACAAGGAGACTCGCGGCGGTGCCACAAAGCCCTGTGAGCAAGACAACCTTGCGGCCGACGCGGTCGCTGAGCCGCGCCCATTGGAAGCAGCACAAGAACTGCGAGAACGCAAACGACGCGGCGAGGAGCCCCGTGTACTTGAAGATCTGCGACGGGTCCTTGGTGATGTGGAAGTCACGAATCATGAAGTAGATGTACGGGAAGAGCGACGTGAACGAGATGGGCTCGGAGAACCGCATCATCGAGATCACCGCCATCTGCCAGAGCGGGAAGCCCCGCATCTGCTCGCGGAATGTCGTCATGGTGTGGGTTGCTGGCACGGGGTGGTGGGTCGGAAAGGAAGCAGTGGTGCTCGCAGTCAGTAAGCCTGCCTGAGGCTGCGTGCGCTCGGCTCGCCTAGCGGGGCCTCGCCAGTGAGGTGCATTCGCGCACTCCCAACCTGGCCCAAGCCTCGCGCGACATTGCAGGCTCGCCCTCGGGGACACGCGGGGCCGCGGCACCGGGCCCCGGTGTCTGCGGCAGTGTGTTGCTCGTGTAAGCGTGTTGCTCGTGTAAATGTGGCCCCGTGCAGTTGTGTTGCCGGAGCCGCTCGATGGGTATATTCTCTTACCTGCCGGCCCAGCAGAAAAGCCCATTTGCATATAGCACGTCCTGCCGCGTTTGGCCGTTTGCGCCTGCTCCACGATGCCCGGGTCCCAAGCCATGGCTGAATCCTCACGGGGGCAGCACAGGCTGGCTGCTGGCGTGCCCCAGTTTAAGCGGAGCGGATATGCGGCACCAGCTTGGCACTGCAGCTTCTCGCTCGGGATGCTCGCCGGAGGTTCTTGCGGAAATTGGAAACGTTCGTCATGCATGCAACGTCACCATCGCCTCGGCATGGTTTCCGTATACTGGCGGGCCGTTGTCTCCGAAGGAAGGGCCAACAGGGTAGGCCAAAATTGCGGAACGGCGCCGTACTAGCAGCGGAGACTAGGAAACACGGCCCCGCGGCAGCCCTTCGCCGAGACGGCTCGGCAACGGAATCTGCCGAGTGGTTTTGAGGCTGGCTGCGTACGCGGACATGGCCATACTAGTACATGCAGACCGGGAGGGTCCAGTCCAAAGTATCCGTTTTTCTGGCGGGAGGAGAAGAGCAAACACAGGCCTGGTGGATAGTGTATTGCATTCCATAAGTTCGATCGCGCAGAGAGTGTGCTCCGTAGGTCGGGGGGGGGGGGGGGGTTGTTCTATGAATGTCAGTCTTCGTAGTCCTCCATGGAGAAGGACTGCAAAAGCCCCAATAGGGCCATCAAGGCCATGAGCCACCAGGAAAGCCAGCCGATCTGGTGCTTGTCGCCGAGCGTCATCAAGTTTCCAAAAACAATGGGGCCGAGGAAGCGCGCAAAGGCTAGCATGCTCATGGTGAGCGAGTTTACATAGGCGCGGTGCTCCTTTGCGGCGGCTCGGTGGTTGAGGATCATGATCTGGGGTAAGCCTGTTGCCGTCGCGAGCGTCTTAAGCGACGTGAGCATGTACAAGAATAGCGGAGTGGCCCACGAGGGGAACGCCGCATTGTACTTGTGAAGCGTAAAGACCATCATGGGAACCAACGCATATACAACCGGAAAGAAACAGAGCGACAAGCGGAAGCCCTGGAGCGTTCCTAGAGAGCGGTCCACCCACGGGAAAATGACGAGAATAATCAACATTCCAATGATGCCCGTAGACGAGAAGAGCATGCCGATGAAGGAAGACTCGAGGCCAAAGCCGCCGCTGATGGTGAAGGGAAAGTGCAAGGCGCTTTTCCGGAACTGGCCCGCAAGAAGCACTGGCAAGAACTCATTGTAAGCGATCGAATGGAGCGAGATGATGCAGTTGGACAAAATCACAGTAACGACCGCCGGCGTGAGTTTCTGGGGCGCGGGCGGCCTGCTGGACGACTGGGAGTAGCGCCTCACAATTGCGTTCGACATTGTCTTGCTAATGTAGGGCCCAAGGGCATCGACCTCGTCGTCGTCATTGTCGTCGTCGTCGTTGTCGCCAATGACGTCATCAAGGAGTGGCTCGCTCGCCAAGGCCCTCGAATTGAAGAAGTCACTGGAGAGGGACTCGATTGACTCAGTGTCACTCACAGGCAGCGTATTCTCTGGCGGAGAAGCAATCGCCCGGGCGGGCCCAGCCCCGCGGGGCGCAGTGTCTGCGAGAAGAGGCGTTTCCTCGTCAGCGGGCCTCTTTTGCTGCCAGGGACGCACGGTGCGTTCACCGCGGCCTACAAAGGCGACCAAATAGTCGCCGCACTCGAGGCCAATGTCTCTCTTGCCGACGAACCTTTCGTTGGTCTCCTCGAGAAAGAGGAAGCCCATGACGCAGCTGAACCAGAGAAACGTGGCCACAAAAATATTGGATAGCGCATAGGGGTAGTTGTCGCGAATCCTGTTGTAGAGGTTTAAGAGCGCAGAAGTGCCGGTTTGCGAGGTGAGTGCGGGCATCGGGCCAGTGCCGAGCTTATCGTAGGGGCTGTCTGGGCTCGGGTTGGTGAAGAGCCTGGACCCGCCAATCAACGGTCCTATGACGGAGCCGAAGTTGAAGAGCAAAGGGAGCGTGCTGAAGCCGAGGGCCTGGTGCCGCTTGTCGGTGCAGATTTCGCCAATGGCCGTGCGCAAGACGGCGATGTTGCCGTTCAAGACGCCGGCCAAGCTGCGGGCAAACAAGGCCATGTAGTAGTTTGTGCTGAAGCCAAACAAGAGAAGCGACACGGAGGTGCCAAAAAGACCGCACAACAAGACGGGCTTGCGGCCGACACGATCCAGCATCTTGCCCCACTGCATGGCGAACAAAAACTGGCAGAAGGCAAAGGACAGCGCCAAGTAGCCCGAGTACGTGGAGATCTCCTCCTCGGAGGGCGCGATGCGGAAGTCTCGAATCATAAAGTAGAGGTACGGAAACAAGGACGTGAAGGCGAGCGGCTCCGAGAAGCGCATCACCGAGATGACGAGCATCTGCTTGGCCGGGAACCCGGCCATCTGCTGCCTGAAGGTGAGCGGGGCCATATTGCTGCTCGAATGGTGGCAGGCAATGGCGAGCGTGGGGGCAGGGCGCGGTGCGTTATCTATCATCAATCTCGGCCTGGGCGCGGTGCGCCATCTATCATCAATCTCGCCCTGGGCCCTGGGCGCTGGGTGGAGCGAGGCTTTGGCGGGTGGCCCTCACGTGACTGCACAGCCAGGCTAGGGAAGCGCATGCTGGGCACGTGGCGCCCGGGCAAACTCCCGCAGCGTCTTTCTGCGTTCTTTGGCGTTGCTTTGGATGGCTGCATCTTATTCGCGTTCTTGGGTTTCCGGCGGTGTGTTTGGTGTATTTTTGGTAGTTTACTCGTGGTTTGGTTGGTGGTTTTTTTCGGTGGTTTGTTTGGCAGTTTGTTTGTTCTTTTTTCGCGCGCGCAGCATTCCTGCTCTGGCCTGGTGCTGGCGGTGTCTTCGCGATGCATGGTTTAATATTATTCTTTGGCATACATCCCATCCGCAATGAAATGCACACGTGTACCCTGGGAATCGATGACCCAGTTTTTTTTTTTTTTTTTTTTTTGCAGCTTTCCCTTTCATTTCGATCCAGAGGGGCCCCGCACTTGTCTTGAGAACACCGAGCTGTTTTGCACCTTGCCCCACTTCCACAAGCCAGGTATTTGCATCGAGAGGTACCCTGCTCTACTCGCCCAGGCCATGTATTCGTATGGTGCGCGGCCTTCATCGGCCCCAGACATATTACGTCTGGCTTGATCTGAGTCCGATCTCCACAGCCACTTCCAGATATCCCTTACTACCAGCGCCGCCCTAGCTTCTCGACCCTTTTGCGCCTTTGGTGCCTTTTTTTCCTTTTTTCCTTTTGTGCTATTTGTGCTATTTGTGCTATTTGAGCTATTTGTCAATGTTTTTTACATTGGGCCCAAGTGAACTAATCAATGCGGCGAATGGCGGGGCAGCGGTGGCTAGGCAGGTGGGGGCCGCGGCCCCATTGGCGAGGCGGTGCGAGTGGCGCGCACGGCACGGCGCCCCATTTATAGCGCCTGCTTGCTTCTGGCCCCAGATATCCCCGGCCGCACGTTCGACACTCGATTGAAAATGGCACTGGGCAATGGATATTTTTCTATAAGGGACCTTGCATCTCTCCAGCGCTCAGTGATTTCCTAACAATTTGTTTTTAGCAATTTGTTATTAGCCATTTGCCACTAGAAATTTGCCATTTAGTCCTGCCGCCTAAATCTTCTTCATTGGCTCTTAACCCAAATCTCCGGGCAACGTGTTTTGGCAGGGCCCGCGGGGGCCGCGGGGGCGTGTTTCAGCCCTGAATGATGTCTTGACAGCGAGGCGCGCCCCGGGGCCCGCACAAACAATTGGCGCGAGTAAAACCGCCGCCACCCACATGACACAGGTGCTCTCGCCAAAAGAGAAGCCCAGCACGCCGTGTAGCGGGAAGGCGCTGGGGGAGAGAAAACACTGCAGACACCCGTGCACCACAGGGACCAGACTGGGAAAGAAGGGCGGCGCTTTCCCGCAGAGCCGCCCCGCGGGCCAGGTTCTCGGCCGGGCTATTTTTGGTGCTGGAGCGCGAGGTCACTGCAGGCGCTCCCTTTTTTTTTTTTTTTTTTTTGCCGTGTGCTCGCGTGCGGCCCGCGCGACTGGGGCCAGAAAAAAATGGCTAGGGAAGAGCTCGGCCCCATTGCCTGGGCCCCATACATTGCCATAGCCCTCTTGCCAGGCCGCCCAAAAAAACCAAAGAGAAACACTAGCGAAAGAGAAAGAGAACAACACTCTGCTCAACACGACCCTACGCTTAAAATACACACACAACCGCACCACGCCAGCGCCCGGGGCATTCCTGACACGTTTCTTCTGATCCACGCTCGTTCCACGCTCCGTACTAAGACGCTCTCACACCCTCATTCACCTGTGCAAAGCACCGTCTCTTGAGCCCCTTCTCTCGAGCCCCTCCTTTCTAGGCCTCTCTCGAGCCCCTCCTTTCTAGGCATTCACAGCAAGACACAAACATGGCCGCGCTCGCATTTATGCTTTTCGCCGCCGTGGCCCTCTTTGGCACGATCCTATTTTTGTCCGAGGCTTCCGTCGATAGAATGCACGATCTCTGGGACCCTCTGCATGGCAACTCGTCCGTGCTGGCGCCCGGCGCCCGGAATGCCGCCTGGCCGCAGTATGCCCCGTTACGCCAGCAGGCGTTGGTGCGTAGAGAAGACAACTCGCTGCTGGTGGATACAAGCTCGGCGACGGCCTCCGTCCCGCAGTCGTTTGTGTTCTCCTCCGAAGAATCCACCTCTGTGTCCACCACCAGCACGCCCACGACCAGTGCGCTGCTGGCCACGACGCAAACCGTGCTGTTCTCCTCGAGCTCGGTGCTCCCGGCCAGCTCTGCAACAGGCCCGCTAACGACGACCGCCAGCACGTTTACGAGCGAGCCAACAACCTCGGCGTTCCTGACCCCGAGCGCCAGTGCTGGCTCGGCGCCCACCAGCGATATTGCGCCATCTACCACGCTGTCATCCACAAGCACAAGCACAAGCACCAGCACCAGCAGTTCTGGAACCAGCACCGGCACCGGCACCACCACCACCAGTTCAAGTAGCAGTGCCTCGGGGTCGGAGACCACGCAGGTTTTCAGCTCTGTGGTCAACGGCAGCACGATCATCGTGACGCAGACTTCGATCGTGACGCAGTCCAGCGCCGAGCCGTCGTCGTCGTCCAACGACTCTTCAAGCTCGTCTAGTGGGCTCAGTGATACCAACAAGATTGTTGTGGGTGTTGTTGTTGGCGTGGGCGGAGCGATCTTGATGGGTCTCGCCGCTTTGTTGTTCATATTGAAGCGCAGAAAGTCCAAAGGCCACGAAAGCGGATGGACTTTTTGGAGAAAGAACGAAAAGGGCGGCGAAGACAACTTCTTTAATGGCGAGTTGGGCGTTCGTGATCGGGACATCAACCAGGGCTCCAACTTCTAGTGGCGCCTTTCTTTGGAGATTCTGCCGTGCGAATATACCAGGGGCATCGCAGGTGGAATCGGGATATGCCCGCAAACAAGGTAGCCTTACACTATGCCCCAAGCAAGGTAGCCTTACACTATGCCCCAAGCAAGGTAGCTCTGTGCTCGAGCCTTCGGAACATGATACCCGAGTCGGGCCCAATGGTTGTGGTTGTTCTGAATCATGTATGAAGCCCTTCAAAGTGATCTCCTTATACATTTATACAGCTTGTATATAGAGCACAAGCCATCTTAGAAATGAATGTGTAAAACGGTCGGCCTCTCGTTGATTCGAAACACGATGGTGTCGGGCCGTTGCCCCAGACTTCAATGTTCAAGCTGTATTTACTCAATGCATGTAGACAGACTTATGACTCGGACCGGTGAGGAGCTGGAAAAGAGAGACAGTCGTTGGCGTCTGCCCTTTTGATATATTGAACTTGGGTTCACTGATTCTCAGGGACGTCATATGCCCAAAGATAGAGCAACAGTTCTTCCAGTCGGCACAAAGCTAAGGAGAAACCAGCGAATCCAGCTTGCACAATACTGCATCTGGTCTCGAGCTATCCCCCCCAAAAGGCCACTGCTGGCAAATCATACAGAGCATTTGCCGATTCAACGAGAACATCTTAAAAGGTTGTCAAGTGTATCTGCTCTCGACAATTGGAACAAGCGACAATGGAAGGGGCATTGTGAACACGAATGCAAAGAGGTTGAATCTGGCAGCTGACTTTGAAAACAACAACAACAACAACGATATACTCAATTACAACTCACCAGTGCCCCATTGTCAATGTCATTTCAAGGACCCAAGAATCGACCAAGTACTCAAACTTCGTCAAATTCTTCATGTGCCCAGCACCTGAAGATCGTAGGAGGGTGTGAATGAATCTAAGCAGCGTACCCAAAGCTATATCTCGGACTGTTAAGGCGGATCAGGATATGATGGAAGGGGTGGGAGGATTCCGGGCCGTAGAACTGGACCCCAATATTTGTTATTCCAACAAAACCCGCATATGATTTTTTTTTTTTCATTTTCTTTTGCTATTCACGCCATACAACATCCCATTGGATTAAAAGCAATACACTACTTTCATACGATATATTATTCTCCAACGCTAAACCAACTGCGGGTTCTCGCGAATGATTACATCACTGAAACTGCAGAGTATCGTTGTGCCGGCAGTTTGCGCATCGGATACACCAATATGCGCATTGCATCCATCAATGACGTTTTGCCAAAAGGAGTTCCACGGAAGGCCCGTGTGGTGCCACTAGTGTGAACATTGGGACTCGGAGAAAAAGTAGTCCAGCTCCATTAATCCTGCATTCGAGGCACGACTCCAACTTACAATTTCTTGCTATTGTTGGGGAGGACAGGGGTAGAACTAAATATGTAGCTGGTACAGAGCCACAGCAGCAACACACAAGGACGAGCCACTCAAACCGTGATGCTAATGACCGATCACAAACGATTCCTCAGCATCTCTCAAAGTCTAGAAAAAGCGACATTCTTTTTTGAAAGAATAATGTCGCGCGAGTGATGCCCATTGCCTCTGTCTCCGGGAGCCGAGCGGGCTTGCCGAGCCACACACCGCGTCACGTGATCGTATCGGGCCAGTGTGGTGGTTGTGGTGGTTGGGCGGAAAGTACGTGGCGAGGCACATGAAAAGAATCCAGGCCCCCAGAAGGCGAGGCAGGCTCGCGCAGAAAAAAAGACACACCGCCCAAGGCCTGTGTGTTTGGCGTTTCAAAAACAGGTGTTCAAGAGCTTGCTGTGCAGTAGCAAGCTTAGGACCAAATAATGAGACCTTAGCAATTAAAAAAAAAATCTTCTCTCCCATGGAATCCCGCGCCTGGTGCGTGGGACCAGCAGAAGCGCATGCAGATGTGTCTTATGTATAAGCCGAGCCACGACCGCATGTAGGACTAGAATTTGCGCACACGCAAAACGAGATGCTCCATGTGATTCAGGCGGCCAGGGTTGGGGAAGCACATGCTGCATTGCGTTTCAAAGCGTTCACTGTCCCCGACTATGTGTGGAAGTTTGAGAGATATCCGCCGACCCAAAGCATGGCACGCGGGTCGTTTGCGCCCACATTGCGAGGCGCGGTTATCTTGAGGGCGCTGTGTCCTGCATATGCACTGGGAACCCTGGTACTGTACCTCAGGAGTGAAACACTCGAAATGAGCTAGCTGCTGGCACGCAACACACTGAATTTGTACACGTGCAAAAGCACGCATGTTTGATAAACCCCCTCCTGGCCTAGCCGGTGTCGAAGTCTGAGCAAAATCCGTCGACCCGGGCTGCTTTCTTGTCTGGTTTTGTTTGAGACATTCGTCCTCCACCAACAAATAGAACTGCACATGGGGGCGCATCTCCGCGCACCGTCCTGCGCGTGCCCTGGGCCATTCTGCCCTTATGCCTGGCACGCTGTTTCTGAAAATGCCTTAATGTTCTGGCTCGGTACCAGGTGCGTGTTCCTGAAACAGGGAAGCACTTGCTCGGCTGGCCGAGTGGGTGTAGCGAGGCCGAGGCATGCCGGCCAACAGCGCCCAAGACCATATCCTAGTTTTTTTTCCCCCTAGCGCCTGCACATAATTGCCAGTTCATGCCCGCGCGGCTAAGCGTGCACCCATGCTGCATCGATCCACCGTTGGCTGTCTTGACTGGCTTTGCTGTTATCCGAATGGCTACATACATCACGGCGCTCCTTCTCGCAGACCAGGTTGGGTTTTGACCTAAAAGTCGCAGCACCGCACTTTTTGTCCGAACGCAGTCCCGCCCTCTTCCATTTATTTCTATATTATATATATATATATATATATATATATACATCCCCTCTTCCTCCCGCGTCCACCAAAAAGGAAGATACTGACAACACCGACACCAAAATTTACAGTGCCCTTCTACAGCACTCATCTTTGCTACACCTTGCTTCTTGCTACACCTTGCTTTCACCGCAAGATAGCCCCCGATCTCGGCAGTATTTCATATTGCTCTGCGCTGCAAACACAAGACACTCCTACGCGCCCACACCCCGGACGTTTGCGAAACTGAGGATTCTGCAGATTTGCCGTCAGCACAAACACCCGCCCGACGCCCTGCCTGAGTTTGCAGCACACCCACACGCCCGCCATGTCTCCGTCCATGCTTTCCATTGAGGCGCTCTTGAACGGCGGCAGCTCGCCCGACCAGGGCTCCGACAGCTCGGACGACAGCGCGGGGTTCACGTCGCACGTGGGCTCGGAGCCCAAGTTGGAGGTCAATACCTCAAACCACCGCATCGACAAGCTCTTCCGCTCGCGCGTGCACCCGTCGCTCCTCGCAAACCGCAAGCTCTTGGACATTGCGTTGAGGCGCAAGCTGGCACCCAAGCGCACGCCCACCGCGGCCAACTGCGGACTGAAACTACATCGGAAGCTGCTCGAGGCAGGCCTCCGTGTGCGCTTGATCTCCGCGCCCTCCATCTACGAGATCTACTACCAGCTCATGCCGTTGACCTTGCAGAGCAAGCAGCTATACCGCGTGGTGGCCGATCCCGCGCGGTGCACGCTTAAGGCGGAGAACATGACGCCCCAGTTGCTCGCGTCGCGGAAAGCGCGGGCCGCGCGCGGCGCCTTGAAAGCCGGCGAGGAGTACGACGACGACGGCCGCATGGGCGAAGCAGGCCCCACGCACACTTGGCTGGACCCGCCCCGCGAGCTTCTACGCACGGGCAAGATGACCGGCAAGACCGTGCGGCTTATTGACAGCAACTTGGTCAACTTGGCCGGCGTACCGCTCAAGGTGCTCAAGTCGCTCACGTACGACAAGTCTGCCACCGGGCTGGGCCTGTCGGTGCGCGACCACCCGGAGGAGTTGGTGCGCACCTTCAACAACTTGGACACCGCAGTCGCGTCGTCGTTCCAGGAACACAACTACTCCCTAGTCCGCGTCACCAAGTGTGCCGCTTCCAACACCGAGGCCTCGGCGCTTGTCAAGCTTGAGACCGCCAAAATGGGCGACCCCGCGTTGGTCGACGACGGCGAGTTCATCGAGGACATGGTGGCCTCCTTGGGCGAGCTGAACCAGCTGCCGTCGAATCTCTTCATCAAGAAAGTCATTGCGCGGCCGCGGTATAAGGTCGACATGAAGCTCTATTTCGTGCCCACCGACGCGCCCATGCTGTTGTACGTGGACGCACGGGCGTTCGAGCGCGATCTTATCAACGGCATAGTCGATATCCTGGCGGTGCCAGACAGACACATATGTACCACGTTCGACCCGGAACCTGCCTTGAGCACAGTGCGGGGGCTCGTGTGGCAGAGCGCGGGGTGCCGAAACACTTGCGCGGAGCAGGTTCCGAATCACATCACGGAAAGCCTCCACAAGTACTTTGTCGGGACGCCAGGGGAGCACGAAAGCGGAGACAGCTCACCGGCATTCTCGGCGCCGGAGTCGCGCTCATCGATGTTTTCATCGTCCAACAATAGCGTGGCATCGGGCTGCTCGTCAGTGTCCACCGGCTCTAGCGTCAAATAGCGCGTCACCAGGCTTGCACAATTAACGAAAAGTATGATTTGTGTCTTTCTTTCTTCTGTTTGATTTCTTTTATTGGGTTGCACTGCTGACACTCTTCCCGCTTCTTCTGATCGAAGCCAGTGTGAATGCACTGGCCCGACAGCCGCTGGTTAATACATCCTTGGATATACAATGGCTTGAATCTCATGCCACGGGCGCGGAAGAGTGCACAATTTGGGGAAAAGGTTACGTTTGATTTTTTTATGACAGACAATACGGCTTGGAAATATTTCCGCAGACTGGCCGTTCCGCATGTATTACGAATGACTATTAAATTTCCGTAAATTTCATCAATTGTTCGTATTTCGGTAGCTATACAGCAGGTGCTTACCCCGCTTAAACACTCAAGGAAACATTCTCCGAGGTGATCATGTCCTTGAAAGGCGCCAAGGCCTCAGCCACATCCTTGGCCACAAACTTCTCCGTTTGCTGAGGAGCTCTACCGACAAACGTGCTTGGGTCCAAAAGCGAGTCCAATTCACCCCAGATAGGCTTGAAGTATTCGGTGTTTTTCACTCTCTCGATCAAGTCGTTGTCACCACCTTCCTGCTTGACGACGGCTGACGCCTGGTGAGACAACACTCTAATCTCCTCGTGGCAGTCTTGTCTAGAGCCACCCTTCTCAACCATGGCCATGATGATGTTCTCAGTGGCCATGAATGGCAACTCGGCGCTGATTCTTCTCTCAATGACCTTGGGGTATACAACCAAGCCTGAGGTGATGTTGATCATTGTCGACAACAAGATGTCAGCGGTCAAGAATGCGGACGGAAGCGAGATTCTTCTAATGGCAGAGTCGTCCAAGGTTCTCTCGAACCATTGCACGGAAGCGGTCTGGATCGCGTCATTTAACAAGCCACCCAAGTGTCTGGACAACGAGCACACTCTCTCGCATCTCATTGGGTTTCTCTTGTACGCCATGGCCGAAGAACCAATCTGCGACTTCTCAAAAGGCTCCTCAACCTCCTTCAAGTTAGCCAACAAACGGACGTCCGTGGCGAACTTGTGCGTGGTGGCGCCCAAAGATGCCAATGGGCTCAAGACGTCGATATCAATCTTTCTCGAGTAAGTCTGACCAGTGACGGGGTACACGTGCTCGAAGCCGAGCAAGTTGACAACTGTCTCGTCCAACTCCTCGACCTTGTCGTGGTCGCCGTGGAAGAGGGACAAGAAAGAACCCTGGGTGCCGGTGGTGCCCTTGACACCACGCAAGCCCAAGTCGTTTCTTGCTCTCACCATGTTTCTCAAGTCCCACAACAACTCCTGGATCCACAATGTGGCTCTCTTGCCCACGGTGGTCAACTGGGCAGGCTGGAAGTGGGTCCAGCCCAACACAGGCAAGTCCTTGTACTGAAGCGCAAACTTTGACAATCTGTCAATGACATTGACCAACTTTGGAATCAACACGTCGTAGGCGTCGCGCAAGAAGATCAAGTCGGCGTTGTCGGTGACAAAGCAGGAGGTGGCACCCAAGTGAATGATGCCGGCGGCGGCGGGGCACGTTTGGCCAAACACGTGGACGTGGGCCATGACGTCGTGTCTGACTTTGGCCTCCTCAACCGAGGCGGCGGCGATCTCCTCGTCGGTAATTTGCAAGTGCTGCTCCATCTCGGCAATTGCCTCATCGGTGATCACCGAAAGCCCGACCTTCTTCTCGGCGATGGCCAAGTTCAACCACAACTTTCTCCACGTGGAGAATCTGTTGCGCAAGGAGAAAATCTGCGACATTTCCTTGGAGGCGTACCTCGAGGACAACGGGGTTGAGTAGGAGTCGTTGGACATGATCGGGGCAGTAACAGGAAAAGTGTGGGGGTGCTGGGGCAAGGGGACAGGCGTGCGGGCCGCGGCACTTTTATACGGCTGGAGAGTATATTAAGTGAGAAATTAGCCCCGCTGACTCCGCGGAACGGTGCGCGTGACTCCGATACAGCGATGAGAGGAACGAGGGGGCCGCTGTGCGTGCAGGTCCGGGGCCGTGTGGAAAGTGCCATCCATGACCGCGAACGCGCCCGGCGCCATTGGAGCCTTGCCTCCAATGCCTACCGCCCACACGCTGGCCCGCGCCCGCTCAGCGGGCCCCTGGGTTGCAGGCCCGGTCCGCGCAGGACACGTTTTCTACACTAGTGTTTCCACGCACTGCGCCGTGGGTCAGGTGACGAGCGAGGAAGCTTGGGGCAGAAAGTGGGCTGATCTCGAGTGCGTTGGGGCCAAGCATTTCTTCTTTTCCTTCTTTTGTTTTGTTTTGTTTTGTTTTGTTTTCTTTTTGTTTGTGTATTTGTTCCCTTCCGTTCGCTTGATTTTTTTTTGGCAGGGTTGTTCGACCAAACCAGTGGCGCTGAACGCGGGTGTGGTTGCGAGGGCTACTCTGGCTTTACTGGCGCCATTCGAAATGGGGCCAGCAGTCGGCGCGCGCGCAACGTCAAACAATGCACGAAGCGTGCGGGAGCAGAACAGCCTGCCCCAGCCATAGAGGCGTTGGCCCGGCCCGGAATTCACTGGGTGTCCAGTCCCGTACACACCATTTCATCTCGAATTTTTTTTTTTTTTTACCTCTCTGCCTTGCCGCGAACACAAACGCTGAGCGGCGCAACTGCCACGCGGTGCCAGCGAGTCTTGCCAGGCGCCCTTTTCATGGCAGAGAGACGATGCTGGTGGCGTCGTCCTCGCTCTCGAGCTGGCGCACATGGAGGCCCGCGGCGGCCTCGCGCTCGGCGCCAAGCAGGCGGCGCCGGTACCCGTTTTCGGCACCGCTGCCCGCGTCCTCGCTCTCTATTTGCAACGCGTACACCGCCGTGCGGAATTGCGTATACACGAGCCCGACTTTGCGCTCCAAGACGCGCATGTTGCGAAGAAGGCTGTGGGCCACGCCGGCCACGCCGGCGGCGCGGGCGCTGTCGGCGCCGTTCAGATGGATGTGGTTGATTTCGTCTGCGAGGCGCAAGAGTTTTGTTGCGAGGGCCTGGTACTGCGTGAGCACCTGGCGCTCGAGCGGCGTGAGGCTGTGCTGGGCGGAGAAGTCGATGGCTAGAATTCCACTGGTCATTGCGGGGGGCTCAGAGGCTGAGGGGCTGAGGGGCTCTGGGGCTCTGGTTCTGTTGGATTGGATTGGGTGTATTGGATTGGGCGCGTGCTGCCTTCACGCAGAGGCTCGGGGGCCATCACGTGACGCACCCACCACGCGCGCACGGGTCCGTTTGGGCCGGCAGTGTCGATGCCCCCGCCGAGTAGGACGCTAAAGGATGCGCGCCTGCCCAAGAAGAAGCACCGTGCCGCGGTGCTTTCTAATACGGACTAGTACTTTGCGGCAGAATCCAGAGAATCTAGAAACCAAAAGCAAAGCAAGTAAAGCAAGGAAAGCAAACCAAAGCAAACCAAAACCAAAACAATGTGACCTATTGTATAACCTTATTAAATAATAACTAACTTAATATACCAATATATCAACATATAAACCTAATTATAATATAGAGATATTATTTTAGTATAGATAGGTATAATGTAGAAATCATATGGTATTATGAGGGGTAAAATCTTATAATATAGACATTCATATAAGAGTATAATAAATATAATATAAAGTGGTAAACAATATATTGAATAAATAAAGTAAGATAACATAGATGCTTTATTTGTTAAGCTTACTGGTACTACTAATGCCTTATATAAATTCTGTTGAATTCAGTACAATTGAATTATTATCACCTCATACTAATGCTATGGCACAATTGTTGCTGCGGCTGAATCTGCTCACTTAGGTTGACATCGTTGATTACTATGAGCTTTGGATATAACACTATATTAGGCATACATATTATATATAAAGTAATACAGTATTATATAGAAGGTTGCATCGTAATATAAGTTCATCTACTATGATATATATATACCACCCTTATTATTAATATAGTATCTCTAATTAAAGTTATAGCAATATAATATATAGATAAACATTCAATACGTTTATAAAGGAGATCTTCATATAGGTTATATATAATGATCAAAGAGAAGGGGAAGGAGAAAGAGGAAGAAGTAAGGAAGATCTGGAGCCACGCGTGGTCTCCGCGTCCACCGCCAGAGTATATTCCTTTAAGTATGTCTTTAAGCTATATATGTGAAACTCTCTGATTGAAAACAGTATCAATATACTAGATCAGTTCAGGACCTTTAAACAGCCTTGGAAATATTTGATTAAGAATATAAAAGTTAAAAGAAATAACTCAAACATAAAAAGTCCGGCGCTTGCCCACGCCAGTTTGCTAGCAAGGCCCAGAGAAGGCAGCGCGCCCGGCGCAGCGTGCTCATTGCGTTCCTGGGTCGGGTGTACGGGTGTGCGAGCCGTGCAAGGCACCGGGCGCAACTCTCATGGGCCCAGCAACCAGCCACTTACAAACCAACGAACCAACAGAACAGAATCCCCGCCAGCCGAATCTGCAATGTCTCCTAGCGACGCGCAAGCAAAGTCCAGGACCCATGGGCCGGAACGGAGGAACGGCAATGACCCCAACCACAACCGCTTGGCGCCCACAAACGAAACCGTGGAGCCCAAGGACCGCAAGCGGAAATTGGTGCGGAAGCCGCCCGGTGCGTCGAGGCTCAAGTACGCCTTGTGGCTCGCGGGCCACGGATGCTCAGTCGTGTTTGGTCTCGTGGCCTTGGTCTGGCAGGTGCTCTGGTTGCCCAATGTGTGCTACGTCAGCTCCATCAGCTACCGCCTATCGCTTCTCGGGGCGCTGGTGGCGCTTGCGTCCACCGTGTGGAGGAAGTACGGCTTGCGGTACCTCCCTCCGTTCTCGACGTTGTTGGCACAGCAGAACTTCCAGTACCTCGTGACGTCCTTGGTCTGGTGCGTCACGTTCAAGTCGGTCTTGAAGATCATCCCGACGCTCCTCATCTCCGTGCTCCAGTTGTCCGTCCACAAGAAGATACACGTCGTGCTCAAGCAGTCTGAGTTCTTGGCCTCGGTCATCGCCTTTGACGAGTTGGCCCTCGTGGTGTACTTGCTCATACGCACCTTGCTCTTCAGGTCCACCTCCGGGTACCAGATGATGATGGTCGTGGTGTTCTTGTGGCTGCGGGTCTTGTTCGACAGAGACACGGCGAACTTGCTCGGCTACGTCGTGCAGAAGGCCGACGGCCGCATGTCCAGCATCCAGAACGAAACGGTCAACAAGACGTGGGTGCGCGTCAAGCACTTTCTCGCGGAGAAGCGCCGCCATGGTATCTACTCGGACGGGTTGAAGGAACAGGACACAGACTTCCCGCCCCTCTGATGCCCGTGTATACTACTACGTATTCAAGTTAGAACTCGCCCAGATTTGGCCAAGCGGGCCGTGGCTCGTGCCTCTAGTGCCGGGCCCACCCAGGTTGCTGTGGTGCACGGGTGCGCGCTCTCTCGCCCGGCCCCGCGCCCCGCGCCCCGCGCCCCTCCAATGTCAACGAATGGCTCTCGTCTGGTTCCAGTCAAGTTCTAGTTAGTTTCACAGTAGAGCGAACTCCTGTGACACTTCGCCCCGCCCCTGAACCAGAGCCCCGTTCCTCCCACCCACCACCCATCCTATATGTCGTCGCCACTCGTCTACCAATTGGGCCACAAGCCCATCAAGGACCACTGCTTCTCACCCGACTTCTCTCTCTTGGCTGTGACCAAAGATAACACGGTGGAGTTGTACCGGACTGCGGCCAACCTGCCGCAGAAGCCGCAGCTCGTCGCGACGTTGCAAGGCCACGACAAAACGGTGACCTCCGTGGACATTTCGCCCGACGGCTCGCGCATCTTGACGTGCTCGCAGGACAGAAATGCGTTGGTCTGGGAGCAAAACGGCACGGGCGAGTACAAGCCCACGTTGGTGCTTTTGAGAATCAACCGCGCGGCCACGGTGTGCCGGTGGTCCCCCAACGGAGACAAGTTTGCCGTCGGGTCCGCCGACCGCGTCATTGCCGTGTGCTACTACGAAGAAGAGAACGACTGGTGGGTGTCGAAGCACTTGAAGAAGCCGTTGAAGTCCACCATCACCAGCTTGTCGTGGCACCCCAACAACGTGCTCTTGGCGTCCGGGTCCACGGACGGCCATGTGCGCGTGTTCTCGGCGTTCATCAAAGGCATCGACGCGAAGCCGGAGCCCTCGGTGTGGGGCTCCAAGTTGCCCTTCCAGACGTTGGTCGCCGACTACACCAACGCGACGGGGGCCTGGATCCACGACGTGGCGTTCAACGGCGACGGCGCCGGTGACTCGTTGGCGTACGTGAGCCACGACGGCACCATCTCCGTGGTGTACCCGCAGGGCGAAGGCCTCCCACCATCGTCATTTGTCACGGTCAAGACAAGCTACTTGCCGTTCAAGTCGATGCTTTTTTTGGGCGACTCTATCATCGTGGGTGGCCACAACTGCAACTTGATTGTGTTCCAGGGCGACAAGGCCGGGTGGAAGGAGGTGTTTGTCGTCGAAAAGCAGAAGGACTTGATACACGACACGGCGCCCGCCACCGACGACGACGCCGAAATCTCGAGCCACCAGGCACTCAATATGTTCAAGGAGATGGACCTCAAGGGAAGGGTGAATAGGCCCCATCTGCCGGGGTCGGGCAGGGCGTTGAGCACAACTCACCAAAACACCATCAGCAGCTTGAGATGGTACGACGGCGGTAAGATCTCGACGTCCGGCATCGACGGCAAAGTGGTCATCTTCACCCTTAGCCCTTAAGCCAATAGATACAGCGTGCGTGCGCCGTTGGTGCGCCAAATAAAACACATGAAAAAAGAAAGAGTTACAAAGACGTAGAACGAATTACAGGGTTTGTCGTTTGGCAGCGATAAACTGCTGTGAGAGGAGACGTCAGAAAAGTAAGCTTTTGGTAATGGGTTATCTTCAGAATTTTTTGGTTCAGAAGCAGAACTGAATATAAGTTTTTTCATCATAGTATCGTCACAGCAGTATATACGCCACAGGAAACTAATGGTTTCACCCGAAACCACAAACTTCCAAAGACATAGATACAAAAAGTAGGCAGCGAGACCAGCTAGGATTTGTTAGTGAGTTCCTTGGCAAGAAGCAGTGCTTTGGTAACGCAGCTTTGGAATCAGCTGGTGATGCATGTTTGTACTAGGCTCAGGGGTCGCCAGACAATATGTTTGTGAAAACAATCATCATATGAGCTGCGTTTCCAAAGGAAAAGAGGCAGACATACCGTTCCACCCCTACAATTCGAGTAACGAAAAGAGGTTCTCGCTTGCCCGATTTCAGAGCCGAAATGGACAGCGCCTTATTGTTTCCCTTCACAGAAGACCACGCCAATCAGTTGAAAGTGCGGGTCTTGAATTAAAAAGTGGTGGTGGGTGGCGGGCTTTTTTTTTTCTTAAATAAGTAGCAGAGAAACCGCGACTCGGTCGGGTAACTGCAAGGACCAGCAGGCAAGGGTATCACGTGCGCTCAATCGCAGCCCCACATCGTGCCTGGCAGTATACAGGGCAGTATACAGGGCCTGATGCGAAACTTGGGGTGGTTATTAGCTTCGATGCCCAGCGGAAACTTGGGCAATGCATATGATGGCATAGGCCATAAACACGCGCAGCGCCATTTCAGGACCATGTGAAAAGCCCTGGAATTTTGAACTCAGATATCTGCTCCGAACAGTGGTATATGCGCCATACGAATACCGAATGCTGCTCTGGTATGCTACGTTCGAATTGGCATCGGGCTCGACTTTGCCCGGTGACATGGATGCGATTTAAGCTTCTCAAAAGTGAATGCTCCGTTGGTTGGTGCTCGTCGTTCTGCTTCGCGGAAACGGTCTTTTCTTTGTTTGGGCCAGATCTTGCCATGTGAATCAACTGACCTCGTGCAGGAATCGAATGTATCATGAAGACGAATCCTCAATGGGCAAGTTGCCCCGTTGTTTCCATGTATACTTGCCATGAATGCAGATTGGGGTAGATTGCGGCCACTTGCAGCGGTGCCGCTACATTAGAGATTTGAAACGCCACATGCAGAACATTGCAATCATTGTCCCCCGTGTGAACCCATGTCCTATGAACTGGCGAGCTGAGATTATCACATCACCGAATCGGAGTCTCCGGCGTGGAAAGCCAAAAGAACAAAAAACAAACAACAAACAAACAAAAAAACTCAAAAACTCATAAAGAAAGTCTTCCGTCAGTTTCCCTCCCTAAACTCTTCGGTCCCCCCCTAGATTCACCAATCTCTTTTCTCCCTGTGCTACGGTACCCTGTATTTATTCGCCTTATGGCTCACTCCAGTACGCCAACTAGGCTGCCTGCAAGACACCTGGGACACAGACACCAAGTGAAGGCTGACACAATGCCTCTTGTTCCGAGGCAGGAGGAAATACGCACCTCTTCCAGGAATGCCGAGCGATCTATATCACACCGACAAGTTCTGCCGGTACGTGTCCGTCGCTCATCTGTTTCCGTTTCCGACTTACATAGAAGCCATCATGTCGGGGCCAACAACTGCCAGGGTCAACAAACCCCACTTTTGCAAAAAATCTTCGGGTCTCAATTCAGTGTCCTGAATCCATATTCTAGTCTTGATGTATCAAACTCAAGCATCAATGTGAATGTGGACGATCCGGCCCCAGACCTTGACTTCCTGAGAGACTTGGAAGAACAGCACACTCGGCTCAGTATCTTGAGCTTACTTAGACCTGAGAAATTGATAGGCCATTACGACAATTTGGCTACGTGGCAAGAATATATCAAAGGTAATCTATCGCAGATAAAAAATAAGAAAACCCGCGACTTCTACCACGATCAGAACAGCCTCATTCAACGGTACCGTGAAATTGACCACTTTTTGGATTACGGAAAAATACACTTGAACATGTTGACAACCTACACGAACACACAGGGTAACGATGATGACATGTTGGAAGTTCTCGAAGAAGAAGAAGTTCACCAAGAGAACGACTTGATGAATTGCAACTCAAAGTCTCGCCTTAACAAAGCTCCAGGCAACATTCGTGACGGCGGGCAATTTTTGGGGGTTGATGAAGAGGAATCTTCATCACAGGTTCTTGTGGCAATCATGGTAAACTTTTTCATCAACTTTCTTTTGATGCTTGGAAAAATTGTCATTTCGCTCCTCACAAATTCGCTCTCGGTGATTGCCTCTTTGGTTGACTCTATCCTTGATTTCCTCTCGACCTTCATTATCTATGTTGCAAACAAACTTTCTCATTCGAAAAGCTGGAAGGTGCAGATCGCATATCCTATCGGGCGTACTAAGTTAGAGCCTCTTGGGATCTTAATCTTTTCTGTAATCATCATCATTTCCTTTTTTCAGGTTGGCCTCGAGTCTTTCAAAAAATTGGTGCTTGACAGATCCGGAGACAAACAGCCTGCTCAAATTGGCTGGGACGCAATATCAATTATGCTTGTGACTATCATAGCCAAGGTTTGTTGCTGGTGGTGGTGTTACTTAAGCGAGTCCAGCTCAGTACAAGCATTGGCTCAAGACGCTGTTACAGACATCGTATTCAATACTGTTTCTTTGGTTGTACCGGCATCAGGTCACTTTTTTGACATATGGTGGCTAGACCCTCTCGGGGCCTTGTTGCTCTCATTGTACGTCATCATCATGTGGAGCCAAACTGCTTTCGAGCATATCGATAACTTGACTGGGGCAGTGGCAGATCCCGAAGATTATAAAGTCATCTTGTATCTTGCTTATAGATTTGCAGAGTGTGTCAAGCAAATCACAGCATTGAAGGCTTACCATGCGGGTGACAAATTACATGTCGAAATCGATGTTGTTTTCGACACAGAGAATTTTGATGTAGGCTTCAAAGATGCACATGATATTGCGGAGGCACTCCAATATGCAATTGAAACACTTCCAATGGTAGAAAGGGCATTTGTTCATATAGATTACATGGAGGGTAACTTCAAGGGTCATTTGACGTGATTCCTGTTCCCTCAGGGAAATGAGGAAAGCTGCTCCATACAATCAATGATGCCATTTTTATACTTTGTGATGATGTCATTTGGGTTTTCTTGGGCAACTTTCTCAAACTTTTGTGTAAGCAAATTAACAATCCTCAAGATTGATTTCAACGTATGGTCGTTCCGATTGTCGGTGGGAAGCCCTTTGAGTATCGTAAGCTTGTGGGAATCCTTTAGAAACTTCAAAGTCGTAACTAAAGACATGGCACCATAAAAGAAAAAGAAATGAATCTGATCCGATAGGTACGCAAAGTAGGAATCGTTGTCCACTTTAGAAACAAAGTGAGTTAGAGTATAAGAGCGAATTAGAATCCTGGTCAAGTCAGCGTCTGCAGCATGTTCCAATAGCTTTTTTAAATTCTGTGACTCACAGAATTCTTTGCCATTATACTTCGTGAATATCTCCTCCCTCGAATTGACCTGTGCTTTGTAGTACACATAATTGTATACTATCTGTAAGTCACAAAAATTAAAACAAAATTCACCGAACTGGAGAACGGGCTGCTCAAATAAGTAGCTCCATTGCTCATGCCAGGCTTGGAATTCTGCATTCACTGTTTGTAGACTAGCCTCAAGATTTGTCATGCCTTTGCTCAAGTCTAGGTTTGAGTTGATTTGAATAAAGTTGTATGTTATCAACAAAACTCCAATCTCGCTCACCATCCTACCATCAAAATTAGTAGCGCTTGGCAAACTCAAAGTCGAGGTGCATTGATTTAAGCGTATTTCATCAACTTGGCACATTCTTCCACTGAGTACACAGCTGACCAAATGGATAAGTACCAAATGATTGTAGATTCTAAGTAAGGTTAACAACTGACTATGTTCGGTTGTGAGCTCGTCACACATAGAAAGATAAGGTGGGGTCATTTTAGATGATGCATCTGAACTTTCCGACAAGTTTCCAAAAGTAGATTTTGAAATGAAAGTAGAGAGTGCAAGTCCTGACAAATACCATGGATCTAAATTTAAATGGCGTAATTCCAAATCCTCGTCCAAGAGAGATTCTGGGTCGACTGTGTTGGATGCGATAGACGACAAGGAGGTGGAGTAAATAGAAAGAATCACCATCGCTTGGAAAAATTCAACGTCTTCCCCAATATCATTTGAGCTTTGGTATGCGGCATGTTTGATCAAAGATTTGTTCAAATCTTCTACCAAATGCTTAAGAACCGCTCTGTATGAATCTTTCTTTCTTCGATGAGAATCAATGTCTCCGGGGCTTGGCTCGCCATTAAGCAGATACCTTAAAGACAAGGAGCAGCATGTGCTGAGCAAAAAGGAAGATTTTCGTCTGATTTGACCGACAAGTATCTTTGTTGTGATCTGTATTGGAAACAGTACCCATCGCCCATAGTTGCTTCTGAAGTCATCCATCAATGCTATGACTTCATTTTCCGGAAGAACACCACATGTAATTATATCATACTGAGTTCTTTGTGAATGATTTGAGGCTCGGTTTTTTACTGATGAGAGGTTGAGCAAGTTTGCTATAGGCAGTGGCACATGACTCATCGAGTTCGAGATGACATTGAGGGGAGAAATTCTGAAAGATTGGGAAGACGAGGAAAATGGACACGAGTCGGATATCACAGACTGTTGAGAATCGCTGATTTCGCCCCGAGTTTTCCCCAGCAAGTGATCGACTGTTGGATATTGTAACGTGCTAGAATTGGAAAACCCAAAACGGGCAATTCCACTGGGGAATACACTTGCCGGATTTTGCGGAAGTGCGTCAACTAGTTCAGAGGGAGTCGAAAAATCCGAAGTTTTCTTCATAGAGTTGGCTGCATCGAGCAAGAGTTTCACGTCACTATTCACCAATGGTAACGCCCCAGTAGCTTGCAGCTGAGCTGTCATAATAGTCAATATGTCCGACACGCCGCGGTAGATCAAATCAAGTTTTTGTTCACTGGGACTATCTGGCATTCGGCCCTGTGCGATTTGCTCGGGCTTGGGTATGAAATGAGGCGGGAATGATGTATTTTCGGTTGGCCTATCGAGCAAATGCTCCGGAACACCGTCTATTATGGCGACTGTAGGATTATAGCGCTTGTATTCAAGTTCTAACAGACACAAAAGATTTGAGCTTGTACAGCGAACACATCTGACTGCCACGCCTGAAGTCTTAAAGCACTTTGTCTTACCTTTGCGACAAGCTTCACAAGCTTTTAGGGCTCGCTGGTGATTGACCAGACTGGATCTTCTTTTTTTTGAGGAGTTGCTTTCGTCATCATGCAGCCTTTTTTCTGATTCCGAAACTACTGCAGAGTCTCTTTGGATCATGTTAGAAAAATGGCAGAGACACGTTGCAGGGGACCAAGTGCCAGAGACTTTGTCAGATCCGGGAATTCCGCAGGAAGTGCCGGGCTCTTTTCTGATAAGAGGCGTATTTTCTGCAGGAAAAACGCGGGGCGGCGGGAAGCTCACCTGATTCGCAACTACTGAATGTTTGTCAACAGAAGCGTTTGGGAAACGTACGACCTTACTGCTACCAGAAAGAGTCAGGATGTCCTTGCGAATAGCTGAGATTTTAACTTCTGTAAATTCCAGTTTGCATTTGTAAGCTCCCTATATGTGTAGAGTTGATTATTCCCCTCATACAGAGGCGTGCAACACGAGTATTCTCTGGGTGACGAGTATTTTCAACACCGCCATATTTGTCTTTTTTTTGTTACGTTTTTTTTCCTCTGAAAGAATGCACAAATGTTAGTGGGATTTATAAGAGCGTGATGGGTGCTAAGTTGGGTCTGCCTATTTGATTTTGTAAAGAACGCTTGGCTTGTTATTCTCGTCGACTCTCAACATCATTGTTTCAACCCTGACACCTCCACTGAGCCCAGAGTGAGTGTTGTCAATAACACCAGTAAATATGGCAGTTCCAGTATGGACATCGGCAAGGTCGCTGACATTTAGCGTGCCTTTGAATGCTATGTCGAAATCTTGTGTTTTCACCAGCAGACTGTCAGGCGGCCTTGTGCCAGGATGCACATCGACGTTAGCCTGATGGATTCTACCGCTGCCATTGTCGTGTATGTTTCTTTGTGCTTCAGATGTTGAAAGAGTTTCGAGTTCCGATGTCAAACCAGAGACAAAGTCGTCCACGTCGGAGGCCCACTTGATCAGCTTGATACGCCAGTTGCAGTCAATTTCGAGACTGTTGTCGAATTTTCCAATCTCAACAACAATCCCGTGCAAGGTGAAGTACCGCGGCTCGATCCAGAGCTCAAATGTGTCAGCGGGTGCAGACACGACGCTAATCGGCAACTTGAAAGTCTCTCTCACTACGGTCAGACGGAAGAGACAATCCAAGACCTGGTGCTCAACGTCCTCGTGCAGAACGATTTCCACGTGCTTGCGATTTTTTGGTTTGAGAGCGGGATGGGCGGGATCGAAGTATGAAAGGTACTGTGGAAAGGCCCACTGTCGTTGACTAGGCCAATTTGCGCCTAGCCACAATGGTATGAAGAACAGTCTCAGCTCAGAGTGTGAGCTTTCCAGTGAGTATACGTGGTAAGCTTGACCAGCAATATATAGCCCCACACACGCGCAGATGGATGATGCCAACACGAGCAGCCTTTTTGTCCAACTGGTCCGATTTGCTCGGGTTATTCTGGAACTGAGTAAGGCAGGATTGGCACTGATTTCCCGGATGATCTTTTGGCGAAGATGGTCATTGTATTGTTGTGTGCGAGACTGTGTCTTTATGTTTCTTGACAAGGTGAAGCCGACTACTCCGAGACTTGTGGGATTAAAAGATCTCGGGTGCCTGAGGTAAGCGGGCAAAGAGAGGAAGGCCGGCATTGAGGTGAAATCAGAGAAACGGCGTGGAAATATAAAAAAAAACGTATTTTTGTTGGATGCAATTCGGCGAATTTTGAACAATGGAGCTCTCAGGAAGGTGGTGGCCGGGGTTCCCTGAATCCATAGCTAATTTGCCAGAGGAGGCCCAAGGCTCGCCATGGACTGCGTGAAAGAGGATGAGAGACGGTCTAGAGGTTCCGCGCATGGCAGGGGGACACGGGCGAATACAAATCAAAAGAAGGAACAAAGCAAAGGGCGACTGCGGGGCCACAACTAAGCTGGTGTCTTGCCAAATCAAGATTGAAACACACGCTATCTTGAATTTTCTTTCTTTCTTTCTTAAATATTTTTTTAGATTTTCTAATTTGTTTCAATTGTATGTAGCATGTTGCGCGTGCAGCGGCACTGGGCCATACCTAGCGCGACACCACTGCGAGTTTCTCTGCGGTGTGAGTTGAAAACACCCATGTACATTGCTAAAACACGGGGTTTTTTGCTCAAAGAGACATACCCAGGCGAGCGATGGGGCTCGGGCGCGCGCGGTTGCAGAGTGATAATACATATTTCATATACATAGTCATTAAAAAGTTTGGTGGAAGCCGAGGCCGCAGGCCCGGCTAGTCCGACTCGTCCTCGAGGTCGGCCCAGCTCATGGTCTTGTCGCTCATTTTCTCAAAGATGCTCTGGACCTCGGCCTTCATCCTGGCATCCTTGAGCTCCTGCTCCCGCGCCAGCTTGGCGCGTCTTTCCTGCTCCTCCATCGCCCGCTTCTGCTTTGGCGTTAGGTATTTCGACGCACCGGGCCCGCATGGCGCCGCGTGCTTGCCGCGTGCTGCGCCATGAGCAAGCGGCTGCGCGGGTTCTTTCGCCGGGTTCCCCAAGCGCAGCGCAAACGAGCGTGCCGCCGCCGACATGGTGCCGCCGGGCTGTTCCTCGTCGCTCTCTGCGCCCGCGCCCAGGGGCCCGTGCCGACGGTTCCTGGACGCGCCGCGGTCCGCGTGCTCGTCGCTGATGTGCACGCTGCCGAGTCTGCCAGCCAAAGAGCGGCCCGGCTCCGCCAGGGTCTTTTTGTGGCCGTGCCCGGCATCCGCCAGGGTCTTTTTGTGGCCGTGCCCGGCATCCGCCAGGGTCTTTTTGTGGTCGTGCCCGGCGTCCGCCCGGTGCCCCCTGCCGCGCGAGTGCCGCCCCTCGGCCCTGTTTCCCGACGAGGCACGGTCGCGCCGGGCGTCAGATTTGCGCCGGCCGCTGCGCTGGGCCCGGTCGGTGTCTGTGCTCGCCGTGCCGCTGCCAGCCGACGACGGCGGGCTCGGGAGCTGTGCGTGGGCCCGAGGCGCCGCGTGGGACGCCGGCCCAGGATCTGGGGCACATGCCCATTTCGACGGCAACCTCATCGCGCCAATTGGGGGGACCACGGGGTTTTCCGCAGGCTGCGGTGCCGTGGCGGCGGCGGCGGCGGCATCGGGCGAGTCGGCCCATTTCGAGTTCAGAAGAGGCATCGCGGTGTGTAAAGCGGTGCACTGGATGGGGTACGAAGGGGGCCCCAGCGCTGGGCGCTTTGGTGCTTTTCGGGCACGGGCCGCGAAGCCTGTGCGCATTCTCGCTGGGCCTGGCATTGCCAGACCGGCCCGGTGGTGGAGCGCGCCCGAATCTGCGTTTGGTTGGCGCGGCCATGACCGCAGTTCACGGGCCAAACCCTCGGCCTCGATCGTTGTACTTGTATATTTTCAAATATATATATATATATATATATATGTATACTAATAAGGATAATTTTATAAAAACCTACACCGGACCTGTTGTATTGGACTTTTTTCGTCTACACCTTCTTTTACTTTCAAAATCATAAGACCTGTTGATATTAATAATACAGCATACTCTGAGTAAAATTGTAGACTTATAGTAATTAATTCAATACACGTATCATTAATATTGATAGCTAAACCATCAGGTTCAATTTCCATTATAGTTAAGAGACAATGAGTTAAATGGCTGCAGGACTAGTACCTTTTTTTCTCTTTGTCAACATAAGCTATTATTCACATTTGGATCAAGAATTTGCGGCTGATAACATTGTTGTGGTCAGAGCTATATTTCTTGCATGGAACATTTGCCTCCAAGTGCATTGGCATGATGCATATATCAGCATACGTGAGCTTTCAAAGTATACACCGAAAGGCAATTATAATTATGAGTGACATGTCTTATTGTTTGCGGTGTTCTTCTTGAAAGAACCTCGGTTTTCTCTGACAACAATAGATTCAGATTACGGTGTCATTTATATTTGTATATTTATATTTACATATATATATATATATGTATGTATGTATGTATCTACGCATCTATCTATATCTATATCTATATCTATATCTTTCTATATCTTTCTATATCTATATCTATATCTATATCTTTCTATATCTTTCTATTCCCTATCTGTCTATATTTGATATATTGCTTTTACCATGGCCCGGCCGTGGTTTGCGCCCACCAGACCCTTGGTTGGGCAAGCCCATTAATGTTTGGGCCCTTATACACAGGCCCCGCGAGAGGGCCTGCAAAGAGCCATTTGGCGCCCCGGCACTGGGTCCGAGCAGCGACACGTCAAAGTGGCGGGTGGCAAAAGCACACGCGGGGCACGGCGTCCATTGGTGCGGGGCTCCTGAAGCTATAGAAAAGAAAAAAGGCAAAAAAAAAAAATTCCCGGCCCCATCTGCGCTGGCGCTGGCGGTCTGTCGTCGCTCTGCTTCTGGAGCCGCATTACTAATTCCTTCTAAGCGCATGCATCTAGGCTCGCGGGCGAGCAATCTCCCCCCAACAAGAGAGAGGGCGAGAGAAGAAAATAAAAAAAAAATACTTTTGGAAAAGAAAGGCCCGGCAGCGTTTTCAGAATCGGGCTGTTTGGCGCTCACAGAGGCGCGTGCCACAAACATACTTTCCGTCGCCCAAGTCCACGATTCCAGAAGGGGGCAAGGGCACGGCGCCGGCACCACCAATGGCTGGGTGGAACAGTGCGGACGGGCCCCGTGGAGCCTCGCAATATGCGCGTGGAGCCTCGCAATGTGCGCATTGCCCTGGCGCCCGCTGC
Organism: Metschnikowia zobellii; assembly: GCA_939531405.1. Lineage (NCBI taxonomy): Eukaryota > Fungi > Ascomycota > Pichiomycetes > Serinales > Metschnikowiaceae > Metschnikowia > Metschnikowia zobellii. The sequence goes on from OW618028.1 coordinate 2,967,711, forward strand.
GACTGCCCGCGCCCTCACCGCATATATAGGGCGAGGGTGCGCCGGCCCTGATTCGAACGAGGCTCCACTCCAATAGACCCCCCTCCCTTTTTTTTTTTTTTCCTCTTCCTCCACGCACCACCCCCTAGCAGCGAAGAACCACCCCTGAGGAAGCATCCTTATTCCCATCGACTCAGCACCCCATCGACCATGTCCAGCCAATCGTCGTTCAACTTGTCCTCGGAATTGCCCGCGTGGAAAAAGCTCGAGGCCACCTACGAAAAGGTCGGCCGCACCTTGAAAGTCAAGGACGAGTTTGCCGCCGATCCACAGAGATTCGCCAAGTTCTCAGAGACGTTTGCCAACTACGACGGCTCCGAGATTTTGTTTGACTTCTCCAAGAACATCATCAACGACGAGATTAAGACCCAGTTGCTCGAGTTGGCCAAGGAGGCAGGCGTCGAGCAGTTGAGGGACGCCATGTTTGGCGGCGCCAAGATCAACGAGACCGAGGGCCGCGCCGTGTACCACGTGGCGTTGCGCAACCGCGCCATGAAGCCCATGGCCGTCGACGGCGAGAACACCGCGTATGAGGTCGACGCCGTGCTCCAGCACATGAAGGAGTTTTCCGACGCCGTGCGGTCCGGCGCGTGGACCGGGCACACCGGCAAGCAGATTACCGACGTCGTCAACATTGGCATTGGCGGCTCCGACCTTGGGCCCGTCATGGTGACGGAGGCCTTGAAGGCGTACGCGCAGCCAGGCCTTCACGCGCACTTTGTGTCGAACATTGACGGCACCCACTTGGCCGAGACTTTGAAGGGCTTGGATCCAGAGACCACGTTGTTCTTGATTGCTTCCAAGACGTTCACCACCGCCGAGACGATCACCAACGCGAACTCCGCCAAGACGTGGTTCTTGGACGCCGTCAAGGACGAGGCTCACATTGCCAAGCACTTTGCTGCGCTCTCCACAAACGCCGAGGAGGTGGCCAAGTTCGGCATCGACACCAAGAACATGTTTGGCTTTGAGTCGTGGGTCGGCGGCCGCTACTCCGTGTGGTCCGCGATTGGCTTGTCCGTCGCCATCTACATTGGTTACGAGAACTTTGAGGCGTTCTTGAAGGGCGCCGAGGCGTTTGACCACCACTTCACCACCGCGCCTTTGGAGGAGAACATTGCCGTGACGGGCGGCTTGTTGTCCGTTTGGTACAACAACTTCTTTGGCGCGCAGACCCACTTGGTGGCGCCGTTTGACCAGTACTTGCACAGGTTCCCCGCGTATTTGCAGCAGTTGTCGATGGAGTCCAACGGTAAGTCCGTCACCAGAGGCAACAGCTTCACCAACTACCAGACGGGCACTATCTTGTTTGGCGAGCCCGCCACCAACGCCCAGCACTCGTTCTTCCAGTTGGTGCATCAGGGTACCAAGTTGATTCCTTCGGACTTCATTCTCGCAGCCCAGTCACACAACCCTATCGAGCAGAACTTGCACCAGCGCATGTTGGCCTCGAACTTCTTTGCACAGGCAGAGGCTTTGATGGTGGGCAAGGACGAGGAACAGGTTCAAAAGGAAGGTGCCACGGGAAGCTTGGTGCCCCACAAGGTGTTTTCGGGAAACAGACCAACGACCTCCATCTTGGCCCAGAAGATCACCCCGGCGGCGTTGGGTGCATTGATTGCCTACTACGAACACGTGACTTTTGTCGAGGGAGCCGTTTGGAACATCAACTCCTTCGACCAGTGGGGTGTTGAATTGGGTAAGGTTTTGGCAAAGGTTATTGGTAAGGAGTTGGACACTGCCGAGGATGTCGCTGCTCACGACCCTTCCACAAACGGCTTGATTAACAAGTTCAAGCAATGGAGCGCCTGAACTGCGGCTGAAGCCCGCTACAAATTGTAGTTGGAGGACAAATTTAGGATTACTGCTCAAAGTCAGAATGTAGAGTCACGGCTTTGAGTTTTGTATACAAGTAATTGAAAACCAGACTCACCCAAGGGCAGCACAATGGTTCTTGTGGAGAAAAAGATATTGCAATTAATCTTTGAGCATGAAAGGAATAATTCATGCAGCGACTAGTTATGCATTCCCGTTCTAGCTGATGCCACCCATCTTGTCTTTTGCGAGCTCATATGGTGCGTGCGTGCATGCCTGCACTCAACATGGCAAAGATGCATTTGACCATCGCTATCAACCTATTTTTTTTTTCCTTCAAGAGAAACTATACCACAAGATGTCTGGAGAATCTGACATTGTTTTCAAAACGGACCAAGATGAAGACTTGGATAATCCCTTAAGAGCCATCATTGTTGTCAACTCACTGGATGCTCCAGAAGGAGAAATGGAAGAACGAATGCTTGATGGCGTGCAAACGTTTGCTGAGGTGGATGCTTTCTTCAATGAATTCGACGAAAAAGTTGCCTTTCCTAATGAAGAGCATATCAAATATGAGGTAGGCAGTGATGGCTTGGTCGTTCTCGTTGTAGACTCCTTGGATTTGAAATCTGAGGTGATTGCATTCCTAGATGACTTCGCAAAGACCAAAGAGAGCAAGTTTAATGAGGATATCAAACAGAACATAGAGAATGATGAAGATAGGATCAATACAAAGAGATCTAAATCCTCGCAATAGGATAACCTGTTCGGAGATTGTGCGAGGCAGGCCAACGTTTGGAAGCTTTATTGCATTGTGTCTCCGTCGCCAAACACTCTAGGCATGCAAAGATCTACTTGCGCAGGAATTTCAAAGCGTCAAAGTTTGTCACGCAACAGCGAAGCCTTCCAACATTCGACATCGGAGTGACCTATGATGCAATTTCAAGCACCGATTCATTTTTTCATCCTTTCCACAAACACCTACTTAGCATACTAGAGACATATTCGCTGTTCCATTTTCTTGTAAAATCAACAAAATTTCAGAGTGCTTAGAAAGTGAGGAGTGAAATAGAATTCCTCTGTGATAATCGACTCTGTATAGCTTGCTTACAAACATCCGTGCACCAAGCAGTCTTTGGACATGCGGAATATAAACCACAGCCGTGTTGCCAGCTTGTCCCTCCTAACTATAGAACCCTTTTGAAATCTCACATTAGACCAAAATGGAAGATTGGAGAAGAATTGATATTGATGCATTGGAGCCAGACACTCACTTATCCAAGCAGGACTTGGAACCGGATCTTCCTCCAGTGGCGTATAGTGATATTGTCACTATTGCTCAGCAAGTGAAGCAGTCCTTATCTCTGGGTCAATTTTTGGCGGCGTTGCAAACAGCATTGGACTCGTCTCCTTATGTCAGTGATGAAAAAACAAAGAATTTACACTCTGAGACTGTCTTTGAAGTCTTGGTATCGATCAAGAACAATCACAATCTTAACGAGTTCCTGACTTTCGTCTCTCAATTATCATCGGACCAGCAAGATGTCTTGATAAAGTATATCTATAAGATTATGTCAACAAACTACGGTGCTAAACATGGAGCATTGCTTTTGAGTTGGTTTGAGAAGACCGTTGATGTGACTGGTATGGGACCAGTGGTGAGATTCTACTCGGATCGTAGAACTGTATAGGCGTGATCACACAAGAAGATGGTGGAATTACGTCAAGTTATGAGACCGAAAAACTTTGTTGAGCGAGAACACTCTTTATACCGTTGTAAAGCCTTTGTCGGAAAGTTAACCTCATACTGATAGTTTAGCTATAAACAATGAGATTTGAATTCATGCGCTAGACGCTAACAGCCTCACATATCGTGGCAATTGGCTCAAGTTATGTTAATGTTTTCCTGCTCCTCAACAGGTGTAGAATCCAGTGCCATACTCACATGATTTGCTATCTTGGACAGTTTTGGCACGATCTTGCCTCGTACATTGGATTCCGTCAAAGCCCGCGTAGGACTTGGGATTGGAGATCTTCCTAGAACTGGCCTTTTGAAAAAATTCATGTACTCGGTTTGATCGTCAAAAACATCAATGGACGAAAATGTGTTGTTTCCGTGGTTTGGTTCGACGTCCGTGTACTCGATAAACTTTTTCGGCGAGCTAAAATGACCTCGGGTTTTCTCTAATTGCTCGTTGAGTCCCGATACCTGTTTCTCATGCTCGATGTCTCTCTCCTTAGCTTTTTCTGAAAGGTCTTGAATTATAGCCTCTAGTTGTGCGCATTTTTCGAGGAGCATAGGGATCTCGGACAATGCAATTTCCTTTTGCCCAAGACTGGATTTGAGTTTTGAAATCTCATTCTCTTGGAGTTTTTTCGTTGCCTCCATGGCTTCATACTTTGCGGTAATTTCGCCCACTGTGTTTAAAAGTTGATTCATCTCTTCTTTGCTTTTGGAAACTTGAACATCCATCTGTTCATGAATATCTTGTTCCCTTTTTTGAATTTCGCGTGTTTTCACGTCCATGTGATCTGTGAGAGTCTCAATATGTTCCAGCTTTTCCTGAAGCTGCTGTTCAAGATCCTCGATTTTTTGAGATAAGACGCTATGCTCAGATGAAACATTTTCTTGAATCTTTTCTATTTGAATGTCTCTTTCAGATATCTCTGCATGTAATTTGTCAAGGATTTTCTCATTTAGTAAACTTTTCTCACGGGCAGTAGTTGCTTCCTGCTTGAGAGTCACATTTGCATCCGAAGCACTTTTCAACTTCGACCTGAGACTCCCAATTTCTTGCGTTGATTGTTTTGTTTCTTCAAGAAGCTTAATCTTCTCCACTTCAATTTGATTTCTCGACTGTGTTAGATCATTGTTCTTATTCTCTAATGAAGCAAACTTTTCTCGCATTTGATTCACCTCAGATTCAAAGGCCATGACCAATGATCGCTTCTCTTGAGCAGAAGCATTCTTTACTGCCGCCAATTCTGCATCTTTGTTTTCGATAAGCTGTCGAGCTTCTGATAATTGAGAGTCGCATGCATGCTTCTCTGACCTTAGTTGGGAAACTTCATTTCTTAAATCTTCTGTTGTTTCTTTTTGCCGCGCAAATTCATCTGAAACAATTTCAAGACCATGGTGAGCTTTAGATATGTCATCTTTGATTATGGCAAGTGACTGGTCTTTAGTCTCATGCAACTGGGCACGCAACTCCGCAATCGTATTAGCGTAGATTGACTTGTTGGTAGCTAATTGCTTTTGTAGCATAGTGACTGTCTCCAGAAGCTTAGACCATTCATCAGAGCTATGGACGGGAGATACCAGCCTACTGCCTTTAGAAGCGAGCACTCTGTGTGAATGTGACAAGCCTGTTCTGCTTCCTGGCTTTTCCATCAGCGAAGCCAAGCGTCTTTTGATGGGTTTGCCAACTCTGTACGACGAGAGCTGTTTGTGGGGACTGGCAGAAGCAACAGTGGGTCTAGCATAGCTGGGAACGGTGCCAGATAATGGTGCAGATAAGAATGATCGGCCTAATCGTGTCTGTCCAGCGCAGAAAGTGCTTACGACCTGCGCAAGGCCCGATAAAGCAGATCGAATCGCACTCATGTCGCCATTTTTGTCTAGATGCATGATGAAGCTAATATTTGCAGATGATACTCTGCGAAGGATTAGGTTTGTCATCAAGTTTTGAGAGCGTGAAGACTTGGTGCTCAGGACTGGGTGATGAGGAACATTAGATATCACGGATCCGGTGACCAAGCTGGTTGGTTCTGAGTCAACATTTTCAGTTCCCATCATATTCACAACGGTTAGCACTTTCGAATCACGAAAGATGTTCACAAGCCAACATGAACGCGGTGTAGTGGAAGTTACTACCCGATCTTTCTGCAACTTTTGTATGATCCTATTGTCAAGTGAAACTCTTTTGAGCTGATTATCAATGGGTATAGAGCTCAAGTACTTTTTGGAAGCAGAAACGTCAAGCAAATCGACGAAACTGCTGCTTTTATTGACTTCACAAGCAGACACGCTGGCATTTCCATCAGAGCTGGCGAAGTGGCGAAGAACTTCAAGCAAGCTCTCGGATTTCCCACTCCCCGTGGGACCTAAAAGAATAAGCGTGGCAGAAGCCTTTGTTAACAGGTTGAGAGCTTCTGCGGGAAGTTGGTTTTGAAAGATTGAGGAAAATTCGTGTTTGGAATCTTCAAAAGAAATCGTATTGTCAGAGCAAAGCTCGAAGCAAGAAGATTCACAAGATCCCTTGAGCTTGAGGAATAAAGGGTGTTGTTTCATCTAAGGCGTAGTACGATTCAGGTATCAATAATGCAGAGCTTATCACTTTGAGCCTTTGAACTTCGTGAGTGTTTACAGACGCTTGTAATGCTACGCGAGTGTTTACATCCAGTCGCGGTACTGCAACTATATACAGTAATGTTTTAGTATGCCAATTTGAAAGACAACCATGAAAGTCAAGTGATCGCCATTCAAAAAGAAGGTACTTTTCTTTTGGTTTGATTGCATAAATGCGGACCAAAGAAAACCATGTCAATGAACACTGGTTCGAAGATTTATGCTTATGATGTTGCTCGCAATCCGCTCGTTGTCAATTGCAATTTGAAAAAATAGGGGGACGGAGAGTCTTGGGCCTGTAATCTTTACAAAGTTATCAAGTTTCGTATATTGGTTTAAAAAAATGCTTTATTCTTGATGAAAAGCTCATCTTTTTTTTGGGTCTTCGATCTATCTTATGGGAACGAAAAAGACATTTTTTACTTTGATGGGGACAGATGGAGCCCCTCTAGAATTTTTCAAATAATGATTGCGGCAAGGCTTCCTTAAAGGGAATGGGCCGCTTATGCCATTGGCCCATTGAGAGAAATGTGCAGGACTTGCTGTCCCCACAACCTTAGCACGTCCCCGCATTCGTGAGTCTATAAAATCGATCTGCAAGCCACGTCAGACAATTTCATCTAAGCACGTCAAAACGTGGTAAATCTGAAGCAAACCCCACGATTTTTTTCCCAAGAAGAAAGTCAATCATGGCCACCATTAAATTGAACTCCGGGTACGACATGCCACAAGTTGGCTTCGGCTGTTGGAAAGTCACAAACAGTACTTGTGCAGACACTATCTATAATGCTATCAAAGTTGGATACAGATTGTTCGACGGCGCCGAAGACTACGGCAACGAGAAAGAAGTTGGAGAGGGAATTAACAGAGCCATTGATGAAGGCTTAGTTGCGCGTGACGAGTTGTTTGTTGTCTCTAAGCTCTGGAACAATTTCCACCACCCCAACAATGTGGAAAAAGCATTGGACAAGACGTTGAGCGATTTGCAAGTTGAATACTTGGACTTGTTTTTAATTCATTTCCCTATTGCTTTCAAGTTTGTTCCTTTTGAGGAGAAATACCCCCCAGGATTTTACTGTGGTGACGGTGACAAGTTTCTTTACGAGGACGTGCCATTGCTTGACACATGGAGGGCTTTGGAAAAAATGGTAAAGAAAGGAAAAGTGAAATCAATTGGTATTTCTAATTTCTCGGGAGCTTTGATCCAGGACTTGCTCAGGGGTGCGGAGATTCCTCCTGCTGTCTTGCAGATTGAACACCACCCTTATTTGCAACAGCCAAGATTGCTTGAATATGTAAAGTCAAAGGGAATTGCCATCACTGCCTACCTGTCTTTTGGCCCACAATCTTTTGTGGAATTGAATCATCCTAAGGTGAAGGAATGTGTGACCTTGTTTGAACATGAGAGTATTTTGTCCATCGCCAAAGCACACAACAAAACCGTTGGTCAGGTATTGTTGAGATGGTCCACCCAAAGAGGCCTTGCAGTGATTCCCAAATCCAACAAAACCGAGCGTTTGATTCAAAATTTGGAAGTGAATGACTTTGACCTTTCCGACGAGGATATGGATTCTATTGCCAAGTTGGATGTGGACTTGCGCTTCAACAATCCTTGGGATTGGGACAAAATTCCGATTTTCCATTGAATGCGGAAACGAGTTTAACATAGACTTGAATCATCCTCTGTACATGCAGCCTGTGTGAAGCCCAACTACGGTGTCGAGAAGGTGAGTTGAATCCATATGATCAAAGTATCTAAATAGAGTCCAACACCGCTTTTCTACCAAGGTTTAGTAACTTCAATCTGCTGACAAAATCGTCTCTGTTGATATAAGCTCCACATAGTCTTCTCTTCCCCGTGAACTCCGTTCTCAGATGAAAGCATCTCCAGTTGTCAAAAATCAAACATTGACCTGGCTTCAATTGATAGAAAATTTCGTTCTCAGGAGAACTAATGATTGCGTACCAATCGCGAATAGCTTTGTAAAATTTGGGAACATCATTTGGGTTTTCCCATGTGTCCATGCAAGATCTGTCGCTTTGATTCCATCTGACTTGGATCAAATTTCCTTCAAGGTCAAGCTTCAATACTGGTTGCGGAATATCTGGTTGAATGCAAACCTTCTCCTCACCTGCAGAATGGGCACGAACCGGAATTTTTGTCAAGAGGTCGTAGCTCTCGGGGTGAAACTTTTTTAATTTTTCTGCACATTGAAATGCATCAACCAAGGATGTGGTACCACCTGTGCCATCGTGGTATAAAAGATGAAAGAGTTGTAATCCTGGCGTGTCTGACCAGTATGTGCCATCTGTATGAGCGGAGATATCAAAATTGGTGTACGCCGTGTCCTTCTTGTCCAAGTCAGAGGTAAAATCCCAAAATCCACCGTAGTGGGTCGGGCGAATGTACATGAGTTTCTCGCATAGTTTCTCGGTATCCTCAGGGGTGACAGGAACATCGTCAATAAGGGTGAACCCATACTTCCAAAGCATCAAGCACCAATCTTTAATAGCCTTTTCTCCGTCCGTTTCGTCGCTCGACGCCATGATATCAACGAAATTCACAGACGGCATATTGTCTTTTATTTCGCTAGTTGTCCAAAGCTTACGGGCTAGCTTTTCATTTTCGCCAGCCACTTTCATGTTCCCCGCAATAAGTGGAGGGTTGTAAGCGTGTAAGCGCAACCAGTCCACCGAGTACTCCGAGAAGTGATTATCCTGGCTCCACAGGATAGACAACATCTTGTTGTTAAGTTCATACTTGATAGGAAAAATATTCTCATCAATTGTGGCAGAGTTGAGTAACCTCTGCTTCGTCGTGTCGTAGAAACACGCCGAACAATGGCAGTGATCTCTCAACCAAATAAAGTGGAACAGAGTTGGTGTCCCATCAATATTGATAGTCAACTCACTGGAGGAGACGATAGTAGACATTTTTCGAGTTGCAGTGGAATGTGTGTGTAAAAAAAAATTCGTACGGAATAAGAGAGACAAATTGGTGTTCCAGACGTAATGGCGGGGTAGCGCGGGCGTATTTATATAGCGAGAACGGAATATTGTATCGGGAACTTAGAAACGCATTTGATTCCGCGGGTCGAGGAACGACCATGATACAGTAGCTGGTGAGATAAGGACGGAATATCTGCTAGAAAGCAACTTCTTTTTTTATATATCGCGGTCCATGACAGTGTATGGTAAGAGACAGCGTTGCACAATCACTGTATGGTAAGAGGTGGCGGACAGAATCTGAGGCGCGGCAAAGCCTCCAGTAAGAATTTGGCTTTGACGGAGACACTTGGATATCTTTACGTAGCGAGAAAGTTTTAAGAGAATGTAATGAGTCATACTGATCAGTGAGGGCCATGTTAAATGCTGCTTAGTCGTCCTTATGAATCATCTTCTACCTAATACATACGTATGGTATTCAAGAAACAATGTCTACAATTAATTTTGCTTTTTCATGTTCGAATCGCGCAATTGGGCCCCCCGCCCCCCTCCGACCTGCGCTTAGTTAATATCCGTCTTATCATTTTAAAACAGACTTTGCACGGTATAATACCCATTATTTTTCAAAGGAAATCCACTGTACTCGGATACATGGTATCAGCATACATATTTGAGCAAAATTTCTCTGTGCAGCAAGATCATCAAAATAATCTCAACATCCAAGCAAAGCCTCCAGGATTTTGACAGAATTGAGAACAACGTATTATCCAGATTGACATCGTCCGAGACCGAGTGAAGAACTTGAACGAACGACTTTATCGTCTGTTGTTATTCAAGCACAAGACTGTTAATAAATATTCAACAATATCTTCCATCGCACCTCTCGGATCGGTGTTTGCACCTTGTCTCCCACAGGCCGTATAGCAGGATATTATTTCCCGCCACTAGTGCATTGAATCGATGAAAATGACCGGTGCGTCATTGGAGTATCTGCTAGTCGATGCCAGTGTAGCAACCAGCTCGAACAATGGTTCGCCCGCTTGCGATGCACAAACCACTAGCGAGCCTTTCAATGTTCTGCTGAAAAAAGGTCAACAACAAAGCATCCTCAGCCATAGACTAGCCTCAGCCACTTGTTTGTCTGATTCCCTTACGAGCGAACATACCAGAGCCTCTATTTATGCGTTATATTTAGGAGTCGGTAAAAATCATGACGAAAACTATAGAAGCAGCGGACCCAATTTCAATTTGGAAGAAAAATATCCAAGTCTCAGTGAAGAGACAAAAAGCTCTCCCGAACGCTTCAGAAGTGTTTCACCTGAAGATGGTTTTCTTGCTGTGAATGATCTCCCTTCACACAAAGACGAAGCGCAAGTAATGCTAGATGTCAAAAGGCTGTTTACGGCATTATGTCAATACAGCTCGTTCACTCTAGGGCCACAATCCTCGTACACCACCATTTTTTCAGGTGAAGATATTGAATCGATGCGCAAGAGACTATATTGCTTGATTGTTCGGGTCCTTCGAAAGTATCCTTCGCTCAATTACTATCAAGGCTATCACGATGTTGCTTCCATAATTTTATTGGTGTGCAATGACGTAGGCGATGACTCTGACGAAATTGCTTTCCAGATTCTAGAAGCAATGACCCTCAATCACTTGAGGGACTTCATGATTAAGAGTATCTCGCTCACCATCAATCATCTCAAACTCATTCCAATTGTATTACAGTCGGCAGAGCCCGAATTATTTCAACTTTTGAAACATACAAATAACACATTTGCAGCTACTGGGGGAATGTACTACGATTACAAGTTCCTACCAGCTCTACTGTCTATTCTCACACTATTCAGTCATGATTTGTGTAACACAAACTTATTATTGCTTGTATGGGACTTTATACTTGGTCATGGGTCGATTTCAGCGAGTATCTATATTTACGCTGCGTTTCTCATTCACAAGAAAGACGAAATATTTTGTGTATTAAAGCTCGATGAAAACCTTGCATTTGAAACAGTCGATCTAGATCTCGCTCACGCACTTTTATCACAAGGAAGCTTACTCGCGGAGCTCAACGAATTAACACTTGCTGAAGTATTAGAAAGCGCTGCTAGGCTTATACAGCAACATAATTTTGAGGACAATATGGAGTCCAATGTTGGGTTCAATGTCTGGTTCAAACAGTTCAATTCAGACTCTGTGATCTTGACGTCTTCAAGAATTTTACGTATACCTTACTCTCCATTGTCAGTGGCGAAGATCAAACATTCTGATGATTTGAAAGCACTAGTTGCCTTACAAGAAAATCAACAAGAAAGCGAGTCTATCCATGACGCAGAATTGTTGCAACAAGCTTTTGATCAAATTGACTCTCTTGCAACCTCAATTAATTCTCAGTTTGCAGACGAGGAGACGTCTCGTCTGAGTCTTATGTCTTCATTAATGAGTCTAAAAGCTGTATCCTCTGAGCTTAATGATACGCTCGTTAACAATTCCGCGAGCTTTTTAAAGAAGTTTACGCCGCTTGAGTCCGATGGCAACCAAGACAAAAGTCAGCCAAATAGGCGGTATGTTCTTTCTATTTATCAGATTAGCCTCACCATCGGGGTTTTGAGTTTTCTTGTGCACTATTTTCTCAAACAATCAGAGTTTGGAGCTATTCTAAAGATCGCATCCAAGAACTTCGTTCAGACCTCTGTGAGACAGGTAGGATCGTTTAGTGAAACTCAACTTTTGAGACTCGTAAACAAATTCACTGTCACATTCAACAATGTCAGAAATTATGAGCTCGTGCGTGGCTTGGCTGATGTAACACAAGTGGGATTGGGGACTGTTAAAAGGTCAATTTATACTATAAGCTTCTTGCAATAAAAATATACTCTTTGCAGCCTTGTGAAATAATCGAGAACACATTGGAAAATTACATCGTTCCAAGCTGGTGTCCTTGTAAAACTTTCCTCATTGTTGAGAAGCTTCAGTATCTATAGAGTAAACCAAAACAACATCAGCATACGGGGCATGTCCCCAGCCTCTGTTGCCGCTTGTACTGATTAAAAATCGTCCAGTCTCATCAACAACAAGGTTGCTAAGTACACCACCGTGATGACCTGGAATCACATGAAAAGGGGTGGCTCTCTTTTTAGCAGTCGCCGTATCTTGTGTGAAATCATCATAAAGGTTCAAGTTGTAAAGACGAATGTTATCGTTTGAACCACAGAATATAAAGTTATCATTTGGCATCACAGATAGCGTACTCACTGGCCCCAGAATCTTTGGAAACGTGAGCCGCCTCAGGACATTTGGCGTCAGAACATTCCCTGATTTTTTTCCATGTGGCATACGTAGTGAAAACTCGTCAACTGTACTGTTTCTTCTTCCCACATATATTTTATCACCATCGTTAGACCAGCTTGCTGTCATGCACCACGGTGGGGTACCATCTGGAACACCAAGCCGAATTACTGGAGAGGACCCCGAAATTCTGGCGTCCCAGATATTGATTGCTCCATCGATGCTAGAGCTCATAAAGATCTTGTCTTCCGTCACAATCTTGCTTCGTGCAGAGTCGGTTTTGAGGTTTGATTTAGATATGTTTGCATCGACAGTATCACCGTTTTCATCTTCTTCATCACTTCCGAAAAGCGAGTCAACGTCGCTTTTGCTCTCGTTATCGTCGAAAGTAAGATCCGCCAAACCAACTGGTCTGAATTGGACGCTGGATATCTGACCAGTGCTGCCCTTGTATAAGTTTTTGGTTTTACCCGTGTTGAGGTCCCATTCACGAATTGTTTTGTCCCACAGTCCAGATAAAAATGCCGTTTCCTCATAGTTAAGGCGAAGTACCGACACTGCATCCAGGTGACCCGAGTCCAATGTGGGATCACGGCTTCTTTTTCGATCATGTTGAAAATAATGGTGGATAGCACCTTCATTATAAATCATTGTGTAAAGGGAGATGCCTCCGGAGAGAAGGCCAGATAGACACCATAATCCATTTTTTTCGACATCCAACGAATATACGGGATTTGTCTTTGGTTCGTATGATGCTAAGCCTGTTGTGAAATCTGAATCCTTCAATTTCGGGTTTTCATTGATGATTTCGCTTTTGGTCATTGGCTGCTCATTCTCCCAGTAAGAACCAATAACACCAGCTTTATTGATATTGTCCATGAGGTTGTGTTTCTGTGCAACTGTGAGGGGTGCTTTTCCGTCAATTGATGCGGCGAAATCGTACTTTCGGATAAATCCGTCCTCTCCGCCGGTAAGGAGCCATTTGGGGCCTTCTGAAATAGCCATGGAGTGGCACTGTTGCGCATACGGTATGGCCACCATAGGAACAATATCAAACTCAGATGCTGCTCGAACAGCTTCTAGGGCTTTCGTTCGTATCTCAAGGCCATTGACTTTTACAGGTGTCTGTTCGGGATGTGAGACTTGCGACGAAGAATTTACATTCAGAGGTTGTTCTTCCGCGTTGGTGCCCCTGGAGCCATTCTCTTCAGTGGCGGAGTTCTGTCCCGTTCGCGTATTTTTACCTTGATATGCACCAGCTGTTGTGTCTGCTGTTGCTTGCGTATCTTGGCGGGCCTTATTGGAGCTCATATCCTGGTCTTCTGTCTCGTCCATCTCTTCTCTATCTTCGGCATTATCATCATCCTCCTCACCATCCTCACCGTCATTCTCATCATTCTCATCGTCACCCTCTTCATCTTCTTCCTCCCCGTCATCTTCCTGCTGGGTGTCTATATCGTATAATTCCCCACGATCATGAGATTTGTCTCTGTCTTCAATCATTTCATCATCCACTTCCATATCCGAGTTATCGTTTTCTTCTTCTTGGTCATCCTGTTCATCGGGTCCATCTTCAAGAAAGTCATCATTCTCATCGCCGTTAAATAGATCCTCTTCCTTTGTCATATTATGGTGTCCTTTATCCGACTTTTTGTTATAGTTGGCAGAGCTGGTTATGTATATATACAAGCTGGTGCGAGTTTGGTGAGATCGGACTAGATTCCGGGGACGCGATATGAACACCAAAATTTCGACGAAAGCCCAGTGAAAGTAACGCAGTGAAAGATAAATTGCCGCGGTATTGGCTTGTCAAGCTTGACTACAAGAATCCGTAATAGATTATTTTTTTATATCTTTGCTCCTATTCTTTAATGCGGTGCTGAATCCTTTCCAATGACCATTGCGTGGGTTTCAATACGTACGGTTGAGGTAAGTAGTTCTCCATCATATCATATAATTGTAGAACAGTTCAATCCATAATGTTTATGCGGGATATCTGGTCAAAGGCATCAGAACATTTGGTCTCGAAATTTATTTGAAGTCTTAGGCTCATCAGCCGCGTATTTCTGAAGTTAAATAATATCCTGAGACACCTTTGCTGCACGGCGATACACCAAACACCTCGATTGTACCAGCTACATATTTTACGGCGCACGTTCTCGTAAGAATTTTTTTTAAATTTTATTAAAAAACTAGGCGAGTCGTTAGAAGCAGTGCTTTCGAGCAAGCTTACTCGTAGATCCAAGAGAGCAAAGCTGGCTTGTAGTCAACCAACTCCTCGTTCTTGAACCACAAACCAATCTCCTTGTTGGCAGACTCAACAGAGTCGGAACCATGGCAAACGTTTCTGCCCATGTCGATGGCGAAGTCACCTCTAATGGTGCCTGGAGCAGATTGCAATGGGTTGGTGGCACCCAAAATGGCTCTACCTTGCTTGACAACGTCCTTGCCCTCCCAGACAGTGGCCAAAACTGGACCAGACAACATGTAGGATAACAAAGATGGGAAGAAAGGCTTCTGTTGCAAGTCGTCGTAGTGGTTTCTCAACAACTCCTCGGTAGGCTGGCACAACTTGATACCGACCAACTTGAAGCCTCTGTTCTCGAATCTAGAGAGGATGGAGGAGACCAAACCTCTTTGGACACCGTCTGGCTTGATAGCAATGAATGTTCTCTCGTTGTTAGACATTTTGAATGATAGTTTTAAGAGAAAAAAAAGTTTGCCTGCGAAAAAAATTCTTCATTCTCTGGCAGAGACGCGCATTGTTGAAATTCAATCACGTGCACAAACCCACCCCACATTTTATTTAATTCTCAAGTTTTTGCTTTCTTGTGTGAGACGTGACAAGATGAGTCAGCCACTGAAGCAGAATATTATCATCAACAGGCCATATTCAAGCTGCTACTTCTACATATTACCATGCCAACATAACTTGGTTGTATTTAATTCTCAAGGCGGGTAATACCAGTCTTGTGGGGCATTTCCCGTGCGGCTTTTGTTGGTCCCGTGCATTTCCAAGCTCTCGATTTTCTTCAAGAGTCCTCAAAACGTGGTTCCAAAATTATGACTTCATGAAATCTTACATATTTATGTGTTTGAAATGCGAACTATCCTTTGAAGTGGGAAATGGAACCCCTACACAGTTTTGGGAATGCTTCTTTAGAGTTTATATGCGATCTGTATCACGTGACCCACGCCATCAAAACAACACATGAGAAATCGAGTGTGGATGCTTCCTTGTAAACAGCCATACATCCACACACTATGAACTCCGCCCTGCCTCCCGGAACACCAAAAAAGTCTGGAAAGAGAGCACCGACTACACCGTTGGTTCAGTCTAAAGCTCAAAATAAGAAAACTACCACTGCTAAACCAAATAAACATATACCCATGCTGCTTGTGATGGATGCTGCCATGCCTCATGAAGCTTTTGAGAAAGAGCTATTACAATCAAAATTTCAAATCTGGGTGCTTGAGAAACGTTTAAGAGAGCAAACAGATTTAGCCAGATTTCTAGAGCTAGAGCGTTCGTTTGCCATGACCTGATGCAATCCAGCTCTTTGAACATTGAGTCAGGACAGCGTGATTGTGCTATTCATCGTGAGGCCTGGCGCTTACACGAGCAGCATTCATCCCGAAACTTTTAACAACCGAGAACCTAGATTATCTCTCGTCTCTGAAAGAAGTCGGAGGTTCCCATATTTATTTTGCTAATATATGCTTCACGAGTGTTTTGTTTAATGCGCTATGTAATGATGGCACTTGCAATACTGGGCTCAATATTAAAAATTTTAATGAGTGTTTGTTAGAAACTCTAGCACATTTTCAAAAAGAAAAAGCGATGGTGTGTTTGATGGCTTTGATAAATTTTTGTTTGTCACCAGTGATTAGGTGCTTATTCCTGTTTGCTCCGGGTCGCTCTGAAGTAGTCCTTGACCTTTGAATCTTTGTCGAAATAGTGACCATCCCTAGCGTTATCCCAGTCATTGAACTTGTTTCTGATTCTGGCCTGCTCTTCGGCACGAGATCCTCTAATGTTTAGGTCATCCTGAAGCCAATGCAATACTAACGGGTGAAGAGACTCTGCCAAAGCGACGTCAATAGTTTTAATCTCTTTGTTGGCGCCAGTGTGTATGTTCACGCCGTCAACGTCCTTCTGGAAATTGATCCTACTAATGTCAATATCGTCTGTCTTCTTTCCTTCGTTGAGATGAATGACTCTGTCGCACCAGCTTTTTCCCAACCCATCGAAAATATGCGTAGCGTAAATGACGCAACAGTTTCTCTCGCGACATTCCTTTTTCAAAAAGTTCAAGAGGTTTTGTCTCACAATAACATCAAGGTCAACAGTAACTTCATCAAGCAAAAGTAATTTCCATGGCTTGAGAAGCCCCATCACCAATTGAACTCTCCGGCGTTCACCGTCTGAAATATACGCCATCGACCAGTCGGGGTCCAAATCAAGAATGCGAATGAGCTCGTCCCTTCTCTCTCGATAAATTTCCCCGCCAATGGAGGAGATTAAAAGCTTCACAGGAATGTCTCTTTTGACAACTTCATTGTTGGCCCATTCCGTGCCCAAGTATGAAATGTAATTATTGATGTCTGCATTTTCGTGACTATTCCTCGTGAGTGAGAACTCGAACGGATCGAACCCGCCTATTCTGAGTTTGCCTTGCTTGATCAACGTCTTTCCCGCCAAGATTTTGAGCAACGTCGACTTGCCTGCTCCATTGGGACCTACCAACAAGTTCGTCTGGCCCCATGGAATCTGGAGGGTTATGTTTTCTAATCCCCTCCTTTTGTTACCGAACACATATGTAAGGTTAGTAGTCTCCACTGCGTATTCCGATTGAGACATTTTGCAATATAATGGAAGTTAACTTTTTAAACTTTTGAGCAGCTGAGGTCAATCTACGGAGTTATATAAACCCGGTTAGGTGGCGTGCAGGTGGCGTGCAGGCGGTTTTATAGGTGGCGCACATGTGATTATCTTCCACTATTATAGAGAGAGGCGAGAATGGCGAAAATGTTGGGTTCAGCCAGTTGCCCGATGGGATTAAAAATCGGCTTTTTAGCATTGCTTGCATTGAGATGCTGTTATATAAAAAGAATTATAGTCTAGTATTCCAATTCCTCAACCCACCTGAGAGCGTCTGTTTTAACCGGCCCATTCTCAATGTTCTCGAAGCATGACCGCACGTCGTCTGAGAAGTGAGCATATTGTAGTTTGAACTTTCTAACGTATGTTTTCAACAATCCTCTGTATTCATAAAATAGCCATTGCATATCAATCTTTTGCATAAGCTCGACATTTTGGGTATCCTCATCGGAAAATTCCTTGATAATTTGTACTGGACTGTTTAAGGGATCCTCTGGAGACAAATTGTTGAGTAAGACATTTAAGTTTTGCACAATAAGACTGAAAAGCAAAAGAATCACATCCTTGAAACCTTCGCTTTTAGAGCTCTCGCTCAAGACCCTATTCATAGACTCCATGCAAGATACATTTTTGATGATGAGGTTGTGATCGATATGAAGAGCCTTGCGAATGAGCAACTGTGGGTTCAAGATTTGAAACTCAATAAGGTATTCTAAGATCAAGAATGCAACTTGTGGCTGATGTACCCAGATTCTTAAAATAGAGTCCACAATCCATGATTGTCTCATATCGATTTGCTCCTGGGTTAAGGTCATCTCAGGGAAGATAAAGTCATTGCCACTCACCCTGTAGTCTTCCTCCGTGACAGTCATTCCGCTTATGTATTTCAACTTAGCAATGTCTCTGTTGAGGATACTCACCACTGAGTAAATGGACCTGGATCCGATATAAGCATAAGTTTGGAATACAAGATTGATTAAAACCTTTTCAGTATCGACATTGACGACTGATGATTTGATTGCCTCAGTAGTTTCGTTGACCATATCATTAAACTGCTCGTTTGATCTCCAATTTGCGATAATGAAATCGTAAAGCTTATTTGCTACTTCGTTGAGCGGCATTTGAGGATTGGAGAACTCGTAAATGAGCTCTTCCTGGGCTGATACAGCCAGATTTTGCTGGAGCAGCTTGACTCTATTGGATATCAGAGTTGTAATCGTGTTTTTCAACTCTTCGTTGTCTCCGCCATATAAATCATTGTCATATTCGATCATGTAGTTGAGCGAGTCTGGGAACAAGGAGATATCCAAATATTGGTAAAACTCGTCTAATGAAATAACCTTGCTTTCACCATTGTCATCTTGCGATACAGCCACAAAGCTTTCACGAATACGAGTTTTGTTGGAAAGTCTTATTTCTTTGGCAATCAAGTTCTTGATGAAATTTTTCTTGGGATGATAGGTTAAATTTGTAAACTTCACCGAGTCAGCAACCCATTCATCCCATTTCCAACTAAAATCAAAGTTCGAAATTTGCGTAGTCATCCAATCCATGAAGCGAATTTTCAGCTCGTAATCGAAAGTTTCCAAGTTGTTGTAAAAGAATCGAATTGCTCTGCCAAAAACAGGAGCAATAGACTCTGGGCTTTCGCGGCAACACGAAATAAGCACGGTGTAATAGTAAATCTCGGGATACAATGACTTTGGAAGCTGGAAAATCATTGTCAAAATACTCTCTACCGCAACGTCTTCCACTTTCCATGTAGAAAGCAGAGGTTGGTTTTCTCCATTCTCATTATCTTTAGCAATGAGAGATAACTGGTCTATTGTCGATCCAGGCGGACTAAACAAGTCTTTTGAACAAAACAAATCCAAAATTGACAACTGAATTGAAGCCTCCTTTTGATTGAAAGACATGTTGGTAAGAATATCGAATGCAATGTCCTTAAAAAATAGACCAATATAAGACTCAATAGGTGGGACTGTTTCAAACGATGTTGTTGTGTTGTATACTTGGAAGAGCAAACGTGGATGTTCATACCACAAATTGTCAATTAGGCCCAATGGTTTATAGCGTTTCAAATCCTCTATATCTGGAATAGATAATTGAGGCAATTTGTGCTTGACAACCTCAGAAGAAATTGTATTATTCTGAAGTGCATTTGCTATGATAGGATCGAGAAGCTCTTTAAAGTTCACAAACAAAGACAGCTTTAAGGACGCCCAGGTTTTATCGGGGGTTTGCAATGATAAAAGTGCAGGTAAAATTAAGCTGACAATCTTTTGTGGCTTGTATGGCATGTTGTCAATGAAATTGGTATTTTTGGAGTCAAAGGGCTCCAAAATTGAAATGGTTCTTGAAGGTTCATTCTCAATGACTGTGAACTTTTGAGCCAATTCAAGCAACTCGTTGGCCGTGTTGATTGCCAGAGACGAATATTCACTAGCGAACAAGTAGGGTGTAGCCACAAGAACATTATAAAAAATCTCCTCAGCCAAACCAACACGCTCAGTAGAAGAGTTCTGGATCTCAATTGCTGTATTCAAGAATTGCTTAAAAATATTGGAAACAGAATTGTCTTCAATTATTGGAGACAAGGCGGCCAAGAACTTGAAGATGGACTTCAAGTCATTGAATATGCCGGCAGTCTCGACATCCTCACGACCAGATGGACTCTCATTCCCTTCCGTCATAATCACATCGGTGCTTCTCAACAGATCTAATTGCTCCTGTGCCTTGGCATGGAAATACTCAATGACATACTTTGCAACTAGAAAATTTTTAGCGTTGCAAATGAAAATCAAAACACATATGTTGGGAATCTTTTGAGGCTGCTCACGTACCACGGCATAGAATGTGGATAATACAGCTTCACGCAACTTGTCAATTTTCTCAAATTCTGCGACAATCGGGTTAGATATGTACGATATGTCATCCACTTGATTGACCAAATTAGAATTTTCACCTATTCTTCTTATGTCTTTGCAGATGTTAGTGATGAGCTCCGCGGTGGGGTCTGCATGAACTCGCTTGGCAGAATCTTCGTGCTCATTGTGGCCGTCCCCAGACGACTGTTGGAACTCGTCTCTTGATCTCTTTGCCGGGTTTTCCATTGCTTATAGACGCTGTTGCTGACCCAGTTGTTTGTCTGAAGATGAAATTCCAGGGTCGCGCTATTTATTGAATGCAGGAGGATGTTAGATCTTTGTTGTTGGTATCCCTGTCCAAATCTATATATCATCCAGGTGTTATCTAGAAGTAGAATCTTTAGAAATTTAAAGATTGGAAACACAGTATGTATAAATTTGCAGCTTAAGAAAAAAAACTCAATTTTACACATACGAGTTGTTTGTTCTTCCCCATGAACTTTTTTTTACGTCACCGTTTAATGAATTATTTGTTTAAATTGACAGATATGCCCCAAACCTAAATTAATATAAATGCAAATCGTAAACTCAATGATTGATTGTGAAAACAAATTTACAAGTATTTACAATCTGAAAATGATAAATCTCCTGCTTTCCCAAACGCTTTCATGAGACCGGTAAAAAGAATTTATAGCTTGGACCAAAATGCAAAGCTGAATATGATTCGCCGCGGGTCTAATAGTAAACGATTTGATGGAGGTATTTCGGCGTGTTGCACATTTGTGAAAAGTGAATTATCATTATGCTAATAATGTCTGCCATCGAAGTAGTTTTTTTTCCAATGTTTTGACCGTCACAGTAGCTTCGTTTGGAAAAGAAAACATTACCTTGGCACATGAATAGGTCTACAACCTGGATCCTGAGTCATTTTTATAACACTATATTCCATTAATTAGTGATATGATTCGACTTTTTGATTTTTTTTTTCAAAACCTGCAACCGAGATTATCGAGCTAAAGTCTGTAATTATTCTCAAGATCTCGCTCATTCCACAACGATAACTGACAATGAAGGCTCATCTCGCTTATCGCGCTCTATCTGGACGCAGGCTTATTTCGCTTAGTTTCTCACTACAGTTGCACCATCACTCATCTAAATTCCCACAAATATTTGACAATGTCTTTGAAGCAAGCCCTCACTCAAAGAGTCTTAGTACAGGATGGATCGATGGGTACGCAGCTCGAAAATATTCTTCCAATAGATCATCCGCTTTCCGTAAAAGGTTCACCTCTTTGGTCTACCAAGCTTCTTTTGGCCGAGCCATCTATGATTACTCAAGTCCATAAGAAGTACATCGATGCTGGGTGTGACATGCTTATTACCTCGACATACCAGGCGTCGAAGCTAACATTGGAACGACACGCAGATATGTCGTTCGAGGACATACATGGTACGTGGCAGAAATCAATTGAGTGTGCAAAGGAAGCGATCAAGTCCTCTTCCAAGAAAGAGAAAATCTACATAGCCGGTTCCATAGGTCCTTATGGCGCATATTTGGCCAATGGAGCAGAATATACTGGGGAATATGGTGGAGTATCTTCTGAAGATTTGGTCGAGTACCACTGTGAGTTAATTAAGTTTTTCATAGAGAACCCAGATATCGACGTTATTGCATTCGAAACAATTCCCAATTTTGAAGAGTTGAAGGCTGTGTTTTTGTTGGCCCGAGATCTTTTCACAAAATCTTACGGAAAACAGTTTTACGTGAGCTTTAGTTGCATAGATCTGTCAACACTTGTCGACGGGACACCTCTAAGTGAAGTCATTGAATTCATTATTTCACAGAATATTGGTATGACTGCAGAATACTTTGTTGGGATAGGATGTAATTGTGTGGCATACGAGATCGTTACAGGCGTTGTTCAAACTGTGAACGAGGAATGCAAGAAACACAATGTCAAGCCATTCAATTTGATTGTGTATCCAAATTTGGGGTTCAATAATGATATGTCTGACTCAAGCAACTACGGATTTTGCTCGAATACAAAAGGGTGGAGAAAGTCAGTACAAGAATGGTTTGCAGTGCCCAATGTCCGTGTAATAGGGGGCTGCTGCAGTACTGGTCCTGAGGAAATTGCGATCATTCACGATACTATCAACAATTAGAGATATATAAAAAATATAGAGATGTTCAATTACACTGTTTGCGTAAAGGCTGTGAATGCATATCCTTAACGTCACACTAATGATCTGATTAAAGGAGCACGGCAAGTTAGCACATCTTTAATAAAAAAAACAACCATTACCCAAGCCATGATAAGGGCCGCGAAACCCAAACACAAGTTTAAAGTGAACATGGAGGTTAGCCCATAGTACTCCAACAGATATACTACAGAGTCACACGACTCCATGAAAATGGTACCTCCGGCGATCAAGCAAAAAGACACAAGCAATTCAGTGATTGGATAGGCGGGTTTTGTCAAAGACTTTCCTTCATTTGGTTTGAGAAGGAAATATAAATAGGATACAACTCGAAATGCACATCCGAGAACGAACATGTTGCCCCATTGCTTATGTATTTGAGAAGACAATTGTGACGCTTGCTCGTGCAGTGACATGAGGACACCTGTCCAATAAATTGTTAGTGCTGGAAAGGGATTGGGTGAAAATCCCGGAGTAGCCTTTTTCACAGTAGCTAATCTTTTGCTATCGATTTTCGCGGAGATGTTATCAACCGCTTTTGTAAATCTCCACTCAGCCAACATTATCTCTAGTAAAGCACCACATAGACCACAGCCTATATATATGAATGCAATTGAGACATGCTGGAGGTCTTTTGCTGTCCACACACCATCAGGACTTGCCATATGCTCCATGAATATATTAGTTGATCCATAGAATAAAATGAGACATGACTCAATCATTTCCATGGTGCAAAGTCCCTTGGATTGCCATCTGAGCCACCTCGACGAAATCCCCGTTTCAGTGACGAAACGGTGATTCCAAGCCCATCCTTTGTTTTTGAAAGCACCACAATACCGTGCCAAGGTTACCAAACCGAGCACAAAAAACACCCCACCTTTGATAAAATGGGCAAGTAGATTGAATTTGAACTCGTCTTGACCATAAAGTAGATATGTTGCGACACCGGTGGGAAAATATATAAGAAAGAATGCGAACAGCACCCAGTTAAATAGACTGTTAATTTTCACGGCCAAATTTCCGAAGGTGTGGGTAAATCTCTGTAGTTGGGGATGATGATCAAAAATCTGAGATAAGCGAGATGGTTTCAGGCGAGTCATAGAGTCGTTGGAAGTCTGTAGATGACCATCACTAGGAGGATTCTGAAAGTCTTCTAATTCAAAAGAATTCGAAGGGGATTGGGAGTCATTCAAAGTGGGGGTAGGAGAAGCAAGAGAGAGTGGTTCTTCGTCAGAATCTATATTTGCGTACCTGTGTTCGTGCTTTATACTCAAAACTCGATATCCCAGGGCTAGAAGAGCAATGGCCCAATGAATGAGAGCCCCCATAAACAATATTACGGTCATGGTTGAGAATGCACTATGCGGATACAAATCATTTCTCACTGAGTGTTCGAAGATCCAGAAGTTGAGCGAGGAGACTACCACGAGTGCAGTGTGCACTGATATTGCCGGGAGATACATTGAGTGATGAGTATTCCAAAACAAGAGCACAAATGGAAAGACAAAAACATATGAGCTGACGAAAGATGCGATATGCACATACAATGCACCCCGGTGCTTTGACTCAGTCGTGAAAAATGTTTCAGTGGAATAGTTGTCCCAAAAGAGCCTTTCCTCGGGCAGCAAATCCGAGTAGATGATGGACATGCCATGGCTATGTTTCGGTTTATGCGGAACAGGCACAAGATCATCGGTAGAGTTGGCGGAGTCGGTGGTGTATCCCATTGCATGTGTGTGTCCTTCCATTTGCATCATTTTCGTGCCGGTGTCTAATAAATTTTTTGCGGGAACATGGGTTTCGTCGCCTAAGGCCAAGTCTCTAGCATCCAGTGTTAGCCCTACTGCAATGCATGCAAGCAAGGCCGTGACTTCAGAAAAATGGTGCGGAAGCATATAGCGGTTGTGCAGAATTATATAGTGCAACGCTAGGGTCTAAAACGATAGTGGGCGGCCAGTGTTTCAAGTTCTTGCAGAGTTTGGTTGCTGTTTTCCACAATTTTCAAAGGGAAAAGGAAAAAAAAAAGCAGCGTAATAACGCAGAAATTTTGCTTAACTTGTTTGGATTTCCTAATGATCAGTGAAGGCTAGTCAGAGGGGCGAGGTGAGGCCAGGGTGTGGAACATAAATACTATCCATGCCACTGCCTGCACATCTCAAATACAGTTCAACTCTTGCGGCCAGTGCTCAAAATGCGCGCTCCCATAGTGTGCAGATAGCCGGGATTTACGGAAAAAAGAACAAGCAGTATCTTCCCAAAAATCCATCGTTTGTCACACGAGAAGATCTCCAGTCCAGAAAAAAAAGAGACGTGTTCCTAGATCAAACAAGTAAGCAAGCAGATTGAAAAGAAACATGTGACTACTTGAAGAAGTTGACTTTTGACATTTTTAGCATGCCTACAAACAGATTTTTGGTAATCTGGCGACACAGCTTTTGGCGTGACGATACATGGATACGCGCGCAAGAAAGGGTCGGCCAAAAATGTTGTCTCATTTTATGCGCTTTCAGAATTGTGCTTGCGCGATTTAGGTCACGGGCCGACCTACGTGAGAAACAAATTTGTATAGCAATAGCAAACAAACTTCTTTTTCGTACCAGTAGGATGTCAGAGGTGATATACTTTTGCTATTGAAAGCTATACACCATTTATAAGACCACGGCGATTAGTCCATAAAATTCCGTGCTAGGGTAGTAGACGTGTTGAGAAAAAAAAGACGCAAGATTTGAATGTACTCTCATTCAAAGCAAGATTTTTCTCTTCACTCACAGGATTTGCATTAATGAAGAAGTACTGAGACGAAATTACATCGAAGGATATTTCTGACACTTTTCTTGAAAACTAGGGATCTAAGCAGATACTCAAAGGCAAACTCGGCTCTATCGAGGTCCCGACTGGCCGAAGTGCAGGTACTGGGGCTCGTAATAACACGCACTATACGCACAACTTTGGCCGTACTGAGACAGGCATGCTTTCAGGCTGCAGTACGAATCAAAAAAAACTAAAAACAAAATCGAACTCCTCAATAGTATCCAGCTAACGCTGCGGCGATCGTTAAAGTGGCCCGAAGTTATGGGCTACTCGATGACCTAGCGAAAGCAGACATTCGTCAGCAATCAAGACATCTTCATTCGCTGTCTGTAATGAACACCCGAGTAAGCTCATACATAATCACAACGCATTTTTCCTGGTTAAGTAGTCAAACCGGGAATACGTATATCCAATGAACGGAAGGTCTTCCTTTACATTCTCTCCAGCACCTTGTTGCTGCTGTTGATGTGCGCGACTCATAGCTGGACTGTCGGGAACATTCTCCAACTCATCGGTAGGAAAGAAACGAGTGTCCGTAATCGACCGCAATTTTGGTATAAATGGAGCATCCACTTTCCGTATGGTATCCCAGTCGACTCCACGGAAAAAGGGATGTTGCTTAATTTCGTTGGCCCCACCATTGCGCCCCAATCTTCTATCACTACTAGTCAACAAACTGCGTATCAAATCCTCGGCTTCCGGAGACAAGTGGATATCTTCTGGAATGACCAATGACTCCTGCCAGCTTATGATCTTTCTGTAAGTCTCATGAGGGGTTTCCGAACAAAATGGAGGCCAGCCAATCAAGCACTCGAACATAATTGCACCCAAAGACCACCAGTCACACTCTTGGCCATACCCTTGATGAATGAAGATTTCTGGTGCAATATAGTCAGGTGTCCCGACAGTTGAGTAGGCCATTAGTCTTCTAGAGTTTCTCCATGTCTGCATTTGTTGTCTATTCGACATTGTCAAGTTGATAGCATCCACCATCATCGAGTTCCTTTGCCCGGGCTTGGTAGGAACTGCGAGGTTATTCGAGTTTTGGTTTTCCTTCTCAAGCAACTTTTTGTAATAACTCGAATCGTGCGTCTTATGAAATCCCGTCGACAACCCGAAATCAGAAAGCTTTATATGTCCGCGGATGTCGATCAAAATATTGTCTGGCTTGACATCACGGTGTATGAATCCTAGATTGTGGATAGCCTCTATGGCTAAAACGCATTCTGCCATGTAGAATCTGGTGATGTCCTCTGTAAAAATCTGCCACCTGATTAACATGGTCATCAAATCGCCTCCAGGCAAAAATTCCATAATCAAATACAAGTTGACGGCATCTTGGAAGGAATAGTATAGGGAAACCACCCATGGCGAGTCGCTCCCAGCCAAGACGTCTCTTTCGGCTTTAACGTGCGCTAGTTGGTCCTTTTTGTACATTTCGGCCTTGAGAAGCGTTTTCATTGCGTAAATTTTACCGGTATCACGTTTTTGTACCAAACGTACTTCTCCGAATGCTCCTTTACCGATAACTTTGACGGTTGTGAAATCTTCAAGAGACAACCTTGTCCTCCTAAGGCGTAAAAATTGGGATTCCTTCTTTCCAAGATTTTGCAACTGTCTATTTTTCCGCTCATCGCTCATCCCCGCTTCCTCATTTGCCAATTTGTTCTCCAACTCTAGACGACGCTGGTTTCTCTCGATGGCATGACTCACAGACATTTGATATGCATTTTCCAACTTGAGTTTGATTCCCGCAGCTTTGTCTTGCGTCACGCGGCTCATCAAGTCTGGTTGCCTGGCAAAGTAAACATAGTTAGAATTTCTGGAAGAATTTTCAAACACAGCCCCGGTAACTTGTGAAGGAGGAGTGCGAGGAGTCTCCGGGGTTTTGGTACGCATTTGGTACGACGGAGGTTGAGCAAAGTGTGGCTGTTGAACTCCGTTGTTGTTCAAAAACGACCTCTGTGACGTTTGCTGCTGTTGCGAAATTCTCTGAGTCTCAGGATGCTGAATATAGCGCTGTTCTGCTACTTGTCGTTCCTGAAGCTCGCGTTCACGCTCTTGCTGAAGCTGTAGCTGATAGGCCTGCTGCTGTGCTTTTTGTTGCTGTAATTGTAATTGTTGTTGCTGAAGGTGATGCTGCTGCTGGATCTGATGAATTTGTTGTTGTTGTTGTTGTTGTTGTTGTTGTTGTTGTTGTTGTTGTTGTTGTTGTTGTTGTTGATGCTGCTGCTGCGTGGAAGCAAAGTCGTTGTAATGGGCAGGCAGAAAAGATGATGTTGGCACCGGAGGAGGTGTTCCATTAAAGTTTCCCACACTGTGATTATCAGCATTAAATTGCAACACTTCATGAAAGGAATCGGTACCAGACGCATTCAGATGTGCTGTTTCGGACAAGTTTGTGTTGCTCGAGTTGTTGAGTGTCGTGAACACGTTCGGCGGGCGGAAACCAGCCGAGTTGTTACTATCAATCAGACTAAACTTCGCGCGGTCTTGCGAGTCGAAAGTCTTTCCTGAAGAGAATGTAGGCGAGAGCGGAAATGACGGCTGCTGGAATAGTGAGCCATCCGCATTCGGCATGCGTATGGGAGAGCTGGAATGGGCCCATTCTGTGGGAGCGTCGCCTTCCAAAAATGTGTTGTTGGTTGAGTCCTCATCCATGAAACTGTCGTCGACGGCTATTGGCGAGTCTCTGCCTCCCACGGGGTTTAATTCCGGGATGATTTGCGCTTGGAGCGGTGGCATCTGGCCGCGTAGATCCAGATGCAACTGCTTGTTGGCCGAATAATGGTCCTGGCCCTGGAAATTCGAGTTCATGGCGTAGATCACACAGAAAACTGGCCCACCAAAAGTTTATAATTCGAAGTGACTTCGGCGGTATGATGCGCCCTTCAGAGAGCGGTGTCGAGTCTGTGCGTTGGCCTTGATAGACGGGTGCAAAGCAAAGCTTGACTGTGGGGTAGCTCAAAAGAACACTCGATAGAGTTGGAAAATGATGTTCGCGAGACGACTTATTTTAGAACGACACGAAACGCGAGAAGACGAAATGTCTCTCTCGGGAACGCAGGTGGAGTGCGGGCGCCAGACCGACTCTATACGCAGTACCCACAATTTGTATAGCGTGGCGCAAGGCTCGGGTGGATTTTTTCTCGTAAAGAAGCAGGACGGGTGCGCTCGGGCAAGAATGCCACCACTTTGCCTTTTTGGCGCAGCTCAATGATCTGCCATACTTGTCGAAAATAAAATGGGCTAGGTTCAAGCTTTCATTTTTATATGCTTGCACACAGCACCGTTTTGGGGAGCTCTGAATTCCAGTGCCGCCCTCCCCTCTTCAACTCACTTGACATTTTCCCCGGGTGCGAATGTGCACATCTTGTAAGTCGCGCTCAATATTGGAGCGGCCAAGCCGGCCGTCTGGGAACTCTTGGGGCACCGATGTATTACAAGCGCTCGGAAGCTTTCGAATGGAAGCTTACAAGAAAGCGCAAATGTTCTTTAAGCTGGATTCCTCGGCTCTGACCAGATGCGGTAATTCTCTCAACGCCTTCTTTGCTTGTGACCTAGTATTGCAAACACTCTATGGCCTGTGTTCATACTAGCCATGTGCCTGCCAAGCACAGTAGCCGTGCCAAAGCACCTCGATCCTCTGACCTGCTCCACCTAGATACTTAATCTTTCTAAGCAGCTGTCCAAGCGCTAAGCTCAAAAAGTGCAGCCTCTTGACCCCACTAGTAAAAAAAAAAATGCGGGGGTAATATAGCTTGCGGCTGAAGCCATGGCATCGGAAATCTTTTCTAGTTTCGTGCAAAGAGACAAATATAGGTGCTTTTCGGCTCAGACATAGGTCTCACACCCTGCTAGTGAGCTTCCAGAAAAAAGAAGAGACCTCGCGTACATTGTGGACTTTTGCTCCGATTCTTTCATGACAAGATCATCCTGCTCAGAGCGGCCCTGCACACCCGCAAAAATCTCATAAACCACGCCATGGATTTCGCCCTCCTTTATTCATCCACAAAATCACGGTTCAAAACTTGTCCGTGAACTTCTGGACAACTGAGTCAATCAAAACTGTCCGCATCTTGTGCATACATTCAATTCCTCAGCGCCCACTGATTATTTCGGGCATTCATACAATACTGTGACATGCCTGGCGATAGCAAATTACGCCCTTACTATGACCATGACACGTTTAACGCGGGTTACCTGGTCATATACAAGCCGGGGGTCGGACTAATAGACACAGCAACCCAAAAGGAAATAACTTCGTCGTTCAGCTATGGAATGTCAGCAAATAGAGCAAGTTTACTACAGGGTAACTTGGGCATTAGTGGTTTTGGAGGCGCCCGCACATCTGCGCTTCTGAGGTCGGATCGCATCGTGCCTTCCCCCGATATCAACTACATCAACGACTTGGAGCTTTCGGAGTACTTTGATCTTAACAACTTGCTGGAATTGCTCAAAAACTTGGTGTGGAGCTTTTTCAAAAACTACTGCAGAGTACTTCTTTCCCAGCCACTTGACATTGTGAGGTTGACATTGCAGGTTGGTTATTTTGATTTCTCTCAAGAGCTGGGAACTGCTGGATCTTTGCACAATAAAGCAACTGTCGATTCCCTGGCTAGATCTAAGTCTGCTGGCGCAGCTGATGATAGTTTTTATGACGATGAAGAAATTGATTATTTCCCATCCAGTGTTTCCTCAAGCAGTGGAAATGCACATTCAAAAGAGAGACAAAAGGATCTCAATCAAGAAATGCGCCGTCTTTCCAAAAACCCCCATAAGATACACCCAATTTCTCAACATACAGTCGACATATTGTCAGCTATTGCTTCTAAGGATGGACCTTTTGCACTTTTCCGCGGCGTGAATGCATCGTTCATACACTTTACTTTATCTCATACTATTGAGGCGTGGATCACGGGGTTTTTCTCTCCATTCTTGAATATCCCAGACCCGTTTTTTCTAGACTTGACACATTCGACCGAGCCTGCAAAGTCCCTTTGGCTCTCTGTTATGGCTTGTGTTTTGACTGGTGTTATTCTCATGCCTCTTGACTTGATCAAAGTTCGCTTTATGATCACACCTTTTGATACTGCAGCTACACCGTCGAACTCTAGGGACCAGGAGTCTTCAGATGATTCGGGAGAAGCTTCTTCTTTGAGTCCCGGGTCAAGCACGCTGCAGGTTGAAAAACCCGCAAAGCCCATCAATCTCAGATCTGTGAGAGACTCCCTCAGACACTACCCTGCACGTCTTCTTTTGAGTCCACCACCTTCGATTACAACTCTAACTGTCTTGCATCAGATTTCTACAATCGTTTTCAGGAAGTCTGCGCCATACTTTTTGTTCGTGCGCTACAACATTGACTCATACCTGTCGCCTAACTTGTTTACTTTGGCCAATCTAGTGCTTCTGATAACGGAATTCTTCATCAAGTTGCCGGTGGAGAACTTGCTTCGGAAAGAACAAGTAAGGTTCTTGTTGAAACCCAAATCACAAGAGGAGGATGAACACAGAGTAGTGACGATCGATCACCCTGACCAGAATCTTATTGTAGACTTCAACGGCTGGGGCCTGGAACACTCACATTATAATGATGATAATGCCAGCTTGTGGAGCCGCGTCAAGCATCTTGGCTTGTTCAAAGGGTGGAGAGTGGGGGTTTTGAATGTGATTGGCTTTTGGGGATACAACATCGTAAAGACCACTTCTGTGATGGCGGAAGAGAGACTTTAAGGATGAAGCGTAGCGCTGTCTTGTTTAATCATTCCAGACGTTGCGATTAGTCCTGGTGCAATGATCAATTTTTTTTTCGATTATTGCAAAATCACACCGCGCTACGGATGACCAATGCGTGGGCTCAAGAAGGGCTTTTGGACAGACAGAAAAAGCTCTTCTGCAATCGAAATGAGCACATGCCCCCGAGAGATCAAGCAAGGCTCAGCGCTGCTAGAGAGATAAAAAAAAACCGTCCCGCCAATTCCTACAATTGTGGATATAGTCAGGAATCGTGCAAGATGGCTCTGCGCAACCCACCAGCCGTGTTTCCCCAAAGACGTCTCATGATTGGTTCATTTCAGGATTAAGTTTGCTACATGTATACATAAACAAAACCTCTTTGTTTTTTCACTTGAAAATCAATGAATCAACAGTGAATTGTAGGCCGCGTTCTCCCCACCCTTTGGCGCGGACATGTGCAAGGGCTTAGATAGCGCGCGAACTCCAACCGGTACTTGGCGCACCGGCTGTGGTGCCTCCATACAAGCGCAATCACCAGCACCAGAAAACACTCACACGCCAAATCGCGGAGTGCCCTCCAACAGACTCAGCACATTTGAAACACAGCACAAAATGGCATCAGCTCTTTCCTACGATCCCGATGACTTTGAAAACAACAACCCATTTGCAGAGCCCGAGGAGCTGCCGCAAGGCACCGCGGTAGCAAATGACAACAAGAGAGACATGTCCAACTCCCTGCCCCGCTTCGGCACTGCACAAGAACAGTATGCTTCGTATGCTCACTCTTCGAATGACCAGGAGGATGCCTCCAACAGACTCATACGGAGCGCAGACGGCCTGAGCATGTCGAACGAGTCCACCGACACCGAATCGTCGCAGGGCCGATTGGTGAAGGAGGAATTGATGAGGCTCATTCCCGAGCGTTTCAGCAGCAAGTACCTGATGGAATTGAAGCTCCGCGGCATCGAGGCAAACAAGCCCGGCAACCCTATTTTGCGTTTTGATGCGAACGTTAGTGGCTTGTCGAGCTACAGACAGAAGCAGTACACGAATGTTCGCCGAACCTATGGCGAGGTTTTGGCGTTCAACAAGTACTTGCTGGTCTCTAACCTTGAAGTCTTCGTGCCTGTGCTCCCACATGCCCGCACATCGTACCCCACCGGTGGGGAGGACGAGAACAGACAGTTGATGTACGTGTGGCAAGAGTGGATGGACCGCGTGACACGCAACGCGATCTTGATTCGGGACGAGGAGTTTGTGTTCTTCATTGAGAACGACTTTGGGTACTCCGTGATCAACTCGAACCGCAAGTCGGCGGTGGCTAGTGGTTTTGTGCGGAAAACATTAAAG